>CM061748.1:98739184-99339184 GCA_030979885.1 Lolium multiflorum
TCCCCGGCCCGCGCGGGTTTCCTCGGGCCGCTCGCGCCCGGCCGGACCGGCCTCTGGCCGGACCGGGCCTCACCGCTCTGCGGCCCACCCCGCGCCTGCGCCCGCGCGACCAGACGCTCGCCCTGTGCGGCGCTCGCCCTGCCCGGTTCTTGGGCGGTCCGCCGGACCCCTGGGCTGGTCGGCCAAATCAGGCTGGCCAGCAGCGGTGCCACTTTTTGGCGTTTTCTGCGATTTGCCTTTTTCCCCAACGGTTATTTCTTCCTCCCTTGCTATAAATAGCTTTCTTCCACCTTGAGACAACTAGTTCTTCACTTCCTCTCACCTCCATTGTTGCTATTTGAAGAACTTGCTCTCCCTCTTAATTCCTCCAACCATTCTTGCTCATATTTGAGGATTTGAGAGAGGAGATCTAGATCTACACTTCCACCAAACCGTTTCTTCTCTAAGTGAGGGAATCTCTTGGGATCTAGATCTTGGAGTCTTTGGTTGACTTTCCCCCTTGTTCTTCCTCTCCAATCTCATCCTAGCATTCGTTGCTTTGGTGGGATTTGAGTGTGAAGGACTTGAACACCTCCGGTGTTCTTGCTTTGCATCATTGCATAGTGTTGAGCTCTCCACCACGATTTGTTCGAGTGAGAGACCGTGAGCTTGTTACTCTTGAAGGGTGACCTCCTAGTTGGCTTGGTTGGTGTCCCGGTGATCTCTTCGTGAAGATTGTGAAGGGGCCGGGCTTCTCCTTCGTGGAGCTTGTGAAGTGGTTGTGGAGCTTGCCATCTCCGCAGAGGAAAAGCTAACCATAAGGAAAGGGCCATTATCCTTCGTGGGTGTGGTTCGGAGAATAGGGTGAGCCTTCGTGGCGCGGGGAATCCTTCGTGGGACCTCCACTCCTCCAAACGTGACGTACCTTGTTGCAAAGCAAGGGAACACGGGAATACATCCTCGTCTCCGCGTGCCTCGGTTATTTCTATACCCGAGCTCTCTTTCCTTGTGATAGCCATCGTGCTTGAAGTATATATATATATATCTTGCTATCACTTGTGCTACATATATCTTGTGCCTATCTTGCTTAGCTCTAGCTGTTATTGTTATACCTAGTTGAGCTTAGCATATCTAGGGTTTGTGCTTGTAAACTAAACGATAGTTTAATTCCGCATTCTTACAAGACAAATCCGAAAGAGTTTGTGTCGCCTATTCACCCCCCCTCTAGCCGATATCTCGATCTTTCAATTGGTATCAGAGCAAGGTCTCTCCTTGTTTAAGGCTTCACCGCCTTGAGAGTAAAGATGTCGGCTAGTAATATAGTGCACAATGACACAATTATCTTTAATGGCACAAATTATCTTTTGTGGCGAAATTGATTGCTTTGCAATCTTCGGACCTTGTGTCCAAACATTGAGCAATTTCTAGATGTAGGTTTTTCTCCTCCGATGGACCCTCAAAATCTATCTTTAGAGGATGAGAAAAACTTACATCTTGAAGCTCTAGTATCTAATGAGCTTGTATTCTCTTTGAGACCAGATTTTCATAGGTTCTTGATATATATAAAGCGAAAATCGTCTCATGAGATGTGGATCAAGCTTAAGGAAATGTTTGGTGGATCCACTTCTCATTTGGTTGGTGGTGACTCCGAGGAGCTCTCTTCCCCTTCACATCATGAAGAGCTCCAAGTTGCTTCCACCTCCGGCCGTGATGAGTTCTCATCTTCTTCCACTTCACCAACGTGTAGCAAGACACGAGGTAATGATATGGTGAGTGGTGAGGAAAATTGCAATGTTGATATTGTGCTCAATAGTGATGATTCTTCATCTCTATCCCATTGCAATGCTTCCTCTTTGGACTTAAACACATCTAGCATTGAAAATAATCTACATGCTTGTGTTGATAGTCCTCGCATATCATGTGTAAATTGCTCACATACATCCCATGATGATATGCTTGTCTTGTCTTGCTCCCATAATCAAAATGCTTCTATTTCCTCTAGTTGCTTGTTGACTAACAATGTAGAGGAAACCGAACACTCTATGGAACAAGACATGTTTTCAAATGAGGATTCAAGAATTTCTTCATCTTCATCCTCCGGTATGCACATGTGCCTTATGGCAAATGGATCAAAGGTATCTCCTACTTTGACTCCTAACACTTCCTCTAATGATGAGAGTGATGATGATGATAATGATGAAGAATATAATATATTGGTGCATAATATGGCAATGGTATATGCTTCTCTTCATGGTAATAAAGAAGCTCGTGCTAATCTCGAACACTCTATGGATACCTTGAGTAAATATAGGGAAACCATAGTGGAGTTGGAGTCCCATGTTGAAAATGGGGAAATGAGATTCACTCTCCTCAAGCATGAGCTAAAAGATGAGAAGCATACTAATTTTATGCTCACACAAAAATTTGAATCCTATAAGCATGAAAATGAGAAAACTATTGTTGATGCTTGTGCTACTAACTCTACTTCTTGTGAAGCATCTATCTTAAAGGAGAATGTTGAGTTAAGGGCTCAACTTGAGTTGCTAACTAGCAATTATAGGAATTGGAAGAAAGTCATAAAAAGCTCTCGGGCTCTCATGATGACCTTCTAATTTCCTATGATGGGCTAAAGTTATCTCATGAGGCTAGCATCACTAAGGTAACATCTTGTGAGCCTCATGTGGACATTAGCACAATCTCTACTACAAATGCTAAATTGCCATGTGCTAGTCCTTGTAATCCATCTAGTCAAACTAGTGATACACCTTGTGTTGGATTACTTGCCTTGCCTTGTTGCTCTAACAATGAAACTTCTACTTCCTCTAGTACTTGTATTTCTACTAACCATGTAGAGGAAATAAAAGAGCTCGAGGCCCAAGTCCTTTCTTTAAAGAAAGACTTGGAAAAGCGTCATGAAGGGAAATCCGCACTTGACAAGATGTTGAGTATGCAACAATCCCCCAATGACAAGAGTGGACTTGGATTCAATTCCAATAACAAGAACAAGTCCAAGAGCAAGAGCAACAAAAAGAAGGGCCAAGACAAAGTCAAGGATCCGGCCAAGTTGGTTTGCTTCAAGTGCAAGGTTGAAGGGCATCATGTTAGATCATGCCCATTGAAGAAGAAGAAGCACTTGAGTGAGAAACAACAAGGGAAACGGCCACAAGGTCAAGGTCAAGCTCATGCTCGACCTCAAGTTGAAGATAGGCCACTTCCCAAGAAGAATCAAGATATTGTTCCCCAAGAGAAGAAATCAATAAAGAAGAGAAAGGGGAACACTTGCTACTTATGCCGTGTGAAGGGGCACTTTGCTTCTTCATGTTTAGGTAGTACCTTATCTAACCCTATAATTGTTGATGATGATTATTCTCTAGGGAAGGATAAGGATGGCAATGTGTTTGCCAAGTTTGTTGGAACTCAAAGTGGTCTCAAGAAAAGGACCATTTGGGTTGCCAAGCCTATTGTGACTAACCTCTTAGGACCCAACTTGGTTGGGGACCAACAAGCTCAAACGTGATCAATAGGTGCATGTGGAGGTCATTGGAGACTTGGCTACTTCATGAAGAATTAAGGGATCTTCATATATTATATTTTGACCAAGCCAAGTCGTATGGATTATCATCTATATCTTATATCCAATGTTCCTCTTTGCGGTAACTTATACTTCAACTCATCATATTTATTGTAAGTTACTTGCCCCTTTGCATGTTTGGTTTTGTACCAAATATTTGTGTGTATGTGTTGTGCCTTACTTACCTATCTTGTGTATTCAAGTATGTTTGTTTGACTCATCATATACGTGTGTATTGTCTTGGAGCCTAATGTATCTTGATGATATCTTATTTGGCTCTCTTTGAGTGATTAATGGAACATCCCATTTTGGGGGAGTGATATGCATTGTGCATCTCTCTTTCTTAAAATGTGTGTACATGTGTACCACCACTTAGTATTGATATTGCAAGATTATCTAGTCACTATGTGGTATGCCATACTCATGAAAAATTCAAATTCTAAATGTCCATTAATCATCTCTAGTCGAATTTTAGTTGCCTCTTGTTTAGAAGAAATGTTTTATCACGTTATGGGGGAGTAATATGTTTTGTACATATCACAAGCCTAGAAAATGTGAACATATGAGGTTATGCCACTTAGAGTTGATGCTCTTAATTATCTTGTTCCTAGGTGGCATGTTTGCTCAAACAAGCTCCACTTCTATTAAAAGGCTTTTATTGCTCATCTTATGGATTCTTGTTTGAATAAGAAATTCTTGGTACGGTTTTCCTCAAATACATATCTCTATATTTTATTTGGGACACCGATTGCTTCAAGTTATTCTAATCATTGCCGTGCGTGATTGTTTGACTAGTTGAAGCTATCAAGAATCTTCATCCGTGCATAGTGCTTAATTCTATATACTTATCCTATGTCTTTTATTGTGAAGTTGATCCTTACTATCATTGTCAATTCACCACCGAAAATTATTTCCAATATACCCATTGTCTTTGACAATTGATAACCTTGTATGTGGTTGAATTCATGGATCATCTTCACCTTGGATTGCTTCTTATTTACTTATTTTTCCAAGAAATCTTTGTTGCTCCCATGTGTCTTCCTTGTCCCTTTGAAAAACCTTTTGATAAATTCTCTTAATTCATATCAAGTGTTTGTTTTGGAAGACAAACCTTTTCCTTACGGTACATTGTGCCATTGTGAAAAGTGAGGGTTTGGTTTATTTGTTCGAACCTTGCTCTTTTGGGGAGTTTGCTATCTCATTCCTTCTTTCATATTTTATTAGCTTGAATGAGATAAATCTTTGAGCATGTTTGCTTTATTTCATCCTCTATGCTCAATGGTTTCTTCTTAGTTCACTTGTTGAACTTTGTTGAACAAATCTTTTGTGATTTGCTTCTTAGATATAATTTGGACAACAAATTTGTTTTGTGACACCTCTATGCCTTATTTAATTCTTTTGGTGTTTTGTCCAAAGTATATCTTTCTTGGATCTTTAAAAGTTTTGGTGCATGCTTATATGTAATTTGTTTATGCTTGTAGCATGCTTGCTTTCTTTCGATCCATTATGTAGGATATACTCCATCAAATCCTAAATGGCTAAGATGTGCATGAAATTCGAATTTCATCTAAATATGCACATGTTTATATGGAGTGTGTTCTATATATTGTGGTTAGTCTAACCATGTTGGACCCAATAAGTTTGGGGACCAAGATGTACTCGAATGATGTTTTAGGTACATTGGAGATGCAATGGAGGCTTGTCTCATCTATAAGGAAGGTGTTGTCACCATATGAGGATTGGAGTCAAGCTAGGATGATCGATGAACTCTTATCCACTACATCAAGCCATTGCCATCTCGGTAACAAGTATCTTATTCATGCACTCTCATATAGCATCCAACCTCTTGTAGGTTGTATCTTGGCATGAAATTATTTATTTCGAAAATATTGCGGTTCTTGAAAAACCCTTTTAAAGTAAAACTTCTTATTGAACACTTGAGTAATTTGAGAAGATGCATATGATAGGTTATATATATATATCATATTTTATGATTCACCTATCACAAATATGCCCTCTAGCAATTTATTGCATATCAATTCCTCAAAGAGCTCTTGTATACAATATTGATGAAATTGTGAAATAAATCCGTATTTGTGATACTTGTTGCCTCTCTCAAAACATTCCAACTAGCTTTACTTCCCTTATTGTTAGTTGTGATGTTTTTGAGATTTTCTTGGTTGAAGCTCATTCATATACCACAAGTGTGTAAATTGGAGCCATAGGCTATATATGCTTTTTAAGCAAACATCCTTGGTATATTTTATGACTTCATCTTGGATATCATGTCTTATTTATTTTGTTAACCTCTTGTGTGTGCATGTTTCTTTATGGATCACTATGTCCACTTTAGAAACTTATATACATGAGAGCGTTAATCCATCAACTTGATATCCTTGTTCCTTGCCAATCATCTTTTACCCTTTTGCTTTTAGTGGTGTTGGTAAAGAAGATTTATGAGTGCTTGGTTTACTTGTTTTTCTTCATGCACTCATATCTCGTTATTGTTGGACTCAAGTTATTCTTGATAAGCATATTATTTTTATCTTGGGTATGTTCTAAATAATATAGAGGGAGTGAGGATTCCATGTTTGTGCATATTGTATTCAAATGCAAACATTATAAATTGTGCACGAACCTTGGGGAGCTTTCTTATTTTATTTAGAGCACTATATCTCTCTTATCATGATATCTTTGTTTGTCCAATTGGATCTTTGATTGCTCGCTTGATTTGTTGAAGCTCACTTCACCATGTTATCTTTATGCAATCTTTGATCCTCAATATAGTTTGACTTCCTTCAAGTATTCATCATTGGATATGTGCACTTGATTCCACTCAAATTATGAGAAGTGCACACTTTGGGGAGGAACTCACATTATATTGGCCTTCTAAAATTTTCACCCATTTTGACAATCGATGCCAATGGGGGAGAAGTTTAGAGGGTTTAAGGGAATGGTTTTATACTTAAGTTTGGTTTGTGCTTAAGTGTTTTGTCCTCTCATGCATTCCATATTTATATGTCTTGCATGGTTGTATATATATATATATATATATAGTGGAAACTATCCCAAAGGTTAATCTTGACAATATATGCAATGAATTCATGTTCATCACACGTGCATACATTGTGGGGGAGTTTTCTCTATATATATTGGTTCTACTCACATCCATTGCATTTGTTGTAGTTGTGTGAGTAGAGCCGGTTTTGATATGGACTAGTTGCTTTGTGTTACTTGACCATATCAAATACAACCTCTTGTATACAACTTATTCTCGGATAAGTTGCGTACTTGTCACTAATATTCATTATATAAACCCTCTTATTGTGGTTGTCATCAATTACCAAAATGGGGGAGATTGTAAGGGTACATTGCCCCTATGTGTGGTTTTGGTAATTAATGACAACCCCTATGGACTAATGTTTTCATTGAGTTTATATGAAGGAATATTCCATAGGTACTACTTGTACTCCATGTGTTGGATTCAAGTATGGATGCCATGAAGATAAAGGTATACCTTGTGTATTGGCATCAAGATCATCGGTATGAAATATATATATGTGATATGATCAAGAAGAAGAAATGAAGATGGAGTTCTTATGTGGAACTTAATATTAGCCATGCTCTATCTTAAGTGAGTATGAGAAGATACAAGGTTAAGTTGGGCAAGTTCAAGATGAGCATCTTGAGTGGATCACATGCTTGAAGCTTGCCGTCCATTTGGTGACAATGGACATGTGAAGATGTGTATCAATGGAGCTTTCCCATCATAGTGTATGGGGGAGCATTTGTGAGTCTTCACAAAGCAACATTGATCAAGAGAGGCATTTTGAGTGAAGCTTGAAGAGTTATCATCAAGATCAAGCGGGATGCGCAAGGCAAAGGTATGGCCTTGCTAGGTTTCCTTTTACCGGTCTCAAGGTGGTTGATGGGAGACCGGATTATAGGATACATAGCCGCACTATTAAGAGGGGCTTTCGGTTGGGTAACTTGATCACATCGTCTTAGGGAGCTCAACCCTTTGCATACTTTGCATATCCGTATTGCTTCTTGGTGTTTCTCTGTGTGAGGTTCTTGAGCTTGTTGCTAGCTTTACAACAAGCCCAAGTTCATCGAAAACGGAATCCGCATGCATCTTCTATTGCGTTTTCGAGGTTGGGTGATTTTACCGGTTATTCATGATATAAGGTTCTACCTTTTATATTCATGATAAAATCCCCTCCTATAGATTCTTGTGTTTTCACTTTCCATAGGATAGCATTTGTTATTATCTTCCAAACAAAACTGGTTTCATTCGAATCGGGGTTCGGGAGCAAAAGTTATTAAAGAAAGAGTAAAAGAAGAAAAAGAAAAGAAAAAAAGGGGGAGGCGGCCGGTTGCGACCGGCCTGCCGGACCGCATGCCGGCCCACCCGGTCGACCGGGCGGCCCAGCCGGGCAGCCCAGCCCTCGGTCCAACCGGACTTTTACCGGGCCGCAGCCTTCCCCGGCCGGGCGCGGTTTCCTCGGGCCGCTCGGCGGCACTCCGCCGGACCGGCCTCCTGGCCGGACTGGGCCTCACCGCTCTGCGGCCCCCCCGCGCCTGCGCCCCCGCGCGACCAGACGCTCGCCCTGTGCGGCGCGCTCGCCTGCCCGTTCTGGGCCGGTCCGCCGGACTGGCTGGTCGCGCCAAATCCGGTTGACCCGGCAACCGGCTGGGCCACTTTTTTGGGCGTTTTTCCTGCGATTTGCACACACTTTTTCCCCAACGGTTATTTCTTCCTCCCTTGCTATAAATAGCTTTCTTCCACCTTGAGACAACTAGTTCTTCACTTCCTCTCACCTCCATTGTTGCTATTTGAAGAACTTGCTCTCCCTCTTAATTCCTCCAACCATTCTTGCTCATATTTGAGGATTTGAGAGAGGAGATCTAGATCTACACTTCCACCAAACCGTTTCTTCTCTAAGTGAGGGAATCTCTTGGGATCTAGATCTTGGAGTCTTTGGTTGACTTTCCCCTTGTTCTTCCTCTCCAATCTCATCCTAGCATTCGTTGCTTTGGTGGGATTTGAGTGTGAAGGACTTGAACACCTCCGGTGTTCTTGCTTTGCATCATTGCATAGTGTTGAGCTCTCCACCACGATTTGTTCGAGTGAGAGACCGTGAGCTTGTTACTCTTGGAGGGTGACCTCCTAGTTGGCTTGGTTGGTGTCCCGGTGATCTCTTCGTGAAGATTGTGAAGGGGCCCGGGCTTCTCCTTCGTGGAGCTTGTGAAGTGGTTGTGGAGCTTGCCATCTCCGGAGCGGAGGAAAAGCTAACCATAAGGAAAGGGCCATTATCCTTCGTGGGTGTGGTTCGGAGAATAGGGTGAGCCTTCGTGGCGCGGGGAATCCTTCGTGGGACCTCCACTCCTCCAAACGTGACGTACCTTGTTGCAAAGCAAGGGAACACGGGAATACATCCTCGTCTCCGCGTGCCTCGGTTATTTCTATACCCGAGCTCTCTTTCCTTGTGATAGCCATCGTGCTTGAAGTATATATATATATATATATCTTGCTATCACTTGTGCTACATATATCTTGTGCCTATCTTGCTTAGCTCTAGTTGTTATTGTTATACCTAGTTGAGCTTAGCATATCTAGGGTTTGTGCTTGTAAACTAAACGATAGTTTAATTCCGCATTCTTACAAGACAAATCCGAAAGAGTTTGTAATCGCCTATTCACCCCCCCTCTAGGCGACATCTCGATCTTTCAACTTGTCTCTTGTTCGGAACTTCACAACCGCCAAGGAAGCATGGGAGGGTTTGGACACAAGCTTCATGGGAAGTGAAAGCATGAAGAGAAACAAGTATAGTGCTCTTCGGAATCAAGCCAAAGGATTCATGAGGTTGCCGGATGAAGATCATCAAGTCATGTATAGAAGACTTATCACAGTTGCCGATGCTTTTCGGAATGTGGGTGCCCAACATATTGATGATTTTTGGATCAAGGATAAGTATATTGATTGCATGATGCCGTTTGAACCCATTGATGTCAAGACTCTAGTTGGGAGATAAAGCTATCCTTCTCTCACCTCGCAACAAGTGGTGCACGAGTTGCAAGCTCTCAAGGTGCTCGAACAAAACTCTCAAGATTCTCGCAATCATGCTATTGGGATGTCAAGAGGGACCAATCTTGCCTTGACGGTCAATACCATGGAAGAAGTGAACACTCAAGAACCATATAGGACATCTTGGAGCATGTCCTATCCAGAAGATTTGGAATACCACTACAATGACCACATGGCATTCCATGCAAAAACCTTTTGGGTTGATCCATCCAAGGCCAAGGAAGACAACATCAAGAGAAACAACTCAAGTGGGTTCAAGAGCTCGGGCCCAAGGACAAGATCTTGCTACAATTCTGGTGACAAGAACCACTTCATCGCCCAATGCCCCTATGAGCATAGGGAAACTCATGGTGGAAGGCTCATTCCCAAAGAAAAGAGAAAAGATTCAAAGGCCCCCAACAATAAATTCTAAAACAAGAGCAAAAAGGACAAGAGGCCATCAAGAATTGTGCTAGTGACTAAGGAAGAATATTCTTCCGATGAAGTTAAGAGTAGTAGTGATGAAGAAGAAAGTTCAAAGGAAGTGGCCGCCATTGCCACCACCAATATTCCCTCTTCATCTCTCTTTGAATCCCCCAATGAGAACCCTCGCATCAAGAATGCACATTGCTTCATGGCAAGGTCCTCCTTGGACACATCTATTGTGCTATCAACTCAAGAAGAATACACATCCGGGGATGATGATGATGAAGAAGATGAAACTTCCAATGGATTGGTTGCTCTTGCTTCCCTCTCCAACAACTCTTCATCACCAATTGAATTCCCCAATGAGGATATTCAAATGAAGGAAGAAAGTTTCCTCATGGCTAAATCTTCCGAGGTATCATCTCCTAACCCCTCTATGCCTAACATATCAAATGATCTAGGGGTTGATCATGCTAGTTTAAAAGTGAAACAAGAAATGCTTGATTTTGATGAGTTCATTCTTAACTTTAAAGGTGACACTAAAAAGCATGTTTCAAATCTCATGATTCATCTAGCACAACTAGATGATACTCTTGATAAAAAATGTCAAATATAAAGAGAGGACTCTCTTGAAATAGCCGCTCTTAAAAATGCCCTTGAGGAAGGACAAGAAACTATAGCTTCTCTTGAAGAGAGGCTAGAAATTCTTGAAGAGCCTCAAGATGAAATTAATAAGCTTACTAAAGTAAGAGATCTTGCTAGGGCTAAAGCAAAAGTGCTTAAAAAGGAAAAAGGCCAAATTTGGTGTTGATCATGAGAAACTTGTGAAGGATCTAGATGAACTAGACAAGGCTCACAAAGCTTTGAAGAGTGAATACTCTCTCCTCTCCAAGTCTAATGGGCAACTTCAAATTAGGCTTGCTTCATATGATGTGCCTAGCTCCTCTACCTCTTCTTGTGATCATGCAAATCTTGTTGAGGAAAATGTTAGGTTGAAGGATGAACTTGCTAAGGCCTCCTCTCCCCAAAGTAAACTTTCTTTGGATGACCTTTTGAGTAAGAAAAGGTCAAACAATGGGAAGGAGGGCATTGGTTTTAATGCCAAGGCAAAGAAGGTAAACAAGAAGATGGCCAAGCCCCACAAGAAAAGAAGAAAGTTATCACTAATGGTGATGCCTCCAAGGGCAAAACTATTAATGATGATAATGCGGGAATTGCTAACCCTCACTATGTTTTATTTAAAGATTATTATGGTGATGTGTATGCAAAATATGTTGGCCCTTATGATGGTTATATTGCTTGGTCTATTTGGGTCCCAAAGACCCTTGTTGCTAACAAAAGAGGATCCATTAAAAAATGGGTACCTAAATCCAAGAATTGATGTCATGTAGGACTATGCCGCCGGAGGTTCAAAATGGGTGCTTTATAGTGGATGCACAAGTCATATGACCGGCGGCAAGAATCTCTTCAAGGAGTTGAGGCCTAACATTCATGAAATCACTATCTCCTTTGGCAATAATTCAACATCCGAGGTATTGGGTTTTGGCAAGGTTGTGGTTGCACACAACATTACTCTTGTGGATGTCATGCTTGTCAAAACCCTTGGTTACAATTTATTATCCATTTCCGCCCTTGGCAAGATGGGTTTCGCCGTCTTTATTGATAAAGATATTGTGGTCCTCTTGTGGAGAAAGACTCTAAAAGTCGCTTTCGTTGGGTATCGCGAACATAACTTGTATGTGGTGGACTTTTCGGGGGCCACCACTTCAAGTGCGATGTGCCTATTCGGAAAGGCGGATGTGGGTTGGTTGTGGCATCGCCGCTTGGCCCATGTCAACATGAGAACTTTGCAAAGTCTTCACAAGGGGAACCATATTGTGGGACTAATGGAAAATGTTTCTTTTGCCAAAGATCATGTTTGCAGGGCTTGTGTTGAAGGCAAAATGCATGACTCTCCTTACCCAAGCAAGACTATTATCTCTTCCAAGAGGATCTTGGAGCTCCTTCATGTGGATCTCTTTGGTCCTACAACTCATGCAAGTCTTGGTGCGAAGAAACAAGATACACTTGGGTCTACTTTCTCAAGAAGAAAGATGAGACTCAACAAATCTCCATTGACTTTTCCACCGAGGTGCAACGTCAACACAACCTCCTTATAATGGCAATAAGAAGTGACAACGGCTCCGAGTTCAAGAACTACACACTCAATGATTTTCTTAGTGATGAGGGGATAAGACATCAATATTCCACTGCATACACCCCTCAACAAAATGGTGTTGCGGAGAGGAAGAACCGGACTCTTATGGATATGGCAAGATCTATGATGGCGGAATATAAATCCCGCTATAATTTTTGGGCCGAAGCCATCTCCACCGCTTGCCACTCTTCTAACCGGCTCTATCTCCGTAAGGGCTTGAACAAGACTCCATATGAAATACTCACCGGCAACAAGCCTAATATCTCTTACTTCAAGGTGTTCGGGTGTAAGTGTTTCTATAAAATCAAAGGAGTTTGTTTATCTAAATTTTCTCCTAAAGCTTTGGAGGGTATATTTGTTGGTTACGGTGTCGAATCTCACACTTATAGAGTATTTGACATATCCTCCGGGATAATCATCGAATCTTGTAGTGTGAAGTTCGAGGAAAATGATGGCTCCCAAGTGGGGCAAGTTGATGTTTGTGCAGGTGATGAAATACCTCAAGATGCCATAGTAAGAATGGGTGTGGGATTTTCTGCCCCATTGAGGGACACGGTGTGGCATCTCGGGAAGGACTATGCTCTACTACGGTGGAGCCCTCATCTTCACAACATCAACAAACTCCATCTCTTGAAGCTAATGATGCACCAACCCAAGAACAAGAAGAAAACCCTCCCTCTCATGTACAAGATCAAGGACAAGATCAACCAAGGATTCATGATGGCTCCGATGAGTATCCATTCAATATTTCCTATTCACCGAATAATGTCCAAGATCAAGCACACGAGGTTGAGCATTCTCAAGAAATTGAGGAAACTCAAATTGAAGTTCAAGACGGGGACCCAAACGATCAAGTTGATCAAGTGATACCTCCAAGGCCTAGAAGAACCAAGGAGGAGATCGAGGCCCGTCGTCTTGCAAGAAGAGAAAGGCAACTTGAACGTCTTGAACACACACATGACAAGTTTCTTGGTGATGTAAGAGCAAGAGTTTCCACAAGAAGGCAATTGGCTAACTTTAGCAATCATCATGCTTATATCTCCTTAGTGGAACCCAAGAAAGTATTTGAAGCTCTTGAAGATCCGGATTGGTTGGAAGCTATGCACGATGAACTCAACAACTTCAAGCGCAACAAAGTGTGGTCTTTAGTAGAGAGCCCAAAGGAGTGCCGCAATGTTATAGGCACTAAATGGATATTCAAGAACAAGCAAGATGAATTTGGAAATGTTGTGAGGAACAAGGCAAGATTGGTGGCTCAAGGTTTCTCCCAAATTGAAGGAATTGACTTTGGAGAAACTTATGCTCTTGTGGCTCGCCTTGAGTCCATCCGTATCTTTCTTGCTTATGCATCACATCATAATTTTAAGTTACAACAAATGGATGTGCAAAGTGCATTTCTTAATGGTCCTTTGCATGAAGAGGTTTATGTTAAGCAACCCCCGGGGTTTGAGGATCCCGACTTTCCTAACCATGTCTATAAGCTTGATAAAGCACTTTATGGTCTCAAACAAGCTCCTAGAGCTTGGTACGAGCACCTTAAAGAATTTTTTATACACCGTGG
Organism: Lolium multiflorum; assembly: GCA_030979885.1. Taxonomy (NCBI): domain Eukaryota; kingdom Viridiplantae; phylum Streptophyta; class Magnoliopsida; order Poales; family Poaceae; genus Lolium; species Lolium multiflorum. The sequence goes on from CM061748.1 coordinate 98,752,986, forward strand.
GTTTGATGTTGGGCTAATCGATCCCACTCTTTTTACTAAGAGGGTTAATGGGGAGATTTTCGTTTGCCAATTGCATGTTGATGATATTATCTTTGGCTCTACTAACAAAGCTTTCAATGATGAATTTTCAAAGCTTATGACCGATAGGTTTGAGATGTCTATGATGGGAGAGATGAGGTTCTTTCTTGGTTTTGAGATCAAGCAATTGAGAGAAGGGACTTTCATCAATCAAGCAAAGTATCTCCAAGACATGCTCAAGAGGTTCAAGATGACGGAAATGAAGGGTGTAGCCACTCCAATGGTTACTAAATGTCATCTTGCACTTGATCCCAATGGTAAAGAGGTGGATCAAAAGGTATATCGCTACATGATTGGATCCTTGCTTTACCTTTGCGCATCTAGACCGGACATAGTGTTGAGTGTTGGTGTGTGTGCAAGGTATCAAGCTTATCCTAAGGAGAGCCACTTGATGGCTCTCAAAAGAATCTTTCGATATTTGGTTGATACCCCAAGATATGGTCTTTGGTATCCTAAAGGCTCAAGTTTCTTTCTCAATGGATACACCGATGCGGATTGGGCGGGAGACAAGGATGATAGGAAATCAACCTCCGGGGCTTGCCAATTCCTTGGTAGGTCCTTGGTGTGTTGGTCTTCTAAGAAGCAAAATTGTATATCTCTCTCCACCGCCGAAGCCGAATATGTTGCCGCCGCAAGTGGATGCACTCAAATGTTATGGATGAGTCAAACTTTAAAGGAATACGGTGTCACTTGTGACAAAGTGCCTCTTTTATCTGACAATGAGAGTGCCATCAAGATTGCTTATAATCCGGTGCAACATTCAAGAACGAAGCACATTGAGATCCGGAATCATTTATTAGGGATCATGTTGCCCGTGGTGATATTGAGCTATGATATGTTTCTACCAAAGATCAACTTGCTGATATATTCACGAAGCCTCTTGATGAAGCAAGGTTTTTCTATTTGAGGAATGAGCTAAATATCATTGATTCAAGGAGTATAGCTTGACCATCTTGCAAACACACCTTCCTCTCAAAACTTTATTTGGTTTAGATGTGGGCATGGAAATAGGGGGAGTGCGGTTTAAACGATTGAGCTATCCCTTCCCCCATAATGCCAATAGTAAGAAATCATTCTCTTTATATCATGTGTTGATATGTGAGCTTCAATGACGAGTAGTGGTTTTGGGCCCAAGATATATCTTCGCGGTGCCATACCATAACACTCATATATGGTGGCCTAGGCCACCACACTCTTCTTTGTGAAGAGTTGAGGTTATTTGGATCTTAAATGGATTTTATTTGACATCTACATGTTCTTATGGGAAATCACTCTAGTTTGGCCTTATTTGCTCATATCTTGCAAACTTGAGTGATCATGTACCATTAACAGTTTGAGCGTTCTAAACCCAAGCCTACACTCATCTATAAGCCATTTCCATCTTGCTCCTATGTCATGTTTTGGTAAAAACTTGGAGTTTGAGTTATTTCGGTCGGATGATCTCGGTTGTCTCATCTTATTGGTCAATTTGCATATGATATGTGACGTCATATCTTATTGCATCACATATGGGCATAGGCAAATAACCAACCAAAGATAGGCAGGATTTCCGGTGTTCTAGAATTTTCCAGAAAACCGGAAAATCCGGCCCTTGAACACCCGGAAAATCCGACCGACCATTATCCGCCCTAACTTAGGGCCGGAATATCCGGCGGGCGGTGCGACGGTTATGAGGGGAGGCCGCGGGGTGAACGGTTCCACAACCTGTTCCCCCACGCGCCTCCCTCTCTCTCTCCCTCAAACTCGCCGGAGCCGCCCCGTCCGCTCCCTCTCGGAGTTTTTGGGTGGATCGGGTGCTCCTCCCCCCTAGATTTCATCTCCTCCAAGAGGCTCCTCCAATGGAAGAGGATATGACTCACAATCCCTAACCCTAGGTGTTGTGATTTATATGTGCTATTTTCTTGGTGAAAGATGTTTTCTAGTTGTTCCAAATCGTGTGTAGTGTACTACATTTGCATGCTATGAGGCTGATCTGGTGTTAGAAAAGTTTTTGCTTAAGATTCCTCCAAATTCGCAGGGCCGGATTATCCGGCTCCCGCGAAGGCCGGAATATCCGGCCGGGCCGGATTATCCGCCCCACTGGGACACCGGATTATTTGGTCTGGAACATTGTTGCTGTTGTAGTTTCGTCAATCTATCATGTCTAAATCATTTATCGACTCCTAGTATGCATATCGAGTATACTACTATATCAATACATGACTTATGAGCATTCTTTTCTCCATGCTATCCATCTTTTTCTATCACACGTAGTGGTATTCAGAGGCGTGCTCGGACTCAAAGGTCTAGTGATGAGTTTGCTCAGGACGCTCCAAGGAAGTCCGCAACTCTGAGGCGGAAAGGCAAGGCAACAAGGGAGAACTACAAGACTATGGATATTATCTCATATGTTGCAATCCGACAGAAGAACTGGTATGAGGATGTTGAGCGGGAAATTGATATTGAGGATCAGCGGTTCTGGTGCATTGAATAGATCTGTATATTCAAGGACATCTATGAATTAACCTATGAAGAAGGTGAGACCTATGCAAGCCATTGATGTGGATCTTCTCTCTCAGAACAATCACTTTGAGGATGCTATTTGGGTCACCGGAAGGATGGGCTTGCAGAAGCTAATGAAGGTCCAGTGTGACTACAGTCCTGATTTGATCAAGCAATTCTATGATACTCTGGCCTTCAAGAAGGACGAAGAGCACACCATGCAGTGGATGTCTGACTCCTCTCCATGTCAGGCCTCCTTCCACAAGTTTGCTGACATTCTTGGTTATCCATTTCAGGGTGGTCACCGTCTCCATGGCCCTCAGAAGAATGTTAAGGATGTGCTCTATGATCTCTATGACAAGTCCGGGGCAGTTGGCACTACCTCTGGACTTCTGCCTATCTATGGTCAGCTGCTTCGTTTCTTTAGAGCCACCATTGCTCCTAGTGGTGGGAATAATGATGCTCTCCGAGGTACTCTGGTGGACCTTATGCATCACGCCTTTGAGTGTGCTCAGGATGGTGATGAGGAATCAGACTTCACTATTGATGTCATGGACTATATCTTCCATGAGAATCATGATGCCATGGTTTCCCGGACGACTATGTCTTATGCTCCATACATTCAGCTTCTCATCAACAACACTGCCATAGCAGAAGACATGAGCCAGTTTCCTACAGAGAGTCACACTTTCAAGAAGGCATATAAGAAGAAGCCTGCTGCCCGTGCTGCACCAGCCTCTAGCTCATTTATGTAAGATGCCCGCTCTAGTGGCTTTGCACCCGGTCGTCCTGTTGCTACCCCTCTTATGCAGAAGCATGTAAAGAAGCTCAGCGGTTCTAGCGCAATATTCTGTGCATGAACATTGAGATTCACAAGGAAAACTTTGAGGCCAGCCGTCGGCGCGCAGAGATACAACATACTCAGGCGGTCATTCTACACAGGCTCAGTGGTGAGCAAGGGCCTCCTCCTCAGCCTCCAGTTCACCCCGCCGACGGTGGGTGGCATTCTTCCTAGGTTCCGTGGTCTGACCTTGAGCTCAGTATTCAAAGGGCCAACATCGCTCGCGACTCTCCTCCAGCTGCTGACAGTGACAACGATTATGTCTCCGAGTCGGGCTCTGAGTGATCTCCATGGGGCGAGTAGCATCGCGCTTTTCCCTTTTTGGCATTTTGATGCCAAAGGGGGAGAAGTGTTCTATTTAGGATATCTACAGCATTTGCATGGGTAGGGCACAAGCATATGTGTTTACCATTCCTTTATCGCTTGTGTCCTCTTTCTTATCTTTTGTTTGAAATATTTGGCTTGGTTTGTTCGTTTAAGACTATGTTCTATGTGTGGTTGTGAGACATATTATTAAGGTCTTCGGAATTCTATATGTTGAGACCAACGTTTATGATATGGTGTGTTATTTAAATATCCGGTATTATATATCTCCATATGGGTATGATCTCTATCACCTTGCCTCAACTATATATATGCCTATGTCTCTTGTTTGAGCTCATGTTGGATATCTTTTGTGTTGAGGCACCTCGCACCTATATGTTGTGTATTTATATTCAAATGCAAATTACTTGTATGCACACATGTAGGGGGAGTGCCTCTATCTTTTGCCAACATGTTGCTTCCTTCTAGAGGTTTTATTGCAAATCCGTATATTGTCATCAAACACCAAAAAGGGGGAGATTGAAAGAACATCTCTCGGTTTATGTTTTGAATGTTTGATGTCAATATATGTGATACACTAATGTTTGATGAGATGGTGCAGAGAAGATATATGTATATGTATATTGTTGTTTTTGTGTGGAAAAACAAGACAAAAGGAAGCATAAACATATTCTCCAGGCTGGATTTTCCGGGCCGGATATTTGAAAAATATCCGGCCCCAGAAATTTGGCTAAGGACTTTTCGACGAGTGGCTCAGTACCCCCTGGATCAGGGCCGGATTTTCCGGGGGGGGGGGGGTGATACGTCTCCAACGTATCGATAATTTCTTATGTTCCATGCTACATTATTGATGATATCTACATGTTTTACACACATTATATGTCGTATTTACGCATTTTCTGGAACTAACCTATTAACGAGATGCCGAAGAGCCAGTTGTTGTTTTCTGCTGTTTTTGGTTTCAGAAATCCTAGTAAGGAAATATTCTCGGAATTGGACGAAATCAACGCCCAGGGTCCTATTTTTGCACGAAGCTTCCGAGAAAAGAGGGAAGGAAGTGGGGCCACGAGGCGCCGCCACACTAGGCGGCGCGGCCCGCCCTGGCGCGCCGACCTAGCGTGTGGGGCCCTCGTGTGGCCCCCGCGTTGCCCTTCCGCCTACTGTTATCACCAGATTTTGGCCAAATCAGGAGATGGGTGATACGTCTCCAACGTATCGATAATTTCTTATGTTCCATGCTACTTTATTGATGATACCTACATGTTTTATGCACATTATATGTCATATTTATGCATTTTGGAACTAACCTATTAACAAGATGCCGAAGAGCCGTTCTGTTTCTCTTTTTGGTTTCATAAATCCTAGTAAAGAAATATTCTCGGAATTGGACGCGCCCAGGGTCCTATTTCACGAAGCTTCCAGAAGACCGAAGACCTAACGAAGTGGGGCCACGAGGCGGCCGGGAGGGTGGCCGGCGCGGCCCGTGCCCTGGCCGCGCCGACCTGCCCCTGGGCCCCTCGTGTGGCCCTCGCGTTGACCTTCCGCCTACTTAAAGCTCCCGTCGAAAACCCCCACGAGAGCCACGATACGGAAAACCTTACGGAGACGCCGCCGCGAATCCCATCTCGGGGATTCGGAGATCGCCACCCCTGCTGGAGAGGGGATTCATCTCCCGGAGGACTCTTCATCGCCATGATCGCCTCCGGAGTGATGAGTGAGTAGTTCACCCCTGGACCATGGGTCCATAGCAGTAGCTAGATGGTCGTCTTCTCCTTGTTGTGCTTCATTGTTGGATCTTGTGAGCTGCCTAACATGATCAAGATCATCTATCTGTAATTCTATATGTTGTGTTTGTCGGGATCCGATGGATAGAGAGTACTATGATTATGGTGATTATCAATCTATTGTTCATGTGTTGTTTATGATCTTGCATGCTCTCCGTTATTAGTAGAGGCTCTGGCCAAGTTTTTACTCTTAACTCCAAGAGGGAGTAATTATGCTCGATAGTGGGTTCATGCCTTCATTGATACCTGGGACAGTGGAAAGTTCTAAGGTTGTGATGTGCTGTTGCCACTAGGGATAAAACATTGATGCTATGTCTAAGGATGTAGTTATTGATTACATTACGCACAATACTTAATGCAATTATGCTGTTGCTTTGCAACTTAATACTGGAGGGTTCGGACGATAACCTGAAGGTGGACTTTTTAGGCATAGATGCGTTGGATGGCGGTCTATGTACTTTGTCGTAATGCCCAATTAAATCTCACTATATTTACCATGTCATGTATATGCATTATTATGCCTTTCTCTATTTGTCAATTGCCCGACTGTAATTTGTTCACCCAACATGCTTTTATCTTATGGGAGAGACACCTCTAGTGAACTGTGGACCCCGGTCCTATTCTTTCCATAGCATACAATCTACTTGTTTTACTGTTTTCTTTGCAAACATCTTCCACTCGATACGTTTAATCCTTTGTTACAGCAAGCCGGTGAGATTGACAACCTCATCGTTTCGTTGGGGCAAAGTACTTTGGTTGTGTTGTGCAGGTTCCTAGTTGGCGCCGGAATCCCTGGTGTTGCGCCGCATCACATTTCGCGACCATCAACCTTCAACGTGCTTCTTGGCTCCTACTGGTTCGATTAAACCTTGGTTTCATACTGAGGAAACTTGCTTCTATACGCATCATACCTTCCACTTGGGGTTCCCAACGGACGTGTGCATCTACGCGTATCAAGCTAAATTTCTGGCGCCGTTGCCGGGAGATCAAGACACGCGCAAGGGGAGTCTCCACTTCTCAATCTCTTTACTTTGTTTTTGTGGCTTTATTTTATTTACTACTTTGTTTGCTGCACTAAATCAAAACACAAAAAATTAGTTGCTAGTTTTACTTTATTTTGCTCTTGCTCTCTATATCGAAACACACAAAAATTAGTTACTTGTCTTTACTTTATTTGCCTAGTTTACTTTATTGTTGTTATCATGAGTAATCCTGAAGTTGAAGTTCGTTCTTTTAAGCAACAGGGTGGAGAAAGTTTTAAAGATGCTTGGTATAGAATTAGTAATGCTCATCAAAGGTGCATTAAGAAACACTCCACCACTATCCTTCTTAGGAACTTTTATGTTGGTTTATCTAGTTGGAATAGATATGTTCTTGATACTCTTTCGGGAGGTAATTTCCTAGGTACTCCCGCTTTAGAAGCTAGTTGCATCATTGAGAGTCTAGTTGGAATACCACCTGTTAATGAAGTTAAAATTGAAATCTCTCTTGAAGATGTTATGAAAAAATTGGAAACCATAGAGAAAAATTTTCCAAGTGTTGAAGCTAAATTGGGAATGTTATTTGACAAAACTTATGAACTTGATAAATCCTTAGGAGGAATTGATGAAAGAATTAGTATCCTAGGAACTTGTGTTGTCCATGATAATCAAACCAATAGGATTGATGAACTTGAAAAAGCTATGGGAACCTTGGGTTCAACCTTTTCTTCTCTCAAGTATAATGAGAAAGCTTATGTGGGTAAAGAGCAAAAATTCATGTATGCCTCTAAAGTGCCTAAACAAAAGAATTATTATAGGCTTAAAATTGCTAAAACCCCTAGCACTACCATAGAAAATCTAGATAATGGAACACCTAAAGTACCCCCTGCAACAAGTTGTGTTTGCATGAAGAATAATAATGTTGATGCTTCTACTCTCGATGTTACTTGATTTGCACTTTCTGCGCCTAGCTGAAAGGCGTTAAAGAAAAGCGCTTATGGGAGACAACCCATGTTTTTACCTACAGCAATTTTTTGTTTTATTGAGTCTTGGAAGTTGTTTACTACTGTAGCAACCTCTCCTTATCATGTTTTTGTGCCAAGTAAAGTTTCTATGTCAAAGTTGATGTTATATTTGGGATCGCTGCGCAGAAACAGCATTGCTGTCTGTCACGAATCTGGGCATAATTCTCTGTAGAAAATTCGAAAAAATCTGCCAATTTACGAGCGTGATCCTCAGATATATACGCAACTTTCATTAGTTTTGAGTTTTTCCATTTGAGCAAGTCTGGTGCCATTTATAAATTCGTCTTTACGGACTGTTCTGTTTTTGACAGATTCTGCCTTTTATTTCGCATTGCCTCTTTTGCTATGTTGGATTTATTTCTTTGATCCATTAATGTCCAGTAGCATTATGCAATGTCCAGAAGTGAAAAGAATGATTGTGTCACCTCTGAATGTGTGAATTATTAATGATGCACTAACCCTCTAATGAGTTTGCTTGAAGTTTGGTGTGAAGGAAGTTTTCAAGGGTCAAGAGAGGAGAATGATATACTAAGATCAAGAGGAGTGAAAGCTCTAAGCTTGGGGATGCCCCGTGGTTCATCCCTGCATATTTTAAGAAGACTCAAGCGTCTAAGCTTGGGGATGCCCAAGGCATCCCCTTCTTCATCAACAACATCATCAGGTTCCTCCCCTGAAACTATATTTTTATTCAATCACATCTGGTGTTCTTTACTTGGAGCGTCGGTTTGTTTCGTTTTTGTTTTTGTTTGAATAAGATGGATCCTAGCATTCACTTTGTGGGAGAGAGACACGCTCCGTGTTGCATATGGACACATGTGTCCTTAGGCTTTACTCATAATGTTCAAGGCGAAGTTTCTTCTTCATTAATTTGTTATATGGTTGGAATTGGAAAATGCTACATGTAGTAATTCTAAAAATGTCTTGGATAATGTGATACTTGGCAATTGTTGTGCTCATTTTTAAGCTCTTGCATCATATGCTTTGCACCCATTAATGAAGAAATACATAGAGCTTGCTAAAATTTGATTTGCATATTTGGTTTCTCTAAGGTCTAGATAATATCTAGTATTGAGTTTTGAACAACAAGGAAGACAGTGTAGAGTCTTATAATGTTTACAATATGTCTTTTATGTGAGTCTTGCTGCACTTGTTCATCCTTGAGTTTGCTTCAAATAACCTTGCTAGCCTAAACCTTGTATCGAGAGAGAATACTTCTCATGCATCCAAAATCCTTGAGCCAACCACTATGCCATTTGTGTCCACCATACCTACCTACTACATGGTATTTACCCGCCATTCCAAAGTAAATTGCTTGAGTGCTACCTTTAAAATTCCATCATTCACCTTTGCAATATAGCTCATGGGACAAAATAGCCTTAAAACTATCGTAGTATTGAATATGTACTTATGCACTTTATATTTTATTAAGTTGCTTGTTGTGCGATAACCATGTTTCAGGGGAACGCCATCAACTATTGTTGAATATCATGTGAGTTGCTATGCATGTCCGTCTTGTCTGAAGGTCTATCATTTTAGTGGTTGGAGCATGCAAAATTGTTAGAGAAGAACATTGGGCCGCTAACTAAAGCCATGAATCATGGTGGAAGTTTCAGTTTTGGACATATATCCTCAATCTCATATGAGAATAATAACTTTGCTACATGCTTATGCATTAAAGAGGAGTCCATTATCTGTTGTCCATGTTGTCCCGGTATGGATGTCTAAGTTGAGAATAATCAAAAGCGAGAAATCCGAAATGCGAGCATTCTCCTTGGACCTTTGTACAGCGGCATGGAGGTACCCCTTTGTGACACTTGGTTGAAACATGGCATGCAAAGATCCGGTAGTCCAAGTTAAGTAGGACGAGGTGCACTATTAGTATACTATGCGTGAGGCTTGCAACTTGTAAGATATAATTTACATAACTCATATGCTTTATTACTACCGTTGACAAAATTGTTTCATGTTTTCAAAATAAAAGCTCTAGCACAAATACAACAATCGATGCTTTCCTCTCGAAGGACCATTCTTTTACTTTTATTGTTGAGTCGTTTACCTATCTCCTTCCACCTTAAGAAGCAAACACTTGTGTGAACTGTGCATTGATTCCTACATACTTGCATATTGCACTTGTTATATTACTTTATGTTGACAATATCCATGAGATATACATGTTACAAGTTGAAAGCAACCGCTGAAACTTAATCTTCTTATGTGTTGCTTCAACACCTTTACTTTGATTTATTGCTTTACGAGTTAACTCTTATGCAAGACTTATTGATGCTTGTCTTGAAGTACTATTCATGAAAAGTCTTTGCTATATGATTCATTGTTTACTCATGTCATTACCTTTGCTTTGATCGCCGCATTCATTACATATGTTTACAAATAGTATGATCAAGATTATGATGGCATGTCACTTGAAATTATCTTGTTATCGTTTTACCCGCTCGGGACGAGCAGTAACTAAGCTTGGGGATGCGATACGTCTCCAACGTATCGATAATTTCTTATGTTCCATGCTACTTTATTGATGATACCTACATGTTTTATGCACATTATATGTCATATTTATGCATTTTCTGGAACTAACCTATTAACAAGATGCCGAAGAGCCAGTTGCTGTTTTCTGCTGTTTTTGGTTTTAAATCTAGTAAAGAAATATTCTCGAATTGACGAAACTTTCGCCCAGGGTCCTATTTTGCACGAAGCTTGGAAGACCGAAGATCTGAAGTGGGGCCACGAGGCGGCCAGGAGGGGGTGGCCGGCGCGGCCGGCCCCGGCGCGCCGACCTGCCCCCCGGGCCTCGTGTGGCCCCTCGCGTTGACCTTCCGCCTACTTAAAGCTCCGTCGCGACCCCCCAGCAGAGAGCCACGATACGGAAACCTTCCAGAGACGGCCGCCGGAATCCCATCTCGGGGATTCGGAGATCGCCCCTCACCGGAGAGGGGATTCATCTCCCGGAGGACTCTTCATCGCCATGATCGCCTCGGAGTGATGATGAGTAGTTCACCCTGGACCATGGGTCCATAGCAGTAGCTAGATGGTCGTCTTCTCCTTGTTGTGCTTCATTGTTGGATCTTGTGAGCTGCCTAACATGATCAAGATCATCTATCGTAATTCTATATGTTGTGTTTGTCGGATCCGATGGATAGAGAGTACTATGATTATGGTGATTATCAATCTATTGTTCATGTGTTGTTTATGATCTTGCATGCTCTCCGTTAATAGAGGCTCGGCCAAGTTTTTACTCTTAACTCCAAGAGAGTAATTATGCTCGATAGTGGGTTCATGCCTTCATTGATACCAGAAGTGACAGAAAGTTCTAAGGTTGTGATGTGCGTTGCCACTAGGGATAAAACATTGATGCTATGTCTAAGGATGTAGTTATTGATTACATTACGCACAATACTTAATGCAATTGTCTGTTGCTTTGCAACTTAATACTGGAGGGGGTTCGGACGATAACCTGAAGGTGGACTTTTTAGGCATAGATGCAGTTGGATGGCGGTCTATGTACTTTGTCGTAATGCCCAATTAAATCTCACTATATTTACCATGTCATGTATATGCATTATTATGCCTTTCTCTATTTGTCAATTGCCCGACTGTAATTTGTTCACCCAACATGCTTTATCTTATGGGAGACACCTCTAGTGAACTGTGGACCCCGGTCCTATTCTTTCCATAGCATACAATCTACTTGTTTTACTGTTTTCTTTGCAAACATCTTCCACTCGATACGTTTAATCCTTTGTTACGACAAGCGGTGAGATTGACAACCTCCATTGTTGGGGCAAAGTACTTGTTGTGTTGTGGGTTCCCTGTTGGCGCCGGAATCTGGTGTTGCGCCGCATCACATTTCGCGACCATCAACCTTCAACGTGCTTCTTGGCTCCTACTGGTTCGATTAAACCTTGGTTTCATACTGAGGGAAACTTGCTTCTATACGCATCATACCTTCCACTTGGGGTTCCCAACGGACGTGTGCATCTACGCGTATCAATGGGCCGTAAGTGAAGATGGGCTTTGAAGATTACACGTGGAGCATCTTTGAAGCGCTAAGAGTTTGGGCTTAACTGCCCGTGTATCTGTAATATAGTAGATCGTATCATGTTTAGAATTAACAGATAGAGTCCGGCCCGTGCACGGTTAGGTGCACGCCTCAATTAGAAAGTCCCTTGGACTATAAATATGTATCTAGGGTTATCGGAAAAGGAGGACAATCACGTTCACAACAAACACAAATCGGGCGCATCGCCACCCCTTCCTTCGAGGGTTTCTTCCGGGTAAGCATCATGCTGCCAGATCGCATCTTGCGTCTAGGCGTGACATTTATCGTCTACCTTGTGCTGCTCGTCTGTTGTTGATGGCGAGCAGCACTACTTATCTTTAGGTGTTTAGAGGCTTGCATTGATGCTTTCTCGTGCATGTCTGCAATGCAGTCTCGACACCTAGCTGCCCTTACCTATCTGGTGTAAGGCAGCATCTTGCTTGTTCGTTACTTAGTAGATCCGATCTGTTATAGTTGCTCCTTGCTCGCAGGGATTAGTTTAATATCCGCATAGTTAGGCCTTATGTTGGGGTCGGACGATCCGTAGCGCGTTAGGTGTTGTTTACCGTCCCTACAAGGGATGTTCCGGGAATCAACGTTATGTTGGTTTTTAGGCCTCTCGTAGGGGTAGTTTGCATCATCTTCCGTATCTAGGCCCGACCGCACGTAGGACGTTCCGGTTATGCGGTGAAAACCCTAAACGTCGTAGATCGGTTTAGCTTTGTTTTGATCGCAGGATCCCCATGTCATTGCAAATCCAACGTGAACCATGGGGCGATCGGCTCTTTGAGCCGATCCACAGCAACGAGAGCGATAGGGCTCGTATTTAATGTTTACGTGTCTACCATGCAGGAACAATCGAAGCACTCTAACACCTTCCCGATCGGGTCTAGGTCAGGTGGCACGCCTAGCAACCGCCAGGGACGTGGCTGGAAGACTTGCGGGACGACGCGAGGTGCCAGGTCCACTAAGCGGCCTTGGGAGCCTCCGGCTCTTCGTGTTGCTTAACCATTGCCCGCCGGTGGGTTTTGGCAGGTAACACATTGGCACGCCCAGTGGGACAATCTTCCGCAACATCCACGTCAACACCGACATCCGAGATGGCAGAGGGCAAGATCACACGAGGATCTTCTGGGAGCAAGAAGAAATGCGATGAGCTGAAGGCCATACGTGAGCTCATCGGCCTTTCGAAAGCCCGTCGCACGGCATCAAGGTCAAAGGAGGCACACGTTCGTCTCCTGGCGTCAATATGGTGGATCTCAGCCACTCTATAAGGGAGCCAGGGTTCTCCTTTGGTGTCAATATGGCAGGGCTTGTGATCCGGCATGGCAAAGCAGCCACTCTCGTGGCAAGGACAAAGAGGAGGCCGTTCCACGCGACCGGCCCCAGGATGATGATAGACGATACCTAACCAAGGAGGAGGTGAGAAGCATACGGTATCAACGCCCACTCTCCGTGCATCTCCTCAACAAATACGAGCAGCAGCACGACCGACGTCGACGCCACGAAGGCGACGAAAGATATCGTCGGTCGGATACGGACGGAGGTATCGTCGGCCGACAGAAACAACGACGGGTACGAGCATCACGCTAAAGGGAGGTCAAGGGAGCAAGCTGACGTGGATAAGCACTGGGACTGTCCTTTCTTCAAACATTGCTGGGACAAAGGAGAACTGCCCAGAGTGCAAACATCAAAGGAGGAGGGCAAATGAAGTTTCAGTATTCGAGCGTCTAGGACCTCTCCCACCTCATAACAAGCAAGCTGAGTCATCTCAAGAAGAAGACTTTGAGGAGTCGATGGAGAAGAAGATAGGTATCACCGACCAAGGTGGTGCTGATGGACTCAGACCATTCTCGAAGCGTAGGTGCAGCGGCTGCGAAACCTGGAAGAAGCCGAGGCATAGTACCAGCACGTTGCGAAAAGCGCGGCCCGATCTGGCCGAGAAAATTCAGCAAACATTGGAGACGAAGGCCCCGCCAAGAAAGTATGGCGCCCCAAACAGACGAAAGCCGATGCACGGGCATGGCCGATGCCGATGTAGAGACATCGGCTGACACAAACATGGTGTTCATACTCCCGCGGAGTTTCGCGCTCCAAACGACGAGGAGGTATCGGTGGCTCAATTCGACTGCGGTCCACGACCGATTATCTTTGAGAAGCCACGAGATAGAAGCTATAGGCATTTGAAAGCCCTATACTTGAGGGGTTACATCAACGGGCAGCCTGTCAGCAAGATGTTGGTTGACACCGGAGCGGCAGTCAACATAATGCCGTATTCCATGCTACGCCGTTTGGGGCACTCCGCGATGATCTGATCAAGACCAACATCACATTAAGCGACTTCAACGGCCGGGCGTCGAAGCTAAAGGTGTTACGAATGTAGAGCTTTTTCTAGGCCGGAAAACCATACCTACCGCTTGTTCAAGCAATTACGCTGCCCTATTAGGAAGGATTGGATCATGCTAACTGTTGCATTCCGTCTACAATGCACCAATGCATCATACAAGGATGGAGATGAAGTGGAAGTCGTTGAGCGGATGACTCAATCAAGATATAGTTAGTGCATGAGCGTGTGGGAAGCGTATAACCAAGAGCCGCTCTCCGGAATCAGTTTAGAGGGTTGTGAGCCCATCGAAGCTTCGAAAAATGGGGTAAGGCTGGTTTTATCCACCGGCCTAACAGAGTAGCAGGTTCAAGACATTGGACGTACGTGGCAAGGCCGATCCCGCGATCGGCCCAAAAAAAATGAAAAGCAAAGGATCTTATCTCCAGCATGCCACGTAGCTACAGTGGGAAACCAAGAAGTGCTAAACCTTTACGAAGCATTGCAATGAAAGGAGGCCGATTCCGCAATCGACGAAAATTATCCTCAACATGCGTTTATCCGTGTTCAGCATTGATCCAACGGATGCTGAAGAGCCGATACCATCAAATACTTGACAGAATCGGCTCGGGGGCACATAGAAGGATAGAACACGAGGATACGGAGTTTGAAGCAATTCGGGATGTATTCTCGATAAAGTGGGGGCGTTACTTGAGTAAATCGGTCGTAGAAAATTTCAAATTTCAAAAACAAACTTTAAGAGCAGCCGATGCGCAGACATCGACTCAAGAAGCCCAATGGAGTAGTTATCAAATTACATGGAGGAACTCCTCAATGGAATGGTTCGATGACTTGGGTCCTCTCTGCAAGGACCTCCAACCTCCTTGGCGAGCCATCAGGTGCAGCAGTGCTGGCAGGAGCATCGTTGTGGCGTCCACTACCTTGGCCCATTTAAAGCCACTGATGTTTTTTCCGCAAGATTGAGGATTGCAACCCTGACTAACAACAAGAGCAGCATAAACTTGCAAGTCAGGTTAAGGATGGGCCCGACGAAGGGAACATACCTCCTCTAGGACCGTGAGGACGGCCGATGATGAAGCAATCGGCTGTAGCATTTCTGCCTGAGGGCTTGGTCAAGGTGGCAACTTGGTAGACATTACCTTCAGAGGATGTTACGACCAGAGTTGGAAGCATGGGGCTTCTTCATCAAACATCCTCACAGAAGCCGCACAGTCTGCCCGATGATGAGCCAATCCGAGCCTAGGAGGAGTTCGAGGGCCACTACGTTGAGGCTTCTTAGTTCAAAGAGAGCTGCTGATCCTTCCAAAGCCGTCCTAGTACAATCGCTCTTTGGGCGTAAGCTCCCTGCCTGTTTTTAATGAAAAGTCTGGAGTGAGCTCGGGGCAGCAGCGCCCGAAATATCGATGATATGGGGAGCGATTTTGATTGGAATCGGGACGCTGCACTACGATTGGGAAGCCGATGATGGTCCCTTCGGCTGGTCCACTTTAATCTCGCCTTGATTGAGGCTCGGGGCGTTCGCCCTTAAGGCTTCTTGTTCTGGAGGCCGATTTTGTTGGGATCGGCTGGCTCTGCATCACCGCTTGTTTGAAAGGTGGTGAATTATTGCAGAAGGGAACTGTCGGAGCTGGTGAGAGGAATTTGAAGAGGGAGCCATGATCATCGATGGGCTCTGGACCAGTTGGTTGCTGCAAAGAAATGGAGCATCACAAGGACAGTTATGGGCGAATGGTGCCTGTTTTGCAAAGTGTTAGCTTCAGCATTCGAGTTGATCCAGCAACAGTCCTAGGGCTCTCCTGAAGGCAGGAGGATCAGGAAGAGAAGGATGCGGCGGAAGAATGTCTGAAATTTAAAGTTAATGAGGAGAATGGACGTTATTTCAGGAGTTTGCCGCTAAGTCTAACATTCCATTCAGTTGGATCTGCATTTCCAAGATCTGGGGGTTTGCACGATTATAGCTTGGCCCTGTTTGATCGAGAGTTTGGAGGTTCGGATGGATCTATCCCAGTTTATCGTGAGAGACCGATGCGTGCCATCGCCTCGTTAGCATAACCAAGACAATCGGCGGACTCAGTCGAAGGACAATCGGCTGAATTATCATAAAGGAAATCGGCAAAATCAAGTTGGGGAAATTCTTCATTGATAAACGAGATTTCTTACATAAAGAGCTGATTGCTCTCAAAAGGAAGAATTAGGGGTACATTGCCCTATCTACTACTGCTAAGATCCTATCTAGGGGCCATTGTTGCCCTCATCGTCGTCGTCGTCATCGTCCGCCGTGGCCTTCCTCCCGCCGACTCGTCATCGCCGTCGTAGCGGCGCCAGCAGGACCCTCGTTGTCCTCATCCTCCTGTCGCCATCGTCGTCCCGCTGTCGGTCGCCGAGGTTCCCGGCCAGGGCAATGGCGTTTGGCGGGCGGCTCGTCGGAGGAGCTGTCGTCCTCCTCCTCCCCTCCTTCACCTCCTCGGAGGGTGACCCCGTCGGGAAGGCGTGACGTCGCTCCTCCACCGCTTCCCATTGAGGGCGGAGGTCACTCTCCCGCTCGCCGAGGACTTGTCATCCTCGTGACCAACGGAGAATCGTGGTCCTCCTTGTCCCACGCTGTTGGGGCAAGGATAGCGTACGCCGCCTGCGTACCCCACTCGGTGTTGATTCCCGATGGGAGAGGACACGTAGGAAAGACCGACGAAGTGGAGGAGGAAGAAGAGGAAGACATGGCGACGGAGGAGGGCTTTTGGAAGTGCTGATGCGAGGGGATGAAGAGGAGAACTGTTGATGCGGGTTAAATAAAAGGAGATGGAAATTTAATTGTCGAGCAGGTTTCGAGGACATGGTGCCAAAACTGTCAAACGTGCAGAGAAGTTGGGAAGGCAAGTCGTCATGATGAGAAAATACTGCGGCGGTTCTGCTCTGCACGACATGACCCTCGAAGGAAAACAGATGGTTTTGAAATTATCATTGCCAAAACCAAGGCGTGTTATCACCATTTTGGCCAAATCGGGGAGATGGGCGTAAGTGAAGATGGGCTTTGAAGATTACACGTGGAGCATCTTTGAGCGGCCTTGCGCTAGAGTTTGGGCTAAATTGCTGTGTATCGTAATATAGTAGATCGTATCGTGTTTAGAATTAACAGATAGAGTCCGGCCCGTGCACGGTTGGGTGCACGTCCAGAAAGTCCCTTGGACTATAAATATGTATCTAGGGTTATCGTAAAAGGAGGACAATCACGTTCACAACAAACACAAATCAGGCGCATCGCCACCCCTTTCTTCGAGGGTTTCTTCCGGGTAAGCATCATGTTGCCTAGATCGCTCTTGCGATCTAGGCAGCACGTTTATTCGTCTACCTTGTGCTGCTCGTGCTGAAGCGTTGTTGATGGCGAACAGCACTACTTATCTTTAGGTGTTTAGGGCTTGCATTGATGCTTTCTCGTGCATGTCTGTAGCAATGCCGTCTCGACACCTAGCTGCCCTTCACCTATCTGGGTGTGGGCGGCATCTTGCTTGTTCGTTACTTGGTGGATCCGATCTGTAGTTGCTCCTTGCTCCACAAGGATTAGTTTAATATCTGCATAGTTAGGCCTTATGCTTGGGTCGGACGATCCGGGTAGTGCGTTAGGTGTTTCTAGTCCTATAAGGGATGTTCCAGAATCAACGTTATGTTGGTTTTTAGGCCTCTCGTAGGGGTAGTTTGCATCATCTTCCCGTATCTGCTAGGCCCGACCGCACGTAGGACGTTCCGAGTTATGCGGTGAAACCCTAAACTGTCGTAGATCGGTTTAGCTTTGTTTTGATCAAGCAGGATCCCCATGTCATTGCAAATCCAACGTGAACCATGGGGCGATCGGCTCTTTGAGCTGATCCACAGGGCAACCTGAGAGCCGATAGGGCTCGTATTTAATGTTTACGTGTCTACCATGAGAACAATCGAAGCACTCTAACACCTTGCGATCGGGTCTAGGTCGGGTGGCACCCTAGCAACCGCCAGGACGTGGTGGAAGACTTGCGGGACGACGCGAGGTGCCAGGGTCTAAGCGGCCTTGGGAGCCTCCCGGCTCTTCGTGTTGCTTAACCATTGCCCGCCGTGGGTTTTGGCAATAACACCTAGCAAAGGTTCGTCGCGAGCCCCGGCACGAGAGCCACACGGAAAACCTTCCAGAGACGCCGCCGTGAATCCCATCTGGGGATTCGAGATCGTCGCACCCCTCGGAGAGGATTCATCTCGGAGGACTCTTCATCGCCATGATCCCTCGGAGTGATGAGTGAGTAGTTCTGGACTATGGGTCCATAGCAGCAACTAGATGGTCGTCTTCTCCTAATTGTGCTTCATTGTTGGATCTTGTGAGCTGCCTAACATGATCAAGATCATCTATCTGTAATTCTATATGTTGTGTTTGTCGGGATCCGATGGATAGAGAATACTATGTTATGGTGATTATCAATCTATTACTTATGTGTTGTTTATGATCTTGCATGCTCTCCGTTATTAGTAGAGGCTCTGGCCAAGTTTTTACTCTTAACTCCAAGAGGGAGTATTTATGCTCGATAGTGGGTTCATGCCTCCATTGATACCACAGGACAGAAAGTTCTAAGGTTGTGTTGTGTTGTTGCCACTAGGGATAAAACATTGATTCTATGTCTAAGGATGTAGTTGTTGATTACATTACGCACCATACTTAATGCAATTGTCCTGCTGCAACTTAATACCGGATGGGGTTCGGATGATAACCCGAAGGTGGACTTTTTAGGCATAGATGGATTGGATGGCGGTCTATGTACCTTCGTAATGCCCAATTAAATCTCACTATATTTATCATATCATGTATATGCATTGTTATGCCCTTTCTATTTGTCAATTCCCATCGTAATTTGTTCACCCAACATGCTTTTATCTTATGGGAGAGACACCTCTAGAGGAACTGTGGACCCCGGTCCTATTCTTTACATCGCATACAATCTCTGCAATACTTGTTTTACTATTTTCTTAAACAATCATCTTCCACAATACGGTTAATCCCTTTACTGTAATTGAGATTGACAACCTCCTTTGCTTCGTTGGGGCAAAGTACTTTTGGTTGTGTTAGTAAAGTTCCACGTTGGCGCCGGAATCCCGGTGTTGCGTCGCACTACATCCCGCCGCCATCAACCTTCAATGCTTCTTGCTCCCTGGTTCGATAAACCTTGGTTTCTTTAGAGGGAAAACTTGCCGCTGTCGCATCATACCTTCCTCTGGGGTTCCCAACGTTAGTACATCGCATCAAGCTCAATTTCGCCCGTTCGGGGAGATCAACACGCTGCAGGGAGTCTCCACTTCTCAATCTCTTTACTTTGTTTTTGTCTTTCTTTATTTTATTTACTACTTTGTTTGCTGCACCTAAACAAAACACACAAAAATTAGTTGCTAGTTTTACCTTATTTATTGTCTTGCTCTCTATATCAAAAACACACAAAAAATAGTTACTTGCATTTACTTTATCTAGTTTGCTTTATTTACTGTTGCTAAAATGAATACCCTTGAAAATATAAGTTGTGTGACTTCACAACTACAAATAATAATGATTTCTATGAACACCTATTGCTCCACCTGCTACTACAACGGAATTCTTTGAAATTAAACACTTACTAAATCTTGTCATAGAGATCAATTTTCGGTATTAGTTCTGATGATGCTGCTGCCCATCTTAATAATTTTGTTGAACTTTGTGAAATGCAAAAGTATAAGGATGTAGATGGTGATATTATTAAATTGAAATTGTTTCCTTTCTCATTAAGAGGAAGAGTAAAGATTGGTTGCTATCTTTGCCTAAGAATAGTATTGATTCATGGACTAAATGTAAGGATGCTTTTATTGGTAGATATTATCCTCCCGCTAAAATTATATCTTTGAGAAGTAGCATAATGAATTTTAAGCAATTAGATATCGAACATGTTGCTCAAGCATGGGAGAGAATGAAAACTTTGGTAAAGAATT
Source organism: Lolium multiflorum (assembly GCA_030979885.1). Taxonomy (NCBI): domain Eukaryota; kingdom Viridiplantae; phylum Streptophyta; class Magnoliopsida; order Poales; family Poaceae; genus Lolium; species Lolium multiflorum. The sequence goes on from CM061748.1 coordinate 98,772,867, forward strand.
GCCCAACCCATGGACTGACTACTTGGATGATTATCCAAACCTTCTATGCAGGACTAAATTTTTTAAGATTTATTGGATTGCTGGAGGTTTTTGTCCATCACTTTGGGGGTGGCTACAAAGCTTCTTGATGATATGATGATAAATTACTCAGAATGGCAACGGAAAGAGCTCCACAAGGTAAGAAGGTAAATTCATTGAAGAAACCTCTTCCTTGAGTGATAAGATGATGTGATTATGCTATGCTTGTGAATGGTAGATCTAATGTAGATCCAAATAATGTTCCTTTAGCTTCATTGGTTGCTCAAGAAGAAAATGTTGATGTGAATTTCATTAAAAATAATAATTTCAACAACAATGCTTATAGGAACAACTCTGGTAATAACTATAGGCCATATCCTTAAAATTGGTAATGGTTATGGTAATTCTTATGGTAGATATGAGGAAAAGATGCTAGAAATTGAAAGATCCACTAAAAACTTTATGCAATCACAATATGAGAAAATCAATTGTTTACTAAAACTATGAATGAACAATCTACCTTGTTGAAAAATATAGGAAATCAACTTGAAAACTTGAATAGGGAGATTTCTGGTCCGCAAACTAAAATTTCAAATGCTGAAACCCGAATCTCATACATGTCCGCATCACAATCCTCTTTAATTAATAAAATGGCTGCTAAACCTGATGATATTGATAATAAGATTACTACTCAGCAAATGCCATCCAAGTTAGAATTAATGAGAATATAAGATTAATGGTGAATTGCTGCTAGGTAGAGAAGAAAATGAAAAACTAGCTAAAGAGAATAATGTAGCCAAAGTTTTGACTATTACCACCATTAGTAATGATAATGATTCACATGCTGCACCTCCTACTATCAATGGTAAAACAATTGGTGTTGGCAATGTTTCTACTCCTAGTGCAAAGCTCAAAACGCCTGAAATTGCTAAAGCTAACGCTTGTGATACGCTACGGAAATTTTTTCCAACCTTGGGACAATGATCCCATTTTTTGTAACTCATAATGATTTAGATTTTAATGATTGCCACATCTCTGAAGTTATAAAGTTCTTACAAAAACTTGCTAAAAGTCCTAATGCTAGTCTATAAATTTGGCCTTTACAAAACATATTACAAATGCTCTCATAAAACTAGAGAAGAGAAACTTGAAACTTCTATTCCTAGAAAGTTAGAAGATGGTTGGGAGCCCATCATTAAAATGAAATTCAATGACTTTGAATGTAATTCTTTATGTGATCTTGGTGCAAGTATTTCTGTTATGCCTAAAAAGATTTATGATATGCTTGACTTGCCACCATTGAAGAATTGTTATTTGGATGTTAATCTTGCCGATAATGTTAAAAAGAAACCTTTGGGAGGATTGATAATGTGCGTATTACGTTAACAATAACCTTGTCCTCGTTGATTTTGTTGTCTTGGATATCGAATGCAATGCATCTTGTCCTATTGTGTTGGGAAGACCTTTTCTTGAACCGTTGGTGCTGTTATTGATATGAGGGAAGGTAATATTAAATATCAATTTCCTCTCAAGAAAGGTATGGAACACTTCCTAGAAAGAGAATGAAGTTGCCTTTTGATTCTATTATTAGAACAAGTTATGATGTTGATGCTTCTACTCTTGATGTTACTTGATTTACACTTTCTGCGCCTAGCTGAAAGGCGTAAAGAAAAGCGCTTATGGGAGACAACCCATGTTTTTACTACAGCAATTTTTTTGTTTTATTTGAGTCTTGGAAGTTGTTTACTACTGTAGCAACCTCTCCTTATCATGTTTTTGTACCAAGTAAAGTTTCTATGCTAAAGTTGATGTTATATTTGGGATCGCTGCGCAGAAACAGCATTCTGTCTGTCACGAATTCTGGCATAAGTCTGTAGAAAATTCGAAAAAATCACTTGATTTGAGCACATCCTCAGATATGTACGCAACTTTCATTAGTTTTGAGTTTTTCATTTGAGCAAGTCTGGTGCCATTTTAAATTCGTCTTCTGGCTCATTGTTTTGATTCTGCCTTATTTCGTTGCTCTTTTGCTATGTTGGATGAATTTCTTTGATCAATTAATGTCCAGTAGCTTTATCAATGTCCAGAAGTGTTAAGAATGATTGTGTCACCTCTGAATATGTGAATTATTAATGGTGCACTAACCCTCTAATGAGTTTGCTTGAAGTTTGGTGTGAAGGAAGTTTTCAAGGGTCAAGAGAGGAGTATGATATACTATGATCAAGAGGAGTGAAAGATCTAAGCTTGGGGATGGTTCACCACTGCATATTTTAAGAAGACTCAAGTCTAAGCTTGGGGATGCCCAAGGCATCCCCTTCTTCATCGACAACATCATTAGGTTCCCTCCACAAACTATATTTTTATTCATTCCATCTTGTGTTCTTTACTTGGAGCGTCGGTTTGTTTTTGTTTTTGTTTTGTTTAATAAAATGGATCCTAGCATTCACTTTGTGGGAGGAGACACGCTCATTGTTGCATATGGACAAATATGTTCTTAGCTTTACTCATAATATTCAAGGCGAAGGTTGAAACTTCTTCGTTAAATTGTTATATGGTTGGAATTGGAAAATGCTACATGTAGTAATTCTAAAATGTCTTGGATAATGATACTTGGCAATTGTTGTGCTCATGTTTAAGCTCTTGCATCATATACTTTGCCCATTAATGAAGAAATACATAGAGCTTGCTAAAATTTGGTTTGCATATTTGGTCTCTCTAAGGTCTAGATAATTTCTAGTATTGAGTTTTGAACAACAAGGAAGACGGTGTAGAGTCTTATAATGTTTACAATATGTCTTTTATGTGAGTTTTGCTGCACCGGTCATCCTTGAGTTTGCTTCAAATAACCTTGCTAGCCTAAACCTTGTATCGAGAGGGAATACTTCTCATGCATCCAAAATCCTTGAGCCAACCACTATGCCATTTGTGTCCACCATACCTACCTACTACATGGTATTTCTCCGCCATTCCAAAGTAAATTGCTTGAGTGCTACCTTTAAATTCCATCATTCACCTTTGCAATATATAGCTCATGGGACAAAATAGCCTTAAAAACTATCGTAGTATTGAATATGTACTTATGCACTTTATCTCTTATTGAGTTGCTTGTTGTGCGATAACCATGTGATGCTAACGAAGCCATGTTAATCATGTTGAACATGTCAGCAACAAGCATCCTCAATAGGAAGAGTGAATAATGTAAAAGAAAAAAAGAGTTAGTAAAAAGAGTGGGTAGAAAAATAAAAGAAAAGAAAAAAAAATCTCATATGAGAATAATAATTGTGTCACATGCTTATGCATTAAAGAGGAGTCCATTATCTGGTGTCCATGTTGTCCCGGTATGGATGTCTAAGTTGAGAATAATCAAAAGCGAGAAATCCAATATCCCTTAGACCTTTGTACAGGCGGCATGAAGCTACCCCTTTGTGACACTTGGTTGAAACATGTGTATTGCAAAGATCCGGTAGTCCAAGCTAAGTAGGACAAGTTGCGGGTAGTATTAGTATTCATGAGGCTTGCAACTTGTAAGATATAATTTACATAACTCATATGCTTTATTACTAGACAAAATTGTTTCATGTTTTCAAAATAAAAGCTCTAGCACAAATACGACAATCGATGCTTTCCTCTTTGAAGGACCTTTCTTTTACTTTTATTGTTGAGTCAGTTCACCTATCTCTCCACCTTAAGAAGCAAACACTTGTGTGAACTGTGCATTGATTCCTACATACTTGCATATTGCACTTGTTATATTACTCTATGTTGACAATATCCATGAGATATATATGTTAAAGTTGAAAGCAACCGCTGAAACTTAATCTTCCTTTGTGTTGCTTCAACACCTTTACTTTGATTTATTGCTTTATGAGTTAACTCTTATGCAAGACTTATTGATGCTTGTCTTGAAGTACTATTCATGAAAAGTCTTTGCTTTATGATTCACTTGTTTACTCATGTCATTACCATTGTTTTGATCGTTGCATTCATTACATATGTTTACAAATAGTATGATCAAGATTATGATGGCATTTCAGAAATTATCTTTGTTATCGTTTACCTGCTCGACGAGCAGAACTAACAGGATGCAAATACGTCTCCAACGTATCGATAATTCTTATGTTCCATGCTACATTATTGATGATATCTACATGTTTTATACACATTATATGTCGTATTTACGCATTTTCTGGAACTAACCTATTAACAAGATGCCGAAGAGCCAGTTGCTGCTGTTTTTGGTTTCAGAAATCCTAGTAAGGAAATATTCTCGGAATTGGACGAAATCAACGCCAGGGTCCTATTTTACACGAAGCTTCCCAGAAGAGGGAAGGAAGGGGCCACAGGCGTCCACACTAGGGCGGCGCGGCCCAGCCCCTGTGCCGGCCTAGCGTGTGGGGCCCTCGTGTGGCCCCGCGTCCCTCCGCCTACTTAAAGCCTCCGTCAAAACCCTAGTACCGAGAGCCACAATACGGAAAACCTTCCCGACGCGCCGCGAATCCCATCTCGGGGATTCAGGAGATCGCCTCCGGCACCCTGTAGGAGAGGGGATTCATCTCCGGAGGACTCTTCATCGCCATGATCCTCCGGAGGATGAGGAGTAGTTCACCCCTGGACTATGGGTCCCAGCGTAGCTAGATGGTCGTCTTCTCCTAATTGTGCTTCATTGTTGGATCTTGTGAGCTGCCTAACATGATCAAGATCATCTATCCGTAATTCTATATGTTGTGTTGTTGAGATCCGATGGATAGAGAATACTATGTTATGGTTATTATCAATCTATTACTTATGTGTTGTTTATGATCTTGCATGCTCTCCGTTATTAGTAGAGGCTCACAAGTTTTTACTCTTAACTCCAAGAGGGAGTATTTATGCTCGATAGTGGGTTCATGCCTTCATTGATACTGGGACAGTGACGAAAGTTCTAAGGTTGTGTTGTCTGTTGCCACTAGGGATAAAACATTGATTCTATGTCTAAGGATAGTTGTTGATTATATTACGCACCATACTTAATGCAATTGTCGTTGCTTTGCAACTTAATACTGAATGGGGTTCGGATGATAACTTGAAGGTGGACTTTTTAGGCATAGATGCAGTTGGATGGCGGTCTATGTACTTTGTCGTAATGCCCAATTAAACTATATTTATCATATCATGTATATGCATTGTTATGCCTTTTCTATTTGTCAATAGCCCGACTGTAATTTGTTCACCCAACATGCTTTTATCTTATGGGAGAGACACCTCTAGTGAACTGTGGACCCCGGTCCTATTCTTTACATCGCATACAATCTACTGCAATACTTGTTTTACTATTTTCTTGCAAACAATCATCTTCCACACAATACGGTTAATCCTTTTTTAGGGATAAGCTAGAGGTGGACCCAACCTCAACACTTGTTTGCACTGGTTACAATTGGCTCCCTCCTTCCAAAAAGCCGCGCACTACATCCCGCCTCCTAATCAACCCTTTTGGTTTGACCCGTTTCGGATAAACCTTGGTTTCTTTCAAGGGAAACTTCAACCGTGCGCATCATACCTTCCTCTTGGGGTTCCCAACGGACGTGTACATCTACGCGCATCGGGGGGTAATCCGGCCCTCACTTACACCGGATAATCCGGACGACTGGATTTTGGAAGGGGTATTTATACCCCTCTTCTTCCTCCTCCCCAACCTGCTCAATTCATTGTCAAGTTCATCACCATTAGAACCACCTCAAGAAACACAAGAATCACAAGATCTCCTCCTCCACCCAACCAAAGCTCTTGATCTTTGGAGATTCGAAGGAGAAGACCCCGATCTACATCTTCACCGAAGCGATTTGCATTTCCCCCTCATATGCTTGAGGGCCCCTTTGCTAGTGTTCCTCTTTTGAGAAACCCTAGTTGTTTGTAGTTGATATTGTTCTTCTTGTTGTTGTTACATATTTGGGAGCCTCCAATTTGGTTGTGGATGTGTGCCCCAAGAACCTTGTAATGGCCCGGTTTCCTCGAGGAAATCCCTTAGTGGTAGTGGCTGGGCCTTTGTGGCGTTGCTCACAGGAGACCCGAGTGAAGCCTTCGTGGCGTTGGTCTGGCTTTCGTAGCAACCACACTCCTCCAAACATAGACGTACCTTCTGCAAAGGAATGGAACTACGGGAATCAACTCCGTATCTCCGCGTGCTCCACTCTCGGTTACCTCTATCCTATTATCCTTCCTATATATTGTTTAGCTATATCTTACTTAGCAGTTGTTCTTGTCATATAGGTAAATTCACATAGTTGCATATCTAGAGAATTGAGCCTAAATTGAAAAAGAACTAAAAATTGGTTAGCACATATTCACGCTCCCCCCTCTAGGTGCGGCATGCGATCCTTTCGGCAAAGTTAACTTCAAGAAATAAGCATGATGAAGAATAAAGAAATGAAGTGCAATTCAAGATGAGCCAACTCGAAAAGATCATATGCTTGAAGCTTGACATCCATATATGCTTGAAGCTTGCCATCGAAATGAAGTGCTATGTCACTCGAGGTTTTGTACACTCGTGGTGGACTTTATATATTCTTATCTGTCAAATCTATAAATTTAGCCCTAAGGTTTCACTTCGACCACGGAGACAAGGGATGATGGGTAGAGACAACTTTCTTTTCAGCTTGGCAATGAAAGGACTGGACATGGATGTCGCAGAGGGTGAATAGCGATTTAAAACTTTTACGAGATGGGCTTAACAAATGCGGAATAAACTAGTGTTTACTTTGTCAAGCCCAAAGCCTATATACTATGGTTCACCTATGTGCACCAACAACTTATGAGCAATACAAGCAAGTATGTGATAGCAAGATATATATAACTTCAAGCACGATGGCTATCACAAGGTAAAGTGCATAAGTAAAGAGCTCGGGATAGAGATAACCGAGGCACGTGGGAGACGATGATTTATCCCGAGTTCACACTCTAGTCTAATCTCCTTTCAAGATCTTGTATTGACCAATAGAATTTTGGTTTCCTCTACATTGTTAGTCACACAACAACTAGAGAAAATAGAAGTATTTTTAACAAGGCCACAAGACAAAGCAAGCATATCATCATTAGATTTATTTAAGCAACTTACACATGATATGCATGGACTATCAACACAAGCATGTAAATCATTTCTACTGCTAGATGTGTTAAAGTCCAAAGATGAACCATTGCAATGAGACATAGATGAAGAATCATCAATAGAAAGCTCAATATCAACATTGCAATTTCCATCACCACTCACCATATCATTACCTTGTGTATTGCCACACATTGGTGAAGTGGATGAAGATGAAAACTCATCACGGCCGGAAGTGGAAGCAATACAATCATCCTCAATAATATTGGACACATCATATTTATCTTGAAGCTTTGTCCATAATTCATGAGCGCTCCCAAAAGGCATGATTGAAGAAGTAACTACATTGCTCACAACAATGGAAAAACATGAGAAGCAAGAGCATCGAGACAAGAGTTTTTCTTCTCCTCATAAGATAAATTTTAGGGATCCTTAGGAGAAGAAAAAACCATGTCAAGAAATCGCTCCATGTTCGGGGAAATACCCCGCAAAATATTAAGCACATAAATTTTCCATAGATAATAATTTGTGCCATCAAATATAAACAAGTTATTGTGATCTAATCCCCTAACCGACATCTTTACTCTCAAGGCGGTGAAGCCTAAGAATGAGAGACCTTGCTCTGATACCAATTGAAAGGACACGGATGTCGCCTAGAGGGGGGTGAATAGGCGATTTAAAACTTTGACGAGATGGGCAACAAATGCGGAATAAAACTAGTGTTTACTTTGTCAAGCCCAAAGCCTATATACTATGGTTCACCTATGTGCACCAACAACTTATGCTAAGCAATACAAGCAAGTATGTGATAGCAAGATATATTCAACACCATTTTAACTAGTATGCCATACATCGCAACAGGAATATGTCAATTAGACATAATTGTTGAATATCAAGAGTTGAATTTATTACAACACATAATCGCCTTACCAAAATTACATGGATCACATGATTACAATAATAGTTTCTATTGATCAACGAACATCACAAAAGCGGAAGCGAAGTAGTAGTGGCTATCTAATCCACAGCCAACGCTTGACGTGAGCGGTCCTAGTTATTAGATGTGCTCTTGTCCATCTTCCTCGTGCTGCTCACCTTCATAGTCTGGCCATTTGAATAGCAGGGACAAAGCCATGAGTACTTTTAAAGTACTAGCAAACTAATACTAGTGTGGCACTAACATTTTAAAAGGGGATACTAAGCTCTAGGGTTATTGCATAAAGCCAAGTTTATTTCATAAACATTTAGTAAAGATGCTTGAATCACTAGACTAACTCAAGTTAACATTAGTGTCATTCCCACAACTCTATTGTGATTCAATTCAAAGTCACCATTCACCTTTCAAATTCAAGTCACAAGTCATATGTCACATTTTTCAAAATGGTCTGATGACGGAACCGTATGCCTTTCCAATCGTAAAGTAGCCGTGGACACGGCTATTCGAATAGTTCTACACTGTGCAGAGGTCGTACACTTGTGCCACAACATTTGCAATAATCCGTCAGGGTTAACGGCCCGATTTATCATACTCCGTATGCGGACTACCAACCATAACCTTTCACTTATATACTCTAGTATAGGCACCTCTCCCCATGAGCTTGGCCTCCAATGAAGACAGATCGTCAGCCTGGGGGCACTGCCCTGGGCCGGACAATTCCTCATTCACGTCATATCCATCACTTCTTCTTTTATCTAGAGGCAGCCTTCAGCCTAACCCCGATGACGCTTGTTTAGAGGGAACCCATACTAAAGCACATAAATTTCTAGTTAGCCCTTACCCATGTTGGGTATTGTGGGGTACTTTAAAATTGGAATGGTATCGCATCCGAACCCAACCATCAGTTTTAGAAATTCACCAAGTCGTTCACAAGTCATATTCACCTTCAAAATCTTTCAATAGAATGAATCATCATTCCAAGGTTTTCAAAGTCATTTCGTTTCACATGTTCCCATCGAGAGTAGTCCATTTTATTTGTTTAGCACTAGCAACTAGTCATGAGGGGTCTTTAGCTTGTCTTGCTCTAGTCTAACTTTGATGCTCTTGTTCTACTCTAGACCAAGTGAATCATGAATCAAAAAGTAACTTTGATAAACAAAACTCAAAAAAAACTTGTAAGGTAAAAACTGGGGATAGGATCATTAAACATAAAGTAAAGTGTGATGAGGCCTTGCTCTTGTGGAGCTTTGCCTTAGGGTAGCTGGCAAGAATATTAGCTTGCCTTGATTGGTGAGATGATCAAAGTTGTCTTCCTCTTCTTGGAAGTAGACCTCCTCCTCTTGATAGTCTCCGGTACTAGCGTCTATAAACGAATACGAGGATACAATCACCAATCAATACTTAAAGTGACTACTTAGCCTTAATGGCTCACTCAAGATGATCTATTATCACTACTTGACATTTATTAACAACATGCTAGGGTTTTCTTATTTAGTAATAGGAAAATAATTTCCTCTCATTGAAAATGGAGTTAGGGTTTCTCTTTAGTTTGTGAGAAATAATTTCCTCTCATTGAATCTTCTTAAGATTTAATCTTCTCAAGCATCCATGGATGATCACATGTTGACCAAGGTCAACAATTCACACTCATCATTTGAGAAACAAGATTTAAATGAGATTCATTATCTCATGTGATTTAAATAACCCTTGCAATTTCAATTCTATTTTGGTTTAAATTTCACAAGTAAGCAAGTATGAACCTATGCAGTAGAGGTCATCACATTACTTCATATTACTTGAGAAAGATGATTTAAATGAGGTGAGCACCTCATACCATTTTAATAACACCTTGCAATGGTTTAATATCATCAACTAATTTAATATGAGTTTTAATTGACCATGGTCTCTACCTCATATTAACTTAGTTGAGACAAGATTTAAATGAGATCAAAACATCTCCTATGATTTAATAGGTAGGTTTGAACAATTTAAATACTACTATGAGAATGATTTAATATTTTCAAATAGGAACATATGGGTCATTAATACATGTGTCATCAACTCACATTGAATCACTTGGAGTAATGATTTAAGTGAGAAGCTATACCTCATATAATTTAAACACTATTTTTGAAATAGTTTAAATGAGCTAGAAATGGCTATATAGCCAATATTTGAATCTAGCCCATGATCATATACAGTACCACTATCATATATTTACATAAACAATTAGAGTATTTGAATTGGGATTTATGAGAATTTGAATCATCTCAAAATAGTTCATGGTTGATTTTAAATAATTATTTGAAGTTTGAAAATGCCCTGCCTTGTTATTTTTGCTATTTTAATTCTACAAAATATTTTGATTTGAATCCAGTGTGGTTGGATGGGGCCTTTTATGAGCTTTCTGAATATATAAAATTTATCAAATTTGGCCGAGTATATTTGGAGTTATTAAATATTTATTAAAGCATCTGAGAGCAATTTCACAGAAAAAGAAATAAAGCAAATTTCAATTTAAACGGGGGCGGGAAGCTAACTGGGCCGAATTGGCTTGAAAATGGGAAAGCCAGCCCAACAACGTTTCACAGCCGCGGGCCAGCTGACATGTGAGGGGCCACCCGTCAGTGGCTTTACTTACCGAAGCGGTACCTGGCAACGTCGGCCGTTGGATTAGGAAGCGATCGGACGACGTGGATCGTCGTTGTCGACGGGGGAGGAGCTTGCTGCGCCGGCGAGGTAGGGGGTCGGAGGGCGCTGTAGGTCGCCGGCGGTCGAGAGAGGGGCGAGGCGACGTTGTCGATGGTGTAGAGGCCCCTGGTACAGTGGCGAGGCTCGGGGCTGCTCAGTCGATGGCGATGGTCTGCGGGCTCCGGCGGACTTCGTCTCTCGATTCGAGCTACTCCGGCGGGGTGGGATGAAATTGACTGGGGGATAGTGATCAGTGATGAGAGGGAAGCAAAGTGTGTGAAGAGATGGAGGGCTGAGGTCCTCTATTTATAGCTGGCGGAGATGGCCGGCGGGTGCTGGCGAGGTCGACCATGGACTCGACGCTTCTGGCGATTAAAGGGGCAAACTAGGGGTCGCGTAGTGTTGCAGGCCTCCTGATGGTGCTAGTGAGCTTGACGGCACGGCTAAAGGGGGTCTGAGGCGGGCTGGCGACGTTGGAGTACTTGCAGTACCGCGGCGGGAGGATCTGATCATGGCGATAGCGACGGTGCACGCGCGGCCAACGGAGGGTGTCTAGCTGCTAGAGGGTGGCGAGAAGACGGGTGCAGCGGTAGCCTTTGCAGAAAAGGACGAGGGTGATCGAGTGTGTGGCGCTCTGGCGCGTCCAGAACGTCGGCCGTGCGCGCTCACCGCGTGCCTGGCACGTTCTGGGCGTGGTCTGGGCATGCGTGTTCCGGCCAATGCCGTGGTCGCGCGAGCTCGGGCCGTGCATGGTTGTGATCATCATGCGCAGGGGCATCTCCAGGACATGATCAACACGAGAGAGGAGGACCAGGGATGAGTGGTGCGTGTGTGTGTGCATGGGTACGGCATGGGCAAAGTTCTGCTATCTCCTTGCTTTAATCGACCCAGGCAAGTACTGGGCTTGGTGTAGGAGTGATAGGAGAGCAATGATCAACCAGAATCAAAAGTGGTTTAGGCTAGAAACTGCTGGGTAAAGGGGTGTATTACAATTCCAGAATTATGCCTGCAAGGTGCTCGACACAATGGCCGCATGAAACTTTTTTTCAAATTTTCAAAATCTTTTTGGTGCACTTCATTTATATAAATAGAGAGAGGGATTGGTGGTGGGGGTGGTCAATTTGACAAAGATTTGTGAGATTTCAAATTTGGTATGATCTTCCTTTTGTTTCAAAGTCACACCTTGTCAAAACTATTCTGGTCAACCTAGTCAACTCTGGCCATGGTGGTCAACATGAAAGTTACTCACCTTGACATGGTCTTGGATGACATGGCTTTGGTTTACCAAGTTTAGTTTAAGAATAGAGAAAACCAGAGGGGTAAAGTAGTGAAGAAAATATTTTGGAGACATATGACCATCATCATATGTGTGAAGATTTTGAGATTTCCTTTTGTTTGATTCTGGTTTCATTGATGCAATTGTGTTAGTTTATCCTATTTAGGTATTCTACAAGCAAGAGAGCAAGCAATTATGGCCTAGAGTGAAGATTTGTAATTTGGCATAATGTGTATGTGAGTGATTGGGATTTTCTCCCTATTTAATTTTTCTCCATTTAATTTGACTTTTGTTGACTCTAAGGTGATTCTTATTAGTTTAGAAACATTTCCAAACCATTGAACCATTTAAAAAGGTCTTGTTCAAAGATTTGCAAAAATGGCCATAACACATAAAAGATGATGTGTCAAACTTTATTATTTTTGTAAATTGTTCACCTTGCTTTACTTGGGCATGGGTTAGGGTTAATTTAGGGTTATATTAGGTTTGGAGAAGGTTTCACATCATTTGGTCAAGGTTTAAAGTCATAGGGCAAAGTTTGGTGAAATGGCTATGTGCACATATGCCTCTATGCATATGTTGCATTTGAAAATTAATTTGACTTGGCTTGACCCAAATGAGGTTGTGGAGTGTTGAAATGGTATATAGGGGTGATCCAACCATTCACAACAAGTCCTAGGGTCAAGCTTCTCAAATTCACAAATTTGCTATTTTACTCACATATGCCTCTATGGCATTTTTAGTTTCTTTTTATTTTCTTTGGAAACAACTTGAATTAGGTTTGATAAATACTAGATAGGGTGTATAATGGTTTTCCAAACCATTAAACAAAGTAGAGGAGCTTAGGGTAAAGATTTATAGAAATAGCCATAGGCACATATGCCTTTTTCTTATTTATCTTCCTTTTATTTTATTTTAAATTGGATGATGAAAAGAGGGGTGGGGTTTAGGGTTTAAGATTATTTCAAATACTAATAACAAGCAATTATGGCAATAGCACAAGAATTAAGCAAGATCACTATGTATCAAACTTAATTTAATACAAGTTTTTGTTGGTTCCAAAAATTTGGAACCAGGGAAATTTATTTATATTGTTTTGAATTCGGGATGTTACCTTCCCCTTAAACAAACTCATCCCGAGATTTTAAGAAAAGTTAGGTTCCTAAGAGAGATTGAGCATTTTGATTAAGGAAGACATACTTGTCAGTCCTGGGGTGCTTCCAGCTTCAGTGGCGTCATGTGGTAGAGACTACGTTGTTGTTGTTCGGTTCCTTCTACCCGCGAATTGTTGTTGAAGGGTGTGCATTGGTGGCGGCGATCTTGGCAAGCTTCTTGGGGCACTCCTTGGGTAGTGGCCCACAACTCCACATTCATAGCAGTTTACGTTGACTTGTCCTTCGGTGTCGGGGATGGCATTGCTTCCATTCCTCGGGCGTTGTTGGTGTTGGTGTTGTTCCCATTGTTGTTGTTGCTGTTGTGGTTGTTTTTGTTGTGGTGGCTGTTGTTGTTGTTGCCTCCGGGCTTCGGGGTCCTCCTTTGTTGTTGCTGTAGTTGGAGCGATAAGTCCGGAGTCTTGTTGTTTCTGGGGTGAATCCTCCGGAGTTATTGCGGTGCTTCGGGTATGGTGGGGTCACTCGGTTCATCATTCTCGCGCTTGTTCTCATTGGCCCGATGCTTTCCTTCCATCCGTATGGCTGAGTCCACGAGGTTTCGAGGTCGGAACGGAATGTTCACTAACACCGTTTGCATCTCGTCGTGCAGTCCGTTCAGAAATCTTTCCTTTCTTTTCTCATTTGTGTCGGTCTCGTCCGGGCGTACCTTGACAGAGTGAGAAACCCGCGGTATTCCACCATAGACATTCTTCCTTGCTTGAGCTCACGGAACTCGTCTCTCATTTTCTTGATTAGTCCTTGGGGCACATGGTACTTGCTGAACTTTTGAAGTCTTCCCATGTCATCATCATTCCGCATTCATTGCGGGCACTCTGTCCACCAGCTCTTGGGGTCCGATGGTAGTGGGTGGCAAGCAGTTCTCGCGGCTTCAACTCCCGCAACTTCAAGGTTGTTCTCCATTGTCCGAGCCACCTCGCATCAAGGGCTCTTCTGGTCTTGCTGAACATTGGAGGGTTGGTGTTCTGAAAATTCTTCAGGCTTTGACCCAGGGTGATCGTGGTTTCCATGGCCTTGATTGTTGAGCTAGCTGCTGCGGCAAGTTTGGCAAGGTTTGCCACTTTCCGGTCTTGCCATCATGCTGCAGTTGCATCATGGCATCCGGGTGGCGTTGCGGGTTGGTGGGGCCATCTGAACATTGAGGTAGGTGATAAGATAAGAGGGAAATTTCTATGTTTTGTTTGAGTTTTAAAGTTCAATAGTTCAAAACATGAAAACTTGAGTAGTGTTGAGGGGGTAAAAACCAACAACACCTTTTTCATTCATACCAAGCATCACATATTACAAGTTAAAACACCAAGGGTTTCAAGAACCCTTCTTCCACAAACTACGATACATGGTGCGGGATACAACTCACCCTACGTAAGTGAGGCTAGTGCAACTACTCCTCATCGTCTTCATCCACATCGATGGGAATGATCCCATCCTCCGCATCCTCAAGAAACTCGTAGTCGTCCTCATCGGTGAACTCATCCTCCTCAAAGTCGTTGTCGTCGCTCAGGAAGTCATCGGCTCCCTGGATGTCCTCTCCATCCTCCTCCATCTCCTGAATCTGGTCCTGCTGGGTCCGGACAGTTATCTCCAAGGTGTGTATCTTCTCGCGAAGACGTGTGATAGTAGCGTCCTTCTTGGCGCGCTGCAGGCGGTGTGACCGGCAGTCCTTGGCGAGTAGCCTGATGGCGTCGGCATGATGAGCCAAAGCCATCTGGGCACGGTGGGCGTGGACACGCGTGCTCCAGGTCTTCCGGGTCTCATGAAGCATAAAGTCCAGATGCTCCACATGATGCTTGAGCACCGGGTGCGAAGAGAGTGCCATGGGCTCCCCATGGTGTCGTGCCTCGCGAAGTGGGCGAAGCGGGTTCCCCTGGAGTGCGGCGATGTTCGCGCACACACCCGGCAAGTCCCTCCTGAAGGGCATGAGCAAGCCCGTCCACCCAGTTGTATGCTTTGAAGGAGAAAAGGATCCTTTCCGACATGGGAGGCTCCGGACTTCCCTTCAAGTCAGCGGTGATCATCCACTGTTCCCTTCGAGGGTGTTGTGGATCCGGACTCCGTGGAACTGGGGAGGTGGGCGTTCAAGCTTCTCGGACACTAGGTACAAGTCGCGCTCGAACACCAGACTTCCTCCGTTTCCCAGCTCGTAGGACTCCGTCTGGGCATAGTATTCCATCTGAAAGTGTAATGGATGAGTAAGTTAGAGATGTGTACAAGTGTGGCAAAAAAATTAGATGGATTTAAAAGGAGGAGCCTGGCTTATTATTCCTGAAAAGATTTGTAGAAAAGAACATGAGTAAGTTTTTCACAAATAATCACTTCATTTGTTTTAGAAACTAAATTTTTCAGAACGTCCATTCTAAACTAGGGTCTCCTAAGGTCAAACAATGGCTGATACCAACTTGTCAACACCCGGATTTTTAAGTCCAGATGCCTATGCCATACATCGCAATCCCAGGAATATTGTTGTTGCGAGACATAATAGTTGAATATCATAGAGTCATTATTTATTACAACACATAATCGTCTTACAAAGATAGATCACATGATCCAATATTACAATAGTAGTTGATCTATTGATCAACGAACATCACAAAAAGCGGAAGCGAAGTAGTAGTGGCTATCTAATCCACAGGCCAACGCTGACGTCAGGAGCGGTCCTAGTTGTCATAGACGCCCTGCGGTCCATCTTCCTCGTCTTGTTCACCTTCATAGTCTCGCCATTTGAATAGCCAGGGACAAAGCCATGAGTACTTTTAAAGTACTCAAACTAATACTAGTGTAAGCACTAGCAATTTTAGTAAAGGGGATACTAAGCTCTAGGTTATTTGCATAAAGCCAAGTTTATTTCATAAACATTTAGTAAAGATGCTTGAATCACTAGACTAACTCAAGTGGGAACATTAGTGTCATTCCCACAACTCTATTGTGATTCAATTCAAAGTCACCATTCACCTTTCAAATTCAAGTCACAAGTCATATGTCACATTTTTGAAAATGGTCTGATGACGGAACAGTATGGCCTTTCCAATCGTCCGTAACCGTGGACACGGCTATTCGAATAGTGCTACACTCTGCAGAGGTCGTACACTTGTGCCACAACATTTGCAATAATCCGTCGGGTTAACTGGCCCGATTTATCATACTCCGTATGCGGACTACCAACCATAACCTTTCACTTATATACTCTAGTATAGGCACCTCTCCCCATGAGCTTGGCCTCCCGGAAGAAGATCCAACTGCACAGGGCTTGGGCCGGACAATTCACCTCATTCACGTCATATCACATCACTTCTTTTATATACGGAGGCAGCCTTCAGCCTAACCCCGATGACGCTTGTTTAGAGGGAACCCATACTAAAGCACATAAATTTCTAGTTAATCCCTTACCCATGTTGGGTATTGTGGGGGTACTTTCAAAATTGGAATGGTATCGCATCCGAACCCAACCACCAGTCGTAAAATTCACCAAGTCGTTCACAAGTCATATTCACCTTCAAAATCTTTCAATAGAATGAATCATCATTCCAAGGTTTTCAAAGTCATTTCGTTTCACATGTTCCCATCGAGAGTAGTCCATTTTATTTGTTTAGCACTAGCAACTAGTCATGAGGGGTGCTAACTAGCTTGTCTTGCTCTAGTCTAACTTTGATGCTCTTGTTCTACTCCATAGCTAGACCAAGTGAATCATGAATCAAAAAGTAACTTCGATAAACAAAACTCAAAAAAAAACTTGTAAGGTAAAAACTGGGGATAGGATCATTAAACATAAAGTAAAGTGTGATGAGGCCTTGCTCTTGTGGAGCTTTGCCTTAGGGTAGCTGGCAAGAATATTAGCTTGCCTTGATTGGTGAGATGATCAAAGTTGTCTTCCTCTTCTTGGAAGTAGACCTCCTCCTCTTGATAGTCTCCGGTACTAGCGTCTATAAACGAATACGAGGATACAATCACCAATCAATACTTAAAGTGACTACTTAGCCTTAATGGCTCACTCAAGATGATCTATTATCACTACTTGACATTTATTACAAGATTATGCTAGGGTTTCCTTATTTAGTAATAGGAAAATAATTTCCTCTCATTGAAAATGGAGTTAGGGTTTCTCTTTAGTTTGTGAGAAATAATTTCCTCTCATTGAATCTTCTTAAGATTTAATCTTCTCAAGCATCCATGGATGATCACATGTTGACCAAGGTCAACAATTCACACTCATCATTTGAGAAACAAGATTTAAATGAGATTCATTATCTCATGTGATTTAAATAACCCTTGCATTTTCCATTCTATTTTGGTTTAAATCTCATAAGTAAGCAAGTCTGAACCTATGCAGTAGAGGTCATCACATTACTTCATATTACTTGAGAAAGATGATTTAAATGAGGTGAGCACCTCATACCATTTTAATAACACCTTGCAATGGTTTAATATCATCAACTAATTTAATATGAGTTTTAATTGACCATGGTCTCTACCTCATATTAACTTAGTTGAGACAAGATTTAAATGAGATCAAAACATCTCCTATGATTTAATAGGTAGGTTTGAACAATTTAAATACTACTATGAGAATGATTTAATATTTTCAAATAGGAACATATGGGTCATTAATACATGTGTCATCAACTCACATTGAATCACTTGGAGTAATGATTTAAGTGAGAAGCTATACCTCATATAATTTAAACACTATTTTTGAAATAGTTTAAATGAGCTAGAAATGGCTATATAGCCAATATTTGAATCTAGCCCATGATCATATACAGTACCACTATCATATATTTACATAAACAATTAGAGTATTTGAATTGGGATTTATGAGAATTTGAATCATCTCAAAATAGTTCATGGTTGATTTTAAATAATTATTTGAAGTTTGAAAATGCCCTGCCTTGTTATTTTTGCTATTTTAATTCTACAAAATATTTTGATTTGAATCCAGTGTGGTTGGATGGGGCCTTTTATGAGCTTTCTGAATATATAAAATTTATCAAATTTGGCCGAGTATATTTGGAGTTATTAAATATTTATTAAAGCATCTGAGAGCAATTTCACAGAAAAAGAAATAAAGCAAATTTCAATTTAAACGGGGGCGGGAAGCTAACTGGGCTGAATTGGTTTGAAAATGGGAAAGCCAGCCCAACAGCGTTTCACAGCCGCGGGCCAGCTGACATGTGAGGGGCCACCAGTGGCTTTACTTACCGAAGCGTACCTGGCAACGTCGGCCGTTGGATTAGGAAGCGATCGGACAACTGTGGATCGTCGTTGTCGACGGGGGAGGGGAGCTTGCTGCGCCGACAAGGTAGGGGGTCGGAGGACGTTGTAGGTCGCCGGCGGTCGAGGGAGAGGGGCGAGGCGACGTTGTCGATGGTGTAGAGGCCCCTGGTACAGTGGCGAGGCTCGGGGCTGCTCCAGTCGATGGCGATGGTCTGCGGGCTCCGGCGGACTTCGTCTCTCGATTCGAGCTACTCCGGCGGGGTGGGATGAAATTGACTGGGGGATAGTGATCAGTGATGAGAGGGAAGCAAAGTGTGTGAAGAGATGGAGGGCTGAGGTCCTCTATTTATAGCTGGCGGAGATGGCCGGCGGGTGCTGGCGAGGTCGACCATGGACTCGACGCTTCTGGCGATTGAAGGGGCAAACTAGGGGTCGCGTAGTGTTGCAGGCCTCCTGGTGGTGCTAGTGAGCTTGACGGCACGGCTAAAGGGGGTCTGAGGCGGGCTGGCGACGTTGGAGTACTTGCAGTACCGCGGCGGGAGGATCTGATCATGGCGATAGCGACGGTGCACGCGCGGCCAACGGAGGGTTTCTAGCTGCTAGAGGGTGGCGAGAAGACGGGTGATGCAGCGGTAGCCTTTGCAGAAAAGGACGAGGGTGATCGAGTGTGTGGCGCTCTGGCGCGTCCAGAACGTCGGCCGTGCGCGCTCACCGCGTGCCTGGCACGTTCTGGGCGTGGTCTGGGCATGCGTGTTCCGGCCAATGCCGTGGTCGCGCGAGCTCGGGCCGTGCATGGTTGTGATCATCATGCGCAGGGGCATCTCCAGGACATGATCAGCACGAGAGAGGATGACCAGGGATGAGTGGTGTGTGTGTGTGTGCATGGGTACGGCATGGGCAAAGTTCTGCTATCTCCTTGCTTTAATCGACCCAGGCAAGTACTGGGCTTGGTGTAGGAGTGATAGGAGAGCAATGATCAACCAGAATCAAAAGTGGTTTAGGCTAGAAACTGCTGGGTAAAGGGGTGTATTACAATTCCAGAATTATGCCTGCAAGGTGCTCGACACAATGGCCGCATGAAACTTCTTTTCAAATTTTCAAAATCTTTTTGGTGCACTTCATTTATATAAATAGAGAGAGGGATTGGTGGTGGGGGTGGTCAATTTGACAAAGATTTGTGAGATTTCAAATTTGGTATGATCTTTCTTTTGTTTCAAAGTCACACCTTGTCAAAACTATTCTGGTCAACCTAGTCAACTCTGGCCATGGTGGTCAACATGAAAGTTACTCACCTTGACATGGTCTTGGATGACATGGCTTTGGTTTACCAAGTTTAGTTTAAGAATAGAGAAAACCAGAGGGGTAAAGTAGTGAAGAAAATATTTTGGAGACATATGACCATCATCATATGTGTGAAGATTTTGAGATTTCCTTTGGTTTGATTCTGGTTTCATTGATGCAATTGTGTTAGTTTATCCTATTTAGGTATTCTACAAGCAAGAGAGCAAGCAATTATGGCCTAGAGTGAAGATTTGTAATTTGGCATAATGTGCATGTGAGTGAAATTGGGATTTTCTCCCTATTTAATTTTTCTCCATTTAATTTGACTTTTGTTGACTCTAAGGTGATTCTTATTAGTTTAGAAACATTTCCAAACCATTGAACCATTTAAAAAGGTCTTGTTCAAAGATTTGCAAAAATGGCCATAACACATAAAAGATGATGTGTCAAACTTTATTATTTTTCTAAATTGTTCACCTTGCTTTACTTGGGCATGGGTTAGGGTTAATTTAGGGTTATATTAGGTTTGGATAAGGTTTCACATCATTTGGTCAAGGTTTAAAGTCATAGGGCAAAGTTTGGTGAAATGGCTATGTGCCACATATGCCTCTATGCATATGTTGCATTTGAAAATTAATTTGACTTGGCTTGACCCAAATGAGGTTGTGGAGTGTTGAAATGGTATATAGGGGTGATCCAACCATTCACAACAAGTCCTAGGGTCAAGCTTCTCAAATTCACAAATTTGCTATTTTACTCACATATGCCTCTATGGCATTTTTAGTTTCTTTTTATTTTCTTTGGAAGCAACTTGAATTAGGTTTGATAAATACTAGATAGGGTGTATAATGGTTTTCCAAACCATTAAACAAAGTAGAGGAGCTTAGGGTAAAGATTTATAGAAATAGCCATAGGCACATATGCCTTTTTCTTATTTATCTTCCTTTTATTTTATTTTAAATTGGATGATGAAAAGAGGGGTGGGGTTTAGGGTTTAAGATTATTTCAAATACTAATAACAAGCAATTATGGCAATAGCACAAGAATTAAGCAAGATCACTATGTATCAAACTTAATTTAATACAAGTTTTTGTTGGTTCAAAAATTTGGAACTAGGGAAATTTATTTATTTTGTTTTGAATTTCTGGGATGTTACAATATATAACTTGCACGATGGCTATCACAAGGTAAAGTGCATAAGTAAAGAGCTCGGCATAGAGATAACCGAGGCACGTGGGAGACGATGATTTATCCCGGAGTTCACACTCTTGCGAGTGCTAATCTCCGGTGGAGAGGTGCGGTGGCTTAGTGCTCCCGAACGCCACAAGAGGCTCACCTTGAGGTGTGGTTGCTCGATGCACACCAACGCCACAAAGGCCTCACCCCAAGATGCGGTACTCACACCACACAACGCCACGAAGGCGCCTCACCTAAATCTCCGGTGACCCTCGCCACAAAGGCCTAGGTCACGGTTCCACTAAGGGATTTCCTTCGAGGCGGAAACCGGGCCTTACACAAAGGTTGGGGCACACATCCACAACTTAATTGGAGGCTCCCAACAAATCACCACAAAGGTCTAGAATCCGTCTAGGGTTCCAAGAACCCAAGAGTAACAACCTTCTTGCTTTCACCACCACGAATCACCGTGGAGAACTCAAACCGATGCACCAAATGCAATGGCAAGAACACCACAGAGATGCTCAAGTCCTTCTCTCCCAAATTCCAACAAAGCTACAAAAGCTATTGGGGAATAAGAGAGGAAGAACAAAAGAAAAACACAAAGTTCCCCAAGATCTAGATCCCAAAGATTCACTCACAAAGAGATGATTTGGTTTGGTCAAAGTGTGGATCTAGATCCCCTCAATCTTTCTCTCAAATAGATGCAAGAATCATGGGAAGGGGAGAAAGATCTCAAGCTTCAAAATGTCAACAACAATGGAGGAGAGAGGCTTGAGAGAGAGGAGGAAGAAGAAGAAGCAAGAACTACAAAACCAAGAGAGAGAGGGGGATTAAAAGGAGGCCCCAAAATTCTGCCCGTTGGAGGCAGGTGCGCGCGAGGGAGTAGGGACCGGTAGTACCGGCCAGGTTGGGCCGGTACTACCGGCCAGTGTTGGCAGGAGGCGGCGGAGGTGGTGAGCTGCGGGCTGGGAGGGGAGGCCGGAGCCTCCGGCCGTGGTACCGGCTGAGGTACCGCCGGGGCTCCAAACTCCCCTGGCAACCATCTGTGGCACACAGGCCACTTTCGGTACCTCGGGCGGTACCGAGCCCGGAGGCTCCGGCCATGGTGAGGCCGGTGGTACCGCCCGTGCCTACGGTGGCTGCCCCTCCTCCCCTTTTCTTACTTTTACTTTTCTTTCTTTTAAACCCAAATATGAAATGCAAATATCTTGAGATTGGAGAATCCAAACGAGATGAAACCAATTTCGTTGGAAAGAGGTCGACAAGAGCTATCCCTACAAAAAGTGAAAATATGGAAACTAGTGGGGGGTGATTTTATATTATTTTTAGAGGTGCAACACCTCAACAGGAGAAACCGAGAAAATCACCAAACTTGAAAACGCAACAAGTGATCTATGCGAAATCCGTTTTCGAAGAACTAGAGCTTTTCATGAGAATAAGCACAAGCTCTAAAACATCACATGGATAAAACCCAAATAACAACCAAGAAAGGTGATGCAAGGATGCAAAGGTTTGAGCTCTCTCCGAACGATACGATGAGTTACTCACTCAAGAGCCCTCTTGATAGTACGGCAACTAAACTATAAACCGGTCTCCAACTACACTATGAGACCGGTGAGAAAGAAACCTATCAAGAGCAAACCTTATACTTGCGCATTCCACGAGCTCGATGATGACGATCTTGACCTCAACAAGATGGAACGCCTTTCTTGATTGTGCTTGCTTGATGAAGTCTTGTGGATTGCTCCCCCATAATCCACCACGGGAGAGCTTCTTCTTCGGCACATCTTCACAAATCCATGAACACCATATGGATGGCAAGCTTCAAGCATATGATCTCTTCGGGTTGGCTCATCTTGAACTTGCACTTCATTTCTTCATTCTTCATCATGTTGATGTCTTGAGATAACTTGAGGGCTCACTTCATCTTCATCTTCAAGACATACTTGACACTTGATATCCTTCATCAATTTCTTCTTATTGCAACTATGAAGCCAACATATGGTTCAAGCATTGCCTATGGACAACACCTACAAATATAACTTAATGCAAACAATAGTCCATAGGGATTGTCATTAATTACCAAAACCACACATGGGGGCTCCATGCACTTTCAATCTCCCCATTTTGGTAATTGATGACAATCTCTTTGAGAGGGTTTATATAAGGAATTTAAGTAACAAACAAGTTGAATATATAGAGCAAACTCCCCATAATATATGCATGTGTGAATGATCTTGACTTTCATTGCATATATTGGCATTCAAAGCCTAGTGGAGTTTTCTCTAAATATTCAACTATGCAAAGCAACAAGATGCAATGCAATAAAGGCACATGCTTAAGCACAAAGCGAAGACATAACCAAATCCTCTTAAACCCTCCAAACTTCTCCCCCATTGGCACCAATTGCCGAAATGGGTGAAAAATTTAGAAGGCCAATATAGTGAGAGTTCCTCCATAGAGTGTGCATTTCTCATAATTTGAGTGGAATCAAATGCACGTATCCAATAACAAATATTCGGAAGGAATCACACCATAGGATCAAAGATTGCAAAAAGATAACAAAGTTAAGAAGCTTCAACAAATGAAGCAAGCAACCAAATGAACCACAAAGACGATACCAAAAGAAATATAGGTATTATGATAAGATCAAGAAGATTGCTCTAAATAATATGAGGAAGCTCCCAAGGTTTGTGCACAAAACTAGACAATTTGCATTGGAGTAAAGTGCACAAAAATGGAATCATCACTCCCATAATATCATTCAAAACAAAAGATACCAAGTGAATCAAACTCTAATGATCACCACAAAATAGTGCCTTAAATAGAATGAGGAAGCTCCCCAAGGTACATGCATAAATTAAAATGTTGCATTTGAATACAATATGCATAACATGGAATCCTTACTCCCTCATTACTATTTAAAACACAAACATTTGCAATAGATCATAGATAGAAAATTAAGCTTAACACTTGCAACAAACAAATGGTTGAGCAACAAGTAAGAGGAACCATAATAAAAGGCTCAACCAAGAGGATATGTGAAAGGCATGATAAAGCATATTATAAGACTATTACAAGGATGAGCAAAAAGTATCATCATAGTCTTCAATGAATTATATTGCTTAGCATGACCAATCAACATGCAACAAATAAATAAGATATCAAATGGAGATGTATCATCTCTTATGTGTGTAAGTTTCTCTAAGTGAGCAATATCACAATGATATTTATTCACAAAGAAACATGCACACACAAAATAGATACTCAAGAAATATAGTATGATATCCCAAAATGAAGTCATGCAATATACCAATAAGAATTTTTGCTTAATAGCATGGCCAAAGGCTCAATTTTATCTTTATTGTACATTCATGAACTTAAACCACAAACATCTAAAATACATCACAAATATCAACAAGGGATAGAAGATAGTTGGGATGCATTGAGATAGGCAACAAGTATCACAAACGAGGATACCAAAAGAAATAACTAAATTTGCACTTTCATCCGTATTGCACACGTGAGAGCCTTGAGGAATTGATATGCAATAAAATTGCTAGATAGGCATAGTTGGGATGGATGAATCATGACCATGATTTAATATACTTCCCAACAAATGCACTCATCTCAAATTACTCACATTCACAATAAAGAGGTTTCATTAAGACTTTTGCAAGAAGCACAACATTTGCAAATCAAGAGATTCATGCCAAGATGCAACCATAAGGTTGGATACAAGAAAAGTATGCATGAGAAGATACATGTTACCAAGATAGCATTGGTGTGGATGTAGTAGATATGTGTTCGTTGACCATCCTAGATTGCCTCAAGTTACCATTGAGTCACCACTTCTTTCCAAGAGTGAGACAAGCATCCAATGCATATCCATTGTACCTAACACAAAGGTAAGTACAAAATGGTCCCCAAACTAATTGGGTCCGAAGTAGTTAGACACACTACAACATATAGGACAAGCTCCACAATTCTATGTGCATATAGATATGAAATTGAATTTCATGCACATCTTAGCCAAATTAGGATTTGATGGAGTTTACCCTATATATTGGATCAATGAAAGTGACACATGCCATAAGATATACATATATTAAATATGCATGCACAAAACTTTCAAGGACCAAAGGAAGATACAATTTGGACAAAACACCAAATAAATCAAGAAACAATGGTTGCCTAAATTATATCAAAGAGTCAAATCAACACAAGATTGACTCCAAAGACTTATCTCGTTATAAGAAGATAATTAAGACTAAGCACAAAGGAATGAGATAACCAACTCCCAAGAGAGCAAGGTTCCAACAAATAAACCAAACCCTCGACACTTTTTATGATGGCACAAAGTACCAAAAAGAAAATTTATGTCTCCCAAAACCAAATCTTTGATAATGATCAAGAGAAGTTTAAGCATTATAACAAATACAGGAGAGCTCCCCCAAGATTAGTGCATTATCTAGGATTTTGCATATGAATACAAAATGCACAAAACTAGGATCATCACGCTACCTATATTCTAAGAAAGTTTGAATAGACAAATTAGATCCATAAGATGTAAGGAAGACACATGGGAGTAAAAGCACAACAAATTCATGGCAATAAATAAGACAATTTAAACACAAGAGCCAATGTATATATAATCAATAAATATCTACCTCATAATTTATTACCACTTGTCCTAGGACAAGAGGTATTAGGAAATATTTCCCTGGTGGTAGTTTGTAAGTATACATAAGATCATATTTACAACGAATAAAGCATATGGTAAAAGATAAGAGTTAACCATCATGCAAAGGGAGTTTCTTGATAGCTTCAATTAGTCATACCAACATGCAAAGAAATTAATAATAATCATACCAACATGCAAAGCAATTAATAGTATTCATACCAACATGCAAAGCAATTACTAGTATTTATACCAACATGCAAAGCAATTAATAGTATTCATACCAACATGCAAAGCAATTAATAGTATGACTTGAAGCATATGGTTTTCCAAAAATGTATTGAGGGACACATTGTGAAACACCATGTCCAAGAAAAACTTTCACAAATAAGATCCACAAAGATATTAGCAATGAAGCCATTTAAGCAAATTGGAACTTGTTTGAGAAAACATGTCACATATGAGAGATAGTTTACAATATCAATTCTATGTGACACAACCTCAAATGTTCACATTTCCTAGGCTTGTAATATGCACAAAGCTTATTACTCCCCCATAATGTGATAAATAATATATTTTCACAAGAGGCAAATAAGATCCAACTAGAGATATTAATGGACATTGGAATTTGAATTTCTCATGAAGATGACATACCACATAGAGACTAGATAATCTTGCAATATCAATTCTAAGTGATATTCCTCATGTACACACATTGTTAGGATCATGAAATTCTCAAAGGAATATCACTCCCCCAAAACGGGATAGTCCATTAATCTCTCATAAGAGCCATATAAGATACAACAAGATGCAAAGAGGCTCCAACACAAACACAAGTACACGGTGTGCAACCCAACATACATAGACTTGATTTCTCAAGAAAAACAAGTAGGATGCACAACATATACAAACACATGTTAGGAACAAAACTAACACAT
This sequence comes from Lolium multiflorum, assembly GCA_030979885.1. Lineage (NCBI taxonomy): Eukaryota > Viridiplantae > Streptophyta > Magnoliopsida > Poales > Poaceae > Lolium > Lolium multiflorum. The sequence goes on from CM061748.1 coordinate 98,799,323, forward strand.
GCAAAGGGGGAGTAACTTTCAATATAAATGAGTTGAGCACATGTTACCGCAAGGAGGAACATTGGGTATATGATAGAAGTAAGATAACCAAAAGACTTGGCTTGAGATAATATAAATGATGAAGATCCCTTAATTCTTCATGATGTAGCCAAGTCTCCAATGCCCTCCAACAAGCACCTATTGATCAAATTTTGATTGTTGGTCCCCAACTAAGTTGGGTCCTAAGAGGTTAGTCACAATAGGCTTGGCAACCCAAATGGTTCTTTTCTTGACACCACTTTGAGCACAAACATATTTGGCAAACACATTGCCACCCTCATCCTTACGAAGAAAATAAACATCATCAATGGTGATAGAGTTGGATGAGGTACCAATAGTGCACAAGGAGGAGATGTGGCCCTTCTCACGGCATATGTAGCAAGTTCTTTTCTTCTCCTTCTTCTCACTAGGTTTCTCCACAATGGGAGCATTGGCTTGTTTCTTATTGGGAAGTGGTATTTCTTCAACTTGAGGTTGAATATGAGTTTGAGCTTGAGGCCGCTTCCCTTTTTGCTTCTTCTTCAAAGGGCAAGATCTAACATGGTGCCCTTCAATATTGCACTTGAAGCAAACAATCTTGGTCGGGTCTTTGACTTGTACTTGGCCCTTCTTCTTGTTGTTCTTGGACTTGTTCTTGTTGTTGGATTTGAATCCAAGTCCACTCTTGTCATTGGGGGATTGTTGCATACTCAACATCGTGTCAAGTTTGCATTTCCCTTCATGACCCTTTACCAAGTCATTCTTCAAAGAAGTGACTTGGGCCTTGAGCTCTTTGATTTCCTCTACATGGTTAGTAACAACACAAGTACTAGAGGAAGTAGAATCTTCATTGTTAGAGCAACAAGGCAAGGAAGATAATTCATCACAAGATTTAGCAATATTATGAGTGGATGAATTACTAGGACTAGCACATGGCAATATAGCATTTTGAGTAGTAGTGCTAGTATCCACATGAGGCTCACAAGGTGTTGCCTTAGATATGATAGCCTCATGAGCTAACTTTAGCCTATCATGAGAGGCTAGAAGATCCTCATGGGAGCGAGAAAGCATTCCATGATTTTCTTCCAATTTCCCATAATTGCAAGTTAGCAATTCAAGTTGAGCCCTTAGCTCAACATTCTCCTTCAAGATAGATGCTTCACAAGAAGTAGCGTTAGTAGCACAAGCATCATCACAAGACATATTAAGAAGAGTGGGTAACATATCATGCTCTTTTAAATAAGAAGCTTGGAGTTGCTCATGTGACTTGGTGAGGATAGAGTGTTCGCTCTCCAAGGCCTTGTGGGCCTTGTCTAGATCATCTAGATCCTTAACAAGTTTATCATGACCAACACCAACTTTGGAATTTTCCTTTTTAAGCATTTTTACTTGAGCTTTAGCATGGTCTCTTTCCTTAGTGAGTTTAGAAACTATTTCATTTTGAGACACTTCAAGGGTTTCAAGTTGCTCTTCAAGAGAGGCTACGGTCTCTTGTTCTTCTTCAAGATCATTCTTTAGGGATGCTACATCATTGGCATACTCTCGTTCAAGAGCACCCTTTTTATCAATGGTGTTCTCATGCATCCAAATAAGTTTTTGGCTCTCAATAGCGGTAGTCAAGATTTCAAAGAAGTGAGAGCAAGCAATTTTATCTTTGCAAAGAACCTTGAATACACTCTCACCCTTATTGCGTAGAGAGACAACCCAATTGTGGTGACCCGGCATACCACTGCATGGTGTAGTATGCAAGTCTGACGTAACACCAATGAAACACCGTTCCACTAGTATTACATCGCTCAGAGTGGTACAACAACATATGCGGGTCCAAGGCATGTCTATAGAATAACATACATAGACTCTGTATCAACACAGCCTCCTACTTTACAATGAGGTAAATCTGCAAATAAACTCCAGAAGAACGACTCGTGGACTAATCCTATCCCGAACTCTATTTGTAGAGTATTTAACTAACTATAGAGGCTAAGAATAGATTCTAGCTAAATAGGAGCTAGGTTTAGGAAGCTAGTTCCTTTCTATTGCTAATCTAGGTTTCTCTTTTGAATGTGGTATCTGACTCTCTCTGACATGGTCCTGCCTCTTGAAGTAGTTGTTGACTCCTCGGCCTTTGAGTTGCACTGAGACCCTCCTTTGATGCCTCCATATCTAAGCAGGATTTAAGAGTGGGATGAGTACGAGCGTACTCAACAAGTTCATTATAGGAAAGAGGTGTTTAATGCACTAGCTACAGCCATAGACCAGAAAGTCATAGGCAATGCAAGTTTTTCTAAACATTTCTTCAAAAGGTTGCTTTTATTATGAAGAGATATGTCCGTCACCTTCACGGTTGACTAGAACTTCATGAGTTCCTTTTCCAGCGTTCGCAGTTCTATATCCGAAGGAGGATGTCACTCGTTACACTGCAGAGGTGTGTTGCTTTACCCATAAGAGATCTTAACCTTGGTGCCAACCGAGTCTAGTTCGTCCACACTTCCTTTGGTGTGAGGCCGGTATAAGGTCATAGCCGTTCATATTCCTCCGCTACCCCGCACACCCACCCTTTGTTGCCAGACCCGGGTCCTCGCCGGTCCCATTATTCCCACTTAGGGTGGACCCACCACGACACAGTTTGGGATCGAACCAAACTCCTTCGCCGATAGATGCAACCCCTCATAGACCGCAATACCGTGGGGACTTGAGGCTTCCCCAGCCACCAAATGATCTTCGGGCTACAAGTGTTCTACGGACAATGCCGTGGGGACTTGAGGCTTCCCCAGCCACCAAATGCACCCTAGGAATCAAGTGTTCTCCGGTAAAGCCGTTGATGTACGAGAGGTGGAAATACAATTGGCTACTCCGTCCAGATCTTATGGTGAACACGGTTTATACGGCACAAGAATCACTGGACGACATTTGTTGTTTAATCCTAGATGGATATAAACCCTTGCAATGGAACCTCCACCATATCAACACAATCCATGGTTCCATTGCCCACCACTTAGTCATATTCATAGTTATGAAAATAGTGGTTTTTTTTTATGCAATAGTGATAAACATAGTACTTTGCAAGTAATTTGATAAAAATACTCAAATGACATGAGCAAGCGGTGAACTTGCCTTTCTTGACTGCAAGATTATGCAGCAAGGTCTTCGATACGCAATAACTCCAAATTCTGAAATAGCATCATCGTCCGGTACGATGTTTAAAAGATTGGCAAGGATGCAATAATGCATAAGTATGAGATGCAATCGATCTAAGCGTGACCTAACCCCGATGATTTAGGATTAGTGAGTTGTAGTGATTTGTTTAGGGTGTGTTGCACTTTTAGAGTGATTCACAAACAATGTTATTATTAAGGTTTGATTACTTGCTATCATGTACAAGTTATATAATAAATCATATTAATCAATTGAGCACACAAGGAATGATAATGGCATAATGTTAACATGTAAAGAACAGTTGTCAGTTTTAGTACTATATGGCATGGTTAATGATTACTTGTTATATTCTTCAAAAGAATAACTTTTGAAGAACATGTTCTTTGATAAAGAACAAGTATGACAATTAGATTTGTGAGTTTCTATAGTTTATTATGGTTCCAAGTAGTTTCTGGAGTAAGTATTAGATGGATCACAACAATGTTGGACTCATCAATAGCTAGGGCTTGTAGGGTTGAGTTAATCTTAAGCATCTTAAGAAACTAAATATAAATAGGTGTTATCAAGGTTGGTTATATCTTATTGGTGATAGATAGCTAGGGTGTATAGATCCTATTAGGCAGGGTTGTTGATGATTCCTTATTTTCTTCAAAAGAATAACTTTCGAAGAACATACTTCTTAAGTAATAAGAAGTATTTCAATTAGGGTTGAGGTGGTCTAGGTTTTACTGTTGGTTCTATTAAGTAAGGAATAATTGGCTCCTAAATAGGATGGTGAATAAGTATCCAACACTAGTAGGGTTTAGTGGAATATGGTTAGGTAATGCAAATTATTGGGCATAGTTGCCATTAGGATTCATCACAATAGTGTGATTCTAAACATGGATAAATAAGGATGAGATCCTTGGTAATAAGGACTAGGGTTGATACTATTTGATCATTTGGGTTTTATTAAGATGAACACCTGAAGTACTAAATTCTTAGTGATAGGGCTCCTACATTTTCTGTGGACATGGCAAGTATTTAATTGCTATTGTGGTTCTACGATTGAAAATAAAATATTATGATCACATGTTCAAACCTAAGGTTTAGGTTAGAAGCAATTTAAAGTTCATATGAAATAATAGAGCTAGGGTCTAAATGACATTAGGGTTTTAGGGTTACACATGAAATGATGAGTTCCTAGTTTTCTTCCTTATGGAACTAAAGTTGCATAATTACTATTTAGTTCATAAGTTAATAACTTCATTAATAAAGTTGAAGTCATTAATAACTTTGAAATAATAATATTGGATTTGGTATTTTATTAATTTTCAAGAATTAATAATTAGGTAATTAGTAATTAGGGTTTAAATCCCTCTAATAAGGATTTAAAAAGATAATAAATAAATAGAATTAGTTTTAATGTTTTCTTTATTTACTTAATGGTTTTTTATTTAATTTGGAAAGTTTTCCTAATTATTGAATTTTAATTGAATTTAGAATTAAAATTAAAGGCTTAAATAACAAGTAGTAAATAATTAAATTTTTATTAAAAATAAAAATTTCATTTTATATTTTTATTGGATAGAGTTTATTTTTAGGATCATTTTGATATCACATTTGGTATTTTTCAGAATTGAAATGAATTTGATTTATTTCTGTAAAGTTGCAGCAATTTGTGAAATTTGAATTTAAACTAAAAATAACTAAAGCTACCCGGCCAGGATACACCCACAGTCAATGACTGGTGGGGTCCTAGCCATGTCACCAGCCATGGTGGCGATGACGTGGCACACCCCACGGTGGCCGGTGGCAGTAGCGGTGGTCGCCGGCGATTCCGGCCACCCGCGAGGCCGTGTTCGGGTGCGTTGGAACGAGAACGAGGAGGCGGTCCTAGTGGTGGTGGCGCCGCCACCAAATGGTCGCCGGAGCTTGGCCGGCGGCGAAGCCGAGCGGCAGAGCTCACGGGACATCGGTGCGGGCACGATTGAGGGCGTAATCGAGGGGGATAGGATGCTCAGGAGATTCAGAGGCTCACCATGGGCACGACGGGCTTGTTGGCGAGGCGAGAGATGGTCGGCATCGTTGGAATTCGTCGTTCCCGGCGTTGGGGAAGACGGACTCAACGGCGTCGATTTTGAGCGCGATGGCTCAATTCCACAGGCAGGTTGGGCAAGTCGAGGACGAGGAAGACGATGGCGTCCACGGCTTGGCTCGGGAAGGCTCCATTCACCGGCGATAGATGGTGGCCGTGGAGGCTAGGGTTTGGGGAACTTGGGGAAAAAGAAGAACAGGAACGAAAGAGGCTTCGGCCGAGTATTTATGGGGTCGATGCGGGTCGTCTGCGGTCGCGCGGTCCAGAATGGCGGCCGGGACGTGGAGTTCGTCGTCGCCGTGGCGTCCTCCTGTGCGTCGACGGTGGCGAAGAAGGAGACGACGCTCTCCTCGCCCTTATCCGCACGAAACGGTACACGGGCTGGTGTTGGGCTGCGAAGTGGTGATGGTGTTGGGCTGCTCTGGGCTGGGGTGGCCCGAGAGGTAAGCCTCCCATTTTTCTTAATTTTCTTTTCTGTTTTCTTTTTCTGTTTTGTATTTCTGTTTTGAATTTTCTATTTTGAATTCAGACTTGAATTCAAATTTTATTTGCAGGTTTCTTGTTATGTTTACTGAATTAAGATATAGTGCAATGATTATTGCTCCATTCTTTATTTGAAACAAATATTGTATATTTGATTATATTTCATACTTGCATGTTTATTCAAAATAGCAAATATGTATGAGTTCATATCTCATATTTTTTTTAATTTCCTTTTTCTTGTGAATTAATTCTGTTAGGATTTATAAGAGTTGATAATTGCAACTCAAAGTATTTCAGAGGTTATTATTAGGAGTTGGTTTCTATTTGAGAAGTTGGTTGTTCACATATGATTTTATGTGAGTATTAATGCTATTAGGGTTTTACGATTTCCATTACAATCCCCCTTGTAAGTTAACACTATAATTATCATTGAAAGGATCTAGGGTAGGTATTGTTCCCTCATGGTGGTTCTTGGTCACCAAGATGAATAGTTGATCACTACACATATGGTTTTAACCACATAAGGTAGCACAAGGTTTTTCTTATGTTCAAGAATTGAAGCAGAAGATTTATTTGATGTGCAAATCTAGGGTTCAATTGCTATTTACCTGATGACACATTGGTTGAATCTTAATTGTGGTTCAGGTTTTATTTGTGATCACCCAAGTGATACTCAAACTAGAGTTGAGATTTAATTCTAGGTTATAGAGATTGGATGACACCATATTGCATGTGCTAGGGTTTAATCTCCCCTAACCATGATAAGGTGGTTACTTGCTTAATATTTCATGTGCTTCCCTAATTACTAGGGATTTGAGAATTGGTTTTATCTTCAACCAATTAACTCCTTTTATATCCTTAATCTATTAAGAAAGTAATTAAAGTGGTTATAGTTCTTTTTATAGTTAACTTTGGTTATAATGATAAATGGTTTCTCACCATATAAGGTATAGAGTTTTACTCTAAGGTTTTCTTAGGTTTCTTAGGTGAAGAATAAGTAGATTATATATGTGGTAGAATTCTACTTATGATCACCAAGTGGTTCACAAGTTAAGATTGGGATACAAGCCTAAGGTTGCTTACTAGTTACCTTCCTATAATTTCATGTGAGGATGAGATCTTCTTATTCTAGTAGGGTTTAACTTATCCTCACATACCTCAAGAGCATGATCATGGATTAGGCATGATCAACTTGTTTTTAATATCTTTACCTCAAGTTCTTAGGGTTTATGATCATCACTCAATTTATAATGTTCATGGCTTGGCTTCCTAAAGTATTTCTAATGGAATGGTCTTCACTTCTATGATCAAGTATTGTCTTGATCAACTAAGCATAATATCTCCTTTATAGTTTCTTGGGTGGACATGGCTATGGTTGTCTCTATAGGTTATATCCCAGGAGAATGCCTGAGATATTCTGTTAGGGTTCCACTTAAATAATGTTGATATTATCATCTGGGTATAAGGATAGTTCTCTCCCTCACATTCAAGTGTTGGCTTTAACTTTCTTGAGTGTAACACCTTAGCTTGGGCTCTCTTATAAAGGAATGGTTTATTCTAGGGTTTATGGTGTATTCACCATATCTCAATAGATAACAAGTCTAAAACTCCACTTGGCTATCTTGGTTAAATTAATCTCCTCCTTACTTTATCAATTCATGGATATGTTATTATTCCATGTGATATTAGGTTATCTCACCACTCCAAGGAAAATGGTTTGCAAGCTAATACTTTAGCTCAAGGTTGTTCTTGATTCTTAATTATGTAAAGATAAAAATTAGTATCTATGGTTTCTCTCATTTGGAAGGACTTGAATAATATCCCAAGGTTGTGTTCTTAAGATGAGGTTTTGTTTACATAGATGTATATCCAGGGTTTAGCTCAAGGTTTGTCATTTCTCCTTTAATAGTTATAATAGAACTCTCACCTATCTAGGTTTGATACTTAATAATTTGGAATAGAGAAGAATATATACTTCTTGAGTGGATCTCCTTGTTATAGTTCCAATGTTGAAGTGGAATGAATACCATGAGGTTTCATGGTAAGATCATGGATTAGTTTTTAGGACATGGAGAAGATAGTCAAGAATGGTTTCTCCATTTTATTGTTACTTGGTTTGTAACTAAACAGATGTTCTTATGTTATGGCAATGATTACCATATTATGATCTGTTATGAGATCAAGCAATTGATCATTGATTAATGTGTTGTTGTGTTGAATATTAATTCCATTTGATCTAACCCCTTAGATCAAATCATCTCTACCCATAACAAGGTTTTAACAAAGTCACATTGAGGTTTATAGCGCTTGACTTGATGAGGTACTTCAATTCCACCAAGGTCAAGTGAAACTTCAGTTACTGTGACTGTTTTACTTTAAAGCGCGAAAATTCCCAGATTTTCTATGCATGAATGCAATGCACATCTGTTTTCTATTTTTGTAACCCCATTACCTGGGATATTACACCAATCCTCTTCTTCATACTCATCCTCATCTTTATCACCACGAGGAATATTAGGTTCCACGGTAGGAGATACCGTGGAACTCTTGGCCATAAGGCATATATGAGAGCCGTGAGATAAAGATGAGGAGTTACTTGAGGCTCCTTTCAAGATCTTGTCTTGACCAATAGAATCTTTGGTTTCCTCTACATTGTTAGTCACACAACAACTAGAGGAAATAGAAGTATTTTTAACAAGGCCACAAGACAAAGTAAGCATATCATCATTAGATTTATTTAAGCAACTTACACATGATATGCATGGACTATCAACACAAGCATGTAAATCATTTCTCTGCTAGATGTGTTAAAGTCCAAAGATGAACCATTGCAATGAGACATAGATGAAGAATCATCAATAGAAAGCTCAATATCAACATTGCAATTTCCATCACCACTCACCATATCATTACCTTGTGTATTGCCACACATTGGTGAAGTGGATGAAGATGAAAACTCATCACGGCCGGAAGTGGAAGCAATACAATCATCCTCAATAATATTGGACACATCATATTTATCTTGAAGCTTTGTCCATAATTCATGAGCGCTCCCAAAAGGAATGATTGAAGAAGTAACTACATTGCTCACAACAATGGAAAACACATGAGAAGCAAGAGCATCGAGACAAGAGTTTTTCTTCTCCTCATAAGATAAATTTTGGGGATCCTTAGGAGAAGAAAACCCATGTTAAGAAATCGCTCCATGTTCGGGGAAATACCCCGCAAAATATTAAGCACATAAATTTTCCATAGATCATAATTTGTGCCATCAAATATAAACAAGTTATTGTGATCTAATCCCCTAACCGACATCTATACTCTCAAGGCGGTGAAGCCTAAGAATGAGAGACCTTGCTCTGATACCAATTGAAAGGACTCGGATGTCGCCTAGAGGGGGGGTAGGCAATTTAAAACTTTTACGAGATGGGCTTAACAAATGCGGAATAAAACTAGTGTTTACTTTGTCAAGCCCAAAGCCTATATACTATGGTTCACCTATGTGCACCAACAACTTATGCTAAGCAATACAAGCAAGTATGTGATAGCAAGATATATATAACTTCAAGCACGATGGCTATCACAAGGTAAAGTGCATAAGTAAAGAGCTCGGGTATAGAGATAACCGAGGCACGTGGGAGACGATGATTTATCCCGGAGTTCACACTCTTGCGAGTGCTAATCTCCGGTGGAGAGGTGCGGTGGCTTAGTGCTCCCGAACGCCACAAGAGGCTCACCTTGAGGTGTGGTTGCTCGATGCACACCAACGCCACAAAGGCCTCACCCCAAGATGCGGTACTCACACCACACACCGAACGCCACGAAGGCGCCTCACCTAAATCTCCGGTGACCCTCGCCACAAAGGCCTAGGTCACGGTTCCACTAAGGGATTTCCTTCGAGGCGGAAACCGGGCCTTACACAAAGGTTGGGGCACACATCCACAACTTAATCGGAGGCTCCCAACAAATCACTACAAAGGTCTAGAATCCGTCTAGGGTTCCAAGAACCCAAGAGTAACAACCTTCTTGTTTTCACCACCACGAATCACCGTGGAGAACTCAAATCGATGCACCAAATGCAATGGCAAGAACACCACAGAGATGCTCAAGTCCTTCTCTCCCAAATTCCAACAAAGCTACAAAAGCTATTGGGGGAATAAGAGAGGAAGAACAAAAGAAGAACACAAAGTTCCCCAAGATCTAGATCCCAAAGATTCACTCACAAAGAGATGATTTGGTTTGGTCAAAGTGTGGATCTAGATCCCCTCAATCTTTCTCTCAAATAGATGCAAGAATCATGGGAAGGGGAGAAAGATCTCAAGCTTCAAAATGTCAACAACAATGGAGAGAGAGGCTTGAGAGAGAGGAGGAAGAAGAAGAAGCAAGAACTACAAAACCAAGAGAAAGAGGGGCTTAAAAGGGAGGCCCAAAATTCTGCCTGGCAGGTGCGCGCGAGGGAGTAGGGACCGGTAGTACCGGCCAGGTTGGGCCGGTACTACCGGCCAGTGTTGGCAGGAGGCGGCGGAGGTGGTGAGCTGCGGGCTGGGAGGCCGGAGCCTCCGGCTGAGGTACCGCCGGGCTCCAAACTCCCATGGCAACCACCACACAGGCCACTCGGTACCTCGGGCGGTACCGAGCCCGGAGGCTCCGGCCATGGTGAGGCCGGTGGTACCGCCCGTGCCTCCGGTGGCTGCCCCTCCTCCCCTTTTTCTTACTTTTACTTTTCTTTCTTTTAAACCCAAATATGAAATGCAAATATCTTGAGATTGGAGAATCCAAACGAGATGAAACCAATTTCGTTGGAAAGAGGTCGACAAGAGCTATCCCTACAAAAAGTGAAAATATGGAAACTAGTGGGGGTGATTTTATATTATTTTTAGAGGTGCAACACCTCAACAGGAGAAACCGAGAAAATCACCAAACTTGAAAACGCAACAAGTGATCTATGCGAAATCCGTTTTCGAAGAACTAGAGCTTTTCATGAGAATAAGCACAAGCTCTAAAACATCACATGGATAAAACCCAAATAACAACCAAGAAAGGTGATGCAAGGATGCAAAGGTTTGAGCTCTCTCCGAACGATACGATGAGTTACTCACTCGAGAGCCCTCTTGATAGTACGACAACTAAACTATAAACCGGTCTCCAACTACACTATGACCGGTGAGAAAGAAACCCTATCAAGAGCAAACCTTATACTTGCGCATTCCACTTGAGCTCGATGATGACGATCTTGACCTCAACAAGATGGAACGCCTTTCTTGATTGTGTTTGCTTGATGAAGTCTTGTGGATTGCCCCCCCATAATCCACCATGGGAGAGCTTCTTCTTCGGCACATCTTCACAAATCCATGAACACCATATGGATGGCAAGCTTCAAGCATATGATCTCTTCGGGTTGGCTCATCTTGAACTTGCACTTCATTTCTTCATTCTTCATCATGTTGATGTCTTGAGATAACTTGAGGGCTCACTTCATCTTCATCTTCAAGACATACTTGACACTTGATATCCTTCATCAATTTCTTCTTATTGCAACCATGAAGCCAACATATGGTTCAAGCATTGCCTATGGACAACACCTACAAATATAACTTAATGCAAACAATAGTCCATTAGGATTGTCATTAATTACCAAAACCACACATGGGGGCTCCATGCACTTTCAAAGACTAGGGGAAGTTAAATACTTAGTGGGTACTATAAGTTCATGCGGATGGAAGGGGAATAATGATTGCTAAGTTCGAGATTAATTTGTGAATGGACTGGTCAATTGCTTTGGTTGGAATGTTGTTGAAAGAAAATTATATTGAGAGAGCGTTCAGATTTTAGCACATGAATGAAACGAGTTACGAGTGATTAGATTTTCGATTATAAAATATTTACATATTTTTGAAAAAAAATACAACTGTTCATCAATTAGGAAAAGACAAAGGGCTAGAGAAGGTGGAAAACAGGAATATCCCCAAACACAGCTCCAAGGGGCACATTTGGTAGCCTGCATGCCCCTTGGCTTGCATCGACCCAGCTTTTTTTTTGCATGTTTGGTTACCTGCCCGAGGCCGCGTTCTTGCACGAACCGCTTCTCAAAGCACCCTCGGGCCAGGCCCTGGAGCGCCCGGTTCGGACGTTTCTAGCAAGCCACCCCTATTTCCGCAGAAGTGGAGAACGCGTCGTCCTCGCAGAGCCACCGCGGGAGATGGCGGGAGCTCGCGCGGGACGGCAAAATCTCGGCGGAATGAATTCGGTCATCGTGCTTGAATTTTTGCCACCATATATAGGAGTGGCTCCCTCACTGGCAAATCCAAAATCCCCCATTTCCCCCATTTCGAGCTCATCCACCGTTCCCGATCTAGCGACATGGCCGGCTCTACCTCACCTGCACGGTCGGCGAGGCTTGCGGCGGCGACGACGGCTTTGGCGGCGGCTACTGGTCGTGGATGGCCGTCTTCTTCCTCTGCGTCGATGACTTTGGTTGTGGTAAGCTTCTGCAAACCCTAGCCTTAGATCTAGATCTTTTGGATACACAAGCAAGGTATGAACGAATCCATTGTAGGACATTCCTTCGTCGCCGGTGGAGGTTGTGGAGGTTTTCCAGGTTCCATCTGACTCTACGACGGGGACGTTTGCTGTTGACTCTTCCACTGGGACGGTGGTGCTGCCTGCATCTTTGCTAGGGTCCCCTGCTTCCCGAGCTCGGTGCTGCATGTGGCTCCTTTGACTGTAAGACCGCTCTTACTTATCGCGTTGTTCATTGATGTGGTAGTGGTAGTTCATTGATCTGCTAGTGCTTAAGGATGTCTATGTGGTAGTGGTAGTTCATTGATCTGCTAGTGTTTGTCATGTAGGCGATCATACCTTTGGGCTCCCCTGATCTGTCTGCGTCTACTGTGAATGCTCAACCATGTCTGATTGCAAGAAACCAGCCATGGTTTGGAAACCTGAGCTATTAGAGTTTGTGATGAACCGGTTGATTCAGCTCGTCCGTAGTGGTGTCTGCTTCAACATGGGATTCAAGGAGCAGCAGATGAAGAAGGTAGCCGCGTATGTTCTTGCATTTGCCGGCGTACATGTCACCACTCTTCAGCTGTACAACCACATCGGAAACTGGAGGACGAAGTGAAGCGTCATTATGAAGATGAAATCCGATCGCATTCTGGACTGGAGCGAAGATGGTTGCTGCTTCTATGACGGTGATGAAGAGACGGCGGACGAGTACATCCAGGTACGAAGTCTCGTTGAGTTTCTGCATAGATCTGAAAGTATATATATGTCAATGTCGTCCGCACTAACAGTTGTTCCTTATGGATTGTAGCGCTACCCGAAGCACCGTCAGTACGTCGTCACCCCGATCACGAACTACGCTCAGATGAAGACGATCTTCAATCTCCGGTTTCTGTGCAAGGTGCAGCTGTTCCAGCCTAACTTGCTGGTCGGGGCTATCAACTTCATTGCAGACAATGAAGCAGAGTAAGCCGTCTACCGTAAGCTGCAGCCACCGGAGAGGAGGAGCTGGCTTAGGACCTGGCTCCGCAACCAGTTTCCTGCGTAGTGCTTCTGCTTCCTTGGTCATGATCCGTTGATTTTGGGAGGTGATCTTGTATCCCTCGATTAGCTAGCACTTGCTACAACCTGATACTCGGTCTCTAATGATGAACTTGTTCGAGGTGGTATATATACTAACCTCTCGTGTGATGAACATGTGATGCATCGTCCACTAAGTAGTTAATGTGTATTACCAGCACCTTTTATGAGAACTGAATCTAATGTGCGATGTTATTGAGTACCGGTTAACCTCGCCACTCTAAGTGAAGGGGTTACCACAACACTGAGCTATTTGCAACCAAACAGGTTGTGGCCCGCACGAGCAGGGAAGAACGTACTGTAATCGGGCAACCAAACGATGGGGTCTGGATTCCTTCTCTGGCGCGCAAAAGGCAGCACAGGCTACCAAACGACCCGGCTTTCATGACCCACAGGTGAGCCCATCTCGCTAACGCAGTGAGACACGATTTAGATGCAGGCTACCAAACGCCCCCCCGAAGGAGATTGAGCAGACGAGGGTTCATTTTGAAATACGACCGTTCGGCCTCCACCAACAATTTGCCGCTCAAATCGCCCAAAACCAACTATCCCCACAATCCCCGCTCCTCGGCGAGCCATCCCGAAATCCATGGAAGCTCTCGCCTCGCCACCCGCTCCCGAACCTTCTCTTCCGGTTGATAAGGCCCCCATTCCCTTCTCCACAGTACAGTAGAAGATTTCCTCCCCGCCGCCGCCATGAGCCGCCGCGAGCTCACCGGCACCGGCTCCCCCTTCCGCGACGTCTCCAACCTCCGCACCCCGAAACCCAACCCCAACCCCAAATCTCCCTCCCCGCTCTTCTTCACCGCATCCAAGACACCACTCCCTGCCCCCACCCCGGCGCCCCTCGCCCGCAGCCGCAGGAGACCCCTCGCCGGCGCCCCCACCTCGGCGCCCCTCGCCCGCAGGAGGCCCCTCGCCGGCGCCGCCACCCCGACGCCCCTCGCCCGCCGCCTCCGCGAGCTCCAGCTCGACCAGTCGCGCTCCGCCCGCCGCGCCGAGTCCGCCCGCGAGCGCGCCCTCCGCGCCTTCGCCGCCACCGCCTCCGCATGGCTCTCGCTCCTGCTCCGCGACCCCTCCGCCTGCGGCTGCTCCCCTGCCGCACCCGCACCCGCCACGGCCACGCACGCACCCCTTGCGGGCAAGCGCGGTGGCGAGCGGGTGCTCGGGAGCAGCCCGAAGCGGCGCCGCGGCGGGGATCCTTGCGTGGAGAGGCGGAGGAAGGCGATGACGCCTGCTATGGTGGCCGTGCTACGGGAGTCCCTCAGGGAGGTGTGCAGCTTGGAGGATGTGGAGCAGAGGATGGGCAGGTTCATGAGCGCCCAGGCGTGCCAGGAGGTGCTCCTCATGATGTGCCAAGTTTGCAAGGTGCGCACTTTTTTCTAGGGATTTTATTATTCTACCGAGTACCGAGCCAAGGAATTTCAAAACAAATTAGATTAATAACGGGCTGATTCCAACATCCGTTCAAACCATCACCATTTTAGATCATTTCAACATAGGTGAAATTAGTTGAGTTACCTGGCGTGCCCACATAATTTAGCTTTGATGGTGCCAGTGTTAGTAGATAGCCCGTACACGCATAGACTGTGATGTTGAGGTTCATTTTAATTTAGTGCCAAATCCTAAGAATTGTCATTTGCAGCTCATAGATGATAGTCAACACTGTGTCATCTTATTTGAAAACAACAAATGGGTAACTGAATGACTTGGATGAGTTGGACATGTCATGCCTTATTTTTTTTTATCAAGAACCAAGCGCTGGCTTGGCGACTAGAGTTCAGGGTGATATGCTCGGATTTAAACGGGGTGTATCTGCTTGAAAAATCGCTGGAGAGGTCACATCTATCTAGCAACGTATAACCAAGGGAGGGATCCTTCCCCCCCATTGGTCAACGCTTTATATTTTATTTTATTTTATTGCGAAAAATGCCTTATGTTGGGATGCTGGCATGCTGCATATCTCTGTCGTGGGACACAAATTGTTGTTTGCCCGTGAATGAAAATGATGTCCTATCTCTAGTCATCCGTATGGTATTTTAACACTGTGATTTTAGTTTACTCGACTTACATTTTAAACTTTTCAGCTGAGTTCCAGTCAGCACCACCATTGACAATCTAACAAGTAGTGTATTTTTCCTTGCAGAACATTGATGAGAGAAGACTGAAGATGAAAGCACATTGCCCTATCGCTACTGATCTTAGGCTGAAAGAGAATGCGACTAGAGTTTTCATGTGTTACAATCCCGAGTGGCTCAGGATAGGCTTACATGTTGTCCTTGGGGGTGATGACTTGGTACAGGGTGGATCGTGGAAACTGGACAAGGAGCTGAAACTTCTTCTGGAGGAGCAATTGTTTTGTCAAAACATGCCTCCAAAAACTTTTGCTCGCAACAAGGTTGCGAAAGGGGTCAACAGAACAGGTTGTACTGAAGCATCAGGCAACATCATACTGAAAAGAATGTTTCTGCTTGTCGCTGCCCTAGACAGAGCGAAAATGGAAAGTGCGCTACCTCTCAAATCTGGAATCGATAGCCTTGATGATGGTGGATCCCCTCCATTGTTTTGTCACAAAGCCCACATAAAATCTAGCCGGCAAATTGTTCAGGGTAAGATAGCTGAATCCATCTAATTCCGGTCAATTTTATTCGTGAACCTGCATGTATTTTGCTCAACCGCTCATGACTTCTTTTACTTATTCCTGAATTGTAGAGTCTTTGGCTGAGGCAATGCATGGAGAAGGTGATCTCCTTATTCATCTATCAACAATGGGATACAAATTGAATTACGAGCAGGTATGGTAATAGCCAGTGTTACCATGCTATCTAAAACTATGCAACAAATAATCTTAGAACATTAACTATAGACAATACTGCCGAACTTTGACATTTTGTGTTTTCATTACAAGTTTCCTTTGAACATTTGGTGTTTTTTCTAACTATGTTTCCTTGCCAGCTTGCTCTGTCAGAGTATGACTTCACTATAGGAAATTTATTTGAAGATCTCAAGGATGGCATAATTCTTTGTAGGGTTGTTCAGCTCCTGCTTTCTGATGCATCGATTATTTCGGTATGCATTTACTTGCCCCATACGAGCTGGATGCTTACTTCCATTGGATTTAAAGTGACACCATGCTTTATTTTCAGAGAGTGATTGCTCCGTCAGATACACATAAAAAGAAATTGCAAAATTGCACCATGGCTATCCAGTATATCAAGCAAGCTGGGGTTCTATTATCTGATGCAGATGGAGTCATAATTTCAGCAGAAGACATTGCTAATGGCGACAAGGAACTAATTCTTTCGTTGATATGGAATATCTTCATTCGTATGCAGGTTAATCTAAACATGCTGTTCAGTATCGTGTTAATGTGTTATTCAATGTTGAAGATTTTACTGTTACATTGCACCTTTCGTTTGTATCAAAGATCTAGAATATTGGATTATTCGATGTTCTGTTTTGTTTTTTCGATCACTTTATTGGTGTATTACAATAGGGATATGCTGTACTTGTGAGCGCGATGTTCTTCCCTTAGTCTAAATAGTTATCTGATAACTGTTACTTGCCTAAATCAGAAGGGTTGCAGTAGCAATTTCCTACTTGGTGAGAAAGCGCAATCTTTCATCCTTTGGTCCTTCTGTGGTGGTATTTTTTCTTAGTTAATGAATAATGGCACAAACATCTACAATTTTTCCCTATGGTATCCTGCACTGTGTAGACTAATTTGCTGTTGTACCTCTCCGATCCATATTATTTGATGTTGAAATGGATGTACCTACAACTAAAATATGTCTAGATACATCTATATTAGCATCAAGTAATATGAATCAGAGGGAGTAGGGATATGCTGTACTTGTGAGCGCGATGTTCTTCCCTTAGTCTAAATAGTTATCTGATAACTGTTACTTGCCTAAATCAGAAGGGTTGCAGTAGCAATTTCCTACTTGGTGAGAAAGCGCAATCTTTAATCCTTTGGTCCTTCTGTGGTGGTATTTTTTCTTAGTTAATGAATAATGGCACAAACATCTACAATTTTTCCCTATGGTATCCTGCACTGTGTAGACTAATTTGCTGTTGTACCTCGTGAGAAAAAGTTATGTTGCAAGTAGTGCATAAATTCTATTCTTCAAATATATAACCCTGTGCTCTTGTGCAGTTACCCTTGCTGGTAAACAAAACTTCACTAGCTCGTGAATTATCCAGGTTCAAAGCACCGACAGTGGTGAGTTTCTTGTACTCGGGAGATCACATATTGTTATTTCCCTTAATCTTTTGTTCTTCATTTTTGGCATAATAAGTAGCACCCTATTTTCATCGCAAAAAAGGTAGCACCCTACTACACATGATTGCAAGGTGTGGTTCCTTTAGAGTTTAGTAAATCGGTCCTTATTGAACAATGCGTTGTATCTGGTTGTTGTTTCCATCAGACTTCAGACTGAAATGCTGAATCATGTGGTTTACTTACTCGTGTAATTGTACTAAAAGATGGTCTCTTTTCTCAGTAAACTATTGCGGTAGCCTGCACTACGAAAAAAGCTATATCAACTTTGTTCCACTGCACTTCACATTGAAGTTTCAACACTAAACAGTCATAACTCTGTGCGTTGCACTGGCAGAAATGGGACAAGGCATATGTGTTTTGCAGTAACAATGCAATATTGCTCAACTAACAGACAAAAATTCCATAATAATGACATAAAATTGACATATAAATCTGCTTCTGTATTTGTGATTTTATTGGGAATAATATTAATTCATTGTTTCATGAGGTGTTCTACTTCTTTCATTTCAGGAACAATCAATCTCTGAGACCAAGTCGCACATGGGCTTGCTTTACGATTGGATTCAGGTAGGTGTTATTGTTCTCTTTATATGTTGCCCATTTGCTCAAATGTGCAGGTCAGTCTGTACCACA
Source organism: Lolium multiflorum (assembly GCA_030979885.1). Classification (NCBI taxonomy): domain Eukaryota; kingdom Viridiplantae; phylum Streptophyta; class Magnoliopsida; order Poales; family Poaceae; genus Lolium; species Lolium multiflorum. The sequence continues at coordinate 98,817,556 of CM061748.1, forward strand.
TACCACCAAGATTAAATTGTTAGCTCCTTAACTACCTGTGATATGCCCTCGAAAATACTATTTTGTGCATGATCCCAGTATGGATGAACATCCATAAATACATTTTTTCAGAGTGTCCTTGCACTTTAGGATGCTCCCATTCTCATTTCTGTTGAAAGTAGTTTCATATTGTCTATTTTCATTTGCACATGATATAGCTAATTTGCATGCTGATGGCATTCCCTATCTCGTATGTTTTGACTTCTTAGCTCATATATAACACCTTATTTCGTTTAATGTTTCGTACTTCCATTACCACCACACACTGTAACCTCTTGAGCGTAGTACTCTTCAACATAAATGGTTTTAACTTTACAACCTCTCTGGCTATCTGACTTGTTTGTGCGATTTATCCACAATTTTCCATTGCTTGTTTGCAGGTGGTATGTGCAAAATATGGCATAAGTGTGGAAAGTTCCTCTCAGATTGACAGGAGAGCGCTGAACTATTTTATAAGTTACTATTTGAACATTAGCATTCATGGCTGTCCCCTGAAGGTTGTCCTTCACTTCCATCAAATCCTTCTGCTTCATTGTCAATTCATTCAATCATCTTTATGTTTATTTTTTGTATATTATGTGCTCATTTTTCTTTATGTTGCCTGTTAGGAAACATTTTCTGATTGTCGAAAGGAACTGTTCAGTTGCCACGAGCAAGATACTTCCACTGATATCATGAGCTTTCCATCTAGGAAAATAGGAAAAATTCTTGGAGACTTTCTTCAGGTAGTATTTTATTCATTTGGACAATTATCAGGTGTATGTGTTCTCATGTTTTTTCTGCAATATATGCAGGGTTTTCCAGCTAGTGACATCTTAGCCAATGATGTATTATTTGATGAAAAGGGTGCAATAGTTTTAATTGCATTCCTATGTTCACATTTGACTAATGATAAAAGATTGGTAATCTTTCTTTCACATTTTTCTCCTTTTGTTTCTGTTCAGCATGCATGAAACACCTACATTGACAGATTAATCTGTATAGGAGAAACTACGGAATTTTATCAATGTGAGATTGGACTGCCAAAACGTGCAGAATAAAGTTTCTGCTGCAATTATATCTCCAAGAAAGAATGATGTGAAATATCAATCCCCTAAGACAGCTTCGTCAAAAACCGATTGCATAGAAATGTACCATGGTGAGAATGAAACCATCGCTTGCAAGGATGCGGGTACCTCAATAGCTTCTGCTGCCCCTCAATGCCTTGATGAGACGGAATGTATACACTCAACCACCATTCTGCAGCTTGGCGACCAATACAGCAACTATGTAGCTCCTGCCATTCAGCTCTGCAACAGTGGGCATGAGTCTGTAGCGTCTCCTAGTCCTCATAGCAAGAGCGGCTCCATAAATACTGTAACTAAGCACCTATTTGAAGATGAGACTGCAAACATTGCATCAGCCACTGAACTTGTGTACAAGGATGACGTGGACTGTGGAAGCAATATTTCTCGTGGAGCTTCATTCCAGCATGAACAGCCTGTATCTGCCCAGCTCGATTTCTTACTTTGCAAAGACGGAATGGCTGCTCGAAAGATACAGTTTGCATATAGAAGATTTGTACAGGATAGATCCTCAAGAATGTCTGCTGCAACTAAAATTCAGAGCCACTGGCGTGGTTTCACCATGCGGATCTGTTTCAAAAGGCAAGTTGAAGCTACCATTGCCATCCAATCTGTAATAAGACAGAACTTGTGCAGCTGGGCTTTTCAGCAGCATCACGATGCTGCAATAAAAATTCAGCGTATTGCCAGAGGACATTTCGCTAGAAAGAGACTATTGGGTTAGTATGTAATTCACTAACTCGTGCTCTTGATGCGTTCTTATTGACTACTGACTGGCACTAACTGATGCGTTCTTATTGACTACTGACTGGCACTAACTGGAACTACTCATGCAGGTTCTGTACTGCAAGTCTACTCTACCCTTTTTACACTTGACCAAAGTCAGCATAAAAGATTTCACCAAAGTACTGAACTAAAAATTGTGGTGTACTCAGCTTTAAGGCTACAAAGATGGTGGAGGAAGGTCATATTACACCAGTCTATCAGAATATCAGCCATTGCAATTCAATCCTCAGTTCGCGGTTGGTTAGCTCGTAAACAAGTCAGACAAATTACCTCCTGTATCTGTCTCATTCAAGTATGTGTGATATTTTGCTTCTTTCTAGATTGGATAGTAACATTTTAATGTGGGAAAGGTATATATGACCACTCAATTTGCAGAGATGGTGGAGAAAGGTTCTGTTTCTTGAGTCAAGGAAACGAGCTGTGACTGCTATCCAGTCCCATGTTCGTGGTTGGATAGCACGACGTGCATCTATTAGAAAAAAGAAGTGTATTACTATTATTCAGGTTGTGAACCATATCCGATCATATGATTCTGTTACATAAGGGCGCTTTTTTTTGTGATAGATATAGCAAACACTATTCAAGTTCCCTTTCATATGATACTCCAGTTTAATTTGACATTCAACCAACTCACCTTTGCAGTCCTTTGTCAAAGCCTACCATGTGAGGAAAGCTTCAAAGCAAGAAGTTGCTGATATAAGGTCTAGAATACAGAAGGCTTCCAAACAAGTTGATGACGACATGCGCCTGAGTAGGCTAATTTCTGCACTGTCGCATATCACTGGCTGTAGGAGCATCAGCAGCATTCGACAAACCTGCACAACATTAAGTAAATATATGTTCTTTAAGTTTACCTTTTCAAGTTCTTCTCTAGCCTGATTTCATGTCACTGTTGTGTTCTTTGTTTCATACTATCTTCCTTGACATTCTTAGGACCATACTGTTTTCTGATCCTTTGCTGGGCACTTGCTTCAGGAGTTCTGTGGTTTTCACTGTATATGTACCTTTTCTCCTCTAGGGACTGCTACAGAGCATTCTGAGAAGTGCTGTGAGACACTTGTCGGTGCTGGAGCTGTAGATATTCTGCTGAAGCAAATCCCTAACCTGAACCGTGGGATACCTGACCAGGAAGTCTTGAAGCAAGTACTCTATACACTGCAGAACATCGCAAGATTCCCAAATCTTCGACCGATTTTAGTGAACAACCCACAGTTGGTAACCACTATCTTCCAGGAGCTTCTGAGGTAATTTCTCGCAGTATTCAGTTCAGTTCTCAACTATCCGTAAGTACTTTTCTGGTCTTCTATTTTTTTTTAAACAGTGGGAGAGATTACCGTTGCATTTTTCGGTTTTGTGTTAGTTAGTTAGTTAGTTAGTTAGGGCATGTATGGTTGGTGCCTACACATGCCACACCTTTTTGTGCCAAATGTGTTGCAAATCACAGCTTATGTGGTGAGCAAATATTAGGGCACACTTGTGGCAATAAATCCTATGATGACGTGTGGTAGGGTGCTAAGGGCGGCATGCCTAACCTTTGGCGTGGCAAGTTGTGGTTTTAATGGCATACACTCCCTTGCCTGCTAGCGAATTCACCTGGCATGATTACACATAAGTGCTGCCTGATTGATACTGATTTGAAAATTGAGCTCCTTTTGTTCTGATTCGGAGCATTGGAAAACATGGGCTGCCTTATAACCTGTATTTCCTGACATGATATCTCTCTGTCAATGCCCTCAGGAACAAAAGTGAAGTGTTCTTCATCGCATGTGGTATTTTGAAGAAGCTGTGCGAGTCCAAAGAAGGGCGTGAGACCGCTGGGGCCCTGCGGCACCACATAGGAAGGCTGGGCAGTATGGTGCGAGACCTTGAGAAGAAGGTGGAGCTCGATAAGAGGTACAGAACATCCTTGCAAACATAATATTGAAACAGAATATGGGTGGACCATCCTTTTTTGTGTTTCACTGGCTTGACTGAGGGCTTCTCTTGTATCTGCAAGGTGTGGTCACACTGGAGCCCGTAAGGAGGACAATTTGCGCCGGCTTGGGGAGGCTGCCACCCTCTTCCATTTTCTCACAGACGACCTATGATCTGGTTAACCTAAAAAAGCTACATCTAGTTTACGTAGAAAGCCTTAGTTTCTGGAAGCGAATGTAGTCCGAAGGTAGATCTCGTAGACAGCCATGATGGAACTCTGTGTGGGCAACTGAATTGGTGCTGGTTGTTTTGTGCGAGTCGTGTGAGGATGTGAGCATCAGCTTGATGTGCGTGACGTAGTGCCTTCTGATTGGAAGGCCAAAATAATGGATTGTATGTTCTGACTCGTTTCTTGACGTGACGTTCCCCGCTCGTTTTGCTTACACTTTAGGAGCTATTCCGTCTGTTTATGTTTCACCGAATATATGAAATTATGATGGATCTATAGAAACTTACTTGGTGTTGTAGATGTTGATATAATTTTCTATGAAGTTGATCAAACCTAAAGTAATTTCACGCAGGACAAACCTAAAACTGCAATTATTTATGTTACAACTTTTTTTTGAAGGTAGATATGATAGTTACACAGTGTATCACAAAAGGTAAAATGAACCCCGGAGGATCACCATCCCAAACTAAAAATTACCTATAAGTGTTCTTAACTAGGTGCGCCACCTAGTTCGCATATATATATGAGCACTGAAAAGTGTCCCTCATTGTGCTTATTAAGCCTTCAGGAAGCATTTTGCCATAATTGGAGAGTATGGACTCCAAACCTCCATCACACCATTCCATGCCTAGATCAACTCAAAAGAGTTGCACTCAATGCATACCGAAGTACTCCGTTCAGAAATAAGTGTCAACTTTTTCTACATATGAATGTATATACAACTAAAATGGATCTAGATATTTGTATCTAGACAAAATTGAAACACTTATTTTACGATGGAGGTAGTACTCCTTAGGGCCTTTGTTTGGTATTAGAATTTTTATGGACATTAGTGGGTACAATCCCAACTAAACTACAAAATTTCACTTGCTACTAAATGCATCTTTGGTTCTAGTGTATTGGACTAGTTTGATTACCACTTTTCTCCAAATCCTAGTGTTTTTTTCCTAATGTCCACTACACTACCCTACCTAGTGGATTGGTATTTTGTAGAGATTTAAGAAGATAGGGTAAGATAAGGGTTTCACCAAATCACTGAAGGGGTTATCCCCACTGGTCCTGCAAACACTCAGTACCAAACAACTCCAAAGAAGAGCAAGGGCTTCGGCAGCGGATGCACATAGGACATTCTGCAGTGTGCATGCCATTCCGGCGATCGCCTCACCTCTATGGTTATATAAACCAGTTGATTAAAGAATTTCAAGATTAGCTATTCAGATAATAGAATGTTGACAAGATCTCGTGAAGCAGTCTGACTTTTTCTATTTTCAAACTCTGTTTTTCATACTTGCCATTCAACCTTAATTAAAAGTAGCACCTATGCTATTTTTGTCAAAAAGCTGAGAACAAACAAGATTGGTCATGAACTCTGCAGATTGCAGGTTCATGTTTTTCACTAGACCGTTGGCTCCACAAGTCCCCATATAAGGGCAGTTCTGGCCCAAAAATGTTTCTGGTTAACATTACATTGGGGTCGATAATATACATACATAACAGAACAAATGATCTATTGTACATATGCACCACCTAGCTAGGCCCTAAGTCATACCTTAGTAGTTCACCCTGCTTATCAACCTCTGCCATCAGCTAGACACTGAACGTCCCTCAGAAGAAAAGAGTAGACACTCAACAATAGAAGAGAAACATCATACTACTAATGCCCTCAAAGGTCAGTCTGCCATTCATTTGCGTCAACTGGATTCCAGGTTGAATGGCTGCACCAGTTGAGCAGACCTTCGCCTCCGCTTTCCTTCAGGAGTCAGTCTTACTGCCGTCTTAACCAAAACCTTGCCATTCTTGCCATTTTTATGTGGCTGCTTCTTGGAGGACTCTGGTTGCGCCAGAGAGGGTTCGCCGTCTTCACCACAACTTCGTTGAGGAGACTTGACTCTCTTGCGTGCGAAACGTGCCTCCATTTCTGGTTTTCGGTTTGAACCAATGAGCTTTACGTGGAACGGATTAGCATCTGTGTAACAGACTAATTCATTCGTAACTTGTCCTTTGTCCAGATCAACACTTCTGCCGTTCACCTGAAACATGAGCAAAGCTCAGTAGATGCTAGGTGTCACTCCATTATGGAACTGCAAAGATAAAGGGGGTTACCAGCTGGAGAAGGGCAGAGAATGTTCTTGCAACCTCGAACTTTTCTTTGCCACTAACAATCTGACTGAATGATGCAGTCCCTGTATCAGCTCTTAATGAGAGCTTGTCAATGATATGCTCACCATATAATCCAATATCAAAAGGTGGATTTTCATCCTGAAAAGGCATGAAATATAGAAGCGGTGAGCTGGACGTAAGTTCATATATGCAGACAAGCTAGCAGCTCAATGCAACCAAACCTGCACTTCCAAGGCATGCTCTATTCGTTGTTTCCATGTTGAAACTCGTGCATCCAGCTCGGTTTGTTGTTCGGCCTCAGCTATGTTAGCAAGGAGAAGATCCTATTGAGAGGTGTCCATGTTAGTTTTGGAAGTTGACGAGATAAGCAAAAAAACTAAAAGAAACAATTCAAAATTAGCAATTATCATTTGGAATTCTCTCTTCAAAACTTTTTTTTAACAAAATCCATGCTTTAATGACTTCGTGAAGAAGTCCATGGAAATTTATCCATTACCAGAAAACATAAAACCCTTAAGATACTAAGTCGTGTTTAGAAGGGCACAATGGCTGAACAAACAATGCCTAAATTGCTCCACGGTATGGGATAAAAGAAAAATCTGTGATAATCGCCATGCGTACAAGCTTGACTAGTTGTCTGGTTCAGTCAGGCGCAACAAGCAACTTCTTCAAGTCGCACCAGAGTAATGTAATACTGATGTGTCAAGAACAAATCACGCAATGAGCCATCAAATTCATTCAATCATATCACTTATCTATTAGGGGACCACTACCAGAAGCCTATTGCATGCCTTTACCACCGAATATATGAAAAGTAAGACAAATGAATAAATAAGCAACCTAGCATTTTCTCGAACAAGTTTAGCACCATATTTATGAACACCAATTTATGAATCATGTCGCGCGTGTGCACGCACACACACAGAGGTTCAGTAAATTTCAAAGAGAAAAGCTATTAGTGGTACTTCAGATTTACCAGATGTGACCGACACATATCAGCAAGGCTTTTTCCTTCCGGGATCTCCTGTGTATCCGGAACATCGACATTCTAGATTGAGATATAATAAGCATGTCAGGTTACCAAATTATTGGTTGAATGAACACAGCGACCAACTAATACAAAACTAAAGAAGATGAACCTTATCCGAATATCTTGGACTGTCAATCTCAGTGTCATAATTCGGTATATTATCTGGCTCGTCATTACTATCGGAATCATGTCCATAATTATTAGGCTGATTTTCTTCTTCGGGTTGGTGATGTTCTTCTCCAGATTCAAATGACATCCTAAGCTGCAATTTTGACAGGTAGCAACAAGTTAACTAAAATGGAAATATCTTACATGGCTACTGGGAATATCACATTTTTGCAACAATTCTGAACACCTTTTCGTAAAGAGGTACTGATTGAGAAGCATGGGGGTTTTCCTGCTGAGACATTTGTACTTCAAAAGATTTTGTTAGTTCAGGACTAACAACACCGTCAATCTTTGCCACAGGAAATATAGATGCAAGAGTTTTCTTCTTTGGTGCGCCAATAACTTTCCTTGAAAAACCTTTCACTGTTTCAAACAAATCAGAAAAGGAGATTCAATAAACAATTACTGAAGATAACATATAAGGAAATAAATCAGCTTTGTCTGGAAACAACATCTTCCGATACCTCTCTTATAAGGTTTGATCTTCAGGTTGCTAGGTTCATGCGGATCCAGTAACTCATATGGGTCCTCGTCATCAGAACCACTGTCAGGATCTGGGCACCCAGTATCTTCATCATCATGCTGGGACATGCTTGGACCAGGAATATCATCAGGCTCAAAAGGATGATCAAAAGGATGACCAGACCAATCGCCAGGATTTACATTGGGGTCCAAGATATTATCATGACTATGACCTGCAATTTCTGGGACTTTCCCAGGGGTTGGGGCTTTCCCAGGGGTTCGTCTACGAGCAGTACCCCCTGATCTTACATTTGGAGAAGCAAAGACATTGTTTCGGGTTTTAGATGGTGCTGAGCCAGCTCTATAAGCCGGAATATCTTCTTTGCCTGATTCTTTTCCTTGCAAAAAGTCCAAAACAGCAGGTGCATCACGTGGATCCAGCAGCAGGAAATCGCCATAGAAACCACATGTGGCTAACTGCAATAAAGAAATAACTAAGACTAGTTAAGTACTTGAGTATAGCAGCACATGTTATCAGTCCCAATTGCAAGTAAAGGAATATAACATTACCAAATAGGAATCCAACTCGCTCGCTTCGCTATCAACACCATCTCCTTCAAACACCAACAGATTTGCTGGCGGCCTCACAATTTTTCTTCGCAAATCATCTCGGTCAAGATTATTGTCCAAAGTGGTCCTCGATTCCGCTGGTAGTTTAGAAGGGAGAATATAGGTTTAACTTTGTGCCATTCAAAGTAAGGATCTGGCTGGTATAACCTTAGAATGTGCAGTTACCTGGGACATTGTCTAACCCCGCAAACAAATCATCTTCTTTGTTGGCGGCAGTGCTAGGATCATTTTCATTTGTTTCAACAGAAGCCTTTTCTTGTTGATCTTGCCTGGTACAGTTCAAATGTTTTAGATTATTTGCAGGTGAACTGAAAAAATGCACTAGGGGGACCAAAGGGGTACGTGCAAGGCACTAATTTGGTTCATGGCCAAGAAATTGGTAATGGTACATACACACAAACAAAACATACCAGAGATAAGCCAAAACTAACAGACTCTACTAGGGTATCTAGCGGACACCAATAGTTGTTTCTGTGTTGTTACTTCAAGAAGCCAAGACTAACAAGCTCTACTAGGGTATCACTGTCTGGCAGTTTGAGGCACATTTAAAGCAAGATATGCAGTGTAGCATAGAGTAGATAATGTAAGAGTAAACTGATATATCCTTACTTATTTTGCGAGAGAAATTCCAGCGCATGTAGCACCAACGAGTAGAGGTACTCCACCTTGCGGCTGTAAACTTGAACTGATCCTTGGATCAATAGCGCCGCTGCACAGGAATGGACCATAAATAAACAGCGCAGGAGAAGGGTTTACACAAAGAAAGTAACTCTTCTAGTGCAAAAGAAACCTGATTTAGTTTTAGTGTCGAGAAACCTTGGGAAAGAAAGAAAGGAGAAACCACTCACGAATGAAATTCCAGGTTTTCTAAGCGCCTTAGGGGGGAAAAACATAAACCCATCTAAAAAGAAGCTGCTTTCATCAAAGATTACTCGAGCAAAATACAAAAGCCACCCAGACATCACAGCTCCACAGATTTCAATCTCCATCTACAAGCAAACTAGCCACAAGAAAGAAAAAACTGAACTTTCTACCGTCCCAATTTCGAACCTTTTTCCCAAAACCTGGCAGCTTGCGCAACAACCTGTTAAAGAAACCCAAGTGGTTGGCCGCAAGAAATCCACACCTTCGGCGAAGTTGAAGTTGTAGGCCCCGTCCTCGCCGGAGATCTCGCCTGAGCAGATCTTGAGGAGGTAGTCCTCGAGGCTCTTGGCGACGTCCACCTCCCAGTTGGACTCGGGGTCCCGGTTGGCCTGCAGTATGGGGAACCTCCCCGCGCTCGTGCTCCCCTCCCCGCCGCCGCCGCCGCCGCCGCTGCCGTCCTCCATGGCTCGCCGCTGAGACAAGGAAGCTACTGGGCGCGAAGAGGCATTCGGTGGGTTGGAATCCCTAGAGGCGTGGACCGGGGCGCGAGGTGAGGGTGCGTGGAAGCGTGGAGCGGAAGGGGGACGAGAACCACAGGGGGGCTAGGGTTTGGGAGCGGATTGGGGAATTTTTGGATTTGGTAGCACTCCCGCTGGCGCTGGGTGGATTTGGAGCGGCGGGATCTGAGTTTTGGCGAAGAGAAGAGCCGTTGTGCGGTTTATGAAAGAAACGAGGACTATAGGGAGAAAGCACCAAAGCACCTTGTTTTTTGCACTAGCCAACCACTTGCAGAGAGGAAAACGCTTTGTCCCTGTGACGCTGCCCTGCTTTCCCTCCCTCACCCAGCTATCACTATGTCACGGTTGATTATTAGGTGCCTGAAATGATTTTTCCCTACACCATTTGATACAGCACTTTTTTTATTGCCTTCAAAGATTTTTAAAGGCATTTTTGCAATTTTTTAAGGCAGTTTTCTGTGCCCCTAATAATCAACTGTGGTGTAGTGTATTTCCTCGCCGGCGCCCTCCCTCCAACTAAAAACTTCACATAAGGCCTCTTTTAATTCATATATGATAGGAAAAACATACTACTCTAGGAAAAGCAAAGGGTTGGGATGTCATACGCATTTGAATCATGTGGAAAGCTAAAGTCTGTTTGATTGTATCAAAGAAATTTCCATGAGGTATGACTTGATGGGTTTTTTTCCTATAGTATTTACACAACAAGTTTCTATGAATCAAATAACTTGTATAGGGAAAATTCCCACACGATTCAAATTCTACACAATTCCTTTATAAATCCTTTGAATCAAAGAAGGCTTAAAGCTTGAACCTCTAACGGGTGACTCGTCCGTTCAGCTCGGCTCATTATAGTAATAAATAAAGCTAAACAATGATTTTAGCTTGATACCTTTAATAAGCTAAATGAGCAATCTAGTGAGTCTCGTGAGCAGCTTATGAAGCTCGTTAATTAGCCCTTATCTAGCTTATCAACTTGGAACAACGAAACTGCTTATGCATAGCTTGTTTTGCTACCCAAATCCTGATGATCAACTAGTATGGTTGGCTAATACATGCCAGCATGTACCATGTTGCTACACTCATACATTATTAATACATGTATGTACTACTTAACCTATTAGCAAAAAAATTTGATTGTCTTAACGAGCATATCATGACCGCTCACGAGCACATAACGAACAGATCCAAGCAATGATTTTAGCTAACGAGCTTAATGATCTGCACAAGCTTAACGAGTCGAGATGCTCGAGTCCAGCCTTCCAGCACACTGAGCTCACCCCCAAGTATTTCGCAATGAACCCACATGGCGGTAATTTTATCAGTTTATTAGGATCTATTTGGACACACATTACTTTACGATAAATATCATAGTTCGTGAAAACCTTGGCGAGCAACACTAGAGTTTAGAGACACTACTTTCTTTTGAGACGAGACAAAAGCTAGACTATTTCATTGATTCAAAAGAAGAAATTTAATCGATCAATTAGCAAAAAATGGAAAAAAAAAATAGATACAACAAGGACTAAACCCACCTGAACAACAACGACAAGAGGCTTCATGCATGCCATGCCCAAACATCACACCACAAAGATCATGTTTGTTTTCCACCAAAGCCGAAAAGAAATGTTGTGGCTGCTATGGAAGGAGTAGACACACAAGCGCTTCAACAATTATGAAGAAGCCAGCCCTCCAGAAGAGTTGCGCCAACGTGGGCAACCACGTCGTACACACGACAAAAGGTCGACACCCTCAGCACTTCCGAAGTAAGTGTTGGGACCATCGTCCAAATATCCAACTGCTCTACCACCCCGGGTGGACCGCCACCACCACCTTTCGGGACCATCATTCTAATGTACCCATGTGCGTGATCGAGCCGCAATGTCACACGACTTGGCCTCCTGCATCCCAAACTACACAAGGCAAACTGCACGCATACCACACCCACCGCACCGACATCTCAGATCGCCGCTCCGACATTAAAACAACCTGCCGTTGGTGAGACGTGTCAACCAAGTCGACAATCTTGCCGCACTAGCGACACTAAATTGCCACCCAAGATATGCAAACAACATATTTGCCTTCGTATAAATGTTGTCCACCATGTTTTCCGAGGATGTTGCTCCGACATCTACCAACTGATGGATTTCTCCTAGAAAGGCTAGACCCACCACATGGGTTCAGGTGGAACACCACGCTGATGAGTGCATTTTTTGAGTGCTTTTACCACTTTATTTTAAATAGCTATCCATGTGTAGCAATAGGATTTTGTTGTTTCACTACGCTTGCGCACACCTTTTATGCTTGTTTTGGCAAGATCTCAAAATAATAAGGCAATGATGAAACTATCAATAAAAACTATCCCTCTATGGTATTTTGACGTGATAAAAGTCATCTAAGCCCTTAACCACCCACTTGGGACAAAGGAGGACGCGAGGAGAAACTCCAAAATGTTTAGCGAGCATTGGTACAGGGGGGACCCCGCCCGTATCGTCCACCCGTAAGCGGTGCCAAGAGCTTTGCCTTGTCAAATACTTTTACCTCGCATAGATGGAAGGGAGATCCAACATTCACAGCCGCCATAAACAATGAAGCACCACCTCTGAGAGAGATCTAGAGGAGGAACTTGGGAGAAGACATAGTCCGGGCGGCTACACGGATCATTGGAGGACAAGACATCATCCCTCATCATCCGTCGTTGCATCTTCATCACCATCACCAATCCCTTTCTTATTCAACCCATAGTTGTGATATCAATTGTTATTGTGGATTTGTATTTGAATTCATACCATTACCTTTATTCCATCCACAAGATTATGATGATGTTCTTGATTGCTTCCATGTGTGAGTAGTGAAAGAACATCTCTCCATAATTATGGTTTTGTGTGTTTAATGACAACATGTGTGATAATCTAATGTGGCTTAGTGTGTAGATATGATCTATAGTATGTTTGAATTGAGAAGAAGTAAAAGGGAAGACTCATGTGTTTAAAAGGAAGAACAAATAAGAAAACTGGAATTTGCTAGGCTGGAAATTCCGGGCCAGAAATTCTCTCTGAATTTTCGGGCCACAAAATTTGGCTAAGGACTTAAGGTCTGGGTTCTCTGTACACCCCCCCGGAAATTTGGCCGGACACCCCAACCTACACCGGAAATTCCGGCCCTAGATTCTGCAACGGCTCAATATGGTGGGGGTATAAATACCCCCCTTCTTCCCCAAGCTCTGGTTGCTCACTCTCTCACAAGTTCATCCACCATTGTTGAGCCACAAGAAAACACAAGATTCACTTGATCTCCTCCTCCAACCATCCAAAGCTCTTAATCTTTGGAGAATCAAAGGAGAAGACCTCGATCTACATCTTCACCGAAGCGATTTACATTTCCCCCTCATTTGCTTGAGGGCCCCTTTGAAAGAACATCTCTCTAACTTTACAGTTTTGTGTGTTTGATGACAACATGTGTGATACATTAATGTGCGTTGATGTGGTGCAAAACTTATTAGTGATCGGATTCATGTTGAGAAACAAGAAAAAGGAAGCAGGAAAAATACTCCAGGCCGGATAATCCGGAGCTGGATATATGCACAATATCCGGCCCCTGAAAATCGGCTAAGGACTTGGCGGTCGGGCTCTCAGTATACCCCCGGATATTTGGCCGGATATTTCATCTGCCCCAGATATTCCGGGGGGCGGATTATCCTGCCCTTAGGCTGGAATATTCGGCCTTAGATTCCTGCAACGGCTCGATTTGCTTGGGGGTATAAATACCCCCTTGTTACTCAAGCTCAGATTGCTCACTCTCTCACAAGTTCACCACCATTGTTGAGCCACGAGAAAACACAAGATTCACTTGATATCCTCCTCCAACCATCCAAAGATCTTGATCTTGGGAGAATCAAAGGAGAAGACCCGATCTACATCTTCACCGAAGCGATTTACATTTCCCCCTCATTTGCTTGAGGGCCCCTTTGCTAGCGTTACCCTTTGGAAACCCTAGTTGTTTGTGGTTGATTTGATCCGTTGTTGTTGTGTTGTTACAGCTATTGGGAGCCTCTGGTTCAGTTGTGGATGTGTGCCCCAAGAACCTTGTAAAAGCCTGGTTTCCGCCTTGAGGAAATCCCTTAGTGGACAAGTGGGCTAGGCCTTTGTGGCGTTGCTCACAAGAGACCTGGGTGAGGCCTTAGTGGCGTTGGTTAGGACTTTGTGGCGACCACATCCCTCCAAACGTAGACGTACTTCCCCTCAAAAGGAAGGAACTACGGGGATCATCTCTGTGTCTCCGCTTTCTGCACTTTCGGTTACCTCTATCCATGATTGCACTATCATATCTTGCTGATACATCCAAATTTCATCACTATTCTATAGCATAATTTATTGTTATTCACTGATATATTTCATATTTAGAGATGATACTTATGTTATTTCATCTATTTTTCATGTTTGATGATTATTGGAGAATTAATTGCCGGAGTCTGAATTCTCCTGGAAAAAGGACCGTCAAGATACCATAATTCTGAAGATCAACAATTCCCGAAAAATACCCAGAAGTTCCTATTTTGCTAGATGCCGGATGAAGCCAAAAGGGGAGCCTGAGGTGGGCCCCACACCACTGCTGCGGCGTGGAGGCAACTCCTTGTGACGGTAAAGCACACGTCCGTTGGGAACCCCAAGAGGAAGGTATGATGAGTACAGCATCGAGTTTTCCCTCAGTAAGAAACCAAGGTTTATCGAACCAGGAGATGAAGGCCACGTGAAGGTTGTTGGTGGAGGAGTGTAGTGCGGCGCAACACCAGTGATTCCGGCGCCAACGTGGAACCCGCACAACACAATCAAACTACTTTGCCCCAACTTAACAGTGAGGTTGTCAATCTCACCGGCTTGCTGAAAACAAAGGATTAAACGTATGGTGTGGAGAATTATGTTTGCTTGCGGAAAACAACAGAGAACAAAGATTGCAGTAGATTGTAGTTCAGATGTAAAAGAATGGACCGGGTCCACAGTTCACAAGTGGTGTCTCTCCAATAAGATAAATAGCATGTTGGGTGAACAAATTACAGTTGGGCAATTGACAGAATAGATTTTCATATACATATCATGATGACTACTATGAGATTTACTTAGGGCATTACGACAAAGAACATAGACCGCCATCCAGCATGCATCTATGCCTAAAAAGTCCACCTTCAGGATAGCATCCGCCCCCTCCGTATTAAGTTGCAAACAACAGACAATTGCATTAAGTATGGTGCGTAATGTAATCAACACAAATATCCTTAGACAAAGCATCAATGTTTTATCCCTAGTGGCAACAACACATCTACAACCTTAGAACTTTCTGTCACTGTCCCAAATTCAATGGAGGCATGAACCCACTATCTAGCATAAATACTCCCTCTTGGAGTCACAAGTATCAACTTGGCCAGAGCCTCTACTAGCAACAGAGCATGCAAGAACATAAATAGCACATATATGATAGATCAATAATCAACTTGACATAGTATTCAATATTCATCGGATCCCAACAAACACAACATGTAGCATTACAAATAGATGATCCCGATCATGATAGGCAGCTCACAAGATCTAAACATGGTAGCACAAGAGGAGAAGACAACCATCTAGCTATTGCTATGGACCCGTAGTCCAAGGATGAACTACTCACACATCAAGGAGGCGGGCATGGTGATGTAGAGCCCTCCTGATGATTCCCTCCTGAGGGTGCGGAGGCGATCTTCGAACCCCCGAGATGGGGTTGACAGCGGGCGCCTCCGGAACTTTTTCCGTATCGTGGCCTCGCACTAGGTTTTCGCGAGGGAAGCAGGCGGCGGGGCGCGCAGGCCACCCTAGGGGCCCACCCCATAGGCCGGCGCGCCCCTCCCGGCCGCGCCGCCTTGTGGGGTGGCCGCCTCGTGGCCCCTCTCCGTCTCCTCTTCGGTGTTCTGGAATCCTCCGTGGAAAATAAGACCGTGGGCTTTTGTTTCGTCCAATTCCGAGAATATTTGTAAACTAACTTTTCTGAAACCAAAAACAGCAGAAAACAGGAAGTGGCACTGCGGCATCTTGTTAATAGGTTAGTTCCAGAAAATGCATAAAAACATTATAAACTATGACTAAAACATGTTGGTATTGTCAAAAAACTAGCATGGAACATAAGAAATTATAGATACGTTGGAGACGTATCAACCACCCCTAGGCATGGGCCACCCCCTATTCGCGCCTAGTGTGGTGGCCCTAGCCCACATATGACAACGTCCCTTTGCGTATTTCATCTCCCGAGAACCCTAATACTGAAAGGAGGATCATAGAAATATTCCGTCGCTGCGACGGGGCGGAGAACATCAGAGAGAGAAAAACTCTCCGGTAGGCAGAAATCTGCCGGGGAAATTCCTTCCCGGAGGGGGGGAAATCATCGCCATCGTCATCGTCATTGAGCTGGACTTCATTGGGATCATCATCATCATCTCCATCACCAGCACCATCATCTCCACCATCTCCACTCCGCCCCTCTGTAACATCTTGGGTTTGATCTTATCTAGTTCATAGGGGAAACTTTCCCTATGTTAATTACTCCTTGTAGTTGATGCTATTGAGTGAAACCATTGGATTAAGATTTATGTCCAGCTTGTTATTCATCATTATATCAACTCTGATTATGATCCATATGATGTCTTGTGAGTAGTTCGTTTAGTTCTTGAGGACATGGAAGAAGTCAACATGTTAGTAGTGGAATTATGTTGAGTAATATTTAATGGTTTGATATTTAATTTGTGGTGCTATTCTTCTAGTGGTGTCATGTGAACGTCGACTACATGATACTTCACCTTTATGGGCCTAGTAGAATGCATCGTGTATTTGGATACTAATTGTGGGGTTGCTGGAGTGATGGAAACCTAAAACCCCCGTTGGGAAATCAGTGCATGAGGGAGTATAGATATCAAAGTTTAAGGTTGTGGTTAGATTTATCTTAATTACTTTTTTGTAGTTGTGGATGCTTGCAAGGGGTATAATCACAAGTATGCATTAGCCCAAGTTGGGGTAGTGCATTAGCATAGGTTCTCCCACACAACACCTATCAAACTGATAAAGATTATTCAGCTGCATGAAGCGAAAGCACCTGACGAAATTCTCGTGTGTCATCAGAAATGTTTATACATCATAAGTAAAACAATCGGCTTGTCCTTTGCTCTAGAAAGGATTGGGCCACTCGTTGCAATTATTTTTATTATCTTTTATTTACCCGTACTTTATTTATTTGCAATATCAAAAACCCCTGAAAACTTCTTTGCTAGTATTTACAGTGAATCCTTTATCAAAACTGCTTGTGAACACCTTTTGCTCCTCGTTGGGTTCGACACTCTTATTTATCGAAAGTACTACGATACACCCCCTATGCGTGTGGGTTATCAAGGCTATTTTTTGGCGCCGTTGCCGGGGAGTGAAGCGCTATTGAAGAGTGGAATTGGTAAAGGAAACTTTTACTGTAAGTGATGTTTTTATTTCTATCTGCTGCTTTATTTCATTATGGAGAAGTCTCCATTTGACTCCCTCTTTGGGAGTACTAGAGCCGCTGTTACGGTAGTAGATGAACCACCGCCTGCTCAATTGGATCCTTTTAAAATACCTATGAAAAATGTTGAACGTGTTATGAATAACTGCTATTTAGGAGATGGAACTGACCATCTTGGTGATCATTTACTCTTTATACATGAATTATGCGAGTTGTTCAAGTGTGCAGGTATTTCAATGGATCAAGTTAAGAGGAAGTTATTCTCTTTATCACTGAAGGGCAGAGCTGCGGAATGGTATAAGATGTTGAAAAATGACCGATCTGTTGGCTGGGAGGAAATTGTACATCTCTTTTATTCTAAATTCTATCCTCCTAGTGAGATTCATAAAGATCGAAATCAAATATATAATCTGGCCTCAAGATGGAGAGAGTATTGCCCAAACGTGGGGGAGATTGAAGTCTTAATTGCATGGTTGCTTGAGAGGAATATCTCTGACCTCAACCTCCCTGAGTTCGATAAACCTTGGGTGATTCACTTAAGGGAAACTTGCTGCTGTTCTACAAACCTGTGCTCTTGGAGGACCAACACTGTCTACAAGAATAGAAGCACACGTAGACATCACATTGTATCTTATCTATGTAAGAAACTCCTCTTTCATTACCTTTAGGCTTACTATCCTCCTCAAATAAATTTTCAGGAACAATCCAATCAAAATTCTTTTCTAATGCCTCATGCATTCCTATGAGTTTATAAGGTATTGGTATTTTAATCTCCCCTCACAATTGGCTTTATTAGTGTATCTTAGCCTATCTTTTTCCCTCCTTTCAAGGATATTTGCAAATTGGTACAAAAGCCTAGCATCCTATGTCGAATAAAGACTTTCCTAGCTTCTCTAGCTACATCACCAAATTCTCTAAGAAGGGTTTCTAAAACAAAATCTTTCTTTTCTCCTTCTTCCATATCACCGAGTGTAAGAAACATATGTAGCATTATTGGTTAAGATTAACAAATCTAGCTTCCAACATGTGCACTAAAGAGGCAGTAGCAATTTCATAATTAGGAGCAAGTTCTAGCAAGGATCTATCTTCAAAATCTTTAACCCTACTAACATGAGTGAAAATTATTCTATATTATCTTTTCCAATGATAGACCCACTTCCTACCGATATATCTTTCAAAGTGAACTTAGGGTGAAGCATGATGAAATAAACAAAATTAAACTTATAAAGTAAATGCAAGTAACTAATTTTTTGTGTGTTTTTGATATAAAGAAAGCAAACAAGACAGAAAATAAAATAAAGCAAGACAATAAACAAAGTAAAGAGATTGGGTGTGAGAGACTCCCTTGCAGCGTGTCTTGATCTCCCGGCAACGGTGCCAGAAAAAACGTTGTTGCGGCGTGGAGGCAACTCCTTGTGACGGTAAAGCACACGTCCGTTGGGAACCCCAAGAGGAAGGTATGATGAGTATAGCAGCGAGTTTTCCCTCAGTAAGAAACCAAGGTTTATCGAACCAGTAGGAGATGAAGGCCACGTGAAGGTTGTTGGTGGAGGAGTGTAGTGCGGCGCAACACCGATTCCGGCGCCAACGTGGAACCCGCACAACACAATCAAACTACTTTGCCCCAACTTAACAGTGAGGTTGTCAATCTCACCGGCTTGCTGAAAACGAAGGATTAAACGTATGGTGTGGAGAATTATGTTTGCTTGCAGAAAACAACAGAGAACATTGATTGCAGTAGATTGTATTTCAGATGTAAAAGAATGGACCGGGGTCCACAGTTCACTAGTGGTGTCTCTCCAATAAGATAAATAGCATGTTGGGTGAACAAATTACAGTTGGGCAATTGACAGAATAGAGATTCATATACATATCATGATGACTACTATGAGATTTACTTAGGGCATTACGACAAAGAACATAGACCGCCATCCAGCATGCATCTATGCCTAAAAATTCCAACTTCAGGTTAGCATCCGCACCCCCTCCAGTATTAAGTTGCAAACAACAGACAAAGCATCAATGTTTTATCTCTAGTGGCAACAGCACATCCACAACCTTAGAACTTTCTGTCACTGTCTCAGATTCAATGGAGGCATGAACCCACTATCTAGCATAAATACTCCCTCTTGGAGTCACAAGTATCAACTTGGCCAGAGCCTCTACTAGCAACGGAGAGCATGCAAGAACATAAATAGCACATATATGATAGATCAATAATCAACTTGACATAGTATTCAATATTCATCGGATCCCAACAAACACCACATGTAGCATTACAAATAGATGATCCTGATCATGATAGGCAGCTCACAAGATCTAAACATGGTAGCACAAGAGGAGAAGACAACCATCTAGCTACTGCTATGGACCCGTAGTCCAAGGATGAACTACTCACGCATCATCCGGAGGCGAGCATGGTGATGTAGAGCCCTCCGTGATGATTCCCCTCTCCGGCAGGTGTCGGAGGCGATCTTCTGAACCCCCGAGATGGGGTTGACGGCGGCGGCGTCTCTAGAACTTTTTCCGTATCGTGGCCTGCACTAGGATTTTCGCGGCGAGGGATTAAGTAGGCGAAGGGGCGGCGCAGGGGGGCACCAGAGGGGCCCACCCTCCTGGCCGCGCCGCCTTGTGGGGTGGCCGCCTCGTGGCCCTCTCCGTCTCCTCTTCGGTGTTCTGGAACCCTCCGTGGAAAATAAGACCGTGGGCTTTTGTTTCGTCCAATTCCGAGAATATTTGTAAACTAACTTTTCTCAAACCAAAAACAGCAGAAAACATGAACTGGCACTTCGGCATCTTGTTAATAGGTTAGTTCCAGAAAATGCATAAAAACATTATAAAGTATGACTAAAACATGTTGGTATTGTCATAAAACTAGCATGGAACATAAGAAATTATAGATACGTTGGAGACGTATCAAGCATCCCCAAGCTTAGTTCCTACTCGCCCTCGAGTAGGTAAACGATAAAAACAATAATTTCTGAAGTGACATGCTACCAACACAATCTTGATCAACATTATTGTAAAGCATATGAGATGAATGAAGTGATTCAAAGCAATGGTTTGCTAACAAAAAGATAATGACTAAACAACTGAATCATATAGAAAAACTTTTCATGAATAGTACTTTCAAGACAAGCATCAAAAAGACTTGCATAAGAGCTAACTCATAAAGCAATAGATTCAAAGTAAGAGGTTTCGAAGCAAAACAAAAGAAGATTTAAGTTTGAGCAATTGCTTTCAACTTGTAACATGTATATCTGATGGATAATTGTCAACACAAAGTAATATAATAAGTGCAATAAGTAAACATGTAAGAATCAACGCACATAGTTGACACAAGTGTTTGCTTCTAAGATAGAAAGAAGTAGGTAACTAACTCAACATAAAGTAAAAGAAATGCCCTTCGCAGAGGGAAGCAGGGATTACTCATGTGCTAGAGCTTTTTATTTTGAAAACATGGAAACAATTGTGTCAACGGTAGTAATAATTCATATGGGTTATGCATAAAACTTCCTATAAGTTGCAAGCCTCATGTATCGAATACTACTAGTGCCCGCACCTTGTCCTAATTAGCTCGGATTTCCATGGATTATCATTGCATTACATATGTTTCAACCAAGTGTCACAAAGGGGTACCTCTATGCCACCTGTACAAAGGTCCAAGAAGATAAATCGCATTTGATTTCTCGATTTTGATAGATCTCAACTTGAGGACATCCATACCGGGACAACATAGAAAACAGATAATGGACTCCTCTTTTTAATGCTTAAAGCATTCAACAACAAATAGTATTCTCATAAGAGGGGATTAATGTCCAAGCTGAAACTTCCACCATGATACATGGCTTTGGTTGGCGGCCCAATGTTCTTCTCTAACAATATGCATACTCAAACCATTTAATCATGAGAAACCTCCCTTACTTCAGACAAGACGAACATGCATAGCAACTCACATGATATTCAACAAAGGTGTGACAGGTTGATGGCGTCCCCAGAAACATGGTTACCGCACAACAAGCAACTTATAAGAACTAAGATACATAGCAACATATTCATTACCACAATAGTTTTTTAGGCTACTTTCCCATGAGCTATGTATTGCAAAGACAAGGAATGAAATTTTAAAGGTAGCACGCAAGCAATTTACTTTGGAATGGAATAAAAATACCACATATAGGTAGTTATGGTGGACACAAATGCCATAGGTTTTGGCTCAAGGTTTTTGGATGCACGAGAAGCATTTCCTCTCAGTACAAGGTTTTTGGCTAGCAAGGTTGTTTGAAGCAAACACAAGTATGAACCGGTACAGCAAAAACTTACACAAGAACATATTGCAAGCATTATAAGACTCTACACTGTCTTCCTTGTTGTTTAAACACTTTCACCAGAAAATATCTAGACCTTAGAGAGACCAATCATGCAAACCAAACTTCAACAAGCTCTACGGTAGTTCTCCACTAATGGATTTAAACTACATGATGCAAGAGCTTAAACATGATCTACTTGAGAGCTCAAAACAATTGCCAAGTATCAAATTATTCAAGACAATATGAGGCATTTTCTGTTTCCAACCAAATAACAACAAGTACAAGTGCTGCGGCTTTCAGCTTTCGCCATGAATATTAAAGCAAAACGAAGAACACAAGTGTTCAAATGAAAAAGCGGAGCGTGTCTCTCTCCAATACAAGGATTGCTGGGATCCGAATTTATTCAAACATAAACAAAAATAAAAGCAAACAAACGCTCCAAGTAAAGCGCATAAGATGTGACGGAATAAAAATATAGTTTCACTAGAAGTGACCTGATAAGTTTGTTGATGAAGAAGGGAATGCCTTGGGCATCCCCAAGCTTAGACGCTTGAGTCTTCTTGAAATATGCAGGGATGAACCACGGGGCATCCCCAAGCTTAGACTTTTCACTCTTCTTGATCACATCAAATCATCCTCCTTTCTTGATCCTTGAAAACTTCCTCCACACCAAACTTAAAGCAATCTCATTAGAGGGTTAGTGCATAATAAAAAATTCACATGTTCAGCAAGGACACAATCATTACCAACACTTCTGGACATTACTCAAAGCTACTGAAATTTAATGGAACAAAGAAATCCAATCAAACACAGTAAAAGAGGTAATACGAAATAAAAGGCAGAATCTGTCAAAACGGAACAGTTCGTAAAGACGATTTTTTTTGAGGCACTTAACTTGCTCAGATGGAAAAACTCAAAACTAATGAAAGTTGCATACATATCTTAGGATCATGCATGAATTTTCGCTGATTTTGTTGATTCTTCTACAGAGAGAAAAACACGAATTCGTGACAGCTAACAAATATGTTTCTGCGCAGAAATCCAAATCTAGTATCAACCTTCTATTAGAGACTTTACTTGGCACAACAATGCATGAAAATAAAGATACAAATGTAATGCTACAGTAGTAACAAGCACCTTGACTCAAATATAAAACAAAATTTGCAGAAATAAAATAATGGGTTGTCTCCCATAAGCGATTTTCTTTAACGCCTTTCAACTAGGCGCAGAAAGTGCAAATCAAGTATCATCAAGAGAAAAAGCATCAACAGAGGTGTTTGGAGTTTTCTCAACTATGCATTGTGATACGTCTCCAACGTATCTATAATTTCTTATGTTCCATGCTAGTTTTATGATAATACCTACATGTTTTGTTCACACTTTATGATGTTTTGATGCATTTTCCGGCACTAACGTATTAACAAGATGCCGAAGCGTCAGTTCCTGTTTTCTGCTGTTTTTGGTTTCAGAAATCCTACACAGGAAATATTCTCGGAATTGGACGAAACAAAAGCCCAAGATCTTATTTTTCCACGAAGCTTCCAGAAGACCGAAGAGGAGACGGAGTGGGGCCACGAGGTGGGGACCCCATAGGCGGCGCGGCCAGCATGGGCCCCGCGCCGGCCTATGGTGTGGGGCCCCCGTGCCCCCTCCGAGGCTGCCCTTCCGCCTATAAAGTCTTCCAGGGGCAAAAACCCTAGGGGAATAAGCCACGGGACGAGAAAAGTTACGCCACCGCCGCCATCGCGAAGTCAAGTTCGGGGGACAAAAGTCTCTGTTCCGGCACGCCGCCGGGACGGGGAATTGCCCCCGAATCCATCTCCATCGACACCACCGCCATCTTCATCGCCACGCTGTCTCCCATGATGAGGAGGGAGTAGTTCTCCCTCGAGGTGAGGGCTCTACCAGCTATGTGGTTAATCTCTCTATCATGTACCTCAATACAATGATCTCATGAGCTGCCTTACATGATTGAGATCCATATGATGAGCTTTGTATCACTATTAATCTATGTGCTACTCTAGTGATGTTATTAAGGTAGTCTATTCCTCCTCCATGATGTAAAGGTGACAGTGTGTGCATCATGTAGTACTTGGCATAGGTTATGATTGTAATCTCTTGTAGATTATGGAGTTAACTATTAGTATGATAGTATTGATGTGATCTATTCCTCCTTTCATAGCTATTGGTGACAGTGTGTATGCTATGTTAGTACTCGGTCTAAATTGCAACGGTCTATTATGCACTCTAGAGGTTACTTTAATATGAACTCCGGATGTTGTGGAGCTTGTTTACTCCGGCTTGAGGGAGCTCTTGTAGCCCTACACAATGAATGGTGTTTGTTATCCAACAAGAGAGTGTTTGAAAGTAGCACAAGCGAGGAGAAGTTATTTATTTATTATGTGATCAATGTTGAGAGTGTCCACTAATGAAAGTAGGATCCCTACGCCTTGTTTCTAAGCATTGAAACACCGTTTCCAACAAGTTCTGTTACATGTTTGCTTGCTGCCATCTTTATTTCATATTGCAATTACTACTTACAATCATCCATATTACTTGTATTTCACTATCTCTTCGCCGAACTAGTGCACTGATGCGCGTAAATGTACACGTCCGTTGGGAACCCCAAGAGGAAGGTATGATGCGCACAGTGACAGGTTTTCCCTCAGAAAGAAACCAAGGTTATCGAACCAGTAGGAGCCAAGAAGCACGTGAAGGTTGTTGGTGGAGGAATGTAGTGCGGCGCAACACCAAGAAACCGGCGCCAACGTGGAACCTGCACAACACAATCAAAGTACTTTGTCCCAACGTAACAGTGAGGTTGTCAATCTCACCGGCTTGCTGAAAACAAAGGATTAAGCGTATCGAGTGGAAGATGGTGTTTGTTTGCAAAGAACAGTAAAAAGTAGAATGTATTCAGATGTAAAAGAATGGACCGGGGTCCACAGTTCACTAGTGGTGTCTCTCCAATAAGATAACTAACATGCTGGGTGAACAAATTACAGAGCAATTGACAAATAAAGATTCAATACATATCAACGATGATTACTATGTGATTTAATCAGGGCATTACGACAAAGTACATAGACCGCTATCCAGCATGCATCTATGCCTAAATAATCCACCTTCGGTTATCATTTGAACCCCTTCCTATTAAGTTGTAAACAACAGATAATTGCATTAAGTATGGCGCGTAACGTAATCAACACAAATATCCTTAGACAAAGCATCAATGTTTTATCCCTAGTAGCAACAAAGACATCCACAACCTTAGAACTTTCTTCACTGTCCCAGATTAAATGGAGGCATGAACCCACTATCGAGCATAATTACCCCCTCTTGGAGTTACAAGTATCAACTTGGCCAGAGCCTCTACTAGCAACGGAGAGCATGCAAGAACATAAACAACACATATATGATAGATTGATAATCAACTTAACATAGTATTCTATATTCATCGGATCTCGCCAAACACAACATGTAGCATTACAAATAGATGATCTTGATCATTTTAGGCAGCTCACAAGATCTATAACAATGATAGCACAAGCGGAGAAGACAACCATCTAGCTACTGCTATGGACCCATAGTCCAAGGATGAACTACTCACGCATCAATCCGGGGCGGGCATGATGATGTAGAGCCCCTCCGGTGATGATTCCCCTCTCCGGCGGTGCCGGAGGTGATCTCCTGAATCCCCGAGATGGGATTCGCGACGGCGGCGTCTCGGAAGGTTTTCCGATCGTGCTCTCGTACAGGGTTTCGCGACGGAGGCTTTAAGTAGGCGGAAGGGTAGGTCAGGCGCCACGAGGGGGCCACACACCAGGCCGGCGCGGCCAGGGCTTGGGCCGCGCCGCCTGGTGTGTCCCCACCTCGTGGCCCCACTTCGTCTCCTTTCGGTCTTCTGGAAGCTTCGTGTAAAAATAGGCCCCGGGCGTTGATTTCGTCCAATTCCGAGAATATTTCCTTACTAGGATTTATGAAACCAAAAACAGCAGAAAACAGCAACTGGCACTTCGGCATCTTGTTAATAGGTTAGTGCCGGAAAATGTATAATAAATGTTGTAAAGTATGTATAAAACTTTCAAGTATTGTAATAAAAGTAGAATGGAACATAAGAAATTATAGATACGTTTGAGACGTATCAAGCATCCCCAAGCTTAGTTCCTACTCGTCCTCGAGTAGTTAAACGATAACACAAATAATTTATGAAGTGACATGCTACCAACATAATCTTGATCAACATTATTGTAAAGCATATGAGATGAATGGAGTGATCTGAACAAAAGATTGCTAACAAAGATAATGACTAAGAAAATGAATGGAGTGATCTCAACATAGAGTAATATAACAGGTGCAATAAGTAAACATGTAAGAATCAATGCACACAGTTAACACAAGTGTTTGCTTCTAAGATAGAAACAAGTGGGTAAACTGACTCAACAATAAAGTAAAAGAATGGCCCTTCGCAGAGGGAAGCATTGATTACTATTTTTGTGCTAGAGATTTTTGTTTTGAAAACATAGAAACAATTTTGTCAACGGTAGTAATAATTCATATGTGCTATGCATAATACTTCCTACAAGTTGCATGTCTCATGCATAGAGTACTAATAGTGCTCGCACCTTGTCCTACTTAGCTCGGAAACACGGATTCTCATCGCATAACATATGCTTCAACCAAGTGTCACAAAGGGGTACCTCTATGCCGCATGTACAAGTGTCTAAGGAGAAAGCATGCATTGGATTTCTCGCTTTTGATTATTCTCAACTTAGACATCCATACCGGGACAACATAGACAACAGATAATGGACTCCTCTTTTAATGCTTAAGCATTCAACAACAGTTAATATTCTCATAAGAGATTGAGGTTGTATGTCCAAACTGAAACTTCCACCATGATACATGGCTTTAGTTAGCGGCCCAATGTTCTTCTCTAACATATGCATACTCAAACCATTCGATCATGAAGTCCACTTACTTCGGACAAGACGAACATGCATAGCATCTCACATGATATCCAACAAAGATAAAGTTGATGGCGTCCCCAGAAAACATGGTTACCGCTCAACAAGCAACTTATAAGAATTAAGACACATAACTACATATTCATCACCACAATAGTTTTTAAGCTATTTGTCCCATGAGCTATATATTGTAAAGGTAGAGGAATGAAATTTTAAAGGTAGCACTAGAGTAATTTACTTTGGAATGGCAGAAAAATACCACATAGTAGGTAGATATGGTGGACACAAATGGCATGGAGTTTGGATGCACGAGAAGCATTTCCTCTCAGTACAAGGTTTTGGGCTAGCAAGTTTGTTTGAAGCAAACACAAGTATGAACAGGTACAGCAAAACTCACACAAGAACATATTGCAAGTATTATAAGGCTCTACACTGTCTTCCTTGTTGTTCAAACACTTTACCCGAAAATATCTAGACTTAGAGAGAACAATCATGCAAACCAAATTAAACAAGCTCTACAGTAGTTCTTCATTAATAGATTAAACTACATGATGCAAGAGCTTAAACATGATCTATGAGAGCTCAAACAATTGCCAAATTATCAAACCATATGCAGCACTTTCCAATTCCAACCAAATAGCAATTTAACGAAGCAATAAGCTTTCGCCATGAACATTAAAGCACAATTAAGAACATAAGTGTTCCATAAGAAAAAGCGGAGCGTAATATCTCCAATATAAGAATGGCGGGATCCAACTTTATTCAAAACAAAACAAAAATAAAAACAAACCGACGCTCCAAGTAAAGAACATAAGAATGTGATGGAATAAAAATATAGTTTCACTAGAAGTGACCTGATAATGTTGTCGATGAAGAAGGGGATGCCTTGGGCATCCCCAAGCTTAGATGCTTGAGTGTTCTTAAAATATGCAGGGATGAACCACCGGGGCATCCCCAAGCTTAGACCTTTCACTTTTCTTGATCATAGTATATCATTCTCTTCTCTTGACCCTTGAAAACTTCCTTCACACAAACTTCAAGCAAACTCATTAGAGGGTTAGTGCATAACCACAAATTCACATATTCAGAGGTGACACAATCATTCTTAACACTTCTGGACATTGCACAAAGCTTCTGAAAGTTAATGGAACAAAGAAACTCATTCAACATAGCAAAAGCGGCAATGCGAAATAAAAGACAGAATCTGTCAAAAACAGAACAGTCCGTAAAGATGCATCTGGAAGGGGCACTTAACTTGCTCAAATGGAAAAACTCAAAACTAATGAAAGTTGCATACATATCTGAGGATCAATCTCGTAAATTTGCAGATTTTTTCTATTTTTTTTACAGAGACTTATGCCAGAATTCGTGACAGACAGCAATGCTGTTTCTGCGCAGCGATCCCAAATATAGCATCAACTTTAGCATAGAAACTTTACTTGGCACAAAAACATGATAAGGAGAGGTTGCTACAGTAGTAAACAACTTCCAAGACTCAACAATACAGTAAATAAAATAAAACATGGGTTATCTCCCAAGAAGTGCTTTTCTTTAACGCCTTTCAGCTAGGCGCAGAAAGTGCAAATCAAGTATTTTCAAGATATGGAGCATCAACATTATCTCCAGGGGTGTTGGAAGTTTCTTCCACAATGCATGTTATCTTATCTATGTAAGTTTCAGAGGCCCCCTTTTCATTACTCTTAGGCTTGCTATTCTCATCAAACAAATTTTCAGGAACAAGCCAAGCATAGTTATTTTCCAAAGCTTCATACATCCCTAGGAGCTTACTAGGTATTGGCGCCTTAATTTCTCTACCATCATTAATATTATTAGTATACTTAATTCTATCCATATCCATCTTTTTAAGGGTACTAGCAAAGTTGGTGTAAGAACCAAGCATTTTATATTTAGTAAAGACTTTTCTAGCCTCTCTTGCTACACCACCAAATTCTTTGAGAAGAGTTTCTAAGACAAAATCTTTCTTTTCTCCTTCCTCCATATCAGAGAGTGTAAGAAACATATGCTGAATTATAGGATTGATATTAACAAATTTAATTTCCAACATGTGTACTAGAGAAGCAACAGCAATTTCATAAGTAGGAGCAAGTTCTACCAAGTGTCTATCTTCAAAATCTTCAGCTATACTAACATGAGTGAAAAAATCTTCTATATTATCTCTTCCAATTATAGACCCTCGGCCTACCGGTATGTCTTTTAGAGCGTACTTAGGAGGAAACATGATGAAGTAAACAAAAAGTAAACTAAACAAGTAAAGTAAAGACAAGTAACTAATTTTTTTGTGTTTTTGATATAGAGAACAAGATAGTAAATAAAGTAAAGCTAGCAACTAATTTTTTTGTGTTTTGTTTAAGTGCAGCAAACAAAGTAGTAAATAAAATAAAGCAAGACAAAAACAAAGTAAAGAGATTGGAAGTGGAGACTCCCCTTGCAGTGTCTTGATCTCCCGGCAACGGCGCCAAAACAGCTTGATGGCGTGTAGTTGACGTGGGAGTTAGAAATCTCTGGGTGCAACTTTCTTCAGGTCCCCGCAACGGCGCCAAAAATCCTTGATGCGCGTAAATGTACACGTCCGTTGGGAACCCCAAGAGGAAGGTATGATGCGCACAGTGACAGGTTTTCCCTCAGAAAGAAACCAAGGTTATCGAACCAGTAGGAGCCAAGAAGCACGTGAAGGTTGTTGGTGGAGGAATGTAGTGCGGCGCAACACCACTGAAACCGGCGCCAACGTGGAACCTGCACAACACAATCAAAGTACTTTGTCCCAACGTAACAGTGAGGTTGTCAATCTCACCGGCTTGCTGAAAACAAAGGATTAAGCGTATCGAGTGGAAGATGGTGTTTGTTTGCAAAGAACAGTAAAAGCAGTAGAATGTATTCAGATGTAAAAGAATGGACCGGGGTCCACAGTTCACTAGTGGTGTCTCTCCAATAAGATAACTAACATGCTGGGTGAACAAATTACAGGTAGCAATTGACAAATAAAGATTCAATACATATCAACGATGATTACTATGTGATTTAATCAGGGCATTACGACAAAGTACATAGACCGCTATCCAGCATGCATCTATGCCTAAATAATCCACCTTCAGGTTATCATCCGAACCCCTTCCGGTATTAAGTTGTAAACAACAGATAATTGCATTAAGTATGGCGCGTGATGTAATCAACACAAATATCCTTAGACAAAGCATCAATGTTTTATCCCTAGTAGCAACAAGACATCCACAACCTTAGAACTTTCTGTCACTGTCCCAGATTAAATGGAGGCATGAACCCACTATCGAGCATAATTACCCCTCTTGGAGTTACAAGTATCAACTTGGCCAGAGCCTCTACTAGCAACGGAGAGCATGCAAGAACATAAACAACACATATATGACAGATTGATAATCAACTTAACATAGTATTCTATATTCATCGGATCTCGCCAAACACAACATGTAGCATTACAAATAGATGATCTTGATCATGTTAGGCAGCTCACAAGATCTATAACAATGATAGCACAAGCGGAGAAGACAACCAT
Organism: Lolium multiflorum; assembly: GCA_030979885.1. NCBI lineage: Eukaryota > Viridiplantae > Streptophyta > Magnoliopsida > Poales > Poaceae > Lolium > Lolium multiflorum. The sequence continues at coordinate 98,847,714 of CM061748.1, forward strand.
CTAGCTACTGCTATGGACCCATAGTCCAAGGATGAACTACTCACGCATCAATCCGGAGGCGGGCATGATGATGTAGAGCCCTCCGGTGATGATTCCCCTCCGGCAGGGTGCCGGAGGTGATCTCCGAATCCCCGAGATGGGATTCGCGGCGGCGGCGTCTCTGGAAGGTTTTCCGTATCGTGGCTCTGCATGTGGGGTTTCGCGACTGAGGCTTTAAGTAGGCGGAAGGGTAGGTCAGGGCGTCACGAGGGGGCCACACAGCCGGCGCGCCGAGCTTGGGCCGCGCCGCCGGTGTGTCCCCACCTCGTGGCCCCACTTCGTCTCCCCTTCGGTCTTCTAGAAGCTTCGTGTAAAAATAGGCCCTGGGCGTTGATTTCGTCCAATTCCGAGAATATTTCCTTACTAGGATTTCTGAAACCAAAAACAGCAGAAACAACAACTGGCACTTCAGCATCTTGTTAATAGGTTAGTGCCTGAAAATGTATAATAATGCTGTAAAGTATGTATAAAACATTCAAGTATTGTAATAAAAGTAGCATGGAACATAAGAAATTATAGATACGTTTGAGATGTATCATGCACCTATACATCTGACAAGTGTATTAGGTGTGTTGGGGACACAAGAGACTTCTTGTATCTTAATTGCAGGGTTGCTTGAGAGGAATATCTCTGACCTCTACCTCCCTGAGTTCGATAAACCTTGGGTGATTCACTTAAGGGAAACTTGCTGTTGTTCTACAAACCTCTGCTCTTGGAGGCCCAACACTGTCTACAAGAATAGAAGCACACGTAGACATCAAGCTATTTTCTGGCGCCGTTGCCGGGGAGGTAAGGTAAAAGGTATTCACATCCTCCGACTACTAAGCTATTTCTTAGCACTGTTGCCGGTGTGTGAGTGCTCGAAGGTATCTCCTTTAGATTCTGCAATTGCATCTTTTTGTCTCTTGTTTTTATTTTCACTAGTTAGGCTTAATGGAAAACAACAACAAAATTAGAGATCTTTATAGTATTTATCTTGAGTTAGTACATGAGGTGTTTGAAGAGAAAATTAAAAAACCCATGGAACTTTGTTTGCAAAATAGTTGTAGCAATGTTATTAGCATGAACTCTTTGAACACTATTATTGCTAATGCTATGGAAGAATTTAAGCTTGGGGAAGCTGGTTTTGAGGAGCATGATATTTTTAGTCCCCCAAGCATGGAGGAGAAAATTTACTTTGATGATACTTTGCCTCCCATTTATGATGATTACAATGATGAATATGATATTTTCAGTCCACCTACTATTGAGGAGAAAATTAATTATGATTACAATATGCCTCCTATATATGATGATTATGGTGATGAGAATAATAATGATAGCTATTTTATTGAATTTGCTCCCACTACAATTAATAGTAATGACTATGCTTATGTGGAGAGTAGTAATTTTATGCATGTAGCTCATGATAAGAATGTTTCATGTGATAGTTATATTGTTGAGTTTGTTCATGATGCTACTGAAAGTTATGAGAGAGGGAAACATGGTTATATGCATCTTAATAATATTAAGTTTCCCCTCTTTATGTTGAGAATCTTGAAGTTACTCGTGTTTTATCTTCTTATGCTTGTCACTTTGTTCTTCATGAATTTATTTTTGTATAAGATTCCTTTTCATAGGAAGTGGGTTAGGCTTAAATGTGTTTTGAATTTGCTTTTTGATGTTCTCTCTTTTGCTTCAACTCTTATTTCTCGCGAGAGCATCATTAAAATTACTGAGCCCATCTTAATGGCTATAAACAAAGCACTTCTTGGGAGATAACCCATGTTTTTATTTTGCAACTGTTTTGTTGTGTCTTGGAAGTTGTTACTACTGTAGCAACCTCTCCTTATCTTTATTTTATCGCATTGTTGTGCCAAGTAAAGTCTCTAATAGAAGGTTGATGCTAGATTTGGATTTCTGCGCAGAAACAGATTTGTTGTCTGTCACGAATTCACGTCCTTCTCTCTGTAGAAAAATCAAAAAAAATCTGCCAATTTACGTGCGTGATCCTTAGATATGTACGCAACTTTCATTAGTTTTGAGTTTTTCCATCTGAGCAAGTTAAGTGCCTCAGAAAAATCGTCTTTACGGACTGTTCTGTTTTGACAGATTCTGCCTTTTATTTCGCATTGCCTCTTTTGCTATGTTAAATGGATTTCTTTGTTCCATTAACTTCCAGTAGCCTTGGGTAATGTCCAGAAGTGTTAAGAATGATTGTGTCCTCTCTGAACATGTGAATTTTTATTATGCACTAACCCTCTAATGAGTTTGCTTTAAGTTTGGTGTGGAGGAAGTTTTCAAGGGTCAAGAGAAGAGGATGATACAATATGATCAAGAAGAGTGAAAAGTATAAGCTTGGGGATGCCCCCGTGGTTCATCCCTGCATATTTCAAGAAGACTCAAGCATCTAAGCTTGGGGATGCCCAAGGCATCCCTTCTTCATCGACAACTTATCAGGTCACTTCTAGTGAAACTATATTTTTATTCCGTCACATCTTATGATCTTTACTTGGAGCGTCTGTTTGCTTTTTATTTTTGTTTATGTTTGAATAAAATCGGATCCTAGCAATCCATGTGTGGGAGAGAGACACGCTCCGCTTTTTCATATGAACACTAGTGTTCTTCGTTTTTTACTTTTAATGTTCAATGGCGAAGGCTAAAAACTGCTTCGTTGATTGCTATTTGGTTGGAATCAGAAAATGCTTCATATGGTCTTGAATAATTTGATACTTGGCAATTGTTTTGAGCTCTCATAGATCATGTTTAAGCTCTTGCATCATGTAGTTTAAATCTATTAGTGGAGAACTACCATAGAGCTTGTTCAAATTTGGTTTGCATGATTGATCTCTCTAGGTCTAGATATTTTCTGGTAAAAGTGTTTGAACAACAAGGAAGACAGTGTAGAGTCTTATAATGCTTGCAATATGTTCTTGTGTAAGTTTTGTTGTACCTGTTCATACTTGTGTTTGCTTCAAACAACCTTGCTAGCCAAAGCCTTGTACTGAGAGGAAATGCTTCTCGTGCATCCAAACACCTTGAGCCAAAACCCATGCCATTTGTGTCCACCATAACTACCTATATGTGGTATTTTTCTGCCATTCCAAAGTAAATTACTTGAGTGCTACCTTTAAAATTTCATTCCTTGTCTTTACAATACATAGCTCATGGGAAAATAGCTTAAAAACTATTGTGGTGATGAATATGTAGCTATGTATCTTAGTTCTTATAAGTTGCTTGTTGAGCGGTAACCATGTTTCTGGGGACGCCATCAACTTTTTACACCTTTGTTGAATATCATGTGAGTTGCTATGCATGTTCGTCTTGTCTGAAGTAAGGGTGATTTATCATGATTAAATGGTTTGAGTATGCATATTGTTAGAGAAGAACATTGGGCCGCTAACCAAAGCCATGTATCATGGTGGAAGTTTTCAGTTTGGACATTAATCCTCAATCTCTTATGAGAATATTATCTGTTGTTGAATGCTTATGCATTAAAGAGGAGTCCATTATCTGTTTTCTATGTTGTCCCGGTATGGATGTCCTTAGTTGAGATCTATCAAAAACGAGAAATCAAATGCGATCTATCTCCTTGGAACTTTGTACAGGCGGCATAGAGGTACCCCTTTGTGACACTTGGTTGAAACATATGTTATGCAATGATAATCCATGTAAATCCGAGCTAATTAGGACAAGGTGCGGGCACTATTGGTATTCGATGCATGAGGCTTGCAACTTGTAGGAAATTTTATGCATAACACATATAAATTATTACTACCATTGACAAAATTGTTTCTATGTTCTCAAAATAAAAAGCTCTAGCACATGAGTAATTCATGCTTCCCTCTGCGAAGGGCCTTTCTTTTACTTTATGTTGAGTCATTTTACCTACTTCTTTCTATCTTAGAGGCAAACACTTGTGTCAACTGTGTTCAATGATTCTTACATGTTTACTTATTGCACTTGTTATATTACTTTATGTTGACAATTATCCATGAGATATACATGTTACAAGTTGAAAGCAACTGCTGAAACTTAATCATCCTTTGTGTTGCTTCGAAACCTTCTACTTTAAATCTATTGCTTTATGAGTTAGCTCTTATGCAAGTCTTTTTGATACTTGTCTTCAAAGTACTATTCATGAAAAGTTTTGCTATATGATTCAGTTGTTTAGTCATTATCTTTTGTTAGCAATCTATTGCTTCGAATCACTCCATTCATCTCATATGCTTTACAATAATGTTGATCAATATTATGATGGTAGCATGTCACTTCAGAAATTATTGTTTTTATCGTTTACCTACTCGAGGGCGAGTAGGAACTAAGCTTGGGGATGCTTGATACGTCTCCAACGTATCTATAATTTCTTATGTTCCATGCTAGTTTCATGACAATACCTACTTGTTTTGTTCACACTTTATGATGTTTTGATGCATTTTCCGGCACTAACCTATTAACACGATGCCGAAGCGCCAATTCCTGTTTTCTGCTGTTTTTTGTTTCAGAAATTCTACACAGGAAATATTCTCGGAATTGGACGAAACAAAAGCCCAAGATCTTATTTTTCCACGAAGCTTCTAGAAGACCGAAGAGGAGACAGAGTGGGGCCACGAGGTGGGGACCCCATAGGGCGGCGCGGCCAGCATGGGGCCCGCACCGGCCTATGGTGTGGGGCCCCCGTGCCCCCTCCGAGGCTGCCCTTCTGCCTATAAAGTCTTCCAGGGGAAAAAATCCTAGGGGAATAAGCCACGGGACGAGAAAAGTTACGCAGCCGCCGCCATCGCGAAGTCAAGTTCGGGGGACAGAAGTCTCTGTTCCGCACGCCGCCGAGACGGGGAATTGCCCCCGGAATCCATCTCCATCGACACCACCGCCATCTTCATCGCCGCTGTCTCCCATGATGAGGAGGGAGTAGTTCTCCCTCGAGGCTGAGGGCTCTACCGGTAGCTATGTGGTTAATCTCTCTCTCATGTACCTCAATACAATGATCTCATGAGCTGCCTTACATGATTGAGATCCATACGATGAGCTTTGTATCGCTATTAATCTATGTGCTACTCTAGTGATGTTATTAAGGTAGTCTATTCCTCCTCCATGATGTAAAGGTGTGTGCATCATGTAGTACTTGGCATAGGTTATGATTGTAATCTCTTGTAGATTATGGAGTTAACTATTAGTATGATAGTATTGATGTGATCTATTCCTCCTTTCATAGCTATTGGTGACAGTGTGTATGCTATGTTAGTACTCGGTCTAAATTGCAACGGTCTATTATGCACTCTAGAGGTTACTTTAATATGAACTCCGGATGTTGTGGAGCTTGTTTACTCCGGCTTGAGGGAGCTCTTGTAGCCCTACACAATGAATGGTGTTTGTTATCCAACAAGAGAGTGTTTGAAAGTAGCACAAGTGAGGAGAAGTTATTTATTTATTATGTGATCAATGTTGAGAGTGTCCACTAGTGAAAGTAGGATCCCTAGGCCTTGTTTCTAAGCATTGAAACACCGTTTCCAACAAGTTCTGTTACATGTTTGCTTGCTACCATCTTTATTTCAGATTGCAATTACTACTTACAATCATCCGTATTACTTGTATTTCACTATCTCTTCGCCGAACTAGTGCACCTATACATCTGACAAGTGTATTAGGTGTGTTGGGGACACAAGAGACTTCTTGTATCTTAATTGCATGGTTGCTTGAGAGGAATATCTCTGACCTCAACCTCCCTGAGTTCGATAAACCTTGGGTGATTCACTTAAGGGAAACTTGCTGCTGTTCTACAAACCTGTGGGAAGCCCAACAAGAATAGAAGCACACGTAGACATCACATTGTATCTTATCTATGTAAGAAACTCCTCTTTCATTACCTTTAGGCTTACTATCCTCCTCAAATAAATTTTCAGGAACAATCCAATCAAAATTCTTTTCTAATGCCTCATGCATTCCTATGAGTTTATAAGGTATTGGTATTTTAATCTCCCCCTCACAATTGGCTTTATTAGTGTATCTTAGCCTATCTTTTTCCCTCCTTTCAAGGATATTTGCAAAATTGGTACAAAAGCCTAGCATCTTATGTCGAATAAAGACTTTCCTAGCTTCTCTAGCTACATCACCAAATTCTCTAAGAAGGGTTTCTAAAACAAAATCTTTCTTTTCTCCTTCTTCCATATCACCGAGTGTAAGAAACATATGTTGCATTATTGGTTAAGATTAACAAATCTAGCTTCCAACATGTGCACTAAAGAGGCAGTAGCAATTTCATAATTAGGAGCAAGTTCTACCAAGGATCTATCTTCAAAATCTTTAACCCTACTAACATGAGTGAAAATTCTTCTATATTATCTTTTCCAATGATAGACCCACTTCCTACCGATATATCTTTCAAAGTGAACTTAGGGTGAAGCATGATGAAATAAACAAAATTAAACTTATAAAGTAAATGCAAGTAACTAATTTTTTGTGTGTTTTTGATATAAAGAAAGCAAACAAGACAGAAAATAAAATAAAGCAAGACAATAAACAAAGTAAAGAGATTGGGTGTGAGAGACTCCCCTTGCAGCGTGTCTTGATCTCCCGGCAACGTGCCAGAAAAAACGTTGTTGCGGCGTGGAGGCAACTCCTTGTGACGGTAAAGCACACGTCCGTTGGGAACCCCAAGAGGAAGGTATGATGAGTACAGCAGCGAGTTTTCCCTCAGTAAGAAACCAAGGTTTATCGAACCAGTAGGAGATGAAGGCCACGTGAAGGTTGTTGGTGGAGGAGTGTAGTGCGGCGCAACACCTGATTCCGGCGCCAACGTGGAACCTGCACAACACAATCAAACTACTTTGCCCCAACTTAACAGTGAGGTTGTCAATCTCACCGGCTTGCTGAAAACAAAGGATTAAACGTATGGTGTGGAGAATTATGTTTGCTTGCAGAAAACAACAGAGAACAAAGATTGCAGTAGATTGTATTTCAGATGTAAAAGAATGGACCGGGGTCCACAGTTCACAAGTGGTGTCTCTCCAATAAGATAAATAGCATGTTGGGTGAACAAATTACAGTTGGGCAATTGACAGAATAGAGATTCATATACATATCATGATGACTACTATGAGATTTACTTAGGGCATTACGACAAAGAACATAGACCGCCATCCAGCATGCATCTATGCCTAAAAAGTCCACCTTCGGGTTAGCATCCGCACCCCCTCCAGTATTAAGTTGCAAACAACAGACAATTGCATTAAGTATGGTGCGTAATGTAATCAACACAAATATCCTTAGACAAAGCATCAATGTTTTATCCCTAGTGGCAACAACACATCTACAACCTTAGAACTTTCTGTCACTGTCCCAAATTCAATGGAGGCATGAACCCACTATCTAGCATAAATACTCCCTCTTGGAGTCACAAGTATCAACTTGGCCAGAGCCTCTACTAGCAACAGAGAGCATGCAAGAACATAAATAGCACATATATGATAGATCAATAATCAACTTGACATAGTATTCAATATTCATCGGATCCCAACAAACACAACATGTAGCATTACAAATAGATGATCCTGATCATGATAGGCAGCTCACAAGATCTAAACATGGTAGCACAAGAGGAGAAGACAACCATCTAGCTACTGCTATGGACCCGTAGTCCAAGGATGAACTACTCACGCATCAGTCCGGAGGCGGGCATGGTGATGTAGAGCCCTCCGGTGATGATTCCCCTCTCCGGCAGGGTGCCGGAGGCGATCTTCGAACCCCCCGAGATGGGGTTGACGGCGGCGGCGTCTCTGGAACTTTTTCCGTATCGTGGCTCTCGGTACTAGGGTTTTCGCGATGGAGGGATTAAGTAGGCGAAGGGGCGGCGCAGGGGCCACCCTAGGGGCCCACCCTCCTGGCCGCGCCGCCTTGTGGGGTGGCCGCCTCGTGGCCCCTCTCCGTCTCCTCTTCGGTGTTCTGGAATCCTCCGTGGAAAATAAGACCGTGGGCTTTTGTTTCGTCCAATTCCGAGAATATTTGTAAACTAACTTTTCTGAAACCAAAAACAGAAAACAGGAACTGGCACTGCGGCATCTTGTTAATAGGTTAGTTCCAGAAAATGCATAAAAACATTATAAACTATGACTAAAACATGTTGGTATTGTCAAAAAACTAGCATGGAACATAAGAAATTATAGATACGTTGGAGACGTATCAACCACCCCTAGGCATGGGCCACCCCTATTCGCGCCTAGTGTGGTGGCCCTAGCCCACATATGACAACGTCCCTTTGCGTATTTCATCTCCCGAGAACCCTAATACTGAAAGGAGGATCATAGAAATATTCCGTCGCTGCGACGGGGCGGAGAACATCAGAGAGAGAAAAACTCTCCAGGGCAGAAATCTGCCGGGGAAATTCCTTCCGGAGGGGGGGAAATCATCGCCATCGTCCGTCATTGAGCTGGACTTCATTGGGATCATCATCATCATCTCCATCACCAGCACCATCATCTCCACCATCTCCACTCCGCCCCTCTGTAACATCTTGGGTTTGATCTTATCTAGTTCATAGGGGAAACTTTCCCGGTGTTAATTACTCCTTGTAGTTGATGCTATTGAGTGAAACCATTGGATTAAGATTTATGTCCAGATTGTTATTCATCATTATATCACCTCTGATTATGATCCATATGATGTCTTGTGAGTAGTTCGTTTAGTTCTTGAGGACATGGAAGAAGTCAACATGTTAGTAGTGGAATTATGTTGAGTAATATTTAATGGTTTGATATTTAATTTGTGGTGCTATTCTTCTAGTGGTGTCATGTGAACGTCGACTACATGATACTTCACCTTTATGGGCCTAGTAGAATGCATCGTGTATTTGGATACTAATTTGGGGGCTGGAGTGATGGAAACCTAAAACCCCCGTTGGGAAATCAGTGCATGAGGGAGTATAGATATCAAAGTTTAAGGTTGTGGTTAGATTTATCTTAATTACTTTTTTGTAGTTGTGGATGCTTGCAAGGGGTATAATCACAAGTATGCATTAGTCCAAGTTGGGGTAGTGCATTAGCATAGGTTCTCCCACACAACACCTATCAAACTGATAAAGATTATTCAGCTGCATGAAGCGAAAGCACCTGACGAAATTCTCGTGTGTCATCAGAAATGTTTATACATCATAAGTAAAACAATCGGCTTGTCCTTTGCTCTAGAAAGGATTGGGCCACTCGTTGCAATTATTTTTATTATCTTTTATTTACCCGTACTTTATTTATTTGCAATATCAAAAACCCCTGAAAACTTCTTTGCTAGTATTTACAGTGAATCCTTTATCAAAACTGCTTGTGAACACCTTTTGCTCCTCGTTGGGTTCGACACTCTTATTTATCGAAAGTACTACGATACACCCCCTATGCGTGTGGGTTATCAAGGCTATTTTTTGGCGCCGTTGCCGGGGAGTGAAGCGCTATTGAAGAGTGGAATTGGTAAAGGAAACTTTTACTGTAAGTGATGTTTTTATTTCTATCTGCTGCTTTATTTCATTATGGAGAAGTCTCCATTTGACTCCCTCTTTGGGAGTACTACTGCCACTGTTACGGTAGTAGATGAACCACCGCCTGCTCAATTGGATCCTTTTAAAATACCTATGAAAATTGTTGAACGTGTTATGAATAACTGCTATTTAGGAGATGGAACTGACCATCTTGGTGATCATTTACTCTTTATACATGAATTATGCGAGTTGTTCAAGTGTGCAGGTATTTCAATGGATCAAGTTAAGAGGAAGTTATTCTCTTTATCACTGAAGGGCAGAGCTGCGGAATGGTATAAGATGTTGAAAAATGACCGATCTGTTGGCTGGGAGGAAATTGTACATCTCTTTTATTCTAAATTCTATCCTCCTAGTGAGATTCATAAAGATCGAAATCAAATATATAATCTGGCCTCAAGATGGAGAGAGTATTGCCCAAACGTGGGGGAGATTGAAGTCTTAATTGCATGGTTGCTTGAGAGGAATATCTCTGACCTCAACCTCCCTGAGTTCGATAAACCTTGGGTGATTCACTTAAGGGAAACTTGCTGCTGTTCTACAAACCTGTGCTCTTGGAGGCCCAACACTGTCTACAAGAATAGAAGCACACGTAGACATCACATTGTATCTTATCTATGTAAGAAACTCCTCTTTCATTACCTTTAGGCTTACTATCCTCCTCAAATAAATTTTCAGGAACAATCCAATCAAAATTCTTTTCTAATGCCTCATGCATTCCTATGAGTTTATAAGGTATTGGTATTTTAATCTCCCCCTCACAATTGGCTTTATTAGTGTATCTTAGCCTATCTTTTTCCCTCCTTTCAAGGATATTTGCAAAATTGGTACAAAAGCCTAGCATCCTATGTCGAATAAAGACTTTCCTAGCTTCTCTAGCTACATCACTGATGTCTACGTTCCCCCTCCTTTCCTATAGACAGTGTTGGGCCTCCAAGTGCAGAGGTTTGTAGAACAGCAGCAAGTTTTCCCTTAAGTGGATCACCCAAGGTTTATCGAACTCAGGGAGGAAGAGGTCAAAGATATCCCTCTCAAGCAACCCTGCAACCACAAAGCAAGAAGTCTCTTGTGTCCCCAACACACCTAATAGGTGCACTAGTTCGGCGAAGAGATAGTGAAATACAGTGGTATGAATATATATGAGCAGTAGCAACGGTGCCAGAAAATAGCTTGGCGTGTAGTTGATGGTGGTAGTATTGCAGCAGTAGTAACACAGTAAAATAGTAAACAAGCAGTAGTAACTCAGCAGTATTTAGGGACAAGGCCTAGGGATTACACTTTCACTAGTGGACACTCTCAACATTGATCACATAACAGAATAGATAAATGCATACTCTACACTTTTGTTGGATGATGAACACATTGCGTAGGATTACACGAACCCTCAATGCCGGAGTTAACAAGCTCCACAATAATGCTCATGTTTAAGTAACCTTAAGTGTAAGATAGATCAAAACGACTAAACCAAGTACTAGCATAGCATGCACACTGTCACCTTCATGCATATGTAGGAGGAATAGATCACATCAATATTATCATAGCAATAGTTAACTTCGCAATCTACAAGAGATCATGATCATAGCATAAACCAAGTACTAACACGGTGCACGCACTGTCACCTTTGCACACATGCAGGAGGAATAAAACTACTTTAATAACACATCACTAGAGTAGCACATAGATAGTAGTGATACAAAACTCAGATGAATCTCAATCATGTAAAGCAGCTCATGAGATCATTGTATTGAATTACATAGGAGAGAGATTAACCACATAGCTACCGGTACAGCCCCAAGCCTCGATGGAGAACTACTCCCTCCTCATGGGAGCAGCGGTGATGAAGATGGCGGTGGAGATGGCAGCGGTGTTGATGGAGAAGCCTTCCGGGGCACTTCCCCGCTCGGCAGGGTGCCGAACAGACTCCCGCCCCAGATCTTGGCTTCGCGACGGCGGCGGCTCTGGAACTTTTCTCGTATCGTGGCTTTCTCTCTAAGGGTTTTCGATGCAGGGGCTTTATATAGGCGAAGAGGCGGCGCAGGAGGGTCGAAGGGGTGGCGACACCATAAGGCGGCGCGGGCCACCCCCAGGCCGCGCCGGCCTATGGTCTGGTGGGCCTGTGGCCCCTCTGGTCCTTCCCGGGTGTTCGAAGCTTCGTGGAAAAATAGGAACCTGGGCGGTGATTTCGTCCAATTCCGAGAATATTTCGTTACTAGGATTTCTGAAACCAAAAACAGCAAAAACAGAACTGGCACTTCGGCATCTTGTTAATAGGTTAGTTCCAAAATGCATAAATATGACATATAATGTGCATAAAACATGTAGGTATCATCAATAAAGTAGCATGGAACATAAGAAATTATCGATACGTTGGAGACGTATCAGCATCCAAGCTTAGTTCTGCTCGTCCCGAGCAGGTAAAACGATAACAAATGATAATTTCTTAAGTGACATGCCATCATAACCTTGATCATATTGTAAACATATGTAATGAATGCAGCGATCAAAACAATGGTAATGACATGAGTAAACAACTGAATCATAAAGCAATGACTTTTCATGAATAGTACTTCAAGACAAGCATCAATAAGTCTTGCATAAGAGTTAACTCATAAAGCAATAATTTAAAGTAGAGGCATTGAAGCAACACAAAAGAAGATTAAGTTTCAGCGGTTGCTTTCAACTTGTAACATGTATATCTCATGGATATTGTCAACATAAAGTAATATAACAAGTGCAATATGCAAGTATGTAGGAATCAATGCACAGTTCACACAAGTGTTTGCTTCTTAAGGTGGAAGGAGATAGGTAAACTGACTCAACAATAAAAGTAAAAGAATGGTCCTTCAAAGAGGAAAGCATCGATTGCTGTATTTGTGCTAGAGCTTTTATTTTTAAAAACATAAAGAGAGCATAAAAGTAAAATTTTGAGTGGTGTTTGTTGTTGTCAACGAATGGTAGTGGGCACTCTAACTACCTCATCAACCAGACTTTCAAGAGCGGCTCCCATGAAGGACGTTATCTCTACCAGCAAGTAGATCATCCCTCTTCTCTTTTGTTTACACATGTACTTTAGTTTAGTTTTTCTTTATTTATGGATGACACTCCTCCCAACCTTTTGCTTACACAAGCCATGGCTAACCGAATCCTCGGGTGCCTTCCAACATTCACATACCATGGAGGAGTGTCTATTTGCAAATTTAAGTTGCTTACTGATAAATCAGAGCAAAACATGTGAAGAGAATTATTAATGCAAGTTAATTAATTGAGGCTGGGAACCTCATTGCCAGCTCTTTTTGCAAAATTATTGGATAAGCGGATGAAGCCACTAGTCCATTGTGAAAGTCTGTCAAAAGTAAATGACAAGATCGAAAGATAAAACACCACATACTTCCTCATGAGCTATAAAACATTGACACAAATAAGAGGTGATAAATTTTTGAATTGTTTAAAGGTAGCACTCAAGCAATTTACTTTGGAATGGCGGAGAAATACCATGTAGTAGGTAGGTATGGTGGACACAAATGGCATAGTAGTTGGCTCAAGGATTTTGGATGCATGAGAAGTATTCCCTCTCGATACAAGGTTTAGGCTAGCAAGGTTATTTGAAGCAAACTCAAGGATGAACAAGTGCAGCAAAACTCACATAAAAGACATATTGTAAACATTATAAGACTCTACACCGTCTTCCTTGTTGTTCAAACTCAATACTAGAAATTATCTAGACCTTAGAGAGACCAATTATGCAAACCAAATTTTAGCAAGCTCTATGTATTTCTTCATTAATGGGTGCAAAGCATATGATGCAAGAGCTTAAACATGAGCACAACAATTGCCAAGTATCACATTATCCAAGACATTTTTAGAATTACTACATGTAGCATTTTTCAATTCCAACCATATAACAATTTAACGAAGAGGAAACTTCGCCATGAATATTATGAGCTAAGAACACATGTGTTCATACGAACCAGCGGAGCGCGTCTCTCTCCCACACAAGGATGAACTTATTCAGAGAATGAAAATAACAAAACAAAAACAAAAATAAAAGCACACAGACGCTCCAAGTAAAGTACATAAGATGTGATCGAATAAAAATATAGTTTCACTAGAAGAAACCTGATAAGTTGTCGATGAAGAAGGGGATGCCTTGGGCATCCCCAAGCTTAGATGCTTGAGTCTTCTTAAAATATGCAGGGATGAACCACCGGGGCATCCCCAAGCTTAGACCTTTCACTCTTCTCGATCACATTATATCACCCTCTTCTATTGACCCTTGAAAACTTCCTTCACACCAAACTTCAAGCAAACTCGTTAGAGGGTTAGTGCATAATCAAAATTCACATGTTCAGAGGTGACACAATCATTCTTAACACTTCTGGACATTGCACAAAACTTCTGAAAGTTAATGGAACAAAGAAACTCATTCAACTTAACAAAAGCGGCAATGCGAAATAAAAGGCAGAATCTGTCAAAAACAGAACAGTCCGTAAAGACGAATTTTAAGATGGCACCAGACTTGCTCAAATGGAAAAACTCAAAACTAATGAAAGTTGCGTACATATCTGAGGATCACGCTCGTAAATTGGCAGATTTTTTCGAATTTTCTACAGAGAACTGTGCCCAGATTCGTGACAGACAGCAATGCTGTTTCTGCGCAGCGATCCCAAATATAACATCAACTTTGACATAGAAACTTTACTTGGCACAAAAACATGATAAGGAGAGGTTGCTACAGTAGTAAACAACTTCCAAGACTCAACAAAACAAAAATTGCTGTAGTAAAATAAACACATGGGTTATCTCCCAAGAAGTTCTTTTCTTTATAGCCATTAAGATGGGCTCAGCAGTTTTAATGATGCACTCGCAAGAAATAGTATTTGAAGCAAAAGAGAGCATCAAGAGGCAAATTCAAAACACATTTAAGTCTAACATGCTTCCTATGCATAGGAATCTTGTAAATAAACAAGTTCATGAAGAGCAAAGTAACAAGCATAGGAAGATAAAACAAGTGTAGCTTCAAAAATTTCAGCACATAGAGAGGTGTTTTAGTAACATGAAAATTTTTACAACCATATTTTCCTCTCTCATAATAACTTTCAGTAGCATCATGAGCAAACTCAACAATATAACTATCACATAAAGCATTCTTATCATGAGTCTCATGCATAAAATAATTACTACTCCCAACATAAGCATAATCAATTTTATTAGTTGTAGTGGGAGCAAATTCAACAAAGTAGCTATCAAATATAGGAGGTATATTGTAATCATAATCAAATTTATCCTCCATAACAGGTGGTAACAAAAGACTACTATCATTATAATCATCATAAATGGGAGGCAAAGTATCATCAAAGTAAATTTTCTCCTCAATGCTTGGGGGACTAAAAATATCATGCTCATCAAAGCCAGCTTCCCCAAGCTTAGAATTTTCCATAGCATTAGCAACAATGGTGTTCAAAGCATTCATACTAATAACATTCCCATTATCATGCATATAAAGTTCCATGGGTTTTTTAATTCTCTCTTCAAACACATCATGTCCTAATTCAAGATAAAGTTCATAAAGATCTCTCATATTTTTGTTGTTTTCCATTATGCCTAACTAGTGTAAACAAGAAACCAAATGTCGCAATTGCAGAGTCTAAAGGAAATAGCTTCGAGTACTTACAATGGCGCCGGAAAATAGCTTAGTAGCCGAGATCCGGAGTGTGAGTACCTTTTACCTTTCCTCCCCGGCAACGGCGCCAGAAAAGTGCTTGATGTCTACGTTCCCCCTCCTTTCCTGTAGACAGTGTTGGGCCTCCAAGTGCAGAGGTTTGTAGAACAGCAGCAAGTTTTCCCTTAAGTGGATCACCCAAGGTTTATCGAACTCGGGAGGAAGAGGTCAAAGATATCCCTCTCAAGCAACCCCGCAACCACAAAGCAAGAAGTCTCTTGTGTCCCCAACACACCTAATAGGTGCACTAGTTCGGCGAAGAGATAGTGAAATACAGGTGGTATGAATATATATGAGCAGAGCAACGGTGCAGAAAATAGCTTTAGCGTGTAGTTGATGGTGGTAGTATTGCAGCAGTAGTAACACAGTAAAATAGTAAACAAGCAGTAGTAACTCAGCAGTATTTAGGGACAAGGCCTAGGGATTACACTTTCACTAGTGGACACTCTCAACATTGATCACATAACAGAATAGATAAATGCATACTCTACACTTTTGTTGGATGATGAACACATTGCGTAGGATTACACGAACCCTCAATGCCGGAGTTAACAAGCTCCACAATAATGCTCATGTTTAAGTAACCTTAAGTGTAAGATAGATCAAAACGACTAAACCAAGTACTAGCATAGCATGCACACTGTCACCTTCATGCATATGTAGGAGGAATAGATCACATCAATATTATCATAGCAATAGTTAACTTCGCAATCTACAAGAGATCATGATCATAGCATAAACCAAGTACTAACACGGTGCACGCACTGTCACCTTTGCACACATGCAGGAGGAATAAAACTACTTTAATAACACATCACTAGAGTAGCACATAGATAGTAGTGATACAAAACTCAGATGAATCTCAATCATGTAAAGCAGCTCATGAGATCATTGTATTGAATTACATAGGAGAGAGATTAACCACATAGCTACCGGTACAGCCCCAAGCCTCGATGGAGAACTACTCCTCCTCATGGGAGCAGCAGCGGTGATGAAGATGGCGGTGGAGATGGCAGCGGTGTTGATGGAGAAGCCTTCCGGGGCACTTCCGCTCCGGCAGGTGCCGGAACAGAGACTCCTGTCCCCCGGATCTTGGCTTCGTGACGGCGGCGGTGGAACTTTTCTCGTATCGTTTTCTCTAAGGGTTTTCGGCAGGGGCTTTATATAGGCGAAGAGGCGGCGCAGAGGGTCGAAGGGGTGGCGACACCATAAGGCGGCGCGGCCACCCCCAGGCCGCGCCGGCCTATGGTCCGGGGCCTGTGGCCCCTCCGGTCCTTCCCGGTGTTGGAAGCTTCGTGGAAAAATAGGAACTGGGCGGTGATTTCGTCCAATTCCGAGAATATTTCGTTACTAGGATTTCTGAAACCAAAAACAGCAAAAGGAACGGCACTTCGGCATCTTGTTAATAGGTTAGTTCCAGAAAATGCATAAATATGACATATAATGTGCATAAAACATGTAGGTATCATCAATAAAGTAGCATGGAACATAAGAAATTATCGATACGTTGGAGACGTATCAATCACCAAATTCTCTAAGAAGGGTTTCTAAAACAAAATCTTTCTTTTCTCCTTCTTCCATATCACCGAGTGTAAGAAACATATGTAGCATTATTGGTTAAGATTAACAAATCTAGCTTCCAACATGTGCACTAAAGAGGCAGTAGCAATTTCATAATTAGGAGCAAGTTCTACCAAGGATCTATCTTCAAAATCTTTAACCCTACTAACATGAGAAAAATTCTTCTATATTATCTTTTCCAATGATAGACCCACTTCCTACCGATATATCTTTCAAAGTGAACTTAGGGTGAAGCATGATGAAATAAACAAAATTAAACTTATAAAGTAAATGCAAGTAACTAATTTTTTGTGTGTTTTTGATATAAAGAAAGCAAACAAGACAGAAAATAAAATAAAGCAAGACAATAAACAAAGTAAAGAGATTGGGTGTGAGAGACTCCCTTGCAGCGTGTCTTGATCTCCCGGCAACGGTGCCAAAAACGTTGTTGCGGCGTGGAGGCAACTCCTTGTGACGTAAAGCACACGTCCGTTGGGAACCCCAAGAGGAAGGTATGATGAGTACAGCGAGTTTTCCCTCAGAAGAAACCAAGGTTTATCGAACCAAGGAGATGAAGGCCACGTGAAGGTTGTTGGTGGAGGAGTGTAGTGCGGCGCAACACCACTGATTCCGGCGCCAACGTGGAACCTGCACAACACAATCAAACTACTTTGCCCCAACTTAACAGTGAGGTTGTCAATCTCACATGCTTGCTGAAAACAAAGGATTAAACGTATGGTGTGGAGAATTATGTTTGCTTGCGAAAAACAGAGAACAAAGATTGCAGTAGATTGTATTTCAGATGTAAAAGAATGGACCGGGGTCCACAGTTCACAAGTGGTGTCTCTCCAATAAGATAAATAGCATGTTGGGTGAACAAATTACAGTTGGGCAATTGACAGAATAGATTTTCATATACATATCATGATGACTACTATGAGATTTACTTAGGGCATTACGACAAAGAACATAGACCGCCATCTATGCCTAAAAAGTCCACCTTCAGGTTAGCATCCGCACCCCCTCCAGTATTAAGTTGCAAACAACAGACAATTGCATTAAGTATGCGAATGTAATCAACACAAATATCCTTAGACAAAGCATCAATGTTTTATCCCTAGTGGCAACAACACATCTACAACCTTAGAACTTTCTGTCACTGTCCCAAATTCAATGGAGGCATGAACCCACTATCTAGCATAAATACTCCCTCTTGGAGTCACAAGTATCAACTTGGCCAGAGCCTCTACTAGCAAAGAGAGCATGCAAGAACATAAATAGCACATATATGATAGATCAATAATCAACTTGACATAGTATTCAATATTCATCGGATCCCAACAAACACAACATGTAGCATTACAAATAGATGATCCTGATCATGATAGGCAGCTCACAAGATCTAAACATGGTAGCACAAGAGGAGAAGACAACCATCTAGCTTGCTATGGACCCGTAGTCCAAGGATGAACTACTCACACATCAATCCGGAGGCGGGCATGGTGATGTAGAGCCCTCCGGTGATGATTCCCCTCTCCCAGGTGCCGGAGGCGATCTTCGAACCCCCGAGATGGGGTTGACGCGGCGGCGTCTCTGGAACTTTTTCCGTATCGTGGCTCTCGGTACTAGGGTTTTCGCGATGGAGGGATTAAGTAGGCGAAGGGGCGGCGCAGGGGCCACCCTAGGGGCCCACCCCATAGGCCGGCGCGCCCCCCTCCTGGCCGCGCCGCCTTGTGGGGTGGCCGCCTCGTGGCCCCTCTCCGTCTCCTCTTCGGTGTTCTGGAACCCTCCGTGGAAAATAAGACCGTGGGCTTTTGTTTCGTCCAATTCCGAGAATATTTGTAAACTAACTTTTCTGAAACCAAAAACAGCAGAAAACAGGAAGTGGCACTGCGGCATCTTGTTAATAGGTTAGTTCCAGAAAATGCATAAAAACATTATAAACTATGACTAAAACATGTTGGTATTGTCAAAAAACTAGCATGGAACATAAGAAATTATAGATACGTTGGAGACGTATCAACCACCCCTAGGCATGGGCCACCCCTATTCGCGCCGTGGTGTGGTAGCCCACATATGACAACGTCCCTTTGCGTATTTCATCTCCCGAGAACCCTAATACTGAAAGGAGGATCATAGAAATATTCCGCGCTGCGACGGGGCGGAGAACATCGTAGAGAAAAACTCTCCAGTAGGCGAAATCTGCCGGGAAATTCCTTCCGGAGGGGAAATCATCGCCATCGTCATCGTCATTGAGCTGGACTTCATTGGGATCATCATCATCATCTCCATCACCAGCACCATCATCTCCACCATCTCCACTCCGCTTGTAACATCTTGGGTTTGATCTTATCTAGTTCATAGGGGAAACTTTCCCGGTGTTAATTACTCCTTGTAGTTGATGCTATTGAGTGAAACCATTGGATTAAGATTTATGTCCAGATTGTTATTCATCATTATATCACCTCTGATTATGATCCATATGATGTCTTGTGAGTAGTTCTGTTGGGGGAATGACCCCCGGTATGCCAAAGGTATGCCATACCGGATGGTCTCACCCTTCAAGATACCGGTTTACTGATCATGCCGGAATAAGAGAATGGAGTTTGGCTAAGAGAAGTTAAGACGGTATCCCCAAAGAGGGGTATACCGGAACCAGGAGGAAAAGATACCGGCATGACGGAAGGAAGAACATGCCGGCTGGCCGGTCCAAGATTCCGTCAGGAGCTAAAAGACAAGGATGAGCTAAGCAAAGTGGCTTTAAACGAAGACTAGGAGACAAGGAGGGGGATGACGGTCAAAGAGGCCGGAGGACGTCAGCCTCTACGTTTAAAGAAGACCAAGGCGTCATCTATGATTAAAGTAGCTTTATAAAGTATCTTTGTAAAGTAGTTTGTCTAGTCAAAGATCCCATTAGGGTTTCTTGTTCTGTAAGCCACCCTCTCCCCTATATAAGGAGAGGGGGCAGCTTCTTTTACATGCGCGATCCACAGAAGGAGAAGAAACCTGTAACCTATCTTGAGATCAATGAACATGGTGATCTAGAGCGAGTTCGTCCTTGTGTCTTTCTTCTTCTACCTCTGGCCCTGGCCATGTTCTTGAGGAAAGCATCCGGAAGTTCATCCATCTAGTCACAAACCCTCCCCCGAATCCTCTAGCGTCCATTCGGCCCCAAGATAAGCCATCCCATGGCATCTGCTCGTTCACCACGACGACAGTTGGCGCCCACCGTGGGGCATGAAGTGGCGCTTGCTGGAGTTCATATTCGGGCGGGCATCCTCGACGTCAACGGCGAGCGCACGGTGTCCGCGCTCGTGCAAAGCCTCTACAACATCGACTTCATCAACGATAACGCTGGCTGCTTCGCCAACGGCGGCATGTTCCCGCAGAACGGCCGCACCATCGAGTTCGGCAGCATCCGCGTCTACCTCGGCACCGTCCCTGTGCGCCAGCACCTCTCGCCGGTGTTGGTGGCGCCGGATCCGCCAAGATGGCTGTGTGCTGGCCGCGCCGCCGGCAGCGTGGAGGTCATGATGGCTGGTGCGGTCAACACCGGCAAGGGAGCTGGGAGAAGGAGCTGAACGTGCGGCATCGACTCGCCCGGCAAAGCCACCGCTGGAGCGTGACGCCGGCGTCGCGGGAGCATCGTCAGCACCACCGGCAACACCTCTTCAAGCGGCGATGAACACGCTGGCCACGCCCATCGCGCAGAACATCGACCCGGCAAAGGCTCAGGAGAGCTGGAGGCCACGCGCAAGGCCCTGCTTACCGGCGGCGCCGACATCATCCGGGCGCAGCGCGAGCTGAACCTGACCCTACGTGAGTACAATGCTGCTCATGGCTTTGCTTCAGTTAGTGCTCATGCTGCTAGGATGCCGGAAAACCGGCTTAAAGCTCGCATTTAGATCAGGATTTGCGTAAAGAAGTTCTTGCCGGCAAAAGTGCATCTGTATCTGTAAGCATCGTAGAAAAGCCTAAGTACAGTAGTCCGGATAAAACTATAAAGGCCGCTAAAGCTGCAGTAGAGTTGTGTGAATCTCTTTCTGGTGATGAGTTGGCAAAGCAGCAAGAGCGTGTGAAAGAGCTGTTGAAAACCATTGAGCAGCAAAATGCAGAGCAGCTGGCTAAGCTGAACGAGGCAGTGGCCTCAAAATCCGCGCGTTCAACAAAGAATGCCGGAAGCAAGTCCCAGGGGCAGGCATCATCGCCTCATCCGGACAAAAGAAAGGAAAAGAATGCACGGCAGATGACTGTGTATGACCCAGTTCTTGCCGGAAAACAGAAAGCCGGGCAATATGATGCCGGTAGAAAAAGCCAAGGGGCAGATCGGGGCTATGCCAAGGGAGGCTATGCCGGCAACAATCATGCCGGTAGATATGAAACCGGGCAAAATTATCAAGCCGCAAGAGTGGCGTGCGTGGATGAAGAGATGCCACCACCAGGGTACCGGCAAGCAAGGGCCGCGGAACTGGAAGAATACGATGAATCAGATTCCGAGGCGGAACGAACAAGAGTCCGCCGGAACCCTTTGGGAGAACGCCTAGGGGAAAGATGTCTGCCAGACCGGGATGCAGGCACAGGCTAGACAGAGTACGGTTATCTGCGATAGTTGAATGTGAAGGACCTCCTGGTCCAAGGTGTTTTGGCCCTCGGATCATGAGAGAAGAACCACCGGTGCGCAATTTCCAGTTGCCCCGAGACACGAGAACGTACGATGGTACGACCAAGCCGGAAGACTGGCTAACAGATTATGTCACAGCAGTTTACGTGGCTGGTGGTGGAGTAAACCGGCGTTGGGCGGTAAGAATCATACCGTCTTACCTTGTGGGTCCTGCAAGGATCTGGCTAAACAACTTGCCGGCAGGAAGTATTAACGGATGGTTGGACTTTGAGGAAGCATTTGTGAACAATTTCAGCAGCACCTACAAGAGGCCAAACCGGCCCCAACAGCTTGCGCTGTGCCAACAGCGTGCAGGAGAACCAGACCGGGATTATCTCACCCGGTGGAACTCAATGAGAAACACATGTGAAGGAGTGATTGAGGCACAAGCCATTGCTTGGTTCAGTCAAGGATGCCGGAGAGGATCACCTTTGTGGCAAAGGCTGCAGAGAAGCATGCCCACAACTCTAGCAGAGATGATACGTGTGGCAGACAGCTATGCGTTGGGAGACCCAATGCAGCCGGCAAGCAAGCCGAGAGCAGTCGAATCCGCACCAGCAGCAGTACCGGGATAACCGCAACAACAAAAGGAGGGAAGATTTCCCAGATCGAAGATACGCATCTCAGCAAGTTGCTGCCGTGCAAGAAAATTCTGACGCCAGCGGCAGTCAGAGACAAAAAACCGGATCGCAGCCGTGGGCGGGTCCTAAGAAGCAGTGGGTAGAAAAGAAACCCTGGGGCCAGAAAAAGAACTGGCAGGAACCCGTGAAGTACACCATGGAAGCCGCCATGGACCAGCCTTGCCGGTGGCACACACCGAATCCGGATCACCCGTCAAATCATTTGACGAAGGATTGTTCTTGGACCAAGTTCTTGATGCAGAAAGGAGCGGTAAAAGATGCGCAGGCGCCAGGGGGCCCCATGCAGCAACAGCAACAGTTACCACCTCCACCACCGCTTACCGGAGCAAACGCCTTACCGGTACAGCCAAACAGGCAGCAGTACCAGCAGGTTAACCGGGTGGAGCAAAATAATGACCAGCCACCTCCACCGGCACCTTTAGGCCGGAATATTTATGAAGACCCACACTTGTGCATGGTTGTCTTTGTCACAGAGCCGATGGACAGGCAAAGCGTGCATCGCCGTTCCATGGAAGTAAACGCCGTGATGCCGGCAGTTCCAAAATACATGCTGTGGTCAGATCAGGAAATCACCTGGTCGTTCAAGGATCACCCCAAAGTCATGCCGAATCCGGGTGGATACGCTCTCGTGGTGGACCCAATCATGAAGGGGCCGGAAACTCGAGTAAAATTCAGCAAGGTGCTGATAGACAATGGTAGCAGCATAAACATCATGTACAAGCACACCATGCGTACGCTTGGCATAACAGAAAACATGTTGCAGCCAACTCACACAACTTTCCATGGGATTGTTCCCGGTTTGTCTTGTGCCCCGATAGGAAAAATTCGGGTGGATGTGTCGTTTGGAGGACGCGATAATTGTCGTGTGGAAAACCTTGAGTTTGAGGTGGTGGACCTAGATAGTCCATACCATGCCTTGTTGGGGAGACCGGCCTTGGCAGCGTTCATGGCGTCAACCCATACGGCTTATCTCAAGATGAAGATGCCGGCACCTCGTGGACCACTAACTGTGGTGGGAAACTACAAAGTCTCAATGGAAACAGCATCTGCCGGATCGAACCTAGCGGAATCGCTGGTGATCGCGGAGGAGAAAAAGAGAATGCAAACTGCTGTTGCGCTGGCTCAGTCCTCAAAGTTGAGCTTAGCGGCAATGAGTGGAAGCTTGGACTCACCGCATTCAAGCCGACAAATGAGACAAAGAACATTGTGCTGGATCCGGCTTACCCAGAGCGCACCGTCCGTATCGGTGCCGGCCTCAGCCAAGCATAGGAAAGCGCGCTCGTCAGCTTCCTCCGTGAGAATCGGAACATCTTTGCCTGGTCTACTGATGATTTGGTAGGGGTTCCGAGGGAGCTGGCTGAGCACTCTCTAAATGTCCGGAAGGATGCTAAGCCGGTGCGGCAACCTTTGCGCCGGTTCGCTGAAGATAGGAGGAAAATCATTGGAGAAGAAGTAACAAAGCTGCTGGTAGCCGGTTTCATCGTGGAGGTCACGCACACAGAGTGGCTGGCCAATCCGGTGTTGGTTGAGAAGAAAAAAGATGAGAACCTGGAGGCACAACTTGCCAAGGTGTGGCGCATGTGCATCGACTACACCAACCTCAACAAAGCTTGCCCAAGAGATCCTTTCCCTTTGCCCCGAATCGATCAAGTGATTGACTCTACTGCTGGGTGTGAGTTGTTGTCATTTCTGGATGCCTATTCCGGCTTCCATCAGATCCCTCTGAAAAAAGAAGATCAAATAAAAACTGCGTTCATTACCCCGCACGGGGCTTATTGCTATGTTACTATGCCTTTTGGTTTGCGCAACGCTGGTGCAACGTACCAGCGCTGTATGCAAAAATGCTTGTTCGATCAAATCGGAAAGAATGTGCAAGTCTATGTGGATGATATCGTGATAAAAACTAAGGTAAAAGATACCCTAATCGATGACATCCGGCAAACATTCGATAACCTAAGGCGGTTCCGGATGAAACTCAATCCGGCAAAATGCACCTTTGGTGTCCCTGCCGGCAAGCTGCTTGGTTTCCTTGTGTCAAGCCGGGGCATTGAGGTCAATCCGGTAAAAATCCGAGCGATAGAAAGAATGACCATTCCGCGAGAACTGAAAGATGTGCAAAAATTTACCGGAAGCTTGGCATCGCTAAGCCGGTTCATAAGCAGGCTAGGAGAAAAGGCCTTGCCGCTTTATGCTTTGATGAGAAAATCGGATACTTTCGTCTGGACCACACAGGCAGACGCGGCGTTTAAAGAATTGAAAAACATGCTTGTGACGGCCCCAATTTTGGCCTCACCCTTGGAAAGAGAGCCTATGTTGCTTTATATAGCGGCAACGAACCGGGTGGTTAGTGTTGTGGTTGTGGTGGAAAGAGAAGAGGAAGGAAAAACCGTCCAGAGGCCGGTATACTACCTGAGCGAGGTGCTCTCCTCATCAAAGCAAAACTATCCGCACTTTCAAAAAATGACTTATGGTGTGTTCATGGCCGCCACGAAACTCAAGCATTACTTTGAGGAACACCCCATGAAAGTGGTGAGCGAGGCACCCATCTCCGATATCATGGGCAACAAGGATGCCAGCGGCAGGATTGCAAAATGGGCAATTCAGCTATCACCGTATGTGCCGGTATATGAAAGAAGAGATGCCATAAAATCGCAAGCTTTAGCTGATTTCTTGGTCGATTGGGCGGAGATACAGTACAAGCCGCCAGAACACAAAATAGAGTACTGGAAGATGCATTTTGACGGATCCAAGCTCAAGGAGGGCCTAGGTGCCGGTGTGGTACTCACTTCACCAAAGGGAGATCACCTCCGGTATGTTTTACAAGTGCACTTCAGGGCATCAAACAATGTCGCTGAATACGAGGCTCTGATACATGGACTCAAGGTTGCAAAAGAAATAGGGGCACTCAGGATCATTTGCTATGGTGATTCAGATCTCGTGGTGCAACAGTGTTCCGGAGATTGGGACGCAAAAGATGCCAACATGGCCTCATACCGGTTCCATGTGCAAAAGATTGCCGGCTTCTTCGAAGGATGTGAGTTCCACCATGTGCCACGTGCAGAAAATGAGGCCGCGGATACTTTATCCAAGTTAGGCTCATCCAGGCAAGAAATTCCTCCCGGGATAGCTCTGGCGCACTTGCGAGTTCCATCAATCAAGCCAAGTCCGGAGTCGGAATCAATTTTTGTACCGGAGTCACATGTGGTGCCAATGGAGGTTGACGAAGGGAACCCGGGGACTGCTCCGGCAAACTCGGGGACTGCACCGGTAAACTCGGGGACTGCAACGCCCGTGCCGGAAGAGGCAATGCTTGTGGACAGCATGGACATAGACATGCCGGTGTTTGTGGTTAGAGAGGCACCATCTTGGGTCGAACCTATTAAGGAATTCCTGATCAACGGCACCTTGCCGGTTGACGAAAATGAATCAAGAAGGATACAGAGAAGGTCCAAAGCTTACACCATCATCAATGGCGAGGTGTACAAAAGAAGTGTTACCGGTGTCCTCCAAAGGTGTGTGGAGCCGGAAGAAGGAAAAGAAATGCTTGAGGAGATTCATCGAGGAGAATGCGGGCATCACGCTTCTTCAAGAGCGTTGGTAGCAAAAGTGTTCCGGCATGGGTTCTACTGGCCCACAGCCTTGGACAATGCTGAGGATTTGGTAAGGAAATGCAATGGCTGCCAGAGGTATGCTAAGCAAAACCATACCCCAGCATCCGGCTTAAAAACCATACCGCTAACTTGGCCTTTCGCCGTTTGGTGCCTAGACATGGTTGGACCTTTCAAAACCGCAAGGGGAAACATGACCCACATCTTGGTAATGGTGGATAAGTTCACCAAGTGGCTGGAAGTGAAGCCTATCGCAAAATGTGATGGCCACACAGCAGTGAAATTCTTGAAAGATGTAATCCTGCGGTATGGATACCCGCACAGTATCATAACTGACAATGGCACAAACTTTGCCCAAGGAGAGTTCAAACGGTTCTGTGAAAGTAAAAACATCCGGCTGGATTTGTGCTCAGTAGCGCATCCACAAGGCAACGGCCAAGTTGAAAGAACAAATGCCTTGGTACTTTCCGGTATCAAACCAAGGCTCATTGATGCAATGGAAAAGTCGCCGGGATGTTGGATCGATGAGCTACCGTCGGTGCTCTGGAGTCTAAGAACAACTCCGAACCGGTCCACCGGATACACCCCATTTTTCATGGTTTATGGAGCAGAAGCGGTCATACCAACCGACATCCTCCATGACTCACCAAGGGTGCAGCTCTATACCGAAGAAGAGGTAAAAGAGGCCAGAGAAAATGATGTAGACTTGCTAGAAGAAGCAAGAGAGCTAGCTTTGGCAAGAACAGCCATTTACCAGCAAAACCTCCGACGCTATCACAGCCGGAAGGTAAACCCGAGGGTATTCCGAGAAGGAGACCTGGTGCTACGCCTGGTGCAGCGCACTGAAGGCAGGCACAAGCTGTCACCCCCATGGGAAGGACCTTTCATTGTGAGCAAAGCTCTCCACAACGATGCATATTACCTAATCGATGCGCAGGAATGGAAGAAGGGAAAGGCGGACAGATCCGGAGACGAGACCAAGCGCCCATGGAACGTAGCCTTGTTGCGTCCTTTCTACTCTTGAAGTTGTGGTGTAAGAAGTTCCTTTTTGTACCTTACATGCTATGAATAAAAAGATGTCGGAACCTCGAATGAATCTCGGGGACTTGTCTTGTTTAAATTGCATGGAACATGTCTATTTTTTCTGTTGCCGGTTGCTTATTGAACGCTTTTTCTTTCCGGTTTAGTAATGTGCTAAACCCTACCGGAGTCTTCGACTCTGCTGCTGTCCATAACTTGGCTTCATGGCAAGCAAGATAAACCGGTAGGGGATAAGCACATGAATTGTGGAGAGGGAAACCGGGAAAGAACAATTCGGAAAAATTTAACTAACCCCGGTCATACCGGTTTTTTGCAAAATTTCGAGTTATTTCTAAGTTCAAGAAAATGCTTGTTTGGTGAAAGAACCTTGTGCTCATACGCCAAAGCGCCCAGAGAAGGCAGGCAGAGCCAAGGCAAAAGAGCCAGATGTGCATCTAATTGGATGCAGAAACAGTTTGAAAATCTTTGCAAGTGCAGGATAAAGGCAAAACCAAATGCGAAAATGCTAAGACAAACTAAAGATAATTAGCTACCGGTATAGCCTACCGGCACAGAAGTTGTACGACAACCATAAGCGGACTTAAGTTTTACATCATAAGCCCCGGCATACCGGGGCAGAATTTAACAAAAGATTGTTTTAAGCCACACAGGGCCAAGGGCATGACAGGTAAAGTCTGGAAGCCGAGAATCAGGCAGCAGGAGCTTCAGGGGGAGCGTCGCCGGCACCAGCATCGTCCAGGGGCTCCTCCTCGGCTTCATCTCCCTCCTCGTCAAGAAAATCTTCGACGCCATGGGGAGGAGGGATGAAGGTGCGCATTTCGGCGTACTCCGCGATCCGGTACGCGCGATCTTGCCGTTTGGCGGCAAGGATCGGATCCAGGTCGGTTTCCGCGCCTTCGCGCACGCCGATAAGGGCATCCAGGTCGAGCTCCGGGTACCAAGAGCAGGCGACGCGGAGGACAGAGTCTGCTCCGGCGCGGGCAGCAGAGCACTGCCATTCGCGGATCCTCCTGCCGGCGCCCTTGAGGCGATCGCTGATCAAGGAGAAAGTGTCCGGCACCACCTCGCCAGGCCAGAGAGTCCTGTAGAGCTGGGAAGCTACTTCAGGAATGTCCGATAGGTTGCGATCGATGGCGCGCATATGGGACACCCGCGCGTTAAGCGCGACCAGATGGTCATGGGGTGTCCATGGCACGGCAAGGTTCGCCTGGCCCTGGGCTGTGCGGCGCGCGTTGACCTTCTTCACAGCATGAGTCTGGGAGTCCGGGAAGAGGCCTGTGCAAAGAAGAAAAACGGCTAAGGAAAAGAATCCGGAAAGAAAAGAAGCCGGAAGAAAAAGAGACCGGATGAAAAGATAGCGAAAAGAAAATGAGACCGGAGGAAAAATGGTTTGTGTGCATTAATCGGAGAGCTTACGGTAGGCAAGGTTGTCGGTTTGGAGGATCAGCTGATGGCATTCTTTGCGCTCCTCCTCCAACCGCGCGACTTTCTCCTCGGCAGCATTCCGGGCCTTGGCCAGCTCCTCCAGCTCAGCTTGCAGCACCACGGTGGCGTCGCTAGCGTTCTCCAGGGCCTCGTTCATCTTAGCCGCTGCGTCAGCTGCAGCGGCCTCGAGAGCTTTGGCATGGTCAAGACCCAGCTGGACAAGCTGGGACTTGAGCTCCTGGTAGCTGGTCTTCTGGGCGCCCAGCTCCTCCTGATGCTGCTTGATCAGCTGCTCCTTCTCCCCTGTGAGCCGGAAAGGAAGGTGTAAACAACAAGGTGTTGGTAAAATTCAAAGTAAAGACAAGTTAGCAGAAGGAAAAAAGATCCCGGTAAGAAAGTCGTACGTTGGGCCTTGGCGAGCTGCTCCTTGAGGGCGTCAATGGAAGCTTCCGGGAGCACTGTCAAGAAGAAATTACAAGTGTCAGAAAGAAAAAAGGTTCCGGTAAGAAAAATGCCGGCAGAACAAAAGTATACCTTGGCACTTGTCATGCGCCTCCACAAGCTCCCGATGCTCCCACAAGAGCTCCTCAAAGAGGGTCTTCCGAGCATCAGCCGTGAGCTGTTCAAAGCAAAAAGATTAGGAAAAGTTTCGCGCTAAGAACAGAGTTCTTAACCCGAGACTCGGGGACTGGCAGTGCCGGTTTCGCGCGTTCTAAGGTAAAGTTTCGCGCTAAGAACAGAGTTCTTAACCCGAAACTCGGGGACTGGCAGTGCCGGTTTCGCGCGTTCTAAGGTAAAGTTTCGCGCTAAGAACAGAGTTCTTAACCCAAAACTCGGGGACTGGCAGTGCCGGTTTCGCGCTAAGTTTTAAAGTTTAAGTTTTGCCCTAAAAGCTACGCTTTCACCACAAAACTCGGGGACTGGCAGTGCCGGTTTCGCGCTAAGTTTTTAAAGTTTAAGTTTTGCCCTAAAAGCTACGCTTTCACCACAAAACTCGGGGACTGGGAAGATAGACAAGAGAGAAACCGGCATGAAAGTAAAAGCTGAAAGACTCCGGAAGAGAGGAGATCGGCAATTAAGGAAAGTTGATAAAACGTACCATCAGATTGTTCGTGGCATCATACCACGAACTGTCCAGCTCCTTCACGGCGCAGCGGAGCCGTGTGAAGTGCTCCTCGGAAGAGCGGTTCCCAATGGGATCAGGTGCCGGCTGCCTGTCCTTGCCCAGGCCGCGGGTCGCCGGAGTGATATCCGCGGCGTTCCACTTCTGGGCGTAGGGCATGAGGTGCCCCAGATCCTGGCCTTGGCGCTTGAAGTTAGTTATGCGGCCCAGAAGACCGGTGGCCTTGGTGACAGTGTTCTGGGCGGCCTTGGAGACGTGCAGTACCAGGGGCTGCTGGCCTGCAGAGGAGGTGCCGGGAGCCGTCGCCTTTCCCTTGGTAGACTTGAAGGTCTTGGGCGGCGGCGCGGCAAAAGCAGCCCCGGAAGGCTGGGCGCCGGGAGCACTTGGCGGCGGCATGAGGATGGTCCGTGGAGAAGGGGGAGCGGTAGACGCACCACCCGAGTTGGAGCTTCCCGGCGCGGAGGATTCCGGCGCGGGACTTGTCTTTTTCTCGAGGACAGGAGGAGCTGGAGGCTCCGCCTGCCCGGTAGTTTCTTCTTCTCCGGCACCGATGTTGCTGGTGCCGGTGTCTTGGTTCTCGAGGAAGAAGGAAGGATCCTCCTCCGTGCGGTGATCAGAAGATGTAGGGGCCGCACGCCCCGAACTTGTTGTGCCCCCCGAAAGGGAGGCAGAGATGTTGCCGGCACCAGGTGGTGCCGGGCTTGAGTGAGGAGGGGTTGAGGTCCTTGCGGAACCTTCAGAGCCCGAGGGTCTGGAGCCCAGCTTGAGCGCGGCGCTGAAGAAAAAGAGAAAAAAGAGAGATGGTTGGAAAAATGCAACCGGAAAAAGGACTTAGCAAAAATCAGACGAGTCAGGAAATAAAAACTTACCCGGCAGCGGTAGGCATCTGCTTGCGCGCGTAGCGGCGCACGCCAACTTTCTTCTCCCCCAGCTCTTCAGTCCGGAAGCGCTTGGAGGGAGGGGCCTGGCTGGAGCCATCGTCAGATGGCGGCCGCTTGTTCTTCTGGCCCTGGGCCATGAGCTTGTCCACGAACTCCGTGCCGGCCTCGGCACGCAGGGGCGGCGCATGCTCATGGATCTAAGGTTTGAACAAGGTTAAGAAGCAGCTCGAAGGAAAATGATAGCGGAAGAATAAAAGAAACCGGAAAAGAAGATACCTCAAGCATTTCCAGGTCGTCGGCGGACCCGGTTGGCTTTGGCGGAGACCGGCCCAGGCGAGATGCCGGGGTCTTGCCCATTTTCAGATCCTTCCAAAATACGAGGGGATCTGGGTCGAAGGAGTCGAGGGCGCGCTTCCGGCAAGATCCTCGCCGCTCGGCTTCGATGAGGGGGAAGCGGTCCTTGGCCTGAAACATGAAAAAGAAAATAAGCAAAAGCAAAAGGTTACCGGCAAGAAACAACCCCGATCGCATAGTCCCTTACTTCTTGGGTCGGAGGGTTAGTAGTGCTGAAGGGAAGCAGGCCCCATTTCCAGTTAAAGCGCATGGCAGTTTGGCAAATCTGCTTGGCCTTGAGGACAACGTCCTTCTTGCTAAGGGGCAGGCCGGTGATCTTGGTAGGATCGCCAGGGCCGTACATCTCGCTCATCCTATGGGCGCGGCGCTTCAGAGGAAGTACCCGCCGCGATATGAAGGTGCGAATGATATCGTCAGAGCAGATGCCGGTATCCTTCATCTTCTGCTTCATGAAGCGTATAATCCGGTTGGTCTCGTTGTGAGACTCTTTCGGATTGTAGCTCCAGTTGATTTTCGCGGGCGGCGCCGGATCAAAGGGAGGCAGGCAGATAAGATCTGCGGGGCCGTTGTTCTTCACATAGAAAAACGTCCCTTGCCATAACCGGCAAGACTCCAGGCCGGAGAACTCGAAGAAGGGGCTCCCTTGACGCTTGCCGATGATGCAAGACCCGCATTGAACGGGGGGCTTGGGTGGAGGAATATTTTTGCCCTGAACGGAATTAATCCGAAGAGCGAAGAAGCGGGCAAACGTCTCGAGAGTGGGACGTATGCCAATGTAGGCCTCCATGAAGGTGGTGAAGCAGGAGAGGTAAAAGACGGAGTTGCCAGGAAGATGATGAGGTTGGAGTTTGTAGAAATCCAGAAGATCAAGGAAAAAGGAAGAAGGAGGAAGGCCAAAGCCGCGCTCAAAGTGAGCAAGAAAAACAACGCGTTCGTCAGGCTCTGGGTCCGGAATTAGTTCGTCACCAGGAATCCGGCAAGTGACTCCTTCCGGAATCCTACGGGACCGGTACAGCCAATCTATTTCATACTCAGTAACGTTGGAGCCCATCCAAGCTCCGCGTGTGACTGGGGAAGGCTCCTCGCCGGAAGATTGGCTGGAGCTGCTTGAAGCTTCGCCAGAGCTACTCGTCCCAACTTGGCTGCCGGATGCTTGGCTAGAGCTACCGGATTCTAGGCGACTGCCGGCATCTTGGGAGTTGCCGGCATCTTGGGAGCTACCGGCCTCCTGAGAGCTACCGGCATCTTGAGGACTACCGGCCTCTTGGTGGCTGTCAGAGCCATGCTGGCTACCGGATTCCTGCTGTTTGCCGGAATCTGCCCTCATCGAATCTGAAGGTGTAGATTCGCCGGAAGATCGTTTGCTATGGTTAGCGGAGGAAGAAGAGGAAGACGCGGAAGAAGTTTCCTCGTCAGACATTGGATAGGAGGCAAAGAAACAAGAATCCCACACTTGACCCACACGCGAAGATCTACGAGTAAGAGAAAAACCAGAGAAAAAGGAAGAAATAAGAACACCAAAGACCCCAGATCTGGAAAGCGAGCGAATGGCAAATAGAGCAAGATTTGAACTGACCTGGAGTGTCGCAGTTGATGAGGAAGAACTTCTCCGGCGAGAGAACAGGCCCGCGGTCGCCGGCGAGCTCTGCCGACGGCGAGGCGGTGAGGCCAAGAAGAAGCTCGAATGCAGCGCGTGAGAAGAAGGCGCCGCAGAAGCTCTCCACCACGTCCGGCGAAGGCACGGCGTGAGTTCACCGGGCGGCGGGACTCAGGCGAGCAGCGGCTGACGAAGTGCGGTGAAGGAGCGCAGGAGCGAAGAACACTATGCGCGAGGATATGCGAAGAAGAGGAAGAAGAAGGGGCAGTTGAGCTTATAAAGGAGAGAGAAGGTGGGCCGAAAACCGCTGGGCCTGCGCGGTTTGCCTCGCGGCCCGCGACGGTTCGCGTCGCTGATCGCCACGTGTCACAGAGATACACGCGGAAAAGAGAAGGCCACACGAGGCGCACACAGGATACGAAGCGGTGAGTGGGATCCGCAGCGGTGCATTAAATGCGCGCGCAAGTGTCAATACGAAGTGACACGCTGGCGCGACAGTCACAGTGCGCATGTCTCTGACAGGCACAGAACCCGAAATATTCTCGACCTCGACGAGGAGAGACTTAAAGACTAAGATACCGGAGAGTAAGATACCGGAGAATGACTTGAGAAAGAAAGTGTAAGTCCGGGCAAAGATGCCGGATTTGAACCAAAGGCTAGAAAGTTAAACCGGTATCCAAGATACAAAAACCTGGCATGGTCTGTTGGATAGAATCCGCCAGACTATACCAGCTTCGGGGACTAATGTTGGGGGAATGACCCCCGGTATGCCAAAGGTATGCCATACCGGATGGTCTCACCCTTCAAGATACCGGTTTACTGATCATGCCGGAATAAGAGAATGGAGTTTGGCTAAGAGAAGTTAAGACGGTATCCCCAAAGAGGGGTATACCGGAACCAGGAGGAAAAGATACCGGCATGACGGAAGGAAGAACATGCCGGCTGGCCGGTCCAAGATTCCGTCAGGAGCTAAAAGACAAGGATGAGCTAAGCAAAGTGGCTTTAAACGAAGACTAGGAGACAAGGAGGGGGATGACGGTCAAAGAGGCCGGAGGACGTCAGCCTCTACGTTTAAAGAAGACCAAGGCGTCATCTATGATTAAAGTAGCTTTATAAAGTATCTTTGTAAAGTAGTTTGTCTAGTCAAAGATCCCATTAGGGTTTCTTGTTCTGTAAGCCACCCTCTCCCCTATATAAGGAGAGGGGGCAGCTTCTTTTACATGCGCGATCCACAGAAGGAGAAGAAACCTGTAACCTATCTTGAGATCAATGAACATGGTGATCTAGAGCGAGTTCGTCCTTGTGTCTTTCTTCTTCTACCTCTGGCCCTGGCCATGTTCTTGAGGAAAGCATCCGGAAGTTCATCCATCTAGTCACAAACCCTCCCCCGAATCCTCTAGCGTCCATTCGGCCCCAAGATAAGCCATCCCATGGCATCTGCTCGTTCACCACGACGACAAGTTCGTTTAGTTCTTGAGGACATGGAAGAAGTCAACATGTTAGTAGTGGAATTATGTTGAGTAATATTTAATGGTTTGATATTTAAGTTGTGGTGCTATTCTTCTAGTGGTGTCATGTGAACGTCGACTACATGATACTTCACCTTTATGGGCCTAGTAGAATGCATCGTGTATTTGGATACTAATTGTGGGGTTGCTGGAGTGATGGAAACCTAAAACCCCCGTTGGGAAATCAGTGCATGAGGGAGTATAGATATCAAAGTTTAAGGTTGTGGTTAGATTTATCTTAATTACTTTTTTGTAGTTGTGGATGCTTGCAAGGGGTATAATCACAAGTATGCATTAGCCCAAGTTGGGGTAGTGCATTAGCATAGGTTCTCCCACACAACACCTATCAAATGATAAAGATTATTCAGCTGCATGAAGCGAAAGCACTGACGAAATTCTCGTGTGTCATCGAAATGTTTATACATCATAAGTAAAACAATCGGCTTGTCCTTTGCTCTAGAAAGGATTGGGCCACTCGTTGCAATTATTTTTATTATCTTTTATTTACCCGTACTTTATTTATTTGCAATATCAAAACCCCTGAAAACTTCTTTGCTAGTATTTACAGTGAATCCTTTATCAAACTGCTTGTGAACACCTTTTGCTCCTCGTTGGGTTCGACACTCTTATTTATCGAAAGTACTACGATACACCCCCTATGCGTGTGGGTTATCAAGGCTATTTTTGGCGCCGGCCGGGGAGTGAAGCGCTATTGAAGAGTGGAATTGGTAAAGGAAACTTTTACTGTAAGTGATGTTTTTATTTCTATCTGTGCTTTATTTCATTATGGAGAAGTCTCCATTTGACTCCCTCTTTGGGAGTACTAGAGCCATTACGGTAGTAGATGAACCACCGCATGCTCAATTGGATCCTTTTAAAATACCTATGAAAATTGTTGAACGTGTTATGAATAACTGCTATTTAGGAGATGGAACTGACCATCTTGGTGATCATTTACTCTTTATACATGAATTATGCGAGTTGTTCAAGTGTGCAGGTATTTCAATGGATCAAGTTAAGAGGAAGTTATTCTCTTTATCACTGAAGGGCAGAGCTGCGGAATGGTATAAGATGTTGAAGAATGACCGATCTGTTGGGAGGAAATTGTACATCTCTTTTATTCTAAATTCTATCCTCCTAGTGAGATTCATAAAGATCGGAATCAAATATAATTTCTGGCCTCAAGATGGAGAGAGTATTGCCCAAACGTGGGGGAGATTGAAGTCACCAATGCTCAAATGTCCCATTCATGAGCTCCCCAGTAATATTATTATTAATAACTTCTATGCGACGCTTTCTCTTCATGATAAGGATTTATTGGATGCTTCTTGTTCTGGATCATTTACACGTATGAAAGAAGAAGCTAAATGAGATCTTCTTGACCGCATTCAAGAAAATACTGAAGGATGGGAGAATGACAAAGGAAGAAAGTCAGGTATAAATTATGATTATGAATGTGATGTTGCGCAGATTGCACACCGTCGGGGAACCCCGAGAGGAAGGTACGATGAGCACAATAGCAAGTTTTTCCTCAGTAAGAAACCAAGGTTTAATCGACCAATAGAAGAAAGAAGTGACTTCTGAAGGTGTTGCTATCTGACTTGTGGCAGGGCGCACTACCGGCGTCAGCAACAACGTGGAACATGCACACAGCACATCCAAAATACTTTGCCCCAACTTACAGTGAGGTTGTCAATCTCACCGGTTTTGCTGAAAACAAAGGATTAACCGTATAGTATGGAAAGATATGTATGTTTGCAGTGGAATTAAAGAGAACATTGATTGCAGTAAGTAAACATAACGTGATGATTTTATCAGCGTAAAAGAAAGGACCGGAGTCTGATGACCCACAAGTATAGGGGGTGTATCGTAGTACTTTCGATAAATAAGAGTGTCGAACCCAACGAGGAGCAGAAGGTGTTGACAAGCAGTTTCGATGAAGGATTCACTGTAAATGCTCACAGACAAGTATTCGGGGGTTTTGATATTGCAGATAAATAAAGTACAAGTAAATAAAATGCGAGAGAAATAATTGCAGCGAGTGGCCCAATCCTTTTTAGCACAAAGGACAAGCCGGTTTGTTTACTTATAATGACCAAACGTTCTTGAGGACACACGGGGATTTTAGTCTAGTGCTTTCGCTTCATACGGCTGATTAATCTTCATTGTTTTGATAAGTGTTATGTGGGTGAACCTATGATAATGCACCGCCCTTCCTAGGACTAATACATACTTGTGATTATACCCCTTGCAAGCATCCGCAAATACAAGAAAGTAATTAAGATAAATCTAACCACAGCCTTAAACTCTGAGATCCTGCTATCCCTCCTGCACCGATATACTAACGGGGGTTTAGGTTGCTGTCACTCCGGCAACCCCACAATTAGCAAACGAATACAAGATGCACTCCCCTAGGCCCATAAAGGTGAAGTATCATGTAGTCGACGTTCACATGACACCACTAGAAGAGTAACACCACAACTTAAATATCATAACATTGAATACTACTCAACAATAATTCACTACTAACATCCAGACTTCACCCATGTCCTCAAGAACTAAACGAACTACTCACGAGACATCATATGGAACATGATCAGAGATGATATGATGATGAATAACAATCTGAACATAAACCTTGGTTCAATGGTTTCACTCAATAGCATCAATAACAAGTAGTAATCAACACCGGGAGAGTTTCCCCTATCAAACAATCAAGATCCAACCCAAATCGTTACAGCGGTGACGAGATGCAGCGGTGGAGATGGCGGTGTAGATGATGGAGATGATGGTGATGACGATGGAGATGATGTCCAGCTCGATGACGATGGCGATGGCGTCGATTTCCCCCTCCGGGAGGGAATTTCCCGGCGGATTCCTGCCCGCCGGAGAGCTCTTTTCTTCCACCCTTAAAATAATCTCGTCCCGAGATTACTAAGCGTAGAACTAGAGGGGTTGTAAAGTTTAACTAAAGTTAGACTCCATTCTTCTGTAGATGTGCCGTTGTTGAGAGGGTCGCAACTTCAGCTTCTGAGAGACACGGTAGATTTTCTGCTGAGGGCAAGCTTTGTGAAGAGGTTGACTACTCTATACGGTGTTAGATCTGTAGCTTCTTAAAGATACTAGAGGGGTCCATGGTTCCGGGAGAGTTAGTGTGTCCCAATGGTGCTTTAGAAATGTCGAAGGTTTTTATAGTTAGCGTAAATTTTTGGTGGAAGACAAAGTCTTCCACCCTTAAGATTGTTCATCGGGGGTTTTGAAAATTCTAAGCTTCGGCCACGGGGTCCTGTCGGGTTCTTTCGAAGAAGTCATCAATCTCTCGTCTTGAATTGAAACATCTTCAGGGAGCAATGTGTAGTCCACAGTTTCAAGAGGCACTCACGGTGTTTGCTAAACCATCGGACGCATGTTAAGTTAGTAAGTTGATGAACTCCTGGTTGGTATCCATAAGATGCAGCAACACAAGTTCGTGAGGAACAATCTTCAGCTTGAGGGTCGATGCTGACTTATACCAGTGAAGAAGTGAGCGGGTAAACTACACCTAATCTTGAGTCTTGAGGTATCTTCAGGAGCTTCACTTGATGAGGACCAGATGAACCATGTGATGTAGCTTGGCTTTGACGCTATTGTCCTCTCAGCTTGTTAGACGGTGTGTTAGAGGGTAGTTTCAAAAAGTTATACTTGAAGTTAGCGCGATTATACTCCAAGGTTAGACAAAGTTAGTATGTCTTCTCGCAGAGATGCAGTCACTCATGAGGGTAGGGGCTTCTGTCTTCTCGGCTTAGTAGAGATGCTTCAGCTGATCTTGAAAGTAGTTGGCGTAGATCGATGGTTAACAGGGTTAAATTATCCATTTAGCTAGCAGTTAGTATTTTATCGATGAGGTTGGTGAGGTGAAAACATATTAGGGAGGCTTTCTAAGCTAGGTTATCACACCAAGAGTGTTTTTCAAACTGAAACACCAAAACAATCATACACACAACAAACAGATAAAAACACTCAAGGCAGCACACTAGGAAACAACAAGCAATCATCACACCAGACAAGGCACTCTAAGCATCTAGGGATGCCTAATACGCAGGGGTAGCTCAATCAAAGCGATTGAGTTTGTCCTATCCATCCTATTGGTTTGGGGCTGGTTGCATATGTTGACGTCTTCATATTGTTGACATCGTCTTCAACAAGGATTTCTCGAAGCAGTTGGTGGTGAAGCGGCTGTGTTGAGTCGTCGATGTCGAGGTGAAGACAAAACTGCGTAGAACTTATGGTCTCACCATCCTGGGGACGGAGGTCTTCAAGGAGTTAGCTGTCAAGGTACTCTCAAGTTGACAACTTCTGGTGGCTGGCCTAAAAATTACTAGTCAAGGATTGAGGACTCGGTCCCTGGCGACTGCAAAAGTGCAAGTCCATGGAGGAACAAGGTCAGCTCCTTGACAGACTTTGGTGACAACCAAAGATGTGATCTTATTATCCTTTTATGTGCATGACTAAGTCGGCATCCAATCTCCAATAGCTGTCGTTGGAGATACATGAGTCTTCCTGAGGGATTGATACATCTTTGAGTTCGAGTCTCCGGTCTGAGTTGGGGACATCGTCCAATATGTAGGTTTGAAGTGGATGAGACAATAGAGTAAGAATTTTCAAACATTCTTATAAAGCGGAGAGATAAGAATTTAGAAGTTTTGAAGAAATAAGAGGAGTAGAAGCTATGCTTCCGACTAAAGAAAGAATTTGTTTCGTAAATAGTTTTTCCCAAGTACTTGTTTCCTAACTAACGTCCATGCTAACTAAGGTCTCCTACAGTCAGGATGGCTCTGATACCAGCTCTGTGGGGACCCCGGACTAGCTGTCCGAAATACCCTGTTATGTATACAGTTCACGTTCCCATGATCAGTGTGCCGTGAACACATAACCGAACTGATATCAAATTACATCATCCTTTACAAAACGGAATAAGAAAATTACAATAAGGTCACATGACCCATCTTTACAAGATAGCCTCGAAGGGCCTAATCTAATCATCAGAGTAGCAGAATCACTTCAGCAGCGTAGAGCCCAAGTCATCTGCCTTAACCCTACAGGCAACTGACTGGGAAGACGTTCCTAGCTCGCATAGACGTCGTCAACTCCTTCTTCATCTGTCGAAGTCCTCCAGGTCTGGCCAAGTAAATAGCCAGGGACAAAGCCGTGAGTACATTTGAATTGTACTCGCAAACCATCAAGAAGGTGATAACAATTCTAACTAAAGAAGACAAGAGAGGAAGAATAGTTTCTCTGGTGGATATAGCATGTGAAAGAGAATCAGTTTCTCTTGTGGATATAGCATCCCACATCACAGTTGAAGGGGACACTAAGAGGGTGATAAGACATTTCTATGACATCTCTATATCTTTGTTAAAGAAGATACTTCAAAAGATATCCTATGACATCTATATATCTTTGTTGAAGAAGATACTTCAAAAGATTTCCACAACATAAAACACTAGGATGGGGTAACCCAATTTATTTGTCCTTCCCGACCATCTCCATATGGTCGACACAACCTTTCCCGTACCCTTCCGGTACTTCAAAACAAGTTCTTTCCTTTCATTTGCCAAACCATTTTGTAAACCAAAACTCATCAGGCTAAGCAACAGCCATTCCAACCGTCCATGACCGCGGACGCGGCTATTCGAATAGATTTTACTCTGCAGAGTTTGCACACTTTCCCCACAACTATCCGGATACCTATCGTGTGGGCATCATCCCCGCATAACAACGTATGCCACGACGGATACCCGAACATAACCTTTCGCTTATCTCCACTGACATGAGTCCTTCCCTGCGGGCTTACCCCTTCCCGGCACCCCGGCAGCATACCTCCTTTTGAGCGTATCTCCGGCGCCATGACAGAAGACCCTCAGTAATCGTCCGGCTATCAGTTAAGACAGTGTATTGCCTCCTCCAGAGCGCAACCCGGCGTCAGAGGTCATCGTGACCCTCCTAGAGAGTTGTGAAGGTGTCTCATGCCAGCTTCAACAAACTAGGGCTAAGCCCCGTGCCCACGTTGGGGTAGCTGTGGTTGCGCGGGTTAATTGTCACGGGTGAATACTTAGACGCCAAAGTTTTCATAAACAAGATTCTCTTTCCAACCATCTTTGCCAAGATCCTTTTCTTTCATAAACACACACTTAGGTAAGTCCAACTCACCCAAGGTTTTTCAAAAGTTCTTTTCAACAAGGTATTTTTCCAAGGGGTTCCCAACCTATAGTTTCATGTAAGAACTAAGAGACAACAATGGCATGATGCTAGCCATCATACCATTAAGGAGGTGATAAATGAGGTGTCAAGGGGATCATACATACTTAGGATAAGCATGCGTAGGGACAATATAAGTAGGATGATTAAACAAGGGTCATGATGTTAATCATCATACCACTAAGAAGATGATAATATAGGCGGTCAAGGGGGCATACATGCTTAGGGTAAGCATGCATGTTGTCAACATAAGAGGGAAAATACTTTCAGATTTGTGGTGTTAACCAACCAACACTAATAGAAGTGAGGGTGGTCAACGATATTTGACATACCTAAGGTAGGTAGGCATACTCATCTCAAAATGAGAGTACACCAAGATCATGATGTTGTTACTACTACACTCACAAGGGTTGTAGGAGTGAATCGACAAGAAGTGTCACATGCTTAAGGTAAGCATGTAACTCAACAAGGTAGGATGGCATAGCCATGATCAACAAGTATACCAACAATTACTAAGATGATCATGAAGTATGACCAAGAGGATCATCATGCTTAAGACAAAGCATGCATCAACAAGATAAAGAGACTAACACACACAAGATCAAGAGACAAGAGTAATAATATAGTGACAACAATATGAGACACGTCAATCAGAGATCAAGAGATGGCTTGCCTTGCTTGGCTATTTGTCCCTGGACTTCTTCCTTAGTATCCAATAATTCCTTCTTTTCTTCAAGAGTCACTAGTCCTTCATTCTCCTTTAACTCGTTGTCGTTCGTGTCTATCGTTGAGTAATATAACACACATTCAATACATAAAACAGGAAGCAGTTATCAAACAAACACACAAGGTTCAACAAAGGAGAGTTGAATTGGTTTGTAGAAACTTAAGTGATCTAGGATTTAGCCAAGTTGGACAAATTTGTTCTACGAACACAAGCACTCAATATTAATTAAGATTAGCACTAACATCACATAGATGCACCAACAAGTTTTTATTCCCAAAAAGAAATCCAATAATTGGAGTTTTAGTACGGAGATGGTAGTAAAACGTTATTGAAAGTTTTGGGAGTAACCAGTTTAAAGAATTTATCTCACAAGCTTTAAAATATAAAAAGCGTTGTGGTAAAGATTACTGTACACCATATAGGTGCATTACTGAGTTTAATTTACCGAAAATTCTAAACATGGATTTACCAAGTTTGCAAAGAATTTTGCAGAAGAAAAAAAAAGGAACAGAGAGAGAGATAGATGGACTAAAAATTGAACATTTTAAAAATGACCTGAAGATCATCTTTGAAATTTCAGAGTTAGACACACTCAGACTTTAGTGTCAAAAGTTAGAGATGCTAGGGCTAGGGTTTTGTGTGGTGTAGCACAAAGTGTTAGTGTCGATTTTTTTTTATAAAAAAAATCCAAGATCTTTTGTGGATGATTTTCACAAGTTTCCACTTGCTAAATTTGAATATTTGGCTTAGGCCAAATTATTAATGCATTTATGCACGAATGCAAAAGAGTGTAAGAAATATATTTAAACCAAGAGAAGATTGTGATTTTTAGTTTGAGAAAGGTTGATCTCACTCACATATGGTGGTTTTCTTGATCCCCTCAAAATAAGAAACAGAAATGCATAGGAATTAAGCATTAATATGATCATCAATATGGAAATGTTTTAACGGATCACTAGATCCTACATTGTCCACTTGAGGTTTTTGTAAAAATGATTTTTGACAAGTAAGGTTTGTAAAGTGGATCAGCTAAAACAAAAAAAATTCAACAGGAGTAAATAAAAAGGCATGATCCGTATTACTTGTCATGTAAATAATTTTAGAGACTAGAACTTGAGAAAATAAATAGAGAGTGATTCTCAAAAAAAATTTAGCATGCACAAGTATGACAATGCAACATTGTTTTGAAAAAGTTTTTGTTCCCCCTGATTTTTGCACTATGGACAACTAAACAGGGTTGGAAAAGTTGGGGTGTGACAGAGGCGGCTCTGTCAATTCTCCGTAACTCCCCAGGTCTTAGGTTTTCGGGGCGAAGAAGTACGCGAAGGAGAGGCGGCCAGAGGGGGCTGTGGGCCCCCTCCCCACAAGGCGGCGCGGCCAGGCCTGGGCCCGCGCCGGCCCATGGGGGGCCCATGGTGGCCCCTCTCGGCCCCTCCTTTTGGCTCCCTTCGTCTTCTGGAAAAATAGGAATTTTCGTATAACTTTCGTCAATTGTTGATCTTCAGAAATATGGTGTCCTGACGGTGCTTTTTCCAGCAGAATCCTGACTCCGGTGAATAATTCTCCAATGATCACGAAACATGCAAAATAGATGAAATAACATAAGTATCATCTCTAAATATGAAATATATCAATGAATAACAACAAATTATGATATAAAATAGTGATGCAAAATGGACGTATCAACTCCCCCAAGCTTAGACCTCGCTTGTCCCCAAGCGAAACTGAGCTCAATA
Organism: Lolium multiflorum; assembly: GCA_030979885.1. NCBI lineage: Eukaryota > Viridiplantae > Streptophyta > Magnoliopsida > Poales > Poaceae > Lolium > Lolium multiflorum. The sequence goes on from CM061748.1 coordinate 98,890,066, forward strand.
AACAAGACCACATGTTTATGGAGTGAGGAGTCGATAAATAAAATACGGACAAGAAGCATCATATTGATTCACACAAGACATTCTAGTAAACATTCTCTTCATATAACTCAACTTGAAATAAGTAAAGAGAAATCACAAGTAAAGGTGCATAGGAAATCATAAATGGTTATGGCAAACTTTGTTCTTGGTCAGAGAACTACTAACGGATTGTACTTATCTTCTAAGCAAAGCTTTCATATTAGAATTTATATAGCAGGGCTTTCATTCTCAATCATAACAATCTCCTCATAATCATTGATAACTTTCAAAGTCATATTCATTCAGATAAAATTTGTACTAAACAAGAAAGCATAAAAGACATGATTAACTGAATCATAGCATAAATGGTTGGTTCACAACAACTCAATTGCTTGCTTAAGATAGAGGGAAATAGGTTTACTGACTCAACATAAAAGTAAAAGATAGGCCCTTCGCAGAGGGAAGCAGGGATTAAATCATGTGCTAGAGCTTTTCAAGTTTTGAAATCATATAAAGAGCATAAAAATAAGATTTTGAGCGGTGTTTGTTGTTGTCAACGAATGGTAGCGGGCACTCTAACCCCCTTGCCAAATAGACCTTCCAAGAGCGGCTCCCATGGAGGACGGCATTGATACGTCTCCAACGTATCGATAATTTCTTATGTTCCATGCTACTTTATTGATGATACCTACATGTTTTATGCACATTATATGTCATATTTATGCATTTTGGAACTAACCTATTAACAAGATGCCGAAGAGCCATTTGTTGTTTTTTTTGGTTTCAGAAATCCTAGTAAAGAAATATTCTCGGAATTGGACGAAACTTTCGCCGGGTCCTATTTTTGCACGAAGCTTCCAAGACCGAAGAGATAACGAAGTGGGGCCACGAGGCGGCCGGTGGCCGGCGCGGCCAGGCCCTGGCCGCGCCGACCTACCTCCTGGGCCCTCGTGTGGCCCGCGTTGACCCTCCGCCTACTTAAAGCTTCCGTCGCGAAACCCCAGTACCGAGAGCCACGATACGGAAAACCTTACGAGACGCCGCCGCCGCGAATCCCATCTCGGGGATTCGGAGATCGCCTCCGGCACCCTGAGAGGGGATTCATCTCCCGGAGGACTCTACACCGCCATGGTCGCCTCCGGAGTGATGAGTGAGTAGTTCACCCCTGGACCATGGGTCCATAGCAGTAGCTAGATGGTCGTCTTCTCCTTGTTGTGCTTCATTGTTGGATCTTGTGAGCTGCCTAACATGATCAAGATCATCTATCTGTAATTCTATATGTTGTGTTTGTCGGGATCCGATGGATAGAGAGTACTATGATTATGGTGATTATCAATCTATTGTTTATGTGTTGTTTATGATCTTGCATGCTCTCCGTTACTAGTAGAGGCTCTGGCCAAGTTTTTACTTTTAACTCCAAGAGGGAGTATTTATGCTCGATAGTGGGTTCATGCCTCCATTGAATCTGGGACAGTGACAGAAAGTTCTAAGGTTGTGGATGTGCTGTTGCCACTAGGGATAAAACATTGATGCTATGTCTAAGGATGTAGTTGTTGATTACATTACGCACCATACTTAATGCAATTGTCTGTTGCTTTGCAACTTAATACTGGAGGGGGTTCGGATGATAACCTGAAGGTGGACTTTTTAGGCATAGATGCAGTTGGATGGCGGTCTATGTACTTTGTCGTAATGCCCGGATTAAATCTCACTATATTTATCATATCATGTATATGCATTGTTATGCCTTTCTCTATTTGTCAATTGCCCGACTGTAATTTGTTCACCCAACATGCTTTTATCTTATGGGAGAGACACCTCTAGTGAACTGTGGACCCCGGTCCTATTCTTTACATAGCATACAATCTACTGCAATTGTGTTTACTGTTTTCTTTGAAAACATCTTCCACTCGATACGTTTAATCCTTTGTTACAGCAAGCCGGTGAGATTGACAACCTCACTGTTTCGTTGGGACAAAGTACTTGGGTTGTGTTGTGCAGGTTCCGCGTTGGCGCCGAATGGTGTTGCGCCGCATCACATTTCGCGACCATCAACCTTCAACGTGCTTCTTGGCTCCTACTGGTTCGATTAAACCTTGGTTTCATACTGAGGGAAACTTGCTTCTATACGCATCATACCTTCCACTTGGGGTTCCCAACGGACGTGTGCATCTACGCGTATCAAGCTAAATTTCTGGCGCCGTTGCCGGGGAGATCAAGACACGCTGCAAGGGGAGTCTCCACTTCTCAATCTCTTTACTTTGTTTTTGTCTTGCTTTATTTTATTTACTACTTTGTTTGCTGCACTAAATCAAAACACAAAAAAATTAGTTGCTAGTTTTACTTTATTTACTGTCTTGCTCTCTATATCAAAAACACAAAAAAATTAGTTACTTGTCTTTACTTTATTTGCCTAGTTTACTTTATTCCTGTTATCATGAGTAATCCTGAAGTTGAAGTTCGTTCTTTTAAGCAACAAGGAGGAGAAAGTTTTAAAGATGCTTGGTATAGAATTAGTAATGCTCATCAAAGGTGCATTAAGAAACACTCCACCACTATCCTTCTTAGGAACTTTTATGTTGGTTTGTCTAGTTGGAATAGATATGTTCTTGATACTCTTTCGGGAGGTAATTTCCTAGGTACTCCCGCTTTAGAAGCTAGTTGCATCATTGAGAGTCTAGTTGGAATACCACCTGTTAATGAAGTTAAAATTGAAATCTCTCTTGAAGATGTTATGAAAAAATTGGAAACCATAGAGAAAAATTTTCCAAGTATTGAAACTAAATTAGAAATGTTATTGGATAAAACTGATGAACTTGATAAATCCCTAGGAGGAATTGATGAAAGAATTAGTGTCCTAGGAACTTGTGTTATCCATGATAATCAAACCAATAGGATTGATGAACTTGAAAAAGCTATGGGAACCTTGGGTTCAACCTTTTCTTCTCTCAAGTATAATGAGAAAGCCTATGTGGGTAAAGAGCAAAAATTCATGTATGCCTCTAAAGTGCCTAAACAAAAGAATTACTATAGGCCTAAAATTGCTAAAACCCCTAGCACCACCATAGAAAATTTAGATAATGGAGCACCTAAAGCACCCTCTGCAACAAGTTGTGTTTGCATGAAAAATAATAATGTTGATGCTTCTACTCTCGATGTTACTTGATTTGCACTTTCTGCGCCTAGCTGAAAGGCGTTAAAGAAAAGCGCTTATGGGAGACAACCCATGTTTTTACCTACAGCAATTTTTTGTTTTGTTGAGTCTTGGAAGTTGTTTACTACTGTAGCAACCTCTCCTTATCATGTTTTTGTGCCAAGTAAAGTTTCTATGTCAAAGTTGATGTTATATTTGGGATCGCTGCGCAGAAACAGCATTGCTGTCTGTCACGAATCTGGGCACAATTCTCTGTAGAAAATTCGAAAAAATCTGCCAATTTACGAGCGTGATCCTCAGATATGTACGCAACTTTCATTAGTTTTGAGTTTTTCCATTTGAGCAAGTCTGGTGCCATTTCTAAATTCGTCTTTACGGACTGTTCTGTTTTTGACAGATTCTGCCTTTTATTTCGCATTGCCTCTTTTGCTATGTTGGATTTATTTCTTTGATCCACTAATGTCCAGTAGCATTATGCAATGTCCAGAAGTGAAAATAATGATTGTGTCACCTCTGAATGAGTGAATTATTAATTGTGCACTAACCCTCTAATGAGTTTGCTTGAAGTTTGGTGTGAAGGAAGTTTTCAAGGGTCAAGAGAGGAGAATGATATACTATGATCAAGAGGAGTGAAAGCTCTAAGCTTGGGGATGCCCCGTGGTTCACCCCTGCATATTTTAAGAAGACTCAAGTGTCTAAGCTTGGGGATGCCCAAGGCATCCCCTTCTTCATCGACAAAATCATCAGGTTCCTCCCCTGAAACTATATTTTTATTCAATCACATCTTGTGTTCTTTGCTTGGAGCGTCGGTTTGTTTTCGTTTTTGTTTTTGTTTGAATAAGATGGATCCTAGCATTCACTTTGTGGGAGAGAGACACGCTCCGCTGTTGCATATGGACACATGTGTCCTTAGGCTTTACTCATAATGTTCAAGGCGAAGTTTCTTCTTCGTTAAATTGTTATATGGTTGGAATTGGAAAATGCTACATGTAGTAATTCTAAAATGTCTTGGATAATGTGATACTTTGCAATTGTTGTGCTCATGTTTAAGCTCTTGCATCATATGCTTTGCACCCATTAATGAAGAAATACATAGAGCTTGCTAAAATTTGATTTGCATATTTGGTTTCTCTAAGGTCTAGATAATATCTAGTATTGAGTTTTGAACAACAAGGAAGACAGTGTAGAGTCTTATAATGTTTACAATATGTCTTTTATGTGAGTTTTGCTGCACTTGTTCATCCTTGAGTTTGCTTCAAATAACCTTGCTAGCCTAAACCTTGTATCGAGAGGGAATACTTCTCATGCATCCAAAATCCTTGAGCCAACTACTATGCCATTTGTGTCCACCATACCTACCTACTACATGGTATTTCTCCGCCATTCCAAAGTAAATTGCTTGAGTGCTACCTTTAAAATTCCATCATTCACCTTTGCAATATATAGCTCATGGGACAAAATAGCCTTAAAAACTATCGTAGTATTGAATATGTACTTATGCACTTTATATTTTATTAAGTTGCTTGTTGTGCGATAACCATGCTTCTGGGGAACGCCATCAACTATTGTTGAATATCATGTGAGTTGCTATGCATGTCCGTCTTGTCTGAAGGTCTATCATTTTGGTGGTTGGAGCATGCAAAATTGTTAGAGAAGAACATTGGGCCGCTAACTAAAGCCATGAACCATGGTTGAAGTTTCAGTTTTGGACATATATCCTCAATCTCATATGAGAACAATAATCATTGCTACATGCTTATGCATTTAAGAGGAGTCCATTATCTGTTGTCCATGTTGTCCCGGTATGGATGTCTAAGTTGAGAATAATCAAAAGCGAGAAATCCGAAATGCGAGCATTCTCCTTAGACCTTTGTACAGGCGGCATGGAGGTACCCCTTTGTGACACTTGGTTGAAACATGGCATGCGAAGACCCGGTAGTCCAAGTTAAGTAGGACGAGGTGCGGGCACTATTAGTATACTATGCGTGAGGCTTGCAACTTGTAAGATATAATTTTCATAACTCATATGCTTTATTACTACCGTTGACAAAATTGTTTCATGTTTTCAAAATAAAAGCTCTAGCACAAATACAGCAATCGATGCTTTCCTCTTTGAAGGACCATTCTTTTACTTTTATTGTTGAGTCAGTTTACCTATCTCCTTCCACCTTAAGAAGCAAACACTTGTGTGAACTGTGCATTGATTCCTACATACTTGCATATTGCACTTGTTATATTACTTTATGTTGACAATATCCATGAGATATACATGTTATAAGTTGAAAGCAACCGCTGAAACTTAATCTTCCTATGTGTTGCTTCAACACCTTTACTTTGATTTATTGCTTTATGAGTTAACTCTTATGCAAGACTTATTGATGCTTGTCTTGAAGTACTATTCATGAAAAGTCTTTGCTTTATGATTCAGTTGTTTACTCATGTCATTACCTTTGCTTTGATCGCTGCATTCATTACATATGTTTACAAATAGTATGATCAAGATTATGATGGCATGTCACTTCAGAAATTATCTTTGTTATCGTTTTACCTGCTCGGGACGAGCAGAACTAAGCTTGGGGATGCTGATACGTCTCCAACGTATCGATAATTTCTTATGTTCCATGCTACTTTATTGATGATACCTACATGTTTTATGCACATTATATGTCATATTTATGCATTTTCGGAACTAACCTATTAACAAGATGCCGAAGAGCCAGTTGCTGTTTTCTGCTGTTTTTGGTTTCAGAAATCCTAGTAAAGAAATATTCTCGGAATTGGACGAAACTTTCGCCCAGGGTCCTATTTTTGCACGAAGCTTCCGAAGACCGAAGAGATAACGAAGTGGGGCCACGAGGCGGGGGGTGGCCGGCGCCCGCCCTGGCCGCGCCGACCTACCTCCTGGGCCCCTCGTGTGGCCCCCGCGTTGACCCTCCGCCTACTTAAAGCCCGTCGCGAAACCCCCAGACCGAGAGCCACGATACGGAAAACCTTACGAGACGCCGCCGCGAATCCCATCTCTGGGAGGAGATCGCCTCCGGCACCCTGCCGGAGAGGGGATTCATCTCCCGGAGGACTCTACACCGCCATGGTCGCCTCCGGAGTGATGAGTGAGTAGTTCACCCCTGGACCATGGGTCCATAGCAGTAGCTAGATGGTCGTCTTCTCCTTGTTGTGCTTCATTGTTGGATCTTGTGAGCTGCCTAACATGATCAAGATCATCTATCTGTAATTCTATATGTTGTGTTTGTCGGGATCCGATGGATAGAGAGTACTATGATTATGGTGATTATCAATCTATTGTTTATGTGTTGTTTATGATCTTGCATGCTCTCCGTTACTAGTAGAGGCTCTGGCCAAGTTTTTACTTTTAACTCCAAGAGGGAGTATTTATGCTCGATAGTGGGTTCATGCCTCCATTGAATCTGGGACAGTGACAGAAAGTTCTAAGGTTGTGGATGTGCTGTTGCCACTAGGGATAAAACATTGATGCTATGTCTAAGGATGTAGTTGTTGATTACATTACGCACCATACTTAATGCAATTGTCTGTTGCTTTGCAACTTAATACTGGAGGAGGTTCGGATGATAACCTGAAGGTGGACTTTTTAGGCATAGATGCAGTTGGATGGCGGTCTATGTACTTTGTCGTAATGCCCGGATTAAATCTCACTATATTTATCATATCATGTATATGCATTGTTATGCCTTTCTCTATTTGTCAATTGCCCGACTGTAATTTGTTCACCCAACATGCTTTTATCTTATGGGAGAGACACCTCTAGTGAACTGTGGACCCCGGTCCTATTCTTTACATAGCATACAATCTACTGCAATTGTGTTTACTGTTTTCTTTGCAAACATCTTCCACTCGATACGTTTAATCCTTTGTTACAGCAAGCCGGTGAGATTGACAACCTCACTGTTTCGTTGGGACAAAGTACTTGGGTTGTGTTGTGCAGGTTCCGCGTTGGCGCCGGAATCCCTGGTGTTGCGCCGCATCACATTTCGCGACCATCAACCTTCAACGTGCTTCTTGGCTCCTACTGGTTCGATTAAACCTTGGTTTCATACTGAGGGAAACTTGCTTCTATACGCATCATACCTTCCACTTGGGGTTCCCAACGGACGTGTGCATCTACGCGTACGGCATCTCTACCAGCAAGGTAGATCATCCCCCTTCTCTTTTGTTTACACATGTATTTTAGTTTTATTATGGATGACACTCCCCCAACCTTTGCTTTCACAAGCCATGGCTAACCGAATCCTCGGGTGCCTTCCAACATTCACATACCATGGAGGAGTGTCTATTGCAAAATTAAGTTGCTTACTGATAAATCAGGGCAAAACATGTGAAGAGAATTATTAATGAAGGTTATTAATTGGGGCTGGGAACCCCGTTGCCAGCTCTTATTGCAAAATTATTGGATAAGCGGATGTGCCACTAGTCCATTGGTGAAAGTCCGCCCAACAAGATTGAAAGATAAAACACCACATACTTCCTCATGAGCTATAAAACATTGACACAAATAAGAAGTAATATAGTTTGAATTATTTAAAGGTAGCACATGAAGTATTTACTTGGAGTGGCGCAAAATACCACATAGTAGGTAGTTATGGTGGACACAAATGGCATAGGTTTGGTCTAAGGTTTTGGATGTATGAGAAGCATTCCCTCTCAATACAGGTTTTTGGCTAGCAAGGTTTGATAGCAAGCATAAAGGTTGAGGGAAACAAACAAATATACATGTGATAGAAACAATCATGCATCTTTCTCATAAGCACAAGCAATTTTAACTTCAGAATACTAACTCATTAGCATAAAGATAATAGAGTAATATATCTACATGTATTTCCCTCTTCTAATTAAACATCAAGGTGTTGTTGCTATTGACCAATGCTAAATTTGCCAAAACCAAATAGATTTACTTGATGCTCCCAAAGTGATATCAATACTAATGTCAAGAGTAATCATATAAAAGAAATTGCAAACTAAAATAAGGTGTGCAAAAAGTAAATGATAAGACTTCTCATTAATATTTCATAACGATAACTCACACCAACGGATACATAGATAACCAACTAAGAGAGATACTTCCACATTGCAAACTATTCCATATGATAACTTCCCTACTCATGATATGACACTACTTGATAGTAAAAGATAAAGGTAGTGATGATGTGATACCGCGACACTCCCCCAAGCTTGGAACAAACCAAGGGGATGCCAATACCGATGATGAATTACTCCTTCGGTGGCGATGATGGTGGATTCTTCTCGTCATCAGACTTCCAGGGAAGAGGCTCTCCATCAACAAACGATGTCTTGGTCTCGGGAATCCTGAAACTAGCAGCATCGCTAATGCGTTTAAACCTGTTTTCATACTCACAGTTTTGATTCCAAGCATCATAAAGTTGCGCCTGAAGTTGGTTGGTGGTGTTGTGAAGTGAGAGGATATCGCTCCACAGCTTTGCAGTCTCCTTCTCGTGTTCACCAATGAGCTCGGACACAATTCTGTGGAAGATGTCCACTTCACGCTCAGCCATCTTCTTGTAGGTGAAGACCTCTTGTTCTAGTTTCTCCATCCTGTCCTCCAAGCTTCCTTCTCCCTTAGGTCCCCGAACATCTTCTATCTGCAACTCTCCATCTACGAGCAGCAATTCCTTGGGATGCATCTTCAACTCGCTTATGTACGGGTTGACGACGTTCTCAAAGAAGTTGTCCTTCGGAGGCTCCGACGAAGACATGGTGGCTCTAGATCTGAAAACAATATCTGGCAGAAAACAGCTCGAAACAAAACACGACGAGAAAACGATATACGGACCTCTGGAGATCCGGGGGATTATATAGCAAATATTTTTACGACAAAAGGAAGGTTCCAGGCCGAAAACGAGTGGAAACGGGACGCCGAGGGGCTGTCACCATAGGGCGGCGCGGCCAGGGTGGGGCCCGCGCCGGCCTATGGTGACGGGCCCTCGCGCGTCTCCTCCACTCCGTTTCGATCCCGTAATTTTTCATATTTTCCAAAAACAGCAGAAATATTGTTCGGAAAGCTAAACGCGGACTTTTTATTACTAAAACTGTTACCTATTCAAAGTCGGACTCTGCAGAACTGTCAATTTGATCTTTGATGAAAGCTTCCGGAGTTATCACTTGAATAATATCAATATCTTCATTATAAGAATCTCCAGAAATATAATGCTTGAGTCTTTGTCCATTCACTACTTGTGTGGCGTTACCTTCCAAAGAGCTAATTTTTATTGCTCCTGAACGATAGACTTCCTCAATAACATATGGTCCTTCCCATTTTGAGAGTAATTTCCCTGCAAAAAATCTGAGACGAGACCGATACAATAGAACTTTATCTCCAACATTAAATTCTCTTTTAATAATTCTTCTATCATGCCACTTCTTAACTTTCTCTTTAAAAAGTTTAGCATTTTCATAAGCTTCACTTCTCCATTCATCTAAAGAACTCAATTGTAGCAACCTCTTCTTACCGGCAAGTTTAAAATCTTTATTAAGTTCTCTTACAGCCCAATAAGCTTTGTGCTCTAGTTCTAAAGGTAAATGACAAGCTTTTCCATAAACCATTTTATAAGGAGACATTCCCATAGGGTTTTTATAAGCAGTTCTATAAGCCCACAATGCTTCCTTTAACTTACTAGCCCAATTCTTTCTAGATTTATTAACAGTCTTTCCCAAAATAGCTTTAATTTCTCTATTTGATAATTCTACTTGCCCACTAGTTTGAGGATGATAAGCTGAAGCAATTCTATGATTAATACCATATTTGGCAAGAGTTTTTCTAAAACCACCATGAATAAAATGAGAACCTCCATCAGTCATAATATATCTAGGTACTCCAAATCTAGGAAATATAACATCTAAAAGCATTTTTAAAGAGGTCTCACCATCAGCACTTTTTGTAGGTATAGCTTCTACCCATTTAGTAACATAATCAACAGCGACAAGTATATGAGTATTACCTTCTGAAGAAGGGAAAGGACCCATGAAGTCAAATCCCCAACAATCAAATGGTTCAATAACAAGAGTATAATTCATAGGCATTTCATTGCGTCTAGAGATATTACCAACTCTTTGACATTCATCACAAGATAAGATAAACTTCCTTGCATCCTTGAAAAGTGTTGGCCAATAAAAACCTGATTGTAGAACCTTTTGTGCGGTTCTATCTCCGGCGTGATGTCCTCCATAAACACTCCCATGGCATTTACTCAATATCTCTTGTTGTTCATATTCTGGGACACATCTTCGCATAATACCATCCACTCCTTCTTTATATAAGTGTGGGTCATCCCAAAAATAATGCCTTAAATCATAAAAGAATTTCCTCCTTTGCTGAGCTGAAAAGGTTGGAGGCAAATACTTCGAAACAATAAAGTTAGCATAATCAGCATACCAAGGGCTCTCTCGCGAGCTCACCTTTATTACAGCCAATTGTTCATTTGGAAAACTATCATTAACAGGAACAGGATCATAAGTAATATTTTCCAATCTAGACAAATTATCAGCAACAGGATTATCAGCACCTTTCCTATCTACAATATGTAAATCAAATTCTTGCAAAAGAAGCACCCATCTAATAAGCCTTGGCTTAGCATCTTTCTTTTCCATAAGGTACCTAATTGCAGCATGATCAGTATGAATTGTGACTTTTGAATCAACAATATAGGGTCTAAACTTGTCACATGCAAAAACTACGGCTAATAACTCTTTTTCAGTTGTAGCATAATTTCTTTGAGCAGCATCTAGAGTTTTACTAGCATAATGAATAACATTTAATTTTTTATCTACTCGCTGTCCAAGAACAGCACCTACAGCAAAATCACTAGCATCACACATAATTTCAAAAGGTAAATTCCAATCAGGAGGTTCAACTATAGGAGCAGTTGTTAAGGCTTTCTTTAGAGTTTCAAAAGCTTCCTTACAATCATCATCAAAAACAAAAGGTACATATTTTTGAAGAAGATTAGTAAGAGGCTTTGAAATTTTAGAGAAATCTTTAATAAACCTCCTATAAAAACCAGCATGACCAAGAATACTATGAATACCTTTAACATCCCTAGGATAGGGCATCTTCTCAATTGCTTCAACTTTAGCTCTATCAACTTCAATACCTCTTTCAGAAATTTTATGTCCCAATACAATTCCTTCATTAACCATAAAGTGGCATTTCTCCCAATTAAGAACAAGGTTAGTTTCTTCACATCTCTGCAAAACTTTATCAAGGTTTCGCAAGCAATTATCAAAAGAATTCCCATAGACAGAAAAATCATCCATGAATACCTCAACAATCTTTTCACAAAAGCCATGAAAAATAGCAGACATGCATCTTTGAAAAGTAGCAGGAGCATTACATAAACCAAAAGGCATACGCCTATAAGCATAAGTTCCATAGGGACAAGTGAAAGTGGTTTTCTCTTGATCTTTAGCTCTAACAGCAATTTGTGAAAACCCAGAATATCCATCAAGAAAACAGAAATGAGTATTTTTAGACAACCTTTCTAACATTTGATCAATAAAAGGTAAAGGGTAATGATCTTTCTTAGTAACTTTATTAACTTTTCGAAAATCAATACACATTCTATACCCTACAACTACTCTTTGAGGAATAAGCTCATCATTATCATTAGGCACAACAGTTATACCTCCTTTCTTAGGAACACAATGCACAGGACTAACCCATCTACTATCAGCAATAGGATATATAATACCTGCTTCAAGAAGTTTTAATACCTCATTTCTTACCACATCCTTCATCTTGGGAATTAGACGACGCTGATGTTCAACAACAGGTTTTGCACCATCTTCTATATTAATAGCATGTTGGCAAATAGCGGGAGAAATCCCCTTCAAATCATCAAGAGTATAGCCAATAGCTCCTCGGTGCTTTTTCAATATTTCCAATAACCTTTCTTCCTCGATATCTGAAAGCTTAGCACTAATAATAACAGGATATGTTTTCTTCTCATCAATATAAGCATACTTAAGATTATCAGGTAATGGTTTCAAATCAAATACAGGATCTTCCTTTGGTGGTGGTGTTACACCTAAATCTTCAACCGGTAAGTCATGTTTAAGAATAGGTTGACGAAGGAAAATTTCATCAAGCTCATCCCTTTCTTCCCTAAAAACTTCACTCTCACTATTCTCCAAATGTTGCTGCAAAGGATTACTAGGAGCAAGAGCAATAGATGCACACTGTTCAACTCTAAAATCTTCATTAGGCAAATCAGCTTTATAAGGAGTTTTGGCAAATTTAGAGAAGTTAAACTCATAAGATTCACCAGCAAATTTAGTAACAATTTTCTCTTTCTTGCAATCTATAATAGCTCCACATGTATTTAGAAAAGGTCTACCAAAAATAATAGGACAAAACTTACTAGCAGCAGAACCAAGTACCAAAAAGTCAGCAGGATATTTAATCTTACCACATAGAACTTCAACATCTCGAACAATACCAATGGGAGAGATAGTTTCTCTATTAGCTAGCCGAATAACCACATCAATATCTTCAAGTTCACAAGAACCAATTTCATGCATAATTTCCGTGTAGAGCTCATAAGGAATGGCACTAATACTTGCACCAATATCGCATAAACCATAATAGCAATGATCACCAATTCGAACAGAGAGCACAGGAACACTGGCTTTCATAGACTTATTAGGATGCGAAACAATATTAGAAGCATCTTCACAAAAAATAATATGACCATCTTCCACATTTTCAGTAACAAGATCTTTAACTATTGCAACAGCAGGTTCAACTTTTATTTGTTCTTCAGGTTCTATAGGTTTCTTTGCACTTTTATTAACTACACTAGTTATAACAGAATACTCCTTCATTTTAGCAGGGAAAGGAGTTTTTTCAATATAAGCTTCAGGAAGAACATGATCAACAGTTTTAATTTCAATACATTTGCCTTTAGGCGAATCAACTTTATCTTTATATGGTTCATGATACTTATCAAAATTCTTCCTAGGCAATTCAAAATGAGAGGCAAAGGCTTTATAAATATTTGCAACAACTTGAGAGTCAAGACCATATGTAGCACTCATATTACGATATTCATCGGTATCCATAAAAGTTTCAATGCATTCATAATTATAATTTATACCTGACACTCTACCTTTGTCGTTCTCCCATCCTTCAGTATTTTCTTGGATTCGATCAAGAAGGTCCCATTTAAACTCTTCTTTATTGCGCGTGAATGATCCAGAACAAGAAGTATCCAGCAAGGTTTTATCTTGAAAAGACAGTCTTGCATAGAAATTATCAATAATAATATTACCAGGAAGCTCATGAATGGGGCATTTGAGCATTAAAGACTTCAATCTCCCCCACGCTTGGGCAATACTCTCTCCATCATGAGGCCAAAAATTATATATACGGTTGCGGTCTTTGTGAATTTCACTTGGAGGATAAAATTTAGAGTAAAATAGAGGCACAATATCCTTCCAATCAAGAGAATGCCCATCCTTCAGCAGTTTATACCAATGCGCCGCTTTACCAGATAGCGACATAACAAATAATTTCTTCCTAACTTCATCCATTGAAATACCTGCACATTTGAATAACCCGCATAATTCATGTAAAAACAGTAAATGATCTCCAGGATGAATAGTTCCATCCCCTTCATAGCGGTTATCCACAACACGTTCAATAATTTTCATAGGTATTTTATATGGTATTACTTCCTCACCTGGCGCCTCATCCACTACCGTTGCAGTAGTAGTAGATTTCCCAAATAGAAATTCAAGGGAGGATCTCTCCATAATGACTTATAGTAGCAAGCAGAAACAAAATCAGCACGTACAGTAAAAGTTTCCTTACCAATTCCACTTACCAATAGCGCTTCACTCCCCGGCAACGGCGCCAGAAAATAGTCTTGATGACCCACAAGTATAGGGGGTGTATCGTAGTACTTTCGATAAATAAGAGTGTCAAACCCAACGAGGAGCAGAAGGTGTTGACAAGCAGTTTCGATGAAGGATTCACTGTAAATGCTCACAGACAAGTATTCAGGGGGTTTTGATATTGCAGATAAATAAAATACAAGTAAATAAAATGCGAGAGAAATAATTGCAGCGAGTGGCCCAATCCTTTTTAGCACAAAGGACAAGCCGGTTTGTTTACTTATAATGACCAAACGTTCTTGAGGACACACGGGGATTTTAGTCTAGTGCTTTCGCTTCATACGGCTGATTAATCTTTATTGTTTTGATAAGTGTTGTGTGGGTGAACCTATGCTAATGCACCGCCCTTCCTAGGACTAATACATACTTGTGATTATACCCCTTGCAAGCATCCGCAAATACAAGAAAGTAATTAAGATAAATCTAACCACAGCCTTAAACTCTGAGATCCTGCTATCCCTCCTGCACCGATATACTAACGGGGGTTTAGGTTGCTGTCACTCCGGCAACCCCACAATTAGCAAACGAATACAAGATGCACTCCCCTAGGCCCATAAAGGTGAAGTATCATGTAGTCGACGTTCACATGACACCACTAGAAGAGTAACACCACAACTTAAATATCATAACATTGAATACTACTCAACAATAATTCACTACTAACATCCAGACTTCACCCATGTCCTCAAGAACTAAACGAACTACTCACGAGACATCATATGGAACATGATCAGAGATGATATGATGATGAATAACAATCTGAACATAAACCTTGGTTCAATGGTTTCACTCAATAGCATCAATAACAAGTAGTAATCAACACCGGGAGAGTTTCCCCTATCAAACAATCAAGATCCAACCCAAATCGTTACAGCGGTGACGAGATGCAGCGGTGGAGATGGCGGTGTAGATGATGGAGATGATGGTGATGACGATGGAGATGATGTCCAGCTCGATGACGATGGCGTCGATTTCCCCCTCCGGGAGGGAATTTCCCCGGCGGATTCCTGCCCGCCGGAGAGCTCTTTTCTCTCTGGTGTTTCTCCGCCCCGCAGAGGCGGCTCTGTCAATTCTCCGTAACTCCCCGTCTTAGGTTTTCGGGGCGAAGAAGTACGCGAAGGAGAGGCGGCCAGAGGGGGCTGTGGGCCCCCTCCCCACAAGGCGGCGCGGCCAGGCCTGGGCCCGCGCCGGCCTATGGGGGGCCCATGGTGGCCCCTCTCGGCCCCTCCTTTTGGCTCCCTTCGTCTTCTGGAAAAATAGGAATTTTCGTATAACTTTCGTCAATTGTTGATCTTCAGAAATATGGTGTCCTGACGGTGCTTTTTCCAGCAGAATCCTGACTCCGGTGAATAATTCTCCAATGATCACGAAACATGCAAAATAGATGAAATAACATAAGTATCATCTCTAAATATGAAATATATCAATGAATAACAGCAAATTATGATATAAAATAGTGATGCAAAATGGACGTATCAGTCCACAGTTCACTAGAGGTGTCTCTCCAATAAGATAAATAACATGTTGGGTGAACAAATTACAGCTGGACAATTGAGAATAAAGCCATACATGACAATATGATTACTATGAGATTCGTTTGGGCATTACAACATAATATATAGACCGTAATCCAACTGCGTCCATGACTAATAATCCACCTTTCGGTTATCATCTGAACCCCTTCCAGTATTAAGTTGTAAGCAACAGATTATCACATTAAGCAATGTGTGTAAAGTAAACAACAGAATTATCCTTAAACAAAGCATTGTTGTTTCCTCCCTAATAGCAACAGCACATCTATAATCTTAGAAGTTATTGTCACTCTTCCAGATCACTAGAGACATGAACCCACTATTGATCATAAATACTCCCTCTTGGAGTTACAAGCATATACTTGGCCAAAGCATCTACTAGCAATGGAGAGCATGCAAGATCACAAATAACATATGACAAGTATATAATCGATCTCAACATAGTATTCAATATTCATCGGATCCCCAGCAAACACAACATGTAGCATTACATAAAGATGATCTTGATCATGATAGGAAGCTCACAAGATCTAAACATGAAGCATAAATTGGAGAAGACAACCATCTAGCTACTGCTATGGACCCGTAGTCCAGAGATGAACTACTCACGCATCACTTCGGAGGCGGGCATGGCGATGTAGAGGCCTCCGGTGATGATCTCCCTCTCTGGTAGGGTGCCGGGAAGAGCTTCAGAACCCACCCAAGCTAGGGTAGGTGATGGCGGCCGCGACGAAACTTTTTGTGGATGGAGGCTCGGGTATTTAGGTTTTTCCTGAACAGGTGAATAAATAGGCGGAAGGGCGAGGTCGGTGGGTGCCCCGGAGGGTCCACACCACCCCATGGCGCGACCAGGTCCTAGGCCACGCCATGGCCTGGTGTGGCCGCCTCGTGGCGCCCCTTCGTCTTTACTCTGGACTTCGTCTTCGTTACAATAAAATAGGAACTTCGGCTTTTGTTTCGTCCAATTCCAAGAATATTTACTGTACAACTTTTCTGAAATACAAAATAGCAGAAAACAAGGAACTGGCACTGTGGCATCTTGTCAATAGGTTAGTTCTGGAAAATGTATAGAAGTGCAACGAAGTGTAAACAAACCATATAGAAATTGGCGTAAAACAATCATGGAGCATCAAAAATTATAGATACGTTTGCAACGTATCAGAATGCATTAAATATTTTATGAGAACTGATGAGTTTCATAATATTAGTGATGTTTATGGCCTTGATTCTCAAATTCTTGCAAACTGTTTTAAGGCCTTTGCCTCTTATCTTGATGTTCCCAAAAAGGAGTGGAACAAGTGCCATGCACCTTATAAAGACATTATTAATTGTGTTCCTGCTAGAAATATTGAAGTTGTACCGTTGATCGTGTTTTGCCTGAACCTTATATTGAGAAAGTACTTTTCAGGGAAAGGAACATTCTATTATAACTAGCGTGGTTAACAAAAGTACAAAGAAAGCTATAGAACCTGATGAACAAATAACCGTTGAGCATGCAGTAGCAATATATAGTAAAGGACCTTGCCACTGAAAATGTAGAAGATTGACACATTATCTTCTGTGAAGATGCTTCTAATATTGTTTCACATCCTAGTAGATCTAGGAAAACTAGTGTTCCTATGCTTTCTGTCAGAATAGGTGATCATTGCTATTATGGTTTATGTGATATTGGTGCAAGTTCAAGTGCTATTCCTTATGAGCTTTACAGGGAAATCATGCATGAAATTGGTTCTTGTGAACTTGAACAAATTGGTGCGGTTATTCAGCTTGCTAATAGAGAGACAATCTCTCCAATTGGTATTGTTAGAGATGTGGAAGTTTTATGTGGTAAGACTAAATATCCTGCTGATTTTCTAGTACTTGGTTTAGCTGCTAGTAAGATTGTCCTATCATTTTTGGTAGACCTTTCTTGAACACTTGTGGTGCTATTATAGATTGTAAGGAGAAAATTGTTACTAAATTTGATGGAGAGTATTATGAGTTTAATTTTTCTAAGTTTACCAAATCTCCTTATGAAATTGAATTGCCTAATGAAGATTTTTGAGTTGAACAACTTGCCTCTATTGCTCTTGCTCCTAACAATGCTTTGCAGAAACAAATGGAGGACCACGAAAGTTATATCTTTATAGAGGAAAGAAATGAGATTGACGAGATTCTTCTTCGTCAACCAGAGATGCTTAAACAAAATTTACCTGTGGAAGACTTGGGTACCACACTACCACCCAAGGAGGATCCTGTTTTCGATTTAAAACCTTTACCCGATGATCTTAAATACGCTTATATTGATGATAAAAAAATATCATGTTATTATTAGTTCTAAACTTTGAGGGCAGGAAGAGGAAAGGTTATTGGGAGTATCGAAGAAACACCGAGGAGCTCACTACAAGAAAAGTTCTGATAGACAACGTCTCAAAATCGTCCGCTAAGGGGTATTTTTCGTCGCCTATGGGCCTAACCCGACGATATGGGTTCCGTTGTGGAAACTGCGTCAGGCAAAGTCCAACGACGATTTTTTCGGTCCGTCGCGCTTGGGCGCCCTTCCGCCACGGAAAATCGGACCGTTGCGGAAGTGTTTTCGGGAGCCCGTTGACTGCGACGTCATGCAAACTGACACGTGGCAGACGCCGTTAACTGCCGTTAACGGCGTTAACCGGCTGAAACCCCGTGGTAGATGGTAGGCCCACACGAGGCCTGCCACGTCTTAAGCGGGCCGGGCCAGATGACATAGTTTGACCGGTCAACTATATAGCTGGGCTGGTCCATTAGTTACGTGGGCCGGGCCAAACCTCTAAGGTTGACTGGTCAAAACTTAAATGGGCCGGCCCATTTAACATGTGGGGTCCACCTTACAGAATGGGCCGGCCCAAGAAGCAAGTGGACCGGCCAAAACACAGTGGGTCCCACTTTCCTGTTAAAGGGCCGCCCATTTAGTGTGTGGGGTCCACCGTATAGCAAGTGGGCCGGCCCAACAAGCTAGTGGGCCGGGCCAAAAACACTGGGTCCCACTTTCCAGTTAAAGGGTCGGCCCATTTCGTTTGTGGGGTCCACCATAGCAAGTGGGCCGGCCCAACAAAATAGTGGGCCGGGCCAAAAACACAGTGGGTCCCACTTTCCTGTTAAAGGCCGGCCCATTTAGTATGGGGTCCACCATATAGCAAGTGGGCTGGCCCAAGAAGATAGGGTCGGCCAAAAACACAGTGGGTCCCACTTTCCCGGTAAAGGGCCGGCCCAATTAGTATGTGGGGTCCACCATATAGTGGGTCCCAACAAGACAGGCGGGCCAAAAGGTGGGTCCCACTTTCCTCTTAGGGCCGGCCCATTTAGTATGTGGGACCACCATAGAGCAAGTGGGCCGGCCCAACACGATAGTGGGCCGGCCAAAAACACATGTGGGTCCCACTTTCCTGTTAAAGGGCCGGCCCAACTAGTATGTGGGGTCCACCATATAGCAAGTGGGCCGGCCCAACAAGATAGTGGGCCGGGCCAAAAACACAGGTGGGTCCCACTTTCCTCTTAAAGCGCCGGCCCATTTATTTTGTGGGGTCCACCAAAAAGCAAATGGGCTGGCCCAACTAATTAGTGGGCCGGCCCAGTAGTTGGTGGGGTCCACCTTAAAGCAAGTGGGCCAGCCCAATTAGTGTGGGGTCCACCGTAAATCAAATGGGCTGGCCCAAGAAGTAAGTGGGCCAGCCCGTTTAGTTGTTGTTTATATGCCGGCATAATATGCGCTTTAGGATTTTGCGGGCAGGCACATATGTGATTTCGCTTAATAGGGCCGTTTAAGGGATGGGAATTCGTGATTTAGATACTGAGAATATTTACGCAGCATTGATTTCTGTCGGATAGCCTCACTTACCACAAGCACCAAAGAAAAAATGCGCGAAAGAACTATAAAAACTAACTAAATATTACATCAGCTGCAAGGCATTGAAAAAAATATTACAGAACCCAAAGAAATTGAATGGTAATTAAACCTAGCAATACAATGAAGCGATCCGGCAATCTTTTAAGTTGTCCATGCAGCACCTATATCTGAAACAAAGACATTACAAGTTAAGACAGCAACAATGGAAAGGCAAAGACACTACAATATTGTTTGGCAAAGAATTTGGAACTCATCATTTCGTCATTATAACAAGATCATTGTAATGCGCACAATAAGCAAACAAAGAGTGCATGCCGCATACCAACAGCCAATATAACAGAGCATGTTAGAATGAAACAGCAGACTTACTACTGTCGAGTCCCATGCAAACCAACATGTTCAGGGAGTACAAAATTGGCATGAACAACATAGTAGCAGGCTATAAATTTTGTAACAACGACTGAGCAAGATGAAGTTATGATGGCTACATCTACAGAGCAGGGAATGTAAACCAAAAATAGAAGTTACGATGGCAAAAGCTAAAGAGGAGGGAATGTGAACCAACATGTGCCAAGTGCAATTACTTCATTTTGGCCGTGAACTAAATAATACTCCTGAACTTATAGTGAAGGGGATGCAAATCAAGATGTTTCGGGATATAAACTTGTAATGAGCAACACATGGAGGATAGTTAATGCTGGAGCTTAGGATGGACCAGATACAGAATATAGTGGGATCACCTGTGAACTTGTATAAGAGGGAATGCAAACCAATATGTTCAGCTTTCCATATGTGAGCGTCATGCCAAGTCAGAGAAACAAGTCAATAATGCAGCTTTTGAAGAACAAGATGGCACGCAAAATTATTATCTAGTAGTATGACAAGTTTATTTGTACTACAGGCTAGATAGCAGAGTGATAGCATGCCAAACTAAGTCCTTACTTTGTTAGCTTACAATGAACTAGATACAAAACAATGGCATCACCTGTAGTACAGGGAATGCAAGCCAACATGTTCATGGAGTAAAAAATTGGCACAAACAACATAGTAGCAGGCCATAATTTTTGTAACAACGACTGAGCAAGATAAAGTTATGATGGCTAGATCTACAGAGCAGGGAATGTAAACCAAATATAGAAGTTACGATGCCAAAAGCTATAGAGCAGGGAATGCGAACCAACATGTGCAATTACTTAAAATTGGCCATGAACTAAATAATAGCAGGATGTTACTATAATACCTACAGTATAATTTTTGTAACAACGACTGAGCAAGATAGAAGTTATGATGGCTACATCTACAGAGCAGGGAATGCAAACCAAAATGTTCAATCGCTTAAAGTTAGCAATGAAGTAGAAAATAGCAACGTGTTACGGTCATAGCTAGGAATGAACTAAAAGAGCTTCAGACAAACAAGCATCTGAACCCAGAACATGGCGCTAAAACAAGGGACTTACATTAGGAGAAGCACTCTGTGGGAGTCACAGCAGATCTTCCTGGGGTTGATAGATCCGGTGATGAAGTACGCTACATGTGCTACTTGGGGTTGGAGAGACGGCCATTACACTTCATGGTTACTCATCTCATCTGCAATCGTTAGCACAAACAGGTTCCCCCAAGATTAAACAAGAACTTGCAGGCAAGCAATAGAAAAGCGACAGTAGAAGAGTTTAGATCATGCACGGCGCCGGTGAAGCAGATCCGGTTCATGCACAGCGGTGTCGGTGAGCAAGATACGATGCGGTGGACGACGGATCCGGCGAAGCGGCTCCGGTGGGGTGGACGATACCGCAGCTGAAGCGACTGCGGTAGACTGCTGGATGAGCATATGGTTTCGAGGTTCGGCGGGGATGATCCGGTCCGGTTGATGACGGCGTCGATGAAGCGGCTCCGGCAGGCAGCCGGATGACGAGGATCGCGAGGGCTCGGGTAGGCCAGGGAAGTCCGGCGGGGATGTTCCGGTGCGGTGGTCGTGGAGGTGGGAGAGAGGGACTTGGGAAGTTCCGGTGGGTGGTCTGAGGGAAATGAATTTTTTTGGGAGGGTTTCCGGGCTAGGGAGGTGGTGATCCAAAAAATGACGGGCAGACCCCCCCACCAACCGACTTTGCTGTCATCTCCACAGGGGTAGAATGGGAATTTGGAAGCGTACGAAATTTTTGTATTTTGTAGGCGGGAAGTTTTGCCGCTATGAGATTTTGAATTTCGCTAAGGTCCAAGTATAATGATAAAAAATTGTGAGACCGTACTAGTACCTCTGTTCAAGGCCGAGTGCAAAATCAAATCATCATCATCTTGAATATTGGTCACTACCATGGTCATGATCTATCTCTGAAATTAGCGTATCCGCTATATCAAAGTATAATGATAAAAAAAATTGTGAGACCGTACTAGTACTTCTATTCTAGGCCGAGTGCAACATCAAATCATCATCACGTTAAAAATTTGTTACCATGATCATGATCTATCTCTGAAATTGGCGCATCCGCTATATCTTTCAAAGTATAATTATACGAGTAATAAAAATTGTGAGACCATACTAGTACTTCTGTTCAAGTTCGAGTGCAACATTAAATCATCATCACGTTGAAAATTTGTTACCATGATCATGATCTACCTCTGAAAATGGGCGCATCCGCTAAAACTTGCAAAGTATAATGATACAAAATTGTGAGACCGTACTAGTACTTATGTTCAAGGTCGAGTGCAACATCAAATCATCATTACATTGAAAAGTGTGTTACCATGATCACGATCTATCTCTGAATTTGGCGCATCCGCTAAATCTCGCAAAGTATAATGATAAAAAAATTGTGAGATTGTACTAGTACTTCTATTCAAGTTCGAGTGCAACATCAAATCATCATCACGTTGAAAATTTGTTACCATGATCATGATCTGTCTCTGAATTTGGCGCATCTGCTAAATCTTGCAAAGTATAATGATAAAGAAATTGTAAGACAGTAGTAGTACTTCTGTTCAAGGTCGAGTGCAACATCAAATCATCATCACGTTGAAAATTTGTTACCATGATCCTCTGAAAATAGGCGCATCCGCTAAAACTTGCAAAGTATAATGATACAAAATTGTGAGACCGTACTAGTACTTATGTTCAAGGTCTAGTGCAACATCAAATCATCATTACATTGAAAATTGTGTTACCATGATCATGATCTATCTCTGAATTTGGCGCATCCGCTAAATCTCGCAAAGTATAATGATAAAAAAATTGTGAGACTGTACTAGTACTTATGTTCAAGGCCGAGTGCAGGATCAAATCATCATCATGTTGAAATTTGTTACAACGATCATGACATATCTCTAAAATTGGCGCATCCGCTAAATCTTGCACGTGGCGCATCTCGGTGCGGAGCAACAAGCCGGTGCTATCAAGGTTGAGGCGTCGGTAGCGTCATCGGGCTCTCCTCTTTTGATAGATCTTCTACATGGCGTGGCGCACCGCCCACCGAGAAGCAGTCATATGTGAGATCGACGTGGAGACGTCGCCGGCATCCTCGAGGCGCGACCGCCCTTCTACGAGCCAGAGTCGACTCAAGGTATGAATCCATGCGTTGTCGCGTCCCTTCTGCATATGAAGTGGAATGCCTTAGATTTATTGTTCTTCTCTTACGATTATTTGCCGGACATGTGTGCTCTTTCTCTGAATATATTGCTTGAAAAGCTAACCAAGTTACTTAAATTCACTTCGTTCTTAATCTTGCGTGCCAATTTTGTTATTTTTGCTGACAGTGGTGCGCGCAAGGAAATTTATTTCTGGGTGTGCTGAGCTGTTAGGCCTAAGTCGAAATCCTCAGCTAAACAAGGCCTCAGCTTAACACATAAAAAGGTGTTCAATCTCGCCCACAATGTCCTCTTCTTTCCTCTTCCTTTATTGGAACTTGTTTTGCAGACAAGGAAAGTGGCACGTGTAATGTGAGTAAAACCCTCTTAGCCAAAATCAGCTACGAGCAAGATTTTATGTATTGTAGATTCCCCAATTGACTCTCATCCCCAATGTAGTCTTTTTTATGTCAGTATAGACTTCTTTACTGGATGTATACTATCGTACATGGCATGCATTTGCCTAATGAGGAGCATTGTATTGCCATTCTAGCCAACCTGATCGATCTGTCAAGCTTCATGCACGAGATGCCATGTTTAATTTACTCCCTCGCTCCGATCCATATTTATTGGTGTAAAATGAATGTGAATCGGAGGGAGTACTCTTCTTAGATAGTACTATACCAGTTCAAAAAAAAGTACTGTACTACTACATCACAAATGCATCAAAAGAGTACTACATCACAAGACCACCACGGTTGTACTAGTAGAGTTTAATGCTTAACTTCCAAAGGGAATAAGATTACACATATGAACTTTAAACAGGCGCTGTCCGATGTCTGCTTGTTTGGGAGCACAACATAAATAATACTACCCCCGTCCATACATAAGTGACTAAACTTTGTCTGAAGATGTTTCATCTATATATGTTTTTAGTGTGTAGATACATCCGTATCTTGAAGGAAAAAGGTGAGCCGCTAACTTTTTGAATAGAGTGAGTAATACAATTCGGATAAACAATGGTGTAGTAAAACAAATACTCCTGCCCATCATAAAACAAAACACAGACTGACTCAAATATATGTACAGATCACAAAAAAGGTTTCATCAGAACCCGAACATATACATGCAGAAATGACCGTTTGATCACATAAAACAAAGGTTTCGTGGCATATTTATGCCCCCAAAACAAGCAGACGTAGGACAGCGCCAACGTACTAGCAGCTAGCACTATGGAGCTGCAGTACAAACAAATGGTGCAGCGACATTTCCACCAGAACGAAAACTAAAAGACATCAGACCAAACAAAAGCTGGGCTATCACTTCTTGCCCAAACAAGCCTTGCTCCTTCATATGCGACTTCCTTTTCTCTTATGGATGTTGAACTTTGAATTAGATGGGTTCCTGACAGCGCGTTCTTTTTCGTGTCCTTGATGTTGCACTCTGGATCAGGTCGGTTACTGTCAGGAAATGAACAAATTGATCAGCAAAAGTCATATGTAAATGAATGCAAAGGTTACATATGAATGACTAACCCGGTCTAACTGAGTAGGGATGTAAAGTGCACCAACGTCTAGCAGAATTGTACTTTCTCCACTGCCAGTTGCTCATATCTAATTGGAATACTCCCTCCTTTGCCCGTACAACCAGCTCATTTTTGTCCTCAAATACGCAGAGTAACCTTACTGGATGTTTCCAATTGTATGGAAATGATGTGTCAAGGCCAAAAAAAGTATCCAATTCAAAATTTATATGACATGTCCATGACTCGTGATCGCCTGTTGATGATCTTGTACTGGTCCATGTTTGTAGGGTGAAGTCTCTTATAACAGCAAGGGCAACATCTCCATTATGTCCCTTGAAGATGTGAATGTTAAGCATGAATATATCATGCGTCTCATGAGGGCACTGAATATATTTCAGAGTCTTCTTTGCATGGTCAAGCTCAATGATATATCTAGACTTCGTTGGCCAGTACAAAATACCCCCTATGAGAGTTGCCGGTCTACGGTCAATCTCTGACAGCATCGGAGTTGATCGAGCTAGAAACTCCCATTCTTTTGAATCTGGTGAGTAGATATGAGCCTGTGCATCGTAACGTTTAGTTGTTATCCAAACAACCGAGAACTTGCCACAATGTGTAAACGGTTCAGAGTTGTTTCTCGAACAGAGAATTGAGCCGCTGCTTTCAATTGTGTGATTGCGCCACAATGGTGGTTCTGGTATCGCTGTGAGAACTTGCCTAATTGGATCCCAGACTGATATATACCCTCTGGATACATTAGAATGGAGTAGCACCATACCATCGCGGCATCCCAGGACATAGATTTTGGGACCGTTCACTTGAGACGGGATTGCCAGCATCTTCAAGATGGCCGGGTGAAGATCATGCTCTGTGATGAATCGATTGTCCTCGGAGTTGTTGGTGAAAAACCCTAGCAACGGGTTTCCTCCGTTGTGTGACACAGTTAGCTTTCTGAAATAATTGCTTCCCATACATTGCCTCCATGCTTTCTTGGTGCCTGATGCAGCTAGTAAGCAGGTTGGATGGGGAGGAAGCCTGACAAGAATCTGAGAGACTACATCTCCAGGCAGATCGTTGATTGTTGTGGGTGTCCTTCGACTGAAGCTGGTAGGATTATGCAAATCGCACGATGCATCGTCAAAATTATGTAAACAGCACACTGCATCATCTATTTTTTAAAACAAAATGCAACATCTAATTTGACTAAGCAGCAAAATGCATCATCTAATTCATCATCAAAGTTTCCTAAACTGCACGGTGCATCAGCAAAATCAAAATAGTGTAAACAGCACAATGCATCAGCAAAATCAAAATAATGTAAACAGGACAATGCATCAGCAAAATCAAAATAATGTGAACAGCACAATGCATCAGCAAAATCAAAATATTGTAAACAGGACAATGCAATTGTAATCCTGTTGCATAATCAATGAAGCCCTTAATTTGCAAAAAAAAAAAAAACACCACAAAAATAGGACGCACCAACGGAAGGCAATCTCGCATATACAGTAATAATTGCTAACGTGTCAACACGATTGGAGGAAAAAGAGACCTCTACAGGACCCAAAACGCTGTGGTAACATCAGATGGGGTTAGCTTTGATATAGGTAATAAAATGTAAACAGCACAATACATCATCTAAGTTGACAGCAAAATTCTTCATCGAAATTTCCCACACTGTTCAAGGAATCAGAAAAATTACCTAAAAGGCTAAAAGAGCAAAATGCATCATCAGAGTAAAATATATGTAAACAGTACAATGCATCATCCAACTTTTGGCTAAACAGCAGAGAGCATTAGCTAGGTTGACAGAAAAACAAAAAAAAAAAAAAACCATGAAAAATTCCTGAAGAGGTGAGTGCATCAGAAAAATTACTACCTAAAAAGCATAATGAATCACCCAAATTACAAAAGAAGCAGAATGCATCATCAAAAATACAAAAACATCTCAATGCATCATCACGTCTGGTTTGGGCAAAAAACCCCAATCCACCAGATCTAACCTCATTGCAGTTGGGGAAGGTAGAACTTACAAAGGGGTTGACGAGTCACGATCATATGCAACAAGCGCCGCCTTAGATGAAGTCACCATCCAAGCTCTCGACGCGTTCAAAGCAGCCAGCTTCGAAGCCTCCGACGGTTCTCCCGGCTGCGCCGCCAAAACTCTCGAAGCACGCGCCAAGACTTTCCAACAAAATGCAGCTTCGATACGAGCATTTGCCAGCGCCACAGCGCCCGGGCCCGTCCTAGCCACCGCCTTCGCCTTTGCCTCCGCATCCGCTTTACATGTCTCCGCCGATGCATGCAGAGCATCCGTCTCCGCTTTCCATGTATCCGCCGACGCAGTGTAGGCATCGAGCGACGCCGTTTTCATTTCCTAGAAAACCCAGTAAGTTACTCACATTGCAATCCCCAAATTAAGGTTATATCGAACACAATGACCGATGAACCTCTGTACTCGCCGGAGGTTGGAGATGTACATACCTGCGAAGATCGGTCCGGTGGTGCTTGACGGTGGTGCGTCGGGGACGGGGGAGAACTCGGCGGGGAGAATGGTGGCGCGGCCCAAGACGGCGGCGCGGAGAGGGGCGACGGTGCGGTCATCGAACCTCGGCAGACAGTATTTTGTATATATATATGAGAAGAAGAATAAAGTCTGGTCGAATGAGGCAGCGCGACCGGCAGAGTACAACCGAAGGCTACTAGTGCTACCTTGGAGTATTGTAGTAATATAACATAATAAAAATAATGGCCTTGTTTAAACCACTCTTGTCAGTGTGGCATCGCTTCCAAATTTAATGCATTCTGTGGAAATCGGAATAATGCTGTAAAAACTCTCATACTAGTGTGGTATATATAGCATGCACCGACACTTTTCAACAAAATGTCGTCTCCATTTCATAGGAGACTGCTTGCACACTGGGATACGATGCTGACATGACGAAGGGCGCAGAAGTATTTTGGAGTATTTCATTCGAGCAGATCGGGGCGACGGTGCGTCTTTGGAGGGAATACCGTGTGGTGTGTCTTTGGAGGGAATACCGTACGTACTTAGGAGTATTTCATTCGAGCAGACTGCTTGCACACTGGGATACGATGCTGACATGACGAAGGGCGCAGAAGTTTGCGAAAATGGTTGTACTACCATCCGACCATTAGTATAATCGAGCAGCCTAGTATAATCATTGCGCGATAGCTTACACGAGAAGGAAAAGAGCCGAACAGCTGTGGATAATAAAAGCATTTGGCTCTTCGAGGATCCTTCTTCTACTGCCTTCTCAAAGGAGTACTACTATTGTAATCTTTTTTTTGTTTTTCTGGGACCTTCGGGTCCCTTCCCCGTTGAAAAGTGAAGTGTTTCGAATACATTCATATGCCTATGTTTCTATTTTTACAAGCAAATAAATAACAAAGGATGACTCAATGCACAAGTTGATCTCATTTTGAAATTTTTTAAAACTTCTTCTATTGTATTCAAATTTGATTAGAAGGAGTCGATCGATTGTACATGCCAATCGTATAGCTTGGTGGGTGGATTGGCATTTGAAGTTTGGTCATTGTGTTCTTGTTTGTTACCACCCTCGCAAGGCACGTCCAAGTATTTCCTGTCAGAATTTATGGCATGTATGTAGTTAAATAACCTACATTATTTCAATTATGAGTTTAATTACTAGGCAAAAGCTTAAAAATCCATATATAGTTCCAGATTAAGATGAACAAATCCTTGAACCTATATCTACAAAATTGATGGCACTAACACATCCTACCAAGCGGAAAGCATGTCTACCCTACTGCTTCCAAAAGGTGGAATTATGACAATAATGTGCAACTGTTAAAATTTGGTAGCCCTCCTTCACAATTAACACACATCTAGCCATTTTTGTACAGTAATAAAAAAGGGAAATCATTCTTTCATGCATGCATATAATTGTTAGAATCTCTTGTTTGTGAAGTTGCTTAAAATACGATCTCTTCCAAACTTGAGGTCATATGATAACTAAAAAGTTTTGTATGGCGGGATTTTGCATCAAAGGACATGCGCACAATACTCACTTGTGGGCAGAAAGCCAAACAAACTCATATTACTAGGTTTGTATTA
The DNA here is from genome assembly GCA_030979885.1 of Lolium multiflorum. Lineage (NCBI taxonomy): Eukaryota > Viridiplantae > Streptophyta > Magnoliopsida > Poales > Poaceae > Lolium > Lolium multiflorum. Next base: position 98,918,758 of record CM061748.1, read on the forward strand.
ATTTGTTCAAGAAATTTCACCATCACACATGATTTTGTGCTTGCGTTAATTTTACTTTAAAAACTTCTTCCAAATTCAAATTTTCTTCAAACATGCCAACGGTACATGTCTACCAATTAATAATTAAGGGTACACCACACGTACTGCCTCGTAGGGTACATAAAAAATTATACTATATTTTATGGCATGTACTAATTTCACATAATCTACAACTCAACGTCGAGTTTAATGATCAGCCCAGAACTAGAAAACAAATATACATATAGTTGCAAATTAACCTAGAAAAGCTCTAGTATCCTTTAAAACCCTAGAAAATGGACATGCATGCATGCATCCTACTCATAATAATTAATTAAGGTCTCGATCTCTATACTGCTCACGAAGTTTGGAATTCTGGCAAATATGCAACTTGTTTCATTAATTTACCATGGCGAGATAGATGCATGCACATCGATCACTTAAAAAATATAAAGTTTGTAAAGGATTTGGCATCCATATATGCTCACCGGATATATAGATAAGGCCAAGCAAACACATCGAATATTTCTGAAGAAATGTTTTTGCTAGAACCTTCAAATTTTTAGATTTACATCACACACAAAGAACACACCTTTAATTTCGCCAGGTTTGTGCACTAATAAAGTACTCCTACAGTACTAGAAATTGGATTGTTCTACTCCGGAGTGATATGCTCACCGGAGTATTTTTGGATCTTAGCTGGAGCGGCGTTTGGCGGTTGCACGAAGCCGTGCTGGATGTTAAGCCTGTCGAGGCACGCCTGGTGGAAAGCGTGCGCCACCTTAGCCTCATCGGCGCGCCGCTGCAATGCTGCGTCCCTGGGATTTGCAGCCGCCGCATTCTTAGCCTGCACGAAAGCTTGCAGAGCATCCCGGCATCTATAGAGTGCCGGGAACATCACGTTATATACGAGCTCCTTGGCGGTGTTGCTCCTGCAAAGGGCGTCGCCGTGATGCGCTTCGAAAGAACGGCCTGGCTCCACGGCCGGCACCGCCTGAAGTGCGGTCGGATTAGGCGGCTGGCCACGGGAGCTCCCTGCCTCCGCATCGTTCGCGCCGGCCGGGAAGGGGATCTCACCTGCTGGCAAAGAAAACCATGCGGCATGCGCGGGCGGAAAAGCCGGCCAGGGCCGAGCGGGCGTCGCATGCGGGGTTGCGTGGGAGATCCCTGCCTCTGCATCCATCGGCCCGCACGGGAAGCGGCTGGCGAGGGGCTCCACGGCCAGCGCCGCCGCCGCGGGCTGAACAACCGGCCAGTGCAGAGCGGGCGGGTTATGCCTTGGTGCGCGATGGACGAAGCGAAGGCGGCGCTGATGCTCCGCTTCCTCGTCGGTGGTAGGACTACGCGCGCGGCGACCAGAGCCAAGTCGGAAGGCCATAGATATGTCGATTGGTCACTTAAGCTGGAGAGGTTCTCTTACCATTTCGGAGAAGCGGAGTAAGAGGAAGTTGTTGCTTATACGGGTTCACTGCCACGTTGGGTTAAGAGGGGCAAAGTTGGTCAATGCCTAGGAAGTTGGAATCGTTTTGGCCCCAATTTTTTAATTACCTTGCGGTTCATCTCTCGGTCTCTCCCACCTCTTCACTATCCCTCCCCTTGCCTCCTTTCATGCTTCATCGTAGTGCATCTTGTTTTTCTAGCACCTTCACAAAAATCATACACATTTGGCCGATTCTGTCATTGTGTGCACTAATAAAGTAAAAAATCCATTATATGTGAATAAACGTTTAATACACTGGCTCGCAAAGATGTTTCTCAAGGCGATATGCACAATGCCTGCCAAAAATGGGTCATGATAACTAAATTTCGTGTTAATTTTTGCATGACATGTACTCACTTGTGTATGAAGCCAAGCAAACTCATAATCTATACCAAAAAAATGTGAAAGAGTTCTTTTTAGTATCCTTCATACATGGGGTTCCTATTTTTACTTTCTATTTTTACTAGTTACAAGTACTCATGCATGAAAACTTTTGAAAATATGTGCATTTTGGGCTGTGTGGAGACATGGTACAATAATATATTCAAGTTGATATACAAAGTCTAGACATATTCAAACTAGACAAATAATGTATCTAACCCCCTAACCCTAAACTCTGTCTTATGAAGTCAAGCATGCATGAAGAGAATTGGTTTTGGGTTTCAAACATGGAAATTTCAAAATCATCCCAAAAGCTTCATTTTAGAGCGACTAAGAAGGATCCAGGCTTACCTTTCCATTTTCATGTTTTAAACTTGTTTAAATCTTGGTCAAATCCTAGATTTAACCAAGATTCAAATGGGCATAAAATAAAAAAATGAAAAAATGAAAAACCAAAGCGCACATAGTCTTCTTATATGTCATATAGTAAGCATTAAAGTTGGTAAACAAGGTCTAGACATATTCAAACTAGACAAATCATGTATATACCCCCTAACCCCTAAACTCTATCTTATGACGAAGTCAAGCATGAAGATTAAGTGGTTTTGGGTTTCAAACATGGAAATTTTGAAAACCTCCCAAAAACTTCATTTTAGGGTGACTAAGAAGGATACAGGCTTCCCTTTTCATTTTCATGTTCTATACTTGTTTAAATCTTGGTCAAACCTAGGATTTGACCAAGATTCAAATGTGCATCAAAATTCCAAAAAAATCAGAAAAATGAAAAACCAAAGCACATAGTTTTCTTATGTCATATAGTAAGCATTAAAGTTGATAAACAAGGGTCTAGACATATTCAAACAAGAAAAATCATGTATCTACCCCCTAACCCTAAACTTTGTCTTATGTAGTCAAGCATGAAGAGAAGTGGTTTTGGGTTTCAAATATGGAAATTTCAAAAACCTATCAAAAGCTTCATTTTAGAGTGACTAAGAAGGATCCATGCTTGCCTTTTCATTTTCATATTTGAAACTTGTTTAAATCATTGTCAAACCTAGGATTTGACCAAGATTTAAATGGGCATAAAATTAAAAAATCGGAAAAATGAAAAACAAAAGCACATAGTCTTCTTATGTCACATATATATATAGTAAGCATTCAAAAGTTGATAAACAAGGTCTAGCTAGACATATTCAAATAAGACAAATCATGTATCTACCCCTCTAACCCTAAACTCTGTCTTATGAAGTCAAGCATGAAGAGAAGTGGTTTTAGGTTTCAAACATGGAAATTTCAAAAACCTCCCAAAAACTTCATTTTAGAGTGACTAAGAAGGATACATGTTTCCCTTTTCATTTTCATGTTTTAAACTTGTTTAAATCTTGGTCAAACCTAGGATTTGACCAAGATACAAATAGGCACAAAAAATAAAAAACAAAAAGCACATAGTGTTCTTATGTCATATCGTAAGCATTCAAGTTGATAAACAAGGTCTAGATATATCCAAACCAGACAAATCATGTATATATGTACCCCGTGTCGATCTTATGAAGTCTAGCATGAAGAAAAGTCGTTTTGGCCGGGTTTCAAACATGGAAATTTCAAGAACATCCCAAAAGCTTCATTTTAGAGCGACTAAGAAGGATCGAGGCTTACCTTTCCATTTTCATGATTTAAACTTGTTTAAATCTTGGTCAAATCTTGCTCAAGCATGAAGATAAGTGGTTTTGGGTTTCAAACATGGAAATTTCAAAAACCTCCCAAAAACTTCATTTTAGGGTGACTAAGAAGGATACAGGCTTCCCTTTTCATTTTCATGTTCTATATATACTTGTTTAAATCTTGGTCAAACCTAGGATTTGACCAAGATTCAAATGTGCATCAAAATTCTAAAAAAAATCAGAAAAATGAAAAACCAAAGCACATAGTCTTCTTATGTCATATAGTAAGCATTAAAGTTGATAAACATGGTCTAGACATATTCAAACCATACAAATCATGTATCTACCCCTAACCCCTAAACTATGTCTTATGAAGTCAAGCATGAAGAGAAGTGGTTTTGGGTTTCAAACATGGAAATTTCAAAAACCTCCCAAAAACTTCATTTTAGGGTGACTAAGAAGGATACAGGCTTCCATTTTCATTTTCATGTATCTACCCCTAACCCCTAAACTATGTCTTATGAAGTCAAGCATGAAGAGTAGTTGGATTTTTTGAACCTTGATCTGTAGTACTGGGCAAAGCCCTAGTTTAACCTATTTAATTATAGATTCGTAGGTCGATTTTTCTACCTTTTTATTATTACTATGCAGCACATGTGTGTTTGCCCGTCGAGTGAAACTCGGAGGAAGAGGGATCACTCGGAAGGAGAGAAGAAGGGAGAGAATTATGGTGTCTCCCCTTTTTCGGGTGATGATGTTGACTTTTGTGCAGGGTTTGTCAGTGAGCAGGAGGTGCGAGCGAGCGAGCGAGCGAGCGAGTCGAGCGAGGCCGAGAATGAGAGAGATTTGTTTTTTTTTTTGAGAGGGACGACCGAAGGATCCAGAAGGACCCACAGACTTCCAATACGCATCCTGATGCGTCTTCTCTTGACAAAGAAAATGTCTGGGAGTTTGCGTACCTATTGCACGTGACTTGTGCTCACTGAAGTGTGGGACCTCACGCATGGGCACCACACGTAAGTGACAGACCTGTTGGTGTAAAAACTCGGTTGATTATTATAGTGCATTAGAACAAAGTTTCCTATGGATTCAAGGGTAGGAAATCCAAGTTAACTCATTTACATGACATTATTTTTTCCATGAAGCAAAGTTAACGCACCTATCAATTGGTACATTTTGGAGTGACTAAGAAGGATCCAGGCTTACTTATTCGTTTTCACGTGTAAAACTTGTCTAAATCTTGGTCAAACAAAATTGGCAGAAAATTCAAAAAAAAAACAGAAAAATGAAAAACCAAAGCGCACATAGTCTTCTTATATGTCATATAGTAAGCATTAAAGTTGATAAACAAGGTCTGGACATATTCAAACTAGCTAGACAAATCATGTATCTACCCCCTAACCCCTAAACTCTGTCTTATGACGAAGTCAAGCATGAAGATAAGTGGTTTTGGGTTTCAAACATGGAAATTTCAAAAACCTCCCAAAAACTTCATTTTAGGGTGACTAAGAAGGATACAGGCTTCCATTTTCATTTTCATGATCTATACTTGTTTAAATCTTGGTCAAACCTAGGATTTGACCAAGATTCAAATGTGCATCAAAATTCCAAAAAAATCAGAAAAATGAAAAACCAAAGCACATAGTTTTCTTATGTCACATACATATATATAGTAAGCATTCAAAAGTTGATAAACAAGGTCTAGCTAGACATATTCAAATAAGACAAATCATGTATCTACCCCTCCAAAACCATAAATAACTCTGTCTTATGAAGTCAAGCATGAAGAGAAGTGGTTTTTGGTTTCAAACATGGAAATTTCAAAAACCTCCCAAAATTAAAGCTTCGTTTTAGAGTGACTAGTTAAGAAGGATCCAGGCTTACCTTTTCATTTTCATGTTTTAAACTTGTTTAAATCTTGGTCAAACCTAGGATTTGACCAATATTCAAATGGGCATAAAATAAAAAAATAGATAAAATAAAAAACCAAAGCACATATTCTTCTTATGTCATATAGTAAGCATTCAAAAGTTCATAAACAAGGTCTAGACATATTCAAACCAGACAAATCATGTACCCCCTAACCCTAAACTTTGTCTTAATTATATATGAAGTCAAGCATGAAGCAGAGAAGTGTGGTTTTGGGTTTCAAACATGGAAATTTCAAAAACCTCCCAAAAAGCTTCATTTTAATTAGACTGGCTGGTTAATTAAGAAGGATCCATGATTAATTACCTTTTCATTGTCATGTTTTAAACTTGTTTAAATCTTGGTCGAACCTAGGATTTGACCAAGATTCAAATGGGCATAACAATTCAGAAAAAAATCGAAAGAATGAAAAACAAAAGCACATAGTCTTCTTATGTTATATAGTAAGCATTAAAGTTGATAAACATGGTCTAGACATATTCAAACCATACAAATCATGTATCTACCCCTAACCCCTAAACTATGTCTTATGAAGTCAAGCATGAAGAGAAGTGGTTTTGGGTTTCAAACATGAAAATTTCAAAAACCGCCCAAAAACTTCATTTTAGAGTGACTAAGAAGGATACATGCTTCCCTTTTCATTTTCATGTTTTAAACTTGTTTAAATCTTGGTCAAACCTAGGATTTGATAAACATGGTCTAGACATATTCAAACCAGACAAATCATGTATCTACCCCCTATCGACCCTAAACTTCGTCTTATGAAGTCAAGCATGAAGAGAAGTGGTTTTGGGTTTCAAATAACATGGAAATTTCAAAAACCTCCCAAAATTAAAGCTTCGTTTTAGAGTGACTAGTTAAGAAGGATCCAGGCTTACCTTTTCATTTTCATATTTTAAACTTGTTTAAATCTTGGTCAAACCTAGGATTTGACCAATATTCAAATGGGCATAAAATAAAAAAATAGATAAAATAAAAAACCAAAGCACATATTCTTCTTATGTCATATAGTAAGCATTCAAAAGTTCATAAACAAGGTCTAGACATATTCAAACCAGACAAATCATGTACCCCCTAACCCTAAACTTTGTCTTAATTATATATGAAGTCAAGCATGAAGCAGAGAAGTGTGGTTTTGGGTTTCAAACATGGAAATTTCAAAAACCTCCCAAAAAGCTTCATTTTAATTAGACCGGCTGGTTAATTAAGAAGGATCCATGATTAATTACCTTTTCATTGTCATGTTTTAAACTTGTTTAAATCTTGGTCGAACCTAGGATTTGACCAAGATTCAAATGGGCATAACAATTCAGAAAAAAATCGAAAGAATGAAAAACAAAAGCACATAGCCTTCTTATGTCATATAGTAAGCATTCAAATTGATAAACATGGTCTAGACATATTCAAACCAGAAAAATCATGTATCTACCCCTAACCCTAAACTCTATCTTATGAAGTCAAGCATGAACAGAAGTACGGTGGTTTTGGGTTTCAAACATGGTAAATTCAAGAACCTCCCAAAAGCTTCATTTTAGAGTTACTAAGAGAAAGATCCAGACTTAATTACCTTATCATTTTCACATGTTAAACTTGTTTAAATCTTGCTCAACAAACCTAGGATTTTACCAAGATTCTCAAATGGGCATAAAAATCAAAAAATGAAATACCAATGCACATAGTCCTCTTATAAGTCATAAAGTAAGCATTCAAGTCGATAAACAAGGTCTAGACATATTCAAACAAGACAAATCATGTATCTACCCCCTATCGACCCTAAACTTCGTCTTATGAAGTCAAGCATGAAGAGAAGTGGTTTTGGGTTTCAAACATGGAAATTTCAAAAACCTCCCAAAATTCAGCTTCATTTTAGAGCGACTAAGAAGGATCGATGCTTACCTTTTCATTTCCATGTTTTAAACTTATTTAAATCTTGGTCAAACCTAGCTAGGATTTGACCAAGATTCAAATGGGCATAAAAATTCAGACAAAAAATCTAAAGAATGAAAAACCAAAGCACATAGCCTTCTTAATTATGTCATATATAGTAAACACTCAAGTTGATAAACAAGCTAGGTCTAGACATATTCAAACCAGAAAAATCATGTGTATATCTACCCCTAACCCTAAACTCTGTCTTATGAAGTCAATCATGAAGAGAATTGGTTTTGGGTTTCAAACATGGAAATTTCAAGTACGTCCCAAAAGCTTCATATATTTTAGAGTGACTAATTAAGAAGGATCTTGGCTTACGTTTTCATTTTCATGCTTGAAACTTGTTTAAATCTTGGTTGAACCTAGGATTTGACCAGAATCAAATGTGCATAAAATTCTTAAAAAAAATAGAAAAATGAAAAACAAAAGCACATGGTCTTCTTATGTCATATAGTAAGCATTCAAGTTGATAAACAAGGTTTAGACATATTCAAACCAGACAAATCATGTATCTACCCCCTAACCCTAAACTCGGTCTTATGAAGTCTAGCATGAGGAGAAGTCGTTTTGGGTTTCAAACGTTTAAGCCAAAAGCCCCATTTCAAATATTTCAAACTTATTCAAATTTGAAAGACACACAAGTTATAGCACACATAGTGCATACATTCTCACACATACTGCACTAGATGCTAACCCGGCCTATAGTTTGAGGCCATTGGATGAGGTCGAAAAAATCTTGGATTAGAAATGGGGTTGTTCGAACCCCGTAGTTGGATTTTTTGAACCTTGATCTGTAGTACTGGGCAAAGCCCTAGTTTAACCTATTTAATTATAGATTCGTAGGTCGATTTTTCTACCTTTTTATTATTACTATGCAGCACATGTGTGTTTGCCCGTCGAGTGAAACTCGGAGGAAGAGGGATCACTCGGAAGGAGAGAAGAAGGGAGAGAATTATGGTGTCTCCCCTTTTTCGGGTGATGATGTTGACTTTTGTGCAGGGTTTGTCAGTGAGCAGGAGGTGCGAGCGAGCGAGCGAGCGAGCGAGTCGAGCGAGGCCGAGAATGAGAGAGATTTGTTTTTTTTTTTGAGAGGGACGACCGAAGGATCCAGAAGGACCCACAGACTTCCAATACGCATCCTGATGCGTCTTCTCTTGACAAAGAAAATGTCTGGGAGTTTGCGTACCTATTGCACGTGACTTGTGCTCACTGAAGTGTGGGACCTCACGCATGGGCACCACACGTAAGTGACAGACCTGTTGGTGTAAAAACTCGGTTGATTATTATAGTGCATTAGAACAAAGTTTCCTATGGATTCAAGGGTAGGAAATCCAAGTTAACTCATTTACATGACATTATTTTTTCCATGAAGCAAAGTTAACGCACCTATCAATTGGTACATTTTGGAGTGACTAAGAAGGATCCAGGCTTACTTATTCGTTTTCACGTGTAAAACTTGTCTAAATCTTGGTCAAACAAAATTGGCAGAAAATTCAAAAAAAAAACAGAAAAATGAAAAACCAAAGCGCACATAGTCTTCTTATATGTCATATAGTAAGCATTAAAGTTGATAAACAAGGTCTGGACATATTCAAACTAGCTAGACAAATCATGTATCTACCCCCTAACCCCTAAACTCTGTCTTATGACGAAGTCAAGCATGAAGATAAGTGGTTTTGGGTTTCAAACATGGAAATTTCAAAAACCTCCCAAAAACTTCATTTTAGGGTGACTAAGAAGGATACAGGCTTCCATTTTCATTTTCATGATCTATACTTGTTTAAATCTTGGTCAAACCTAGGATTTGACCAAGATTCAAATGTGCATCAAAATTCCAAAAAAATCAGAAAAATGAAAAACCAAAGCACATAGTTTTCTTATGTCACATACATATATATAGTAAGCATTCAAAAGTTGATAAACAAGGTCTAGCTAGACATATTCAAATAAGACAAATCATGTATCTACCCCTCTAAAACCATAAATAACTCTGTCTTATGAAGTCAAGCATGAAGAGAAGTGGTTTTTGGTTTCAAACATGGAAATTTCAAAAACCTCCCAAAATTAAAGCTTCGTTTTAGAGTGACTAGTTAAGAAGGATCCAGGCTTACCTTTTCATTTTCATGTTTTAAACTTGTTTAAATCTTGGTCAAACCTAGGATTTGACCAATATTCAAATGGGCATAAAATAAAAAAATAGATAAAATAAAAAACCAAAGCACATATTCTTCTTATGTCATATAGTAAGCATTCAAAAGTTCATAAACAAGGTCTAGACATATTCAAACCAGACAAATCATGTACCCCCTAACCCTAAACTTTGTCTTAATTATATATGAAGTCAAGCATGAAGCAGAGAAGTGTGGTTTTGGGTTTCAAACATGGAAATTTCAAAAACCTCCCAAAAAGCTTCATTTTAATTAGACCGGCTGGTTAATTAAGAAGGATCCATGATTAATTACCTTTTCATTGTCATGTTTTAAACTTGTTTAAATCTTGGTCGAACCTAGGATTTGACCAAGATTCAAATGGGCATAACAATTCAGAAAAAAATCGAAAGAATGAAAAACAAAAGCACATAGTCTTCTTATGTCATATAGTAAGCATTAAAGTTGATAAACATGGTCTAGACATATTCAAACCATACAAATCATGTATCTACCCCTAACCCCTAAACTATGTCTTATGAAGTCAAGCATGAAGAGAAGTGGTTTTGGGTTTCAAACATGAAAATTTCAAAAACCGCCCAAAAACTTCATTTTAGAGTGACTAAGAAGGATACATGCTTCCCTTTTCATTTTCATGTTTTAAACTTGTTTAAATCTTGGTCAAACCTAGGATTTGATAAACATGGTCTAGACATATTCAAACCAGACAAATCATGTATCTACCCCCTATCGACCCTAAACTTCGTCTTATGAAGTCAAGCATGAAGAGAAGTGGTTTTGGGTTTCAAATAACATGGAAATTTCAAAAACCTCCCAAAATTAAAGCTTCGTTTTAGAGTGACTAGTTAAGAAGGATCCAGGCTTACCTTTTCATTTTCATGTTTTAAACTTGTTTAAATCTTGGTCAAACCTAGGATTTGACCAATATTCAAATGGGCATAAAATAAAAAAAATAAATAAAATAAAAAACCAAAGCACATATTCTTCTTATGTCATATAGTAAGCATTCAAAAGTTCATAAACAAGGTCTAGACATATTCAAACCAGACAAATCATGTACCCCCTAACCCTAAACTTTGTCTTAATTATATATGAAGTCAAGCATGAAGAGAAGTGTGGTTTTGGGTTTCAAACATGGAAATTTCAAAAACCTCCCAAAAAGCTTCATTTTAATTAGACCGGCTGGTTAATTAAGAAGGATCCATGATTAATTACCTTTTCATTGTCATGTTTTAAACTTGTTTAAATCTTGGTCGAACCTAGGATTTGACCAAGATTCAAATGGGCATAACAATTCAGAAAAAAATCGAAAGAATGAAAAACAAAAGCACATAGCCTTCTTATGTCATATAGTAAGCATTCAAATTGATAAACATGGTCTAGACATATTCAAACCAGAAAAATCATGTATCTACCCCTAACCCTAAACTCTGTCTTATGAAGTCAAGCATGAACAGAAGTACGGTGGTTTTGGGTTTCAAACATGGTAAATTCAAGAACCTCCCAAAAGCTTCATTTTAGAGTTACTAAGAGAAAGATCCAGACTTAATTACCTTATCATTTTCACATGTTAAACTTGTTTAAATCTTGCTCAACAAACCTAGGATTTTACCAAGATTCTCAAATGGGCATAAAAATCAAAAAATGAAATACCAATGCACATATATAGTCCTCTTATAAGTCATAAAGTAAGCATTCAAGTTGATAAACAAGGTCTAGACATATTCAAACAAGACAAATCATGTATCTACGTACCCCCTATCGACCCTAAACTTCGTCTTATGAAGTCAAGCATGAAGAGAAGTGGTTTTGGGTTTCAAACATGGAAATTTCAAAAACCTCCCAAAATTCAGCTTCATTTTAGAGCGACTAAGAAGGATCGATGCTTACCTTTTCATTTCCATGTTTTAAACTTATTTAAATCTTGGTCAAACCTAGCTAGGATTTGACCAAGATTCAAATGGGCATAAAAATTCAGACAAAAAATCTAAAGAATGAAAAACCAAAGCACATAGCCTTCTTAATTATGTCATATATAGTAAACACTCAAGTTGATAAACAAGCTAGGTCTAGACATATTCAAACCAGAAAAATCATGTGTATATCTACCCCTAACCCTAAACTCTGTCTTATGAAGTCAATCATGAAGAGAATTGGTTTTGGGTTTCAAACATGGAAATTTCAAGTACGTCCCAAAAGCTTCATATATTTTAGAGTGACTAATTAAGAAGGATCTTGGCTTACGTTTTCATTTTCATGCTTGAAACTTGTTTAAATCTTGGTTGAACCTAGGATTTGACCAGAATCAAATGTGCATAAAATTCTTAAAAAAAATAGAAAAATGAAAAACAAAAGCACATGGTCTTCTTATGTCATATAGTAAGCATTCAAGTTGATAAACAAGGTTTAGACATATTCAAACCAGACAAATCATGTATCTACCCCCTAACCCTAAACTCGGTCTTATGAAGTCTAGCATGAGGAGAAGTCGTTTTGGGTTTCAAACGTTTAAGCCAAAAGCCCCATTTCAAATATTTCAAACTTATTCAAATTTGAAAGACACACAAGTTATAGCACACATAGTGCATACATTCTCACACATACTGCACTAGATGCTAACCCGGCCTATAGTTTGAGGCCATTGGATGAGGTCGAAAAAATCTTGGATTAGAAATGGGGTTGTTCGAACCCCGTAGTTGGATTTTTTGAACCTTGATCTGTAGTACTGGGCAAAGCCCTAGTTTAACCTATTTAATTATAGATTCGTAGGTCGATTTTTCTACCTTTTTATTATTACTATGCAGCACATGTGTGTTTGCCCGTCGAGTGAAACTCGGAGGAAGAGGGATCACTCGGAAGGAGAGAAGAAGGGAGAGAATTATGGTGTCTCCCCTTTTTCGGGTGATGATGTTGACTTTTGTGCAGGGTTTGTCAGTGAGCAGGAGGTGCGAGCGAGCGAGCGAGCGAGCGAGTCGAGCGAGGCCGAGAATGAGAGAGATTTTTTTTTTTTTGAGAGGGGACCGAAGGATCCAGAAGGACCCACAGACTTCCAATACGCATCCTGATGCGTCTTCTCTTGACAAAGAAAATGTCTGGGAGTTTGCGTACCTATTGCACGTGACTTGTGCTCACTGAAGTGTGGGACCTCACGCATGGGCACCACACGTAAGTGACAGACCTGTTGGTGTAAAAACTCGGTTGATTATTATAGTGCATTAGAACAAAGTTTCCTATGGATTCAAGGGTAGGAAATCCAAGTTAACTCATTTACATGACATTATTTTTTCCATGAAGCAAAGTTAACGCACCTATCAATTGGTACATTTTGGAGTGACTAAGAAGGATCCAGGCTTACTTATTCGTTTTCACGTGTAAAACTTGTCTAAATCTTGGTCAAACAAAATTGGCAGAAAATTCAAAAAAAAAACAGAAAAATGAAAAACCAAAGCGCACATAGTCTTCTTATATGTCATATAGTAAGCATTAAAGTTGATAAACAAGGTCTGGACATATTCAAACTAGCTAGACAAATCATGTATCTACCCCCTAACCCCTAAACTCTGTCTTATGACGAAGTCAAGCATGAAGATAAGTGGTTTTGGGTTTCAAACATGGAAATTTCAAAAACCTCCCAAAAACTTCATTTTAGGGTGACTAAGAAGGATACAGGCTTCCATTTTCATTTTCATGATCTATACTTGTTTAAATCTTGGTCAAACCTAGGATTTGACCAAGATTCAAATGTGCATCAAAATTCCATAAAAAATCAGAAAAACGAAAAACCAAAGCACATAGTTTTCTTATGTCACATACATATATATAGTAAGCATTCAAAAGTTGATAAACAAGGTCTAGCTAGACATATTCAAATAAGACAAATCATGTATCTACCCCTCTAAAACCATAAATAACTCTGTCTTATGAAGTCAAGCATGAAGAGAAGTGGTTTTTGGTTTCAAACATGGAAATTTCAAAAACCTCCCAAAATTAAAGCTTCGTTTTAGAGTGACTAGTTAAGAAGGATCCAGGCTTACCTTTTCATTTTCATGTTTTAAACTTGTTTAAATCTTGGTCAAACCTAGGATTTGACCAATATTCAAATGGGCATAAAATAAAAAAATAGATAAAATAAAAAACCAAAGCACATATTCTTCTTATGTCATATAGTAAGCATTCAAAAGTTCATAAACAAGGTCTAGACATATTCAAACCAGACAAATCATGTACCCCCTAACCCTAAACTTTGTCTTAATTATATATGAAGTCAAGCATGAAGCAGAGAAGTGTGGTTTTGGGTTTCAAACATGGAAATTTCAAAAACCTCCCAAAAAGCTTCATTTTAATTAGACCGGCTGGTTAATTAAGAAGGATCCATGATTAATTACCTTTTCATTGTCATGTTTTAAACTTGTTTAAATCTTGGTCGAACCTAGGATTTGACCAAGATTCAAATGGGCATAACAATTCAGAAAAAAATCGAAAGAATGAAAAACAAAAGCACATAGTCTTCTTATGTCATATAGTAAGCATTAAAGTTGATAAACATGGTCTAGACATATTCAAACCATACAAATCATGTATCTACCCCTAACCCCTAAACTATGTCTTATGAAGTCAAGCATGAAGAGAAGTGGTTTTGGGTTTCAAACATGAAAATTTCAAAAACCGCCCAAAAACTTCATTTTAGAGTGACTAAGAAGGATACATGCTTCCCTTTTCATTTTCATGTTTTAAACTTGTTTAAATCTTGGTCAAACCTAGGATTTGATAAACATGGTCTAGACATATTCAAACCAGACAAATCATGTATCTACCCCCTATCGACCCTAAACTTCGTCTTATGAAGTCAAGCATGAAGAGAAGTGGTTTTGGGTTTCAAATAACATGGAAATTTCAAAAACCTCCCAAAATTAAAGCTTCGTTTTAGAGTGACTAGTTAAGAAGGATCCAGGCTTACCTTTTCATTTTCATGTTTTAAACTTGTTTAAATCTTGGTCAAACCTAGGATTTGACCAATATTCAAATGGGCATAAAATAAAAAAAATAAATAAAATAAAAAACCAAAGCACATATTCTTCTTATGTCATATAGTAAGCATTCAAAAGTTCATAAACAAGGTCTAGACATATTCAAACCAGACAAATCATGTACCCCCTAACCCTAAACTTTGTCTTAATTATATATGAAGTCAAGCATGAAGCAGAGAAGTGTGGTTTTGGGTTTCAAACATGGAAATTTCAAAAACCTCCCAAAAAGCTTCATTTTAATTAGACCGGCTGGTTAATTAAGAAGGATCCATGATTAATTACCTTTTCATTGTCATGTTTTAAACTTGTTTAAATCTTGGTCGAACCTAGGATTTGACCAAGATTCAAATGGGCATAACAATTCAGAAAAAAATCGAAAGAATGAAAAACAAAAGCACATAGCCTTCTTATGTCATATAGTAAGCATTCAAATTGATAAACATGGTCTAGACATATTCAAACCAGAAAAATCATGTATCTACCCCTAACCCTAAACTCTGTCTTATGAAGTCAAGCATGAACAGAAGTACGGTGGTTTTGGGTTTCAAACATGGTAAATTCAAGAACCTCCCAAAAGCTTCATTTTAGAGTTACTAAGAGAAAGATCCAGACTTAATTACCTTATCATTTTCACATGTTAAACTTGTTTAAATTTTGCTCAACAAACCTAGGATTTTACCAAGATTCTCAAATGGGCATAAAAATCAAAAAATGAAATACCAATGCACATAGTCCTCTTATAAGTCATAAAGTAAGCATTCAAGTTGATAAACAAGGTCTAGACATATTCAAACAAGACAAATCATGTATCTACCCCCTATCGACCCTAAACTTCGTCTTATGAAGTCAAGCATGAAGAGAAGTGGTTTTGGGTTTCAAACATGGAAATTTCAAAAACCTCCCAAAATTCAGCTTCATTTTAGAGCGACTAAGAAGGATCGATGCTTACCTTTTCATTTCCATGTTTTAAACTTATTTAAATCTTGGTCAAACCTAGCTAGGATTTGACCAAGATTCAAATGGGCATAAAAATTCAGACAAAAAATCTAAAGAATGAAAAACCAAAGCACATAGCCTTCTTAATTATGTCATATAGTAAACACTCAAGTTGATAAACAAGCTAGGTCTAGACATATTCAAACCAGAAAAATCATGTGTATATCTACCCCTAACCCTAAACTCTGTCTTATGAAGTCAATCATGAAGAGAATTGGTTTTGGGTTTCAAACATGGAAATTTCAAGTACGTCCCAAAAGCTTCATATATTTTAGAGTGACTAATTAAGAAGGATCTTGGCTTACGTTTTCATTTTCATGCTTGAAACTTGTTTAAATCTTGGTTGAACCTAGGATTTGACGAGAATCAAATGTGCATAAAATTCTTAAAAAAAATAGAAAAATGAAAAACAAAAGCACATGGTCTTCTTATGTCATATAGTAAGCATTCAAGTTGATAAACAAGGTTTAGACATATTCAAACCAGACAAATCATGTATCTACCCCCTAACCCTAAACTCGGTCTTATGAAGTCTAGCATGAGGAGAAGTCGTTTTGGGTTTCAAATGTTTAAGCCAAAAGCCCCATTTCAAATATTTCAAACTTATTCAAATTTGGTTCAAATTTGAAAGACACACAAGTTATAGCACACATAGTGCATACATTCTCACACATACTGCACTAGATGCTAACCCGGCCTATAGTTTGAGGTTTTTGAAATTTCCATGTTTGAAACCCAAAACCACTTCTCTTCATGCTTGGCTTCGTAAGATAGAGTTTAGGGTTTGGGGTAGATACGTACATGATTTTTCTAAGTATTTTTACGCCCATTTGAATCTTCGTCAAATCCTAAGTTTGACCAAGATTTGAACAAGTTTAAAAACATGAAAATGAAAAGGGTAAGCCTGGATCCTTGTTTAGGGTTAGGGGGTAGATACATGATTTTTGTGGTTTGAATATGTCAGACCTTGTTTATCACCTTGATATATGACATAGGAAGACGGTGTGCTTTTGTTTTTCTTTTTTTTGAATTTTTATGCCCATTTGAATCTTGGTCAAGTCATAGGTTTGACCAAGATTTAAACATGTTTAAAACATGAAAATGAAAAGGTAAGCCTGGATCCTTCTTAGTCACTCCAAAATGTACCAATTGATAAATGAGTTAACTTGGCTTCATGGAAAAAATAATGTCATGTAAATGATTTAACTTGGCTTTCGTACCCTTGAATCCATAGGAAACTTTGTATAAATGTAGTAGTATAATAATCAACCGAGTTTTTACATCAACAGGTCTGTCACTTACGTGTGGTGCCCATGCGTGAGGTCCCACACTTCAGTGAGCACAAGTCACGTGCAATAGGTACGCAAACTCCCAGCCATTTTCTTTGTCAAGAAAAGACGCATCAGGATGCGTATTGGAAGTATGTGGGTCCTTCTGGATCCTTCGGTCGTCCCTCTCAAAAAAAAAAAACAAATCTCTCTCATTCTCGGCCTCGCTCGACTCGCTCGCTCGCTCGCTCGCACCTCCTGCTCACTGACAAACCCTGCACAAAAGTCAACATCATCACCCGAAAAAGGGGAGACACCATAATTCTCTCCCTTCTTCTCTCCTTCCGAGTGATCCCTCTTCCTCCGAGTTTCACTCGACGGGCAAACACACATGTGCTGCATAGTAATAATAAAAAAGTAGAAAAATCGACCTACGAATCTATGATTAAATAGGTTAAACTAGGGTTTTGCCCACTACTACAGATCAAGTTCAAAAATATCCAACTACTAGTTCGATTTTGGGCTACTAATATAAAATTAAAATAAGTTGAACTAGTATTCCTCTAAAAAATCATTTTGGTATGCATTGTTTGATACTTTTCATAGCTATAGTGCATCACAAATTTATGATTTCATGCTTTGCTTTGCCAATTTCGATTTTTTCTAACCACCTTCTCTTTGATTTCAAATTTAGGTCAAACTATCGATGCCTACTATGTGTTCTACTTGAATTGGATGCAGCGTGCGCACATGTTTTGCCATTGTTCTGGGCTTCCACACATCTTTGGGGCATCCAAGTATTTAAGTTACCTTGTTTTTTTGAATTGTAATTCATACCCTTCCTCCCAATTTTTATGCCCATTTGAATCTTGGTCAAATCCTAAGTTTGACCAAGATTTGAACAAGTTTAAAACATGAAAATGAAAAGGTAAGCCTGAATCCTTCTTAGTCACTCAAAAATGAGAAGCTTTTGGGAGTTTTTTGAAATTTCCATGTTTCAAACCCAAAACCACTTCTCTTCATGCTTGACTTCATAAGACAGAGTTTAGGGTTAGGGGGTAGATACATGATTTGTCTAGTTTGTTGTTTAGACCTTGTTTATCAACTTGAATATAATGCTTACTATATGACATAATAATACTATGTGCTTTGGTTTTCATTTTTTTTTGATTTTTTCTGAATTTTTATGCCCATTTGATCTTGGTCAAATCCTAGGCTTAACCAATATTTAAACAAGTTTAAAACATGAAAATGAAAAGGTAAGCCTGTATCCTTCTTAGTCACTCCAAAATGAAGCTTTTGGGAAGGTTTTTGAAATTTCCATGTTTGAAATCCAAAACGACTTCTCTTCGTGCTTGACTTCATAAGACAAAGTTTAGGGCTAGGGGTAGAAACATGATTTTTCTGGTTTGAATATGTCTAGACCTTGTTTACCAACTTGAGTGCTTACTATATGACATAAGAAGGCTATATGCTTTGGTTTTTCATTTTTTTGAAATTTTATGCCCATTTGAATCTTGATCAAATCCTAGGTACGGTTTGACCAAGATTTGAACAATTTTAAAACATGAAAATAAAAGGTAAGCCCAACCTGGATCCTTTAGTCACTCTAAAATGAAGCTTTTGGGGGGTTCTTGAAATTTCCAAGTTTGAAACCCAAAACCACTTTTCTTCATGCTTGACTACATAAGACAGAGTTTAGGGTTAGGGGTAGATACATGATTTTTCTTGTTTGAATATATCTAGACCTTGTTTATATCAACTTTAATGCTAACTATATGACATAAGAAAACTATGTGCTTTGGTTTTTAATTTTTCTGATTTTTTTATTTTGATGCACATTTGAATCTTTGTCAAATCCTAGGTTTGACCAAGATTTAAACAAGTATAAAACATGAAAATGAAAAGGGGAAGCCTGTATCCTTTCTTAGTCACTCTAAAATGAAGTTTTTGGGATGTTCTTGAAATTTTCATGTTTGAAACCCAAAACCACTTCTCTTCATGCTTGACTTCATAAGATAGATCAGTTTAGGGGCTAGGGGATAGATACATGATTTGCCTAGGTTTGAATATGCATGTCCAAACCTTGTTTATCAACTTGAATGCTTACTATATGACATAAGAAGACTATATGCTTTTGTTTTTCATTTTTCTGATTTTTTTAAAATTTTATGCCCATTTGAATCTTTTGGTCAAATCCTTGGTTTAATTTGACACGGATTTAAACAAGTTTAAAATATGAAAATGAAAAGGTGGTAAGCAGGCATGGATCCTTCTTATATATATTAGTCACTCTAAAATGAAGCTTTTGGGAGGTTTTTGAAATTTCCATGTTTGAAACCCAAAACCACTTCTCTTCATGTTGTTGACTTCATAAGATAGAGTTTAGGGGTTAGGGGTATAGATACATGATTTGTCTTGTTTGAATATGTGTCTAGACCTTGTTTATCAACTTTAATGCTTACTATATGACATAAGAACACTATGTGCTTTAATTTGGTTTTTATTTTTTTTAAATTTTGATGCACATTTTGAATCTTGGTCAAATCCTAGGTTTGACCGAGATTTGAACAAGTTTAAAACAAGAAAATAAAAGGTAAGCCCGCCAGACTGGATCCTTCTTAGTCACTCTATAATGAAGCTTTTAGGGGGGTTGTTGAAAATGTAAGCATGTATCCTTCTTAGTACGTCACACCACAATGCTTTTGGGAGGGTTTTTGAAATGTCCATGTTTGAAACCCAAAACGACTTCTCTTCGTGCTTGACTTCATAATTAAGACAAAGTTTAGGGTTAGGGGTAGATACATGATTTTTCTGGTTTGAATATGTCTACACTTTGTTTATCAACTAGCTTGAGTTTTGGGTTTCAAACATGGAAATTTCAAGAACCTCCCAAAAGCTTCATTTTAGAGTGACTAAGAAGGATCCAGGCTTACCTTTTCATTTTCATGTTTTAAACTTGTTTAAATCCTGGTCAAACCTAGGATTTGACAAAGATTCAAATATATGGGCATAAAATTCAAAAAAAATAGAAAAATGAAAAACCAAAGCACATAATCTTCTTATGTCATATAGTAAGCATTAAAGTTGACAAAAAAGGTCTAGACATATGCAAACTAGACAAATCATGTATCTACCCCCTAACCCCTAAACTCTGTCTTATGAAGTCAAGCATGAAGAGAAGTCGTTTTGGGTTTCAAACATGGAAATTTCAAGAACATCCCAAAAGCTTCATTTTAGAGTGACTAAGAAGGATCCATGATTACCTTTTCATTTTCATGTTTTAAACTTGTTTAATCTTGGTCAAACCTAGGATTTGACCAAGATTCAAATGGGCACAAAATTTAAAAAATCAGAAAAATGAAAAACCAAAGTACATAGTCTTCTTATGTCATGTAGTAAGCATTCAAGTTGATAAAATGGTTCATGCAGGCGTCTTAGCTCCTAAAAAAAATTATACACCAATTGATTTGACGAATTGATGATTTACTCTAGTCTGCTTCTAGACCATGCAGCTAGCGAGTATTCATATGTACTGCATGGAGCCCCCAACTTTTGACTTCCCGTGTCGGAAAAGGCCTGTCTAATAATGTGGGGCAGTGAGGTATCCCGAAGTATCTAGAGGGTTCCAGTGTTTCAGGCTTTCAGCATCGCCAGTCCAAGGGAAGGATGGGTGACGAATCCGTGCATTCACAGCCGTTTAGATCTGAAGAGTCCTTGTATGATGAGCGGTAGATAGCACCTCTAAGCTGCAAATCAACAGCTTCAATTACTTCAAATGAGCATTGGCCGGAACGCTGACAGAGTGAAAAAATTCAATTTCAAAAACTCATGTATAGAATAGAAAAAAAATAAAAAACATGTAGATAGAATAGAGGTATAGATAGATTAGCCCAAAAAAGAAGAGGACGGGGAAATTTCGAACGCTCGCCTTTAACTCAGCACAGCAGACACCTCCCTCGCGCACCTAAACTTTCGAACGCGCGCCCAATATTTCGAACGCTCGCCTTTAACTCAGCACCCAGCCCACCTTGTTCTTCTCTAGACACCTCCTTCGGCGCCCTGTTCTTCTCTAGACACACCCTCGGTGAACCAGGCCGCGCACCAAAACTTCCCCACGCTGTCTATCAGCCGCGTCAGCCGGCGACTGCTGGTGGCGCCGTTCTTCTCCAGCCGCACCGGCAGGCGCGGTCAGCTGGTAGATCCTCACGGTATGCATGCTATCTTCAGGCCTGGGCAAGTACGATTCATTATAGCTCAATCGAAGTCAGTCGCCGTCGCCCAGCCCTTATAAGTTCGTTAGTTCGTTCGAATCGATCGGTTGATATTGTTTTCCTCTCGATGTGTTTGTTTGACATTGTTTTCCGCTTTACCTATTTGCTCGAATTCGTTCGTACTGTACACTGTACTGCTCACCATTGCCCAATGTCTGTAGTCGTCGCTTGGTGCCAGTCCTCTATGGACCTGTTTGTAATCTTATTACTTCTGGGTTCTTTGCACTGCTAATACATCGGTGGATTTACGGCCAAAAAGAAGAAAGAATTTGTTGGTATTATATTGCTTTCGATTGATCTGTTCGCCCCCAAGCTTTTACAGAAGCCGCAAGAGATTCAAGGATGAAATGGCTCTCCTTGTTTGCGGTGGCGGATCTACAGGGTATGCCGTATATGCCACGGCATACCCTGCGTCCAAGCCGTGCAAGATCTTTGATAGTTTAATGAGCTGAGCAATTAATCAAGATGAGTGATGTATATGTATACATGCGGTGCTAATACATGTGGCGGTGCAGCCATGCGAACACTGAGCTAGTGCATGTAACCGATTGATTAGACATCCGATTGATTTGGCCAAAATCCGGTGATAACACATGCCCCCCTGGTTTTGGTAATGATAATATCAAAACCATCTGTTTTTCCTTCGAGGGGTCATGTCGTGGCAGAGCAGAACCGTCGCAGTATTCTTCATCATGACGCCTTGCCTTCTCAACTTCTCTGCACGATTTGACAGTTTTGAATATTTTATGATTTGCCACACTTTTCTTAAAAGTGTCTATTATTTGCCACATGACCACCACATGTCTCTTTTTATTTAACCGCATCGAACAGTTCACTTCTTCATCCTCCTGCTTCAAACCAGCCATCGGCCCAAAAACCCTCCTCCTCTGTAACCATGTCTTCCTCTTCCTCCTCCCAATCCTTTTCCTCGAGTGAGCTGGAGCCAGAGGTCAGCCAGATGGAAGCGTACAATAGGCGCGCTCCCAAGCATTGGGACGAGCAAGAGTTCGACTTCGACTTCGTACCAGAGGGTCGACCCGAGGACCTCGTCTGGTCGGATGGCGACATGCCCCTGACTGACGGGGAAGATGACCTCCGATTCCTGATTGACGGAGAACTGGAGGCGGAGAGCGACGACGACGACCCTCTCTTCCGGGGTAAATTCACTTCCTCCACCAAAGAAGAAGAAGAAGAAGAAGAGGACGACGAAGACGAAGACATCTCCTCCGACACGAAGAAGGAACCAGAGGACGACACCTCCTCCGATGAACCGCCACCAAAGCGCATCCGTGGCTGGGCCTGGTCCGATGAGGAGGATGATGATGAAGAGGAAGAGGCCTCCGCTGAAGGTCACAGTAGCAGCGACGAGGAATTCGTCGACAGTAGCAATGACGGCAGCTACCCCAGCGACGACGAAGACGGCAACAGCCCTTAGAGTAGGGATTTACTAGCATAAGACTAGCCGTAGCAATCTGTTCCCCTTTTGTTGAGCAATCAGCTTCTCCTTGTAAGAAATCCCCTTTTAAATCAATGAAGATGGATAGATTCTTCCTTTTGAGGGCAATCAGCTCTTCTATGTAAGAAATCTGATCATCGATGAAGAATTTCCTCTAATTTGACTTTGTCGATTTTCTTCAAATTGATTTAGCCGATTTTCCCTCAATACTCCACTATAATAAATATAGCATATCTATGATAGTACTCTATGATACCACCCACTATGCACCCATGTTCCAAACACCACTCCCGCTGACTGTACCTTATTGTATCGAGCGATAAGCTTGATGAGCAACCCAAACAAACAAAAAAAAGACTGTACCTTATTGTACTTGCTCTTACCCGTATCTTCTCTTTCTCTTTCATCGCGAGTGCAGCTAATTCAGTTAGTCTTCCAATGAATATTAATATTTTGTCTCAATGATGTCATGTTTCGACTAACAATTAGCACTTTTGAATTCTTAGATTGCCTTTTCACACGATGCACTTCTTTTAATTTATTTTACCACATTTCAATGTGAACCTTGACCAAATAAATAGGACAACAATATCACGATCATATAATACATAAGCAGCATTGTTAGAATCGTGTTGGAAAATACTTTCTAATGATACCAGTTTTATATCAATTTTTTTATATACTTCATCCTGAAAAATATGTTTCAACTTCATCAAAACTTGCATGTATCTGCAAACTAAACTCATCTAAATACATGTATATCTACATAAAATTGAAACATCATTTTTAAATAGAGAGATATAGATTAATATTTTTTCGAAGATAAAATACGAAAAACAAGGGTGCATTGTTTATTGAAATGGAGTGAGTAGTATATATAAAATCATTTTAGTTGCCAATGATCATGTTGAGGGCCTCTATTTCTTGTTTTGCTCAGGCCCTCCGTATTCTCAGGTACGGCCCTGGTGGTCTATGAACCTGTATGTAATCTTATTACTTTTGGCTTCTTTGCACTGCTAATAGATCGGCGGAATTACGGCAAAAAAGAAGAAAGAATGTGTTGGTATTGTATTGCTTTCGATAGATCTGTTCGCCCCTCCCCCCCAAGCATTTATAGATGGCACAAGAGATTCAAGGATGAAATTGCTCTCCTTGTTCATAAGGCAAAGAGGAAATCATATCATGGGTAGAACATTATATATATATTTTGCTGCTTGGGATCTATGATCCTTTTAGTTGCTGCTCTCCAGCAACTTTTGTACATATTTCCCTCTTTTTATTAATAAAAAAATAATAAGTGGGGAAACCCAGTGGTCAGCCTAAAAAAATCTGTTCGCTAGGTAGCCGTAGTTTTGCACTCAGTTTGTTTGCTGAAATCGGCTCAAATAATGTAGCATTTATAGTTTTATATTCGACCTGTTTGCTCAGGTATGCTTGCTTACATTCGTAGGTGACCTGTTTGTTGAAATAGCTTATCGCTTCTCTGACCATCTATCTCCTCAACAGATGGACAGAACTTGGATATTATTTGACTCATTAACCACACCAACATATTTGAGTGGTATTGAAGACTTCATGAAGCACGTTAGTGATTTTACTGACGGCGACAAGACAAAGGAAGTGATTTGTCCATGCCGCGTATGTTTGAATATTGGGTCCAAGCCTCAACATGTAGTCTCAGATCATTTATTCGTTTATGGGATGGACCAGACATATATCAGGTGGATTAACCATGGTGAACACTATGATCAGCCTGACATTATTGATCCTCTTTATTCTGATGGTTATCAGCCTGAAGATCTCGTCCAGGATGAGGCTACTGCTAATTTGTTACGGGATCTGTATCCATATGCAAGCCAACAGCCCCATGGTTATCACAAAAAGCCTCTTTTCCATGACCTGATAGAAGATGCTAAGCGCTTAGTGGCCCCTGGTTCTGTTGTGTCAAGATTCGAATTAATTGTGAAATTACTTCATGACAAGTCATACCAGGGGATTACCAATAAAGCGTTCAATGCAGTTGCGAAGACATACAGCGATGCACTCCCTGGGGCTGGACTGCCAAAATCCTTTTATGAGGTGAAGCAGTACATCAAGGTACTGGGACTTGGATATGAGAAGATTGATTTTTGCAAAAATAACTGTGCACTGTTTTGGATGGAGTATAATGACCTCGATGAATGTCCAGTATGTAAGGAATCAAGATGGAAACATGATGGAGCTGGTGGTAAGAAAAAGATTCCTTGGAAGGTTCTGAGATACTTTCCACTTGTACAAAGATTGCAGAGGTTGTTTGCTTCAGAACAAACATCTCGGGAAACAAGATGGCACAAAGAGATTCTCACGCCCGACCCTGATTTACTGAGGCATCCTGCTGATGGCGATGAATGGAAGCAATTCGACCTGGATCATCCAGATTTTGCTGCAGATCCAAGGAACCTGAGACTTGGCCTTGCTACAGATGGATTCAACCCATTTGGCAACATGAGCAACTCGTATAGCATGTGGCCAGTACTAGTTACACCTTACAACCAGGCTCCCTGGACATGCACCGATCAGTCGAACTGTATGATGGCCTTACTCATCCCAGGTCCCAAATCTCCTGGGAAGGATTTTGATGTGTTCATGCAGCCTCTTATTAGAGACTTGCAAACATTATGGGAGGGTGTCCCTACACGGGATGTGTGTCAACCTAAAGAACAAAATTTTCTATTACGTGCTGCTGTACTGTATTGCACCCATGATTATCCAGCTTTGGGCACTATGTCAGGCAGAGTAACATCAGGTTATAATGCATGTGTTCACTGTGATACTGATCAGCTGGCAGTGAGGATAATAAACAAGATATGCTATATGGGCCATCGCCGTTTCCTTCCATTAGATCACAGTTTCCGAAAAAATAGAAAAAAATTGCAATTTATTGGTGATCAGGCCTGTAAAAAGACTAAACCGCAGCACTTTAAGAGTCACGAGTTGGAGGCGCACCTAGAAGCGGTCAGAAATGTTAAACCAGGAAAACCACCAGCCGCCACAGCAGGTACAGCAGAGAAGAATACAGAAGATGCAGCAGCAGTAGTAGCAGATAGAAAAAGGAAGAAGAGACGAGATGAACTGAGTCTAGCAGCTACCAAAAGGAAGATGGGAGGTGAAATAGCAGCACGTACCAAGAGGAAGGAAATGGAAAATGATAGACCGAGAATATTTTATAAGCGCAGGACCACTCTTTGGGACTTGCCGTATTGGGCTGGTAAGAAGCTTCGGCATAATATTGATATCATGCACATGGAGAAGAATATATGTGACAGCATTGTCGGCACATTACTCAACATTCCATCCAAGACAAAAGATAGCTCAAATGCTAGGATTGATTGTGCAACATTGAATGTTAACAGGCACTTGCAACTGGATCGTAATGACAAAGTGAACAAAGGCAAGGAAAAACATTATAAATTTCGAGGCGCGGAATTCACATTGCCGATGCCTAAAAGGAGATTATTTTGTGAGTACCTCCGAGGTGTGATGTTCCCGTTCGGATTTGCTTCCAACATTGCAAATTGTCTCAATGCTGAAGGAAACAAGCTCCAAGGGTTGAAAACTCACGATTGTCACATCCTGCTGCAAAGGCTTTTAGCTATTGGCATTAAAGATTTAGTGAAGCCAAATATGTACAACGTGATTGCAGAGTTGGGAAGGTTCTTTAGGGAAATATGTAGTAAAACTCTAAGCAGAGCTGTTGTAGAACGTCTTAAGGTGGACATAGCAGTAATCCTGTGCAAGCTGGAGCTGATATATCCTCCAGCCTTCTTTGATGTGATGGTGCATTTGGCTGTTCATCTACCTGATGAGGCACTTTTAAGAGGTCCGGTACAGTATGGATGGATGTACCCTATAGAACGTCGACTGTGCACTTTCAAGAATACAGTTAGGAACAAAGCTAGACCGGAGGCTTGCATTGCAGTGGCGTATATTGCTGCTGAAGCATATACATTTGCCTCAAGATATATTCCTGATATTGAGACCAGATTCAATCGGGGTCGCAGAATTTTGGAAGTTGGAGGATCTGTTTTTAAACATGGTGTTGAGCTAATAGGAAAGAGGACCGAAAAAACATTAGAGCAGTCTGAATTTGAACAGCTGTCTTGGTATGTGCTGAATAATGCTACAGAGGCTGATGAATATGTTAAGTGAGTACTATGCACACGAACTACTCAGTTCCTCGCATATACTATGAACTTGTATCAAAATGAAATATATTCAGCTGACTTGGCTATGTTTTGCAGGTTGTACATGGAAACGAATGGAAAGCTATCGGCACGTGGGAGTGGGTTTCAGGACTGGTTTGAGAAATATGTAAGATGTTCAATTGCACTCTGACTTGTCTATGTGTTTTCACATGAGATGACCTCTTGTCTATTTTGTAATCGTAGATCTCGAAACTCCATGCGGAGAATCCAGGCGCTGTTAGTGCTGATCTCCTTGTCCTATCACGTGGTCCAGATAAGAGGGTGTTGGTAGCTGCAGCTTGCAATGCCAATGGTGTCCATTACAGCTCCTATGAGCGTGAACAACATTTGAAGACACGAAATAGTGGCATCACAACCAGTGGAGATCACTTGACAACCAGAAAAAAGAGATCAGAGTCATTTGACCATTATGGTCACATAGAAGAGGTTATTCAGTTGTTCTATAGTGATAAGGTTACTGTCCGATCTGTGGTTCTATTTAAGTGTTATTGGTACAACCAAGATCCAAACAAGGGCAAAGGTGCCAGAAATGATGGGTATTTCATATCAGTCGATACTACTGCTCAGTGGTACAAGGATGATCCTTATATTTTGGTACCTCAAGCGGCCAAGGTACTTTTCTTGGAAGACAGATCTAGAAAAGGATGGCAGTATGTGCAAAAGTTTGTGGCAAGGAACATATATGATTTGGATGAGAATGCGGATCCAATAATTGGTGCCCAGCAAGATGATTTCGCTGGTTGTATGCAAACTAAAGTTGCTGACATTGATGAAACCTCGTTGGATACAGGTATCCCTGCACATGATGGAGAAGTAGATTTCACTGTTGAGGTTAGCATAGTCGACAAAGAGATGGATAAACTGAAGCTACCTGGTGAATCTCAGGAGGAGAATGGACAGGACGAGCAGGATGAGACCATGCACGAATATCAGAATGAAGACGGAGGTGATGATGATGATGATGATGATGATGATGATGATTAGACTCTTGTCTCTGTATCATGCTGTGAGATGAAGAACCATGATTTGTTTTGATTTTTCTATTTGGAAAATGTATGAGTCCTGAAGACAATTATCTGTTGGATTGTAATCCCATGATGACTAATTATTTATGTTTGTTGTCCTACTAAAAGTTGGTCAAACTTAATTGTGTGGAAGTAATCACATGCTGTTTGATTCATAGGGTCATATCCCATAGGAAAATAGAATGATAATAGATCAAACTAATGCAGAATATCTTATAACCACAATCAAATAGAATTTCTCTTGACATAGGATTCAAGTTGGCATGGCATCCCTATCATACAGGGTTTTTATTCATACTATGCTACAAATCGAAAATAAGATGGGTCAGCACTTTATCGCGGCAGATAGGGCAGCTGGCGTTCGTTACAAACCAGGAGAAGATGCACTTCCTATGGAACGGGTGTTTGCATCCCCGGAGACGCACCGTTGTGCGCTGCGACAGCCCCAGCATGCATATGCTGCAGTGGCCGTCCTCCGGCGCAACTAGGACCCAACTGTCCTGCAGCGCCGGCAAGTTGACGATGAGCCGGTGGTCCACCCTAAGGGTGAGGTCGAAGTGGAGGCCACCGAGCCGACGACACGCCTGCTGCCACATCAGGTGCATAACATCGTAAGGCATGATGATGTCCCACTCCTCCTCCGTGAGGTTCAGGTTCTTGAGCAGCCATACACGGGCAAGAATCTCGCGCATAGTTCGCACGACATTGCCCCCACTACGCAGCTTCCTCGGAGGCAAGCTAAGATCCAGCACCACCTCTTCGCAGGGTGTAGTGGTGATATCGTCCTCATCCAGTGGGGCAGGGAGGGGGCCGGCCATCCTCCTGAGCTCGTACGTCCTCGAGAAGAAGATGTGCACTGTCATAGTGTACGGGGACGCCTCGCCCTCGCCCACGGCCGGCGGCTCGCCGACGGAGAAGTCGGTCGTGCTTGCCGACACACGGCAGGCACGGAAGACATGTGGGCCAGACTCGATGATGCGCTCGCGTGAGGAGCGCTCTAGTAGGGGCGTCGCCGCCATTGGGGATTCTTCGGAGGGCTGTAGACTGGCGGCTAGTCGACGGTGAGGTGGTTGGTGTGAGATCTCTGGGATGAGGCCAGGGGAAGTGGGCGAAGTGCTCGGGACTAGGGACTGCCCTCAACTTTCCGCAGTAGTTTATGATAATAATTGGTGGACGAGGGAGACTAGTCCAGAGACTACCCAAAGTTGATAAATCATGTTCGAGGGAAAATGCCCAAGATTTATTATCAAAATTCAAGCTAATTTCGCCGATTTTGTTCTGCCGTTCATTAGACATCATCCAACGGCCTTTGGTCTCTGGGATTCGCTGCTACAGTGTCATCGAGTACTATTTTCTACCCAATTCCAGAAACATCCATAAAGCTAGTACAGTAGATAGCTTTCCTGCTTGTTGGCCCCACCCCATTTTTTTAATCTTTTCTTCCTTATCCCCTTCGCTCATGCTAGCAGCTACTTGCAGCCATTGCTACACTACACCAGCGAGGTGATCTCTATATGATAGGCACGGTTTTAGTAAGACAGCAAGTTGTAGATAGCTAACCATGAGACACATGCCTCTCTGGTTGAGACTGAGCTCGCTCTTGTGATTGGGCTCCAATGGTCGAGGTGAGTCACAGCTGCAATGACAGAGGTTTGTGCTGAATTAATTAGCACAGAGGCGTAACTAGCACTAGATGGAGAAGGCATAGTACACATATCGGACACGAAGTCGCGTCTGGCGAGCAGCTCGCATTCACTTGCATCAGTGCGGTACAACAAAGATGATGAAGAAGGATTGGAGCTTTGAAGGTAGTCAGAAAAGTTACAAAAAATAATACGTGCAAAACTTAACCTGTATAAACGCACATGCATGGATAATTTTACATTTCTGCATGAGAAAGACATGTCAATTTTCAGTACGACATGGTTTGATTTGTCAAATTTGATGCTCCTTAATGCATTTTAAGTGAAAATTACAGGTTTATTCATTATAATTGCCGATTTTTAACGTTACGTGCAGCTGACTAGCAAACTATAAGTGTGTGATTGCTTGCTTCCAAAATAAGGATATGTAATCATTTTGTATAAGGTAGTACCAATTAGTCGTTATATTGCAGAACTTAAAGAGTTTTGAGAGATTCAACTCGTTGCTACTCCATAAGAATGGTCATGTTGACAAATTTGATCCAGTGTTGAACAGAGCCAGAAACATTTCAAAAACTTGAGCATGGAAGAGGCTAGGGGTAAATGCCCCAAGGCCAGCCGAGCCTATCGTAGGTGCCGTCCCGAGGAGGAAGTACCTTAATTTGGGGCGCGCGCGGACGCTGCGGTACCCCGAGCTCGAGACGCCGCCGTACCGGTAGCTCGACCCGCGACGAGGCATGGCGGCGGCGGCGGAAGCGGAGCGGCGGCGGCGGAAGGTAAAGCTCCTGCTGACAAACATATTAGGCACAAATGGGCAACCTTCAGTAACCCATGTTCCATTTTTTTTGTCAGGATAACCCCATGTACCACCTTCCCAATAGAAAAAGTACTGTTCAACCTTCCCCTGTTGGGCCCAATATTTCACTTTTGGGTTGCCAAGGAACATCTACATGGTAATTGTTATCGGTCTACTTGCTCCGGCCGTCGAAGCCCAATAACTTCAAATGGGCCTTTCTGCTCATGCAATTTCGGCCCTTTTCTAATGAAACACAGATCCTATGATTGGCAAAAAAAAATACACGGAGATTCTACATAAAAGTTGTTTTTATTTATTTTGAATTATAGGGTTCCAATTTTTGAAACTGCTCATGCCCAATATGAAAATCCTTGATCGCTCCATACCCACATGGATAACGGTATTTTTAAAAATTCATAAAGTGGATTTGAAATTTAAAACATATCCTAATAATTCCTTGATTTAATCTATCAACTTGCAAGATCTTGGAGCCAAAGAGCTTGTATTAGTCTGCGAAAATAATACTGATAAACCTGTCGTTAACAAGAAATGAAGGTTTATCGTTCAGAGAGGATGCCATGTGGGACCCATGAGACAGTAGCGTCCTCAACGTTTCAAAGAAAAAGGCAAGTAGCCCGAAAATAGGGGTAAAAAATAAATCCTACAAAGGAAACATTTATTGTTCATAGAGGCTGACATGTGGGACCGATCTGCCAGCTGCATCCTCATCATTTCGAAGTCGGCAGGGATCAGAAGAAAAAGGCAAATAGCCAGAAATTAGGGGTCAAAAATAAATCCAAAAAGGAAACTTATATTCTTCATAGAGGATGACATGTGGGACCGACCTGCCAGCAGCGTCCTCATCGTTTCAAAGGCCGCAGGGGATCAAAAGAAAAAGGCAAATAGCCAGAAATTAGGGGTAAAAAAAATACAACAAAGGAAAGGTTTATTGTTCATAGAGGCTGACTTGTGGGACTCATGAGCCAGCGGCGACCTCAATTTCAAAGGCGGCATATGATCGAAAAGAAAAAGGCAAGTTAGCAAAAATCAGTGGGTAAAAAAAATCTAAGAAATGAAACTTTATTGTACAGTCCCATGAGCCAGCACCTTACTCAACGTTTCAGTGGCGGCATGAGATAGAAAGAAAAAGGAAAGTGACCAAATATCAGGAGCAAAAAATAATCCAAGAAAAGAAACTTTTATTGTACATAGATGATGACATATGGGTCCCACTTATACAAGCTCTTTCGCTCCAAGATCTTGCAAGTTGATTGTACATAGAGGATGACATGCGGGCCCCTTGTGTCAGCAGCTTACTCAACGTTTCCAAGGCGGCAGGGGATCAAAAGAAAAAAGGAAGTAGCCAGAAATTAGCGGTAAACAATAACTCCAAGGAAGGAAACTTTTATTGTTCATAGAGTATGACATGCGGGACCCATGCGCTAGCAGCTTCCTCAACGTTTCAAAGGGGGCATGAGATCGAAAGAAAAAGACAAGTGACCAAATATCAGGAGCAAAAAATAATCCAAGAAAAGAAACTTTATTGTACATAAAAGATGACATGCGGGTCCCATTTTGCAGCAGCGGTGTCAACGTTTCAAATGCGGCTTGAGATCAAAAGAAAAAGAGTAGCCAGAAATTAGGGGTAAAAAAAACTCCCAGAAAAAAAAGTTGATTGTACATAGAGGATGGCATGCGGGTCCCATGACCCAGCACCTTACTCAACGTTTCAGAGGCGGCATGAGATCGAAAGAAAAAGGAAAGAGACCAAATACCAGGAGCAAAAAATAATCCAAGAAAAAGAAACTTTTATTGTACATAGAGGATGACATATGGGTCCCACTTATACAAGCTCTTCCGCCCCAAGATCTTGCAAGTTGATTGTACATAGAGGATGACATGCGGGCCCCTTGTGTCAGCAGCTTAATCAATGTTTCCAAGGCGGCAGGGGATCAAAAGAAAAAGGAAACAGCCAAAAATAAGAGGGTGAAAAAATCCAAGAAAAGAAACTTTTATAGTATCGAGGATGACATGTGGGTCCCATGAGCCAGCA
This sequence comes from Lolium multiflorum, assembly GCA_030979885.1. Taxonomy (NCBI): domain Eukaryota; kingdom Viridiplantae; phylum Streptophyta; class Magnoliopsida; order Poales; family Poaceae; genus Lolium; species Lolium multiflorum. Next base: position 98,951,109 of record CM061748.1, read on the forward strand.
GCTTCTCAACGTTTCAGAGGCTGCATGAGATCGAAAGAAAAAGGCAAGTGACCAAAAATAAGGGGGTAAAAAAAATCCAAGAAAAGAGACTTGATTGTACATAGAGGATGACATGCGGGTCCCACCAGTCAGCAGCTTACTAACGTTTCCAAGGCGGCAGGGGATGAAAAGAAAAAGGAAATAGCCAAAGATCAGAGGGTGAAAAAAATCAAAGAAAAGAAACTTTTATAGTACATAGAGGATGACATGTGGGTCCCATGGGCCAGCAGGTTCCTCAACGTTTTCAAGGGCGGCATGAGATCGAAAGAAAAAGGCAAGTGACCAAAAATCAGAGGGTGAAAAATAATCCAAAAAAAGAAACTTTTATTGTACATAGAGGATGACATGCTGTCCCAACGTTTCAAATGCGGTTTGAGATCAAAAGAAAAAGAAAGTAGCCAGAAATTAGGGGGTAAAAAAACTCCAAGAAAAGAAAATTGATTGTACATAGAGGATGACATGCGGGTCCCACGAGTTTGCAGCTTACTCAACGTTTCCAAGGCGGCAGGGGATCAAAAGAAAAAGGAAATAGCCAAAAATCAGAGAGTGAAAAAAAACCCAAGAAAATAAACTTTTGTAGTACATAGAGGATGACATGCGGGTCCCATGAGCCAGCAGGTTCCTCAACGTTTCAAACGTGGCATGGGATCGAAGGAAAAAGGCAAGTGACCAAATATCAGGAGCCAAAAATAATCCAAGAAAAGAAACTTTATTGTACATAGAGGATGACATGCGGGTCCCATTTTGCAGCAGCGGTCCCAACGTTTCAAATGCGGCTTGAGATCAAAAGAAAAAGAAAGTAGCCAGAAATTAGGGGGTAAAAAAACTCCAAGAAAGGAAAGCTTTATCGTTCATACAGGCTGACATGTGGAGCAGCTTACTGGACGTTTCAAAGGCGGCAGGGGATCAAAAGAAAAAGGAAATAGCCAAAAATCAGAGGGTGAAAAAAATCCAAGAAATCAAACTTTTATTGTACATAGAGGATGACATGCGGGTCCCATGAGCCAGCAGATTCCTCAACGTTTCAAACGTGGCATGAGATCGAAAGAAAAAGGCAAGTGACCAAATATCAGGAGCCAAAAATAATCCAAGAAAAGAAACTTTATTGTACATAGAGGATGACATGCGGGTCCCATTTTGCAGCAGCGGTCTGAACGTTTCCAAGGCGGCACAGGACCAAAAGAAAAATGAAGTAGCCAGAAATCAGGGGGTGAAAAAAATCCAAGAAAAGAAAGATTTCAATTGGGCTGCATCTAGACATCTGGGCCTTCGAACTATCCTTCTGGGCCTTTTGACACGTACAATTTCAGCCCACTCCAGAACATGATAGTTCGGATTTTTCTCAAAAAAAAAAACAGGAAAGTCCTATGCTTCGCCAAAACAAAAAACAAGGAGATTCAAGATATATGTTGTAAAAATAAAGATTTAATTTATCCGTTTGCAATAGCTCAGAGCGCAATACACTGTTTATTGTCTGCAAAATAATCAAGATATCACATGTTTCTTGTACGGGGAGGCTGACATCGTGGACCCATGAGCCAGCAGCGTCGTTTTAAAGGCGGCAGGGGATGGAAAGAAAAAATAAACCAAAAATCTGTTGGTAAAAAATCCAAGAAAAGAAACATTTTCGTTCTGAGAGGATGACATGCGGGACCCATGAGGCAGCAGCGTCCTCAGCGCTTATTGTTCATAGAGGCTGACATGTGGGACCCGTGAGCCAGCAGCGTCCTCAACGTTTTAAAGGCGGCAGGAGATCGAAAGAAAAAATAAGCCAAAAATCATTTGGTAAACAATATCCAAGAAAAGAAACATTTACCGTTCTGAGAGGATGACATGCGGGACCCATGAGGCAGCAGCATCCTCAACGATTCCAAGGCGGCAGGGGATCAAAGAAAAAAAAGGAAATATCCAGAAATTAATTAGGGGTTCAAAAAAATCCATCAAAGGAAACTTTTATTGTTCATAGAGGATGACTTGTGGGACCGACCTGCCAACAGCGTCCTCATCGTTTCAAAGGGGCAGGAGATCCAAAGAAAAAGGCAAATAGCCAGAAATTAGGGGTCAAAAATAACTCCAAGAAAGGAAACTTTTATTGTTCGTAGAGGATGACATGCGGGACCCATGAGCCAGCAGCTTACTCAACGTTTCAAAGGCGGCATGAGATCGAAAGAAAAAGGCAAGTGACAAAATATCAGGAGCAAAAGATAATCCAAGAAAAGAAACTTTATTGTACATAGAGGATGACATGTGGGTCCCATTTTGCAGCAGCGGTCTCAATGTTTGTAATGCGGCTTGAGATCAAAAGAAAAAGAAAGTAGCTAGTAATTAGGGGGTGAAAAAAAATCCAAGAAAGGAAAGTTGATGGACATAGAGGATGACATGCGGGTCCCTTGAGCCAACAGCTTACTCAACGTTTCAAAGGGGGCAGGGGATCAAAAGAAAAAGGCAAGCCAAAAATCAGAGGGTGAAAAAAATCCAACAAAGGAAACTTTTATAGCACATAGAGGATGACATGCGGGTCCCATGAGCCAGCAGGTTCCTCAACGTTTCAAACGTGGCATGAGATCGAAAGAAAAAGGCAAGTGCCCAAATATGAGGAGCCAAAAATAATTCAAGAAAAGAAAGTTTTATAGTACATAGAGGATGACATGCGGGTCCCATTTAGCAGCAGCGGTATCAGCGTTTGAGAGGTGGCAGGGGATCAAAAGAAAAAAAGAAATTGCCAAAAATCAGATGGTGAAAAAAAAAAGAAAAAGAACTTTTATAGTACATAGAGGATGACATGCGGGTCCCATGAGCCTGCAGGTTCCTCAACGTTTCAAACGTGGCATGAGATCGAAAGAAAAAGGCAAGTGAAAAAATATCAGGAGCCAAAAATAATTCAAGAAAAGAAAGTTTTATAGTACATAGAGGGATGACATGCGGGTCCCATGAGCCAGCAGCGGTATCACTGTTTGAGAGGCAGCAGGGGATCGAAAGAAAAAGTCAAGTGACCAAATATGAGGTGCCAAAAAAATCCAAGAAAAGAAAGTTTTATAGTAAATAGAGGATGACATGCGGGTCCCATTTAGCAGCAGCGGTATCACCGTTTGAGAGGCGGCAGGTGATCGAAAGAAAAAGGCAAGTGACCAAATATGAGGTGCCAAAAATAATTCAAGAAAAGAAAGTTTTATAGTACATAGAGGATGACATGCGGGTCCCATTTAGCAGCAGCGGTATCACCGTTTGAGAGGCGGCAGGGGATCGAAAGAAAAAGGCAAGTGAAAAAATATGAGGAGCCAAAAATAATTCAAGAAAAGAAAGTTTTATAGTACATAGAGGATGACATGCGGGTCCCAGTTAGCAGCAGCGGTATCACCGTTTGAGAGGCGGCAGGGGATCGAAGAAAAAGGCAAGTGACCAAATTTGAGGTGCCAAAAATAATCCATGAAAAGAAAGTTTTATAGTACATAGAGGATGACATGCGGGTCCCAGTTAGCAGCAGCGGTATCACCGTTTGAGAGGCGGCAGGGGATCGAAAGAAAAAGGCAAGTGACCAAATTTGAGGTGCCAAAAAAACTCCAAGAAAAGAAAGTTGATTGCACATAGAGGATGACATGCGGGTCCCATTTAGCAGCAGCGGTCTCAACGTTTCCAAGGCGGCAAGGGATCAAAAGAAAAAGGAAGTAGCCAGAAATCAGGGGGTCAAAAAAATCCAAGAATAGAAAGAATTTTGGTTCATAGAGGATGACATGCGGGACCCATGATCCTGCATCGTAAACGGCTCGTTGAACGAGATGGCGCGATGTAGAAAAAAAACAATGCCAGAGAGGCTGCCATCTGGGCCCTACATCCCTCGGCGGTGCGGATTTGCGTTGACTCGGCCGGCGAACCCGAGATTTCGAGATGCACCACGTCCCGGGCCACCATACGCCACGTTTTGGCCGCTTTCGTCGGGCTAGGTGGCCTCAAAAACGAGAAAAAAAAGTTTTGACATGCACCACGGAGGGACCAAAATCGTCGGCCATGGTACACCAGCAACCACGGCGCGACTTCAACTTCGTCGGCCATGGCAACTTTTCTTGTAGTGGCTATGGGATATACTCTTGATGATTTGGAAGGGATGTCCCCTACTATATATATGTCAGCATGCTATTAATATGGAACCTGATGCAAAGCCAGTTGTTGAACATCAACGTCGTCTAATTCCCAAGATGAAGGATGTGGTAAGAAATGAGGTATTAAAACTCCTTGAAGCTGGTATTATATATCCTATTGCTGATAGTAGATGGGTTAGTCATGTGCATTGTGTCCCTAAGAAAGGAGGAATGACTGTTGTGCCTAATGAGAATAATGAGCTTATTCCTCAAAGAGTAGTAGGTTGTTATAGGATGTGCATTGATTTTAGAAAGGTTAATAGAGTTACTAAGAAGGATCATTTTATTGATCAAATGTTAGAAAGGTTGTCTAACAAAACTCATTTTTGTTTTCTTGATGGTTATTCTGAGTTTTCTCAAATTGCTGTTAAAAAGCGAGATCAAGAGAAAACCACTTTTACATGTCCTTGATGCGCGTAGATGTACACGTTCGTTGGGAACCCCAAGAGGAAGGTATGATGCGCACAGCGGCAAGTTTTCCCTCAGAAAGAAACCAAGGTTATCGAACCAGTAGGAGCAAAGAAGCACGTGAAGGTTGTTGGTGGAGGAGTGTAGTGCGGCGCAACACCAGTGAAACCGGCGCCAACGTGGAACCTGCACAACACAATCAAGATACTTTGCCCCAACGTAACAGTGAGGTTGTCAATCTCACCGGCTTGCTGAAAACAAAGGATTAAGCGTATCGAGTGGAAGATGGTGTTTGTTTGCAAAGAACAGTAAGAACAATGATTGCAGTAGAATGTATTCAGATGTAAAAGAATGGACCGGGGTCCACAGTTCACTAGTGGTGTCTCTCCAATAAGATAACTAACATGCTGGGTGAACAAATTACAGGTGGGCAATTGACAAATCAAGATTCAATACATATCAACGATGATTACTATGTGATTTAATCAGGGCATTACGACAAAGTACATAGACCGCTATCCAGCATGCATCTATGCCTAAATAATCCACCTTCGGGTTAGCATCCGCACCCCTCCGGTATTAAGTTGTAAACAATAGATAATTGCATTGAGTATGGTGCGTAATGTAATCAACACAAATATCCTTAGACACAGCATCAATGTTTTATCCCTAGTAGCAACAGCACATCCACAACCTTAGAACCTACTGTCACGATCCCAGATTCCATGGAGGCATGAACCCACTATCGAGCATAATTACTCCCTCTTGGAGTTACAAGTATCAACTTGGCCAGAGCCTCTACTAGCAACGGAGAGCATGCAAGAACATAAACAACACATATATGATAGATTGATAATCAACTTAACATAGTATTCTAGATTCATCGGATCCCACCAAACACAACATGTAGCATTACAAATGGATGATCTTGATCATGTTAGGCAGCTCACAAGATCTAAACAATGATAGCACAAGCGGAGAAGACAACCATCTAGCTACTGCTATGGACCCATAGTCCAAGGATGAACTACTCACGCATCAATCCGGAGGCGGGCATGATGATGTAGAGCCCTCCGGTGATGATTCCCCTCTCCGGGGTGCCGGAGGCGATCTCCTGAATCCCCCGAGATGGGATTGGCGGCGGCGGCGTCTCTAGAAGGTTTTCCGTATCGTGGCTCTCGGTACTGGGGGTTTCGCGACGAAGACTATATGTAGGCGGAAGGGTAGGTCAGGGGGCCACACGAGGGCCCCACACAAAGCCGGCGCGGCCGGGGCTTGGGCCGCGCCGCCTAGTGTGTCGGCGCCTCGTGGCCCCACTTCCTTTCCCCTCGGTCTTCTGGAAGCTTCGTGTAAAAATAGGACCCTGGGCGTTGATTTCATCCAATTCCGAGAATATTTCCTTACTAGGATTTCTGAAACCAAAAACAGCAGAAAACAGCGGCGCTTCGGCATCTTGTTAATAGGTTAGTGCCGGAAAATGTATAATAATGCTGTAAAGTATGTATAAAACATTCAAGTATTGTCATAAAAGTAGCATGGAACATAAGAAATTATAGATACGTTTGAGACGTATCAGGTATGGAACTTATGCTTATAGACGTATGCCTTTTGGTTTGTGTAATGCTCCTGCTATGCTTCAAAGGTGCATGTTTGCTATCTTCTATGGTCTTGTGAAGAAATTATGGAAGTATTCATGGACGATTTCTCCTTCTATGGGACTTCTTTTGATAACTATTTGCACAATCTTGATAAAGTTTTGCAGAGATGTGAAGAAATTAATCTTGTTCTTAATTGAGAGAAATGCCACTTTATGGTAAATGAAGGAATTGTTCTTGGACATAAAATTTCTGAAAGAGGTATTGAAGTTGATAGAGCTAAAGTTGAAGCAATTGAGAAGATGCCCTATCCTAGGGATGTTAAAGGTATTCGTAGTATTCTTGGTCATGCTGGTTTTATAGGAGGTTTATTAAAGATTTCTCTAAAATTTCAAAGCCTCTTACTATTCTTCAAAAAGATGTACCTTTTGTTTTTGATGATGATTGTAAGGAAGCTTTTGAAACTCTAAAGAAGGCTTTAACCACTGCTCCTATTGTTCAACCACCTGATTGGAATTTACCCTTTGAAATTATGTGTGATGCTAGAGATTTTGCAGTAGGTGTTGTTCTTGGACAGCGAGTAGATAAAAAGTTGAGTGTTATTCATTATGTTAATAAGACTCTTGATGCTGCTCAAAAAGAATTATGCTACTACTGAAAAAGAATTGTTAGTTGTAGTCTTTGCTTGTGATAAGTTTAGACCTTATATTGTTGATTCGAAAGTTACTATTCATACTGATCATGCTGCAATTAGGTACCTTATGGAAAATAAAGATGCTAAGCCTAGGCTTATTAGATGGGTGCTTCTTTTGCAAGAGTTTGATCTGCATGTTGTAGATAGGAAGGTGCTGAAAATCCTATTGCCAATAATATGTCTAGATTGGAAAACATTTCTTACGATCATATTCATCTTAATGATAGTTTTCCAAATGAACAGTTGGCTGCAATAAAGTAACATCGCGAGAGAGTCCTTGGTATGCTAATTATGCTAACTTTATTGTTTCCAAGTACTTGCCTCCAACCTTTTCAGCTCAGCAAAGGAGGAAATTATTTTATGACTTGAGGCATTATTTTTGGGATGACCCACACTTATATAAAGAAGGAGTGGGTGGTATTATGCGAAGATGTGTTCCAGAATATGAGAAACAAAAGATATTGAGAAAATGTCATGATAGTGCTTATGGAGGACATCATGCTGGAGATAGAACTGCACAAAAGGTTCTACAATCAGGTTTTTATTGGCATACTCTTTTAAGGATGCAAGAAAGTTTATTTTATCTTGTGATGAATGCCAAAGAGTTGGTAATATTTCTAGACGCAATAAAATGCCTATGAATTATTCTCTTGTTATTGAACCATTTGATTGTTGGGGGTTTGACTTTATAGGTCCTTTTCCTCCTTCAGAAGGTTATACTCATATACTTGTTGTTGCTTATTATGTTATTAATATAAGTGGGTAGAAGCTATACCTACAAGGAGTGCTGACGGTGAGACCTCGTTAGAAATGCTTAAGGATGTTATTTTCCCTAGGTTTGGTGTGCCTAGATATCTTATGAATGATGGAGGTTCTAATTTTATTCATGGTGGTTTTAGAAAGACCCTTGCTAGATATGATGTTAATCATAGGATTTCTTCAGCCTATCATCCCCAAACAAGTGGGCAAGTAGAATTATGAAATAGAGAAATTAAATCTATCTTGCAAAAGACTATTAATAAATCTAGGAAGAATTGGGCTAGTAAACTAAATGATGATTTATGGGCTTAATTATAGAACTGCTTATAAAAATCCTATGGGTATGTCTCCTTACAAAATGGTTTATGGAAAATCTTGTCATTTACCTTTAGAATTAGAACACAAAGCTTATTGGGCAGTGAAAGAACTTAATAGAGACTTTAAACTAGCTGGTAAGAAAAGGTTGCTTGACTTAAGTTCTCTAGATGAATGGAGGAATGAAGCTTATGAAAATGCTAGACTCTTTAAAGAGAAGGTTAAGAAGTGGCATGATAGGAGAATTCTTAAGAGAGAGTTCCATGTTGGTGAGAAAGTTCTATTGTATAGGTCTCGTCTCAAATTTTTTGTAGGAAATTACTCTCAAAATGGGAAGGACCTTTTATTATTGAAGAGGTGTATAGTTCAGGTGCAATAAAAATTGCTTGAAAGATAACACTACACAAGTGGTGAATGGGCAAAGACTCAAACATTATATTTCTGGAGATTCTTATAATGAAGATATTGATATTATTCAAGTGGTGACTCCGGAAGAATTTATTAAGGAAAATCCGCAGAGTCTCGTTTGAATAGGTAACAATTTTAGTAAGAAATAGTTCGCGTTAAACTTTCCATCATATATTTTTGTCGTTTTTATTAAATATGAAAAATACGAGACGAAAACGAGTTGGAGACAATGCCCGAGGGCACCACACCACCCCTAGGCGCGGGGCAGCCCCAGGCCGCGCCTAGGCATGGTGTGGGTTGATACGTCTCCAACGTATCGATAATTTCTTATGTTCCATGCTACTTTATTGATGATACCTACATGTTTTATGCACATTATATGTCGTATTTACGCTTTTTCTGGAACTAACCTATTAACAAGATGCCGAAGAGCCGTTGTTTTCTGTTTTTGGTTTCAGAAATCCTAGTAAGGAAATATTCTCGGAATTGGACGAAATCACCGCCCAGGGTCCTATTTTTGCACGAAGCTTCCAGAAGACCGAAGGGGAGTCGAAGTGGGGCCACGAGGTGGCCAGGTGATAGGGCGGCGCGACCCTGTCCCCTGGGCCCCTCGTGCCGCCTCTTGACCTGCCCTTCCGCCTACAAATAGCCTCCGTCGCGAAACCCCCAGTACCGAGAGCCACGATACGGAAAACCTTCCAGAGACGCCTCCGCCGCGAATCCCATCTCGGGGATTCAGGAGATCGCCTCCGCCGCCGGAGGGGATTCATCTCCGGAGGACTCTTCATCGCCATGATCGCCTCCGGAGTGATGAGTGAGTAGTTCACCCCTGGACTATGGGTCCATAGCAGTAGCTAGATGGTCGTCTTCTCCTAATTGTGCTTCATTGTTGGATCTTGTGAGCTGCCTAACATGATCAAGATCATCTATCTGTAATACTATATGTTGTGTTTGTCGGGATCCGATGGATAGAGAATACTATGTTATGGTGATTATCAATCTATTGTTTATGTGTTGTTTATGATCTTGCATGCTCTCCGTTATTAGTAGAGGCTCTGGCCAAGTTTTTACTCTTAACTCCAAGAGGGAGTATTTATGCTCGATAGTGGGTTCATGCCTTCATTGACACCTGGGACAGTGACAGAAAGTTCTAAGGTTGTGATGTGCTGTTGCCACTAGGGATAAAACATTGATTCTATGTCTAAGGATGTAGTTGTCGATTACATTACGCACCATACTTAATGCAATTGTCTGTTGCTTTGCAACTTAATACTGAATGGGGTTCGGATGATAACATGAAGGTGGACTTTTTAGGCATAGATGCAGTTGGATGGCGGTCTATGTACTTTGTCGTAATGCCCGGATTAAATCTCACTATATTTATCATGTATATGCATTGTTATGCCCTTCTCTATTTGTCAATTGCCCGACTGTAATTTGTTCACCCAACATGCTTTTATCTTATGGGAGAGACACCTCTAGTGAACTGTGGACCCCGGTCCTATTCTTTACATAGCATACAATCTACTGCAATACTTGTTTTACTGTTTTCTTGCAAACAATCATCTTCCACACAATACGGTTAATCCTTTGTTACAGCAAGCCGATGAGATTGACAACCTCACTGTTTCGTTGGGGCAAAGTACTTGGGTTGTGTTGTGCAGGTTCCACGTTGGCGCCGGAATCCCTGTTGTTGCGCCGCATCACATTTCGCCACCATCAACCTTCAACGTGCTTCTTGGCTCCTACTGGTTCGATTAAACCTTGGTTTCATACTGAGGGAAACTTGCTTCTATACGCATCATACCTTCCACTTGGGGTTCCCAACGGACGTGTGCATCTACGCGTATCATGGGTGCCCCGGAGCTCCTCTCCGACCCGATTTTGCCTTGTACCTTCCTTTTGTTATAAAACTTTTTGCTATACAATCCCCTGGATCCCCCGAGGATCGTATATCTTTTTCTCTTCGTGTTTTCATTTCGATTTGTTTCTGTCCAGATGTCATCCCGGGGTTCATCTTCAGAAGAATACGAGCTGCAACGCAGGCGCGAGCTCCTCCGTGATCTTGATCAGGGGACCCTTGTGGGATGGATGGAGGAAGTAAAGCAGATATCATCAAGCAAAGAGGGACATATTGCCACAGGGTCAAGGGCAAGAAAACCTACCTTTGTAGGATCAATTAACACTGGACGTGCTTTTTCTCATAATATGTAGGGACCAATACAACCAGTGCCAGACCTTAGTTCCTTCCCTGTGATAACCCACAAGTATAGGGGATCGCAACAGTCTTCGAGGGAAGTAAAACCCAAATTTATTGATTCGACACAAGGGGAGGTAAAGAATACTAATAAGCCTTAACAACTGAGTTGTCAATTCAGCTGCACCTGGAAAAGCACTAGTAACAGGGGTGATGTGAAAGTAGCAGTAATATGAGAGCAGTGGTAAAAGTAACACAACAGTAGTAGCAGTAATATGAGAGCAATGGCACCAGAAAATAGTTGATACTACTTCCAATGACATGTAGAACGAGTTTATGATGATGAGAGATGGAGCGGGGTTCCCAGCTATCTACACTAGTGGTAACTCTCCAATAACAAGTGTTGGGTGAACAAATTATAGTTGGGCAATTGATAGGATTGAAATAGCATTAAGACAGAACATCAAGTCTATTAATCATGTAGGCATGTTTTCCATATATAGTCATACGTGCTCGCAATGAGAAACTTGTACAACATCTTTTGTCCTACCAGCCGGTGGCAGCCGGGCCTCTAGGGAATCTACTGGAAATTAAGGTACTCCTTTTAATAGAGCACCGGAGCAAAGCATTAACACTTGGTGAAAACATGTGATCCTCATACCTACGCCTTCCCCTCCAGTTATCCCAGTTGTTGTCACTCTGGGGCCTCGGGTTCCGGACATAGACATGTGCAAACAACTTGTAGATACAATCTAAGCAATAAGTATAGAGCTTAAATCTAAGATCATGCCACTCGGGCCCTAGTGACAAGCATTAAACACAACAAGATTGCAGCAACAATAACTTCACAAACTTTATAGATAGACTAATCATAATGTAACAATCCATCGGATCCCAACAAACACAACACCGATTACATCAGATGAATCTCAATCATGTAAGGCAGCTCATGAGATCATTGTATTGAAGTACATGGGGGAGAGAGTACCAACTAGCTACAGCTAGAACCCGTAGTCCATGGGGGAACTACTCACGGAGCATGATGGAGGCGGTGGCGTTGATGGAGATGGCTTCCGGGGGCACTTCCCCGTCCCGGCGGCGTGCCGGAACAGAGATTCTGTCCCCCGAATTGGAGTTTCGCGATGGTGGCGGCGCCCCTGGAGTCTTTCTGGAGTTTCGTCAATCGGTATTGCGTTTTTAGGTTGAAAGGGGTTTTATAGGCGAAGAGGCGACGCAGGAGGGCACCTGGGGCCTCCTCACCATAGGCTGGCGCGGCCAGGCCTGGGGCTGCGCCGCCTTATGGTCTGGTGGCCCTCTGGCCCCTCTCCGACTCTCCTTCGGTGTTCTGGATGCTTCCGGGAAAATAAGGTATTGGGTCTTCGTTTCGTCGAATTCCGAGAATATTGCCCGAACAGCCTTTCTGGAACCAAAAACAACAGAAAACAGGAACTGGCACTGTGGCATCTTGTTAATAGGTTAGTTCCGGAAAACGCATAAAAACATTATAAAGTGTGAGCAAAACATATAGGTATTGTCATAAAGCAAGCATGGAACATCAGAAATTATGGATACGTTGGAGACGTATCAGCATCCCCAAGCTTAGTTCCTGCTCGCCCTCGAGTAGGTAAACGATAAAAAGAATAATTTCTGAAGTGACATGCTACCAACATAATCTTAATCATACTATTGCAAAGCATATGAGATGAACGAAGTGACTCAAGGCAATGATCTATATTTGCTAACAAATAGATAACATATAGCAAAACTTTTCATGAATAGTACTTTCAAGACAAGCATCAAAAGTCTTGCATAAGAGTTAACTCATAAAGCAATAGATTCAAAGTAAAGGCATCGAAGCAACACAAAGGAAGATATAAGTTTCAGCAGTTGCTTTCAACTTTCAACATGCATATCTCATGGATAATTGTCAACACAAAGTAATATGATGAATGCAAATAAGCAAGTATGTAAGAATCAATGCACAGTTGACACAAGTGTTTGCTTCTAAGATGGAAGGAAGTAGGTAAACTGACTCAACATAAAGTAAAAGAAAGGCCCTTCGCAGAGGGAAGCAGGGATAAAATCATGTGCTAGAGCTTTTCAAGTTTTGAAATCATATAGAGAGCATAAAAGTAAAGTTTTGAGAGGTGTTTGTTGTTGTCAACGAATGGTAGCGGGTACTCTAACTACCTTATCAACCAGACTTTCAAGAGCGGCTCCCATGAAGGACGTTATCTCTACCAGCAAGGTAGATCATCCCTCTTCTCTTTTGTTTACACATGTATTTTAGTTTCATTATGGATGACACTCCCCCAACCTTTGCTTACACAAGCCATGGCTAACCGAATCCTCGGGTGCCTTCCAACATTTCACATACCATGGAGGAGTGTCTATTTGCAAAATTAAGTTGCTTACTGATAGATCAGGGCAAAACACGTGAAGAGAATTATTAATGAAAGTTAATTAATTGGGGCTGGGAACCCCGTTGCCAGCTCTTTTTGCAAAATTATTGGATAAGCGGATGAAGCCACTAGTCCATTGTGAAAGTCTGTCAGAAGTAAATGACAAGATCGAAAGATAAAACACCACATACTTCCTCATGAGCTATAAAACATTGACACAAATAAGAGATAATAACTTTTGAATTGTTTAAAGGTAGCACATGAAGTATTTGCTTGGAATGGCAGGAAATACCACATAGTAGGTAGTTATGGTGGACACAAATGGCATAGGTTTTGGCTCAAGGTTTTGGATGCACGAGAAGCATTCCCTCTCAGTACAAGGCTTTGGCTAGCAAGGTTGTTTGAAGCAAACACAAGTATAAACCGGTACAGCAAAACTTACATAAGAACAAATTGCAAGCATTATAAAACTCTACACTGTCTTCCTTGTTGCTCAAACACTTCTACTAGAAAATATCTAGACCTTAGAGAGACCAATCATGCAAACCAATTTCAACAAGTTCTACGGTAGTTCTCCACTAATAGGTTTAAACTACATGATGCAAGAGAAACATGATCTACTTGAGAGCTCAAAACAATTGCCAAGTATCAAATTATCCAAGACAATATGAAGCATTTTCTGTTTCCAACCAAATAACAATAAGTGCAGCGGTTTTCAACTCCGCCATGAACATTAAAATAAAGCTAAGAACACCATTGTTCATATGAAAAAGCGGAGCGTGTCTCTCTCCCACACAAGGATTGCTAGGATCCGAATTTATTCAAACACAAACAAAAATAAAGACGCTCCAAGTAAAGCACATATGATGTGACCGAATAAAAATATAGTTTCAATAGAAGAAACCTGATAAGTTGATGAAGAAGGGGATGCCTTGGGCATCCCCAAGCTTAGACGCTTGAGTCTTCTTGAAATATGCAGGGATGAACCACGGGGGCATCCCCAAGCTTAGACTTTTCACTCTTCTTGATCACATATCATCCTCCTCTCTTGACCCTTGAAAACTTCCTTCACACCAAACTTCTCATAAACTTCATTAGAGGGGTTAGTACTCAAAAAACTTTAATCCACTTTAGCCCTGTAGTGACACATTGCAAGAACTCAATAAAACATTAGCTACAGCTCTCCACGTCTAGAAAGCCTCACTTAAAGTCCACAAGAGACAATGCAAAAAAAAGAGACAGAATCTGCCAAAACAGAACAGCCAGTAAACACGAATTTTTACGGGGTACTTCCGTTGCTCAAATCAGAAAACTCAAAACTAATGAAAGTTGCGTACATATCTGAGGATCACGCACGTAAATTGGCAGATTTTTCTGAGTTTCCTACAGAGAAATCTGCCCAGATTCGTGACAGATAGAAATCTGTTTCTGCGCAGAAATCCAAATCTAGTATCAACCTTCTATTAGAGACTTCACTTGGCACAACATTGCAATAAAATAAAGATAAGGAGAGGTTGCTACAGTAGTAACAACTTCCAAGACACAACAAAACAGTAGCAAAATAAACACATGGGTTATCTCCCAAGAAGTGCTTTCTTTATAGCCATTAAGATGGGCTCAGCAATTTTAATGATGCTCACATAAGGGTGAGAGTTGAAGCAAAAGAGAGAATCAAAAAGCAAGTTCAAAACACATTTAAGTCTAACCCACTTCCTATGCATAGGAATCTTGTACACAAATAAATTCATGAAGAACAAAGTGACAAGCATAAGAAGATAAAACAAGAGTAACTTCAAAAGTTTCAGCATATAGAGAGGTGTTTTAGTACCATGAAAATTTCTACAACCATATTTTCCTCTCTCATAATAATTTTCAGTAGCTTCATGGATAAACTCAACAATATAACTATCACATAAAGCATGCTTTTCATGATTCACAAACACATAATTTTTATCAAGCTCAGAAATAATAGGATTAAAACTTTCAAACCCACTTTTATCAATAATATAACAAGATGATTGATCAATCTCAAAAGATATGGGACTCATAGATAAAGTCAAGAACTCTCCAATCCCATTTTCATTAGTAGTACAATTAATATTATCAAGTAACATAGGACCATCATCTAGAGATTTATCATAAACATTTGCCAAGCAAAACTCTTTAGTACCATGCATTTCGACATCAGGCACAAACAAAGCATTATCATAAGATTTATCAAAGTAGCATGGATTATCATGAATAACAGTAGCATAATTATTCTCACAAGTTTTACTCATAGGGAATATTTCAAGAGAATCCACATGAACATAACATTCATCCTCTTTCGGTAAGCATGGAGGACAATCAAATAGTGTAAGAGATAAAGAGTTACTCTCATTAGAAGGTTGGCATGGGTAGCTAATCCATTCTTCCTCCTTTTGTTCATCACTCTCCTCTTCTTTTTCATCCAATGAGCTTTCAGGTTCATCAATTTCCTCCTCTTTTTCATCCAATGAGCTTTCAGGTTCATCAATTTCTTCTTCCACTGGTTCCTGCAAATTGTGAGTGCATTCTTGTGCATTAATGAGTCTCTCTTTATAATCAATGATATAAGGATTATCACTGTAGCTTTCTATGCAAAAATTAAGGATAGAAGAGACATAATCTTTAAGGTCCTTACAAACAACACAAGTTTCATAATTTTTAGACATGAATGATTCTATCTCAGAGGCTCCCATAAATAAGACAAATTGTTCTACCTCTTCGAACCCAAAATGAATATAGCTATTCCAATTATAGTTCTTAATTAAAACTTCTTCACTAAAGCAACATTGAAATTTCAGATGTTTAGTATCCTGTTGAGAGCAACAGTTTATATCATGGCGTTTAAGCAAGATTTTAGCAATTGTATTTAATTTTTCTATCACAGCACTCATAACTTTTCCCTTTCTTGATTCTCTATAATTATTATATAATTCTATAAGCTCCAAATAGGTTGTAGGTTCTCCCATAATAGCAGTTTTTAATTTTTAGGTTTTTCAAATTTTTATGGATTTTCGGGTATATAGGGAAAATAAAACAAGACAAAAATAAACTAGACAAAAGTAAACTAAGCAAAATAAAACTAGACAGAAATAAACTAAGCACAAATAAACTAGACAAAAGTAAACTAAGCAAAACAAAATAAAACAGAGAGAGAGGTGGAGTGTACTCCCCAGGTGAACTTATGAGTAGAGCTATGCCTCCCCGGCAACGGCGCCAGAAAATAGTCTTGATAACCCACAAGTATAGGGGATCGCAACAGTCTTCGAGGGAAGTAAAACCCAAATTTATTGATTCGACACAAGGGGAGGTAAAGAATACTTATAAGCCTTAACAACTGAGTTGTCAATTCAGCTGCACCTGGAAAAGCACTAGTAACAGGGGTGATGTGAAAGTAGCAGTAATATGAGAGCAGTAGTAACAGTAACAGCAGTAGTAGCAGTAATATGAGAGCAATGGCACCAGAAAATAGTTGATACTACTTCCAATGACATGTAGAACGAGTTTATGATGATGAGAGATGGACCGGGGTTCCCAGCTATCTACACTAGTGGTAACTCTCCAATAACAAGTGTTGGGTGAACAAATTATAGTTGGGCAATTGATAGGATTGAAATAGCATTAAGACAGAACATCAAGTCTATTAATCATGTAGGCATGTTTTCCATATATAGTCATACGTGCTCGCAATGAGAAACTTGTACAACATCTTTTGTCCTACCAGCCGGTGGCAGCCGGGCCTCTAGGGAATCTACTGGAAATTAAGGTACTCCTTTTAATAGAGCACCGGAGCAAAGCATTAACACTTGGTGAAAACATGTGATCCTCATACCTACGCCTTCCCCTCCGGTTATCCCAGTTGTTGTCACTCTGGGGCCTCGGGTTCCGGACATAGACATGTGCAAACAACTTGTAGATACAATCTAAGCAATAAGTATAGAGCTTAAATCTAAGATCATGCCACTCGGGCCCTAGTGACAAGCATTAAACACAACAAGATTGCAGCAACAATAACTTCACAAACTTTATAGATAGACTAATCATAATGTAACAATCCATCGGATCCCAACAAACACAACACCGATTACATCAGATGAATCTCAATCATGTAAGACAGCTCATGAGATCATTGTATTGAAGTACATGGGGGAGAGAGTACCAACTAGCTACAGCTAGAACCCGTAGTCCATGGGGGAACTACTCACGGAGCATGATGGAGGCGGTGGCGTTGATGGAGATGGCTTCCGGGGCACTTCCCCATCCCGGCGGCGTGCCGGAACAGAGATTCTATCCCCCGAATTGGAGTTTCGCGATGGCGGCGGTGCCCGTGGAGTCTTTCTGGAGTTTCGTCAATCGGTATTGCGTTTTTAGGTCGAAAGGGGTTTTATAGGAGAAGAGGCGACGCAGGAGGGCACCTGGGGCCTCCTCACCATAGGCTGGTGACGAGGGATCACCTCGGCATTGCCTACGTATTGTAGACTTGGGTTTCGGGAGAGAGCGACGATGGAGATTCCGGGGGCGAGATTAGGCACACGACGTACCCAGCTTCGGGTCCCCTCGGTGGAGGATCCCTACGAGCTGCTAGCAATCCACTATATGATCATAGATATGTTTACAGGGTGCCGCCATCGGCGTAGCTATGTTGTCTATCTCTATGTCTATATCTTGGCCTCCTTATTTCGGGTGCCCTGGCTAGCTTTATATATGCAACCAGCCTAGGGTTTTACAAGAGTCCTAGTCGACTACTTCTTCGGGTTGCCTTGTTGGGCCTTCTCCATATTGGGCCGAGCCGATCCAGGTATACCAATAATGGGTACCCGAAGGGTATACCCATGTCAGTAGCCCCCGAGTGTCTAGGGAAGTCGAAGACTTGCGTAGAGACTCCAAGCATAATCATCTCCGAAGTCGAAGAAATACAAGGCGAGGTCCATGTCGTAGATCATGTGTAGCGTAGATGATGTCGATGATTCTTGAAATTATCGGGTGCGCGGCAGCGCTCCCGATGGGAGTAGCCCCCGAGTCTATGGGCAAGTGCTTGCACTTAGGCATAGACTCAAGTTGTACTACTCGATGAAGAACTTAACTATATTTCTGGAAGACTTGATGAAATCCATGTGCTCCCGATGGGAGTAGGCTCCACTCGAGTCGTAGAATCGAGTTGAGTCTACAAACCTGAATTGCCGTAGATGCTGTCGAAGTTATCTTTCTATCGGGTGCGCGACCAGCGCTCCCGATGGGAGTAGCCCCCGAGGCTACAGCCAAGTGTTTGCACTTGGGTGTAGGCTCAACTTGCTTTTAATCGACACCACAATTTTTCCTCTTTCTTGTATCTTATCGGGAGGGTGAACAATACTCTCGATAAGAGTAGCCCCCGAGCCTATGGGCAGGTGCTTGCACCTAGGCATAGGCTCAAGTTGTACTACTCGATAAAGAACTTGACTATATTTCTGGGCGCAGCCCCTCTTTTTATCGACTCCAGGCCGTTGCTATTTTTATTTGACATCCATATCTATATTGTACAGGGATAATGGTAATTGGGGCTAGTTCATCTGACGGATCAGGTACTAGTTAACTGCTCTAGTGGCAATCCGCAAAAACCTACTTCAAGATCACATCCCTGGACATGATCTCGGGATACTGGTGTTAACTCGACAGGTGCCGCTTAAGGTCTTACCATTATGTCGAGTCCCAGTCATATTTTATCGGGTACCTAACGCGTCCGTTAGGATTTTTCTTCGTATCTGTTGATACGGAAAAAAGTAGCAAACCGCCGTCAGAGACGGTGCCACGCCGCTCAGAACGGATCTGGGGTCTTACCTTCGCAAAGTTTTGCGGCATTCAGAGATTATTCGCGACTTTTAGCGCTCTGAGAATATATTGTCGAGTGCCTTGTTTGGCTGATGCAATGACCCATTTTACGGGCTCTTCTATATTTTTCTCGGGCGTGATGGTGATACGTCCCAAACGTATCTATAATTTCTTATGTTCCATGCTACTTTATTGATGATACCTACATGTTTTATACACATTATATGTCATTATTATGCGTTTTCCGGAACTAACCTATTGACGAGATGCCGAAGGGCCAGTTGCTGTTTTCTGCTGTTTTTGGTTTCAGAAATCCTAGAAAGGAAATATTCTCGGAATCGGACGAAATAAAGACCCAACATCCTATTTTTCCCGGACGCTTCCAGAGCACCGAAGAAGGGCCAGAGGGGAGCCAGGAGGGCCCCACCCACAGGGCGGCGCGGCCAAGGGGGTGGGCGCGCCCCCTATGGTGTGGGCACCCCGTGGCCCCTCCGACTCCGTCTCTTCGCCTATTTAGTCGTCCCTGACCTAAAAACACCGATACAGAGGACGAAACCCAAAAAAAACCTTCCAGAGCCGCCACCATCGCAAAATTAAGATTCGGGGGACAGAAGTCTCTGTTCCGGCACGCTGCCGGGCGGGGAATTGCCCGGAGTCATCTCCACCGCCGTCTTCACCGCCATCTTCACCGCCATCGCTGTCTCCATGATGAGGAGGGAGTAATTCACCCCCGGGGCTGAGGGCTCCGCTGTAGCTATGTGGTTCATCTCTCTCTTTATGTGATCTAGTTGAATATCATCTATGTGCTACTCTAGTGATGTTATTAAAGTACTCTATTCCTCCTGCACGGTGTAATGGTGACAGTGTGTGCCTCGTGCAGTACTTGGTGTAGGCTATGATTGTGATCTCTTGTAGATTATGAAGTTAACTATTGCTATGATAAGTATTGACGTGATCTATGCCTCCTTCATGGCGTGATGGTGATAGTGTGCATGCTATGTTAGTTCTTGGTGTAATTATGTTGATCTATCTTGCACTCTAAGGTTATTTAAATATGAACATTGAATTGTGGAGCTTGTTAACTCCGGCATTGAGGGTTCGTGTAATCCTACGCAATGTGTTCATCATCCAACAAAAGAGTGTAGAGTGGTTCTATTATGTGATCATTGTTGAGAGTGTCCACTAGTGAAAGCAGGATCCCTAGGCCTTGCTTCCAAGCATCGAATCTCCGTTTGTTTACTGTTTTGTTGCATGTTTACTCGCTGCCATATTTTATTCAGATTGCTATTACCACTCATATACATCCATATTACTTGTATTTCACTATCTCTTCGCCAAACTAGTGCACCTATACACCTGACAAGTGTATTTGGTGTGTTGGGGACACAAGAGACTTCTTGCTTTGTGATTATAGGGTTGCTTGAGAGGGATATCTTTGACCTCTTCCTCCCGAGTTCGATAAACCTTGGGTAATCCACTTAAGGGAAACTTGCTGCTGTTCTACAAACCTCTGCTCTTGGAGGCCCAACACTGTCTACAAGAATAGAAGCTCTCGTAGACATCAAGCACTTTTCTGGCGCCGTTGCCGGGGAGGTAAGGTAAAAGGTATTCACATCCTCCGACTACTAAGCTATTTTCTAGCACTGTTGCCGGTGTGTGAGTGCTCGAAGCTATTTCCTTTAGATCCTGCAATTGCATCTTTTTGTTTCTTGTTTTTATTTTCACTAGTTAGGCATAATGGAAAACAACAAAAAAATTGGTGAGCTTTTTAATCTTTTTCCTAATTTAGAATTGTTTGATGCGAAAATTAAAAAACCTATGGAACCTTATTTACATGATAGTAGCAATGTTATTAGTATGAATGCAATTACTGCTAATGCTATGAAGAAGTCTAAGCTTGGGGAAGCTGGTTTTTGTGATCTTTTTAGCTTCCCATCTTTAGGGGAGAAAATTTGCTCTGATAATATTTTATCTCCCATATGCGATAACTCTAATGATGCTTCTGATATTTTAAATCCACCTGCTGAAAGTATTCCTTACAAGATACCTATGAAAATTATTGAACGTGTTATGGATAACCGCTATGAAGGGGATGGAACTGTTCATCCTGAAGATCATTTACTGTTTTTGCATGAATTATGCGGGTTATTCAAGTGTGCAGGTATTTCAATGGATGAAGTTAGGAAGAAATTATTTGTTATGTCGCTATCTGGTGAAGCGGCGCATTGGTATAAACTGCTGAAGGACGGGCGCTCTCTTGATTGGAAGGATATTGTGCCTCTATTTTATTCCAAGTTCTATCCTCCAAGTGAAATTCACAAAGATCGAAACCGTATATATAATTTTTGGCCTCATGATGGAGAGAATATTGCCCAAGCATGGGAGAGATTGAAGTCCTTAATGCTCAAATGCCCCAATCATGAGTTTCCTGGTAATGTCATCATTGATAATTTTTATGCAAGACTTTCTTTTCAGGATAAAACCTTGCTGGATACTTCTTGTTCTGGATCATTCACACGCAATAAAGAAGAGTTTAAATGGGACCTTCTTGATCGGATTAAGGAGAACGCTGAAGATTGGGAGAACGACAAAGGTAAAGAGTCAGGTATAAATTATGATTATGAATGCATTAAAACTTTTATGGATACTGGTAAATTTCGAAATATGAGTGCTACCTATGGTCTTGACTCTCAAGTTGCTGCAAATCTTTATAAAGCTTTTGCCTCTCATTTTGAATTGCCTAGGAAGAATTTTGATAAGTATCATGAACCTTTTAAAGAGGCTTGTATGAAGGATGAAATTGTTGTTAATGATTGCAATAAACATGCTCAAACTCCTAAGAATGCTATTTCCTATAAGCATGTTAATTTTTGTGGAATGCATAGACCTTGTGGAATTAATCAAATCAAAGATGAATATTGTATCCATCATGCTAATGAAAAAACTAGAAAGTGGTTTAGGGCTTTAGATGATCTTGGTAAAAAAGTTTGTGCCCTCTATCCTTTTATTTGTGAAGTTTGCCATGAAGTGGGTCATTTTAATTTTCAATGCTCCTCCAATGATAATTTGAACCCAATGAGTGCTGCAAATTTGTATTGTGATGATGAAATTACTCCTAATCAGCATGATGAACTTACTTTATTTTTGGGGTGTGAAGAACTGTCGAGAAAAATCTCTTTGTTACATATGAGTGATCTTGATATTGATGATGTCCTGCATGGGTGTTTTTCTTATTGCATTGACAAAAGCCATACAAACACTTACATACAAAATATTTTAGAAGATGACACCTTGCCAAAATATGATAGGACCGCTGTGTGTTTTCAACTAATTAATGAAAAGGAGGGATCCTCCCAAGTTTCTTCTATTGTTTCTGAAAGTAAATCAGGTTATGCGGACAAGCCACCCTTCAAGCCTCTTCCTCCTAAAGAAGGGAACGAGGAGAAGGAAAAGAAGAAGAAGAAGGAACGAAGAAGAAGAAGAAGAAGAAGAAGAAAAAGGAGAATAAAAAGAAAGAGGTAACGGCGTATCCCCGCGTGAATGAGATAACGCTAGGTAACCGTAAGTATGTTGCTCCTAATGATTATTGTGATAATGAATCTGAATACGATGATCTTCCTATGCCCTTTACATACATTAGCGATCATGATTTGAATGAGCACACTACCTTTGATATTGGAAATCTCTTTGGTACTAATTCTGAAAATGATAATAATTGCCATAGTGTCAGTGCTATCCATGCTTCCTCCCATAATGATATAGAAAGCTCTAAGCTTGGGGAAGAGGTGTTTGAAAATCCTTTTGCTACTGGTCATTATGTTCTTGATACATCTCCTTCTAATAACAATGATGGTATGGTCATAGATAAATCGACTGTGAAAGATAACTATTCTATTTCTTATGATGACACTGTGCCTCCGATCTTTGATGATTATTATAAAGAATGCTATGATATAGGTTATAACTATCCTTATGAAACTTGTCATAGTCATGATTGGATTACCAAAAACAATTCTTTTAATATGCAACTTGTTTACCATGTTCAAATTCTTGATAATAATCTTGCTCCAATTACTATTAATGAGAATAACTCTTCTTATGCCAAAATTAATGATATTTCTATGCATATGAACCATGATAAGAATGTTTTAAGTGATGGGTATATTGTGGATTTCATCAATGATGCTACTGAAAGTTATTATGAGAGAGGGAAATATGGTTATATGCATCTTAATAATATTAAGTTTCCCCTCTTCATGTTGAGAATCTTGAAGTTACTCGTGTTTTATCCTCTTATGCTTGTCACTTTGTTCTTCATGAATTCATTTGTGTACAAGATTCCTTTGCATAGGAAGTGTGTTAGACTCAAATGCTCTCTTTTGCCTCAACTTTTATTTCTTGCGAGTGCATCATTAAAACTGCTAAGCCCATCTTAATGGCTATAAAGAAATAACTTCTTGGGAGATAACCCATGTGTTATTTTGCTACAGTACTTTGTTTTATATTTGTGTCTTGGAAGTTTTTTACTACTGTAGCAACCTCTCCTTATCTTATTTTTATTGCATTGTTGTGCCAAGTAAAGTCTTTGATAGAAAGGTTGATACTAGATTTGGATTACTGCGCAGAAACAGATTTCTTGCTGTCACGAATCTAGGCCTAATTCTCTGTAGGTAACTCAAAAAATTATGCCAATTTACGTGAGTGATCCTCAGATATGTACGCAACTTTCATTCAATTTGAGCATTTTCATCTGAGCAAGTCTGGTGCCTTTAAAATTCGTCTTTACGGACTGTTCTGTTTTGACAAATTCTGCCTTTTATTTCACATTGCCTCTTTTTCTGTGTTGGATGGATTTCTTTGTTCCATTAACTTTCAGAAGCTTTGTGCAATGTCCAGAAGTGTTAAGAATGATTGTGTCACCTCTGAACATGTGAGTTTTTGATTATGCACTAACCCTCTAATGAGTTGTTTTGAGTTTGGTGTGGAGGAAGTTTTCAAGGGTCAAGAGAGGAGGATGATATACTACGATCAAGAAGAATGAAAAGTCTAAGCTTGGGGATGCCCCGGTGGTTCATCCCTGCATATTTCAAGAAGACTCAAGCATCTAAGCTTGGGGATGCCCAAGGCATCCCCTTCTTCATCGACAAAGTATCAGGTTCCTTCTCTTGAAACTATATTTTTATTCGGTCACATCTTATGTACTTTACTTGGAGCGTCTGTATGTTTTTGTTTTTGTTTTTGTTTGAATAAATGATTGTTTGGGAGAGAGACACGCTCCGCTGGTTCGTATGAACACATGTGTTCTTAGCTTTTAATTTTCATGGCGAAGGTTGAAACTGCTTCGTTAATTGTTATATGGTTGGAAATGGGAAATGCTACATGTAGTAATTGGTATAATGTCTTGAATAATGTGATACTTGGCAATTGTTGTGCTCATATAGATCTTGTTTAAGCTCTTGCATCATGTACCTTGTACCCATTAATGAATAATTACATAGAGCTTGTTAAAATTTGGTTTGCATGATTGGTCTCTCTAAGTCTAGATATTTTCTGGTTGAGGTGTTTGAACAACAAGGAGACGATGTAAAGTCTTATAATGCTTACAATATGTTTATATGTGAGTCTTGCTGCACCATTTTATACTTGAGTTTGCTTCAAATAACCTTGCTAGCCTAAACCTTGTATAGAGAGGGAATACTTCTCATGCATCCAAATACTTGAGCCAATATTCATGCCATTTGTGTCCACCATACCTACCTACTACATGGTATTTCTCCGCCATTCCAAAGTAAATTGCTTGAGTGCTACCTTTAAACCATTCAAAACTTATCACCTCTGATTTGTGTCAATGTTTAATAGCTCATGAGGAAGTATGTGGTGTTTATCTTTCAATCTTGTTGGGCAACTTTCACCAATGGACTAGTGGCTTCATCCGCTTATCCAATAATTTTGCAAAAAGAGCTGGCAATGGGATTCCCAGTCCCAAATTAATTAACAAAAATAGACACTCCTCCATGGTATGTGATTGTTGGACGGCACCCGAAGGATTCGGTTAGCCATGGCTTGAGAAAGCAAAGGTGGGGAGGAGTGTCATCTAAATAAAACTAAAATAAAAAGGCACTCCTTCATGGTATGAGATTGTTGGCAGGCACCCGAGGATTCGGTTAGCCATGGTTTGTGAAAGAAAGGTTGGAAGGAGTGCCACCCAAAAATAAAATAAAATGGGAGCCGCTCTTTGAAGGTTTGTCTGGCAAGGGGGTTAGAGTGCCCACTACCATTCGTTGACAACAACAAACGCCTCTCAAAACTTTACTTTTATGCTCTCTATATGTTTTCAAAATCAAAGCTCTAGCACAAATATAGCAATCGATGCTTTCCTCTTTGAAGGGCCATTCTTTTACTTTATTGTTGAGTCAGTTTACCTATTCTTTCTATCTTAGAAGCAAACACTTGTGTAAATTGTGTGCATTGATTCTTACATGTTTACCTATTGCACTTGTTATATTACTTTGTGTTGACAATTATCCATGAGATATACATGTTAAAGTTGAAAGCAACCGCTGAAACTTATATCTTCCTTTGTGTTGTTTCAAAGCTTTCTACTAAGAATTTATTGCTTATGAGTTAACTCTTATGCAAGACTTATTGATGCTTGTCTTGAAAGTATTATTCATGAAAAGTCTTTGTTATATGATTCATTTGTTTACTCATTATCTTCATCATTGCTTCGAATCTCTGCATTCATCTCATGTGCTTTACAATAGTATGATCAAGGTTATGATGGCATGTCACTTAAGAAATTATCATTGTTATCGTTTACCTACTCGAGGGCGAGTAGGAACTAAGCTTGGGGATGCTTGATACGTCCCAAACGTATCTATAATTTCTTATGTTCCATGCTACTTTATTGATGATACCTACATGTTTTATACACATTATATGTCATTATTATGCGTTTTCCGGAACTAACCTATTGACGAGATGCCGAAGGGCCAGTTGCTGTTTTCTGCTGTTTTTGGTTTCAGAAATCCTAGAAAGGAAATATTCTCGGAATCGGACGAAATAAAGACCCAACATCCTATTTTTCCCGGACGCTTCCAGAGCACCGAAGAAGGGCCAGAGGGGAGCCAGGAGGGCCCCACCCCACAGGGCGGCGCGGCCAAGGGGGTGGGCGCGCCCCCCTATGGTGTGGGCACCCCGTGGCCCCTCCGACTCCGTCTCTTCGCCTATTTAGTCGTCCCTGACCTAAAAACACCGATAGAGAGGACGAAACCCGAGAAAACCTTCCAGAGCCGCCGCCATCGCGAAATCAAGATTCGGGGGACAGAAGTCTCTGTTCCGGCACCCTGCCGGGCGGGGAATTGCCCCCGGAGTCATCTCCACCGCCGTCTTCACCGCCATCTTCACCGCCATCGCTGTCTCCATGATGAGGAGGGAGTAATTCACCCCCGGGGCTGAGGGCTCCGCTGTAGCTATGTGGTTCATCTCTCTCTTTATGTGATCTAGTTGAATATCATCTATGTGCTACTCTAGTGATGTTATTAAAGTACTCTATTCCTCCTGCACGGTGTAATGGTGACAGTGTGTGCCTCGTGCAGTACTTGGTGTAGGCTATGATTGTGATCTCTTGTAGATTATGAAGTTAACTATTGCTATGATAAGTATTGACGTGATCTATGCCTCCTTCATGGCGTGATGGTGATAGTGTGCATGCTATGTTAGTTCTTGGTGTAATTATGTTGATCTATCTTGCACTCTAAGGTTATTTAAATATGAACATTGAATTGTGGAGCTTGTTAACTCCGGCATTGAGGGTTCGTGTAATCCTACGCAATGTGTTCATCATCCAACAAAAGAGTGTAGAGTGGTTCTATTATGTGATCATTGTTGAGAGTGTCCACTAGTGAAAGCAGGATCCCTAGGCCTTGCTTCCAAGCATCGAATCTCCGTTTGTTTACTGTTTTGTTGCATGTTTACTCGCTGCCATATTTTATTCAGATTGCTATTACCACTCATATACATCCATATTACTTGTATTTCACTATCTCTTCGCCGAACTAGTGCACCTATACACCTGACAAGTGTATTTGGTGTGTTGGGGACACAAGAGACTTCTTGCTTTGTGATTACAGGGTTGCTTGAGAGGGATATCTTTGACCTCTTCCTCCCTGAGTTCGATAAACCTTGGGTAATCCACTTAAGGGAAACTTGCTGCTGTTCTACAAACCTCTGCTCTTGGAGGCCCAACACTGTCTACAAGAATAGAAGCTCCCGTAGACATCAATGAGACAGCCGAATATATTGGATTCTTCTATATTGTCGGGTTCATCACCGATGCTCTTGCTCGGAAGAATATGACGAGTCAATGGACTCGAAGATTTGTCCATCTCTCTTTTTTTTTGTTCCTCCTTGATGAAAATTTCGTCGAGTTCTTTCTTGAAGAAAATTTCTTCGGGTCCTCCTTGAGGACAATTCTTCGGGTCCTTCTTGAAGATAATTCTTCGGGACCTCCTTGAAGATAATTTTTCGGGACCTTCTTGAAGATAATTTTTCGGGACCTTCTTGAAGATAATTTTTCGGGACCTTCTTGAAGATAATTTTTCGGGACCTTTTTTTCGGGTCCGGTACCTTCTTGAAGATAATTTCGTCGAGTTCTCCCTTTGGACAATTTCGTCGGGTTCTCTTTTGTAGACAATTTCGTCGGCTTTCTCCTGCATAAATAAACAAACTTTTTCTATCTTTTCCTTGACTCTCTTTTTCGCATGCGGTGTCAGATGCTCAGATTCGATGATATGTAAAGTGAATATATGCCGCGCAGCCCCCAAGTGTCGGGTGCGACGAAAGTAAACGATAATCAACTTTGTGCAAAATAAAAGAACACTTAGCTTTTTGGACACGACGAAGTCGATGCATGATGAAGTCTTCGAGTGTAGATAAGAAATCTAGCCAAAGTAGAAACCACCAAATAGCAAAAGTGGATGCCGCGAAATTGTTGATGAAGAAATAGCCGAGCCCCCGAGCGTTGCTGAGGTGATGTCATGATTGTTGTGTCGCAGTTGTGACCCGAGGCGAAATCGTTGTCGAGCCCCCGAGCGTTAGGCGTGACGTCGAAATAAGTTGATGGAGTCGCGGCGTCATATTTGGTGAAGCCATTTAAGATGAAGCCATAGACAATAATATACGAAGATGAATCCCAGATGAAGTATTTTAGATGAATCCATATTGAAGATGCCATTAAATATAGAGCATATATTGAAGATAAATCCGTCGATATCATAGAGGATGAATTCATTGGCCCGAAGAATCCAGTAATAATCATAGAAGATGAATCCGCTGATATCATAGAAGATGAATCCATTGACCCGAAGAAAATAAATCCAGTAATGGCCATAGAAGATGAATCCATTGACCCGAAGAAAATAAATCCAGTAATGGCCATAGAAGATGAATCCATTGACCCGGAAGCTCATCGGGTAATTGTATAAGAAGAAACCAATGATAAGCCGAAGAAAATAAATCCAGAGCCGAAGAAGATAAATCCATTGATCCGAAGAAAATAAATCCAGAGCCAAAGAAAATAATCTAGAGCCGAAGAAAATGAATCCACTAAACCATAAAAATGAATCCATTGACAAGTTCATAGAAGCTAATAACCATAAAAATGAATCCATTGGCTCGTAAGTTCATAATCCGTGTAGATAACCATAAAAATAAAATCCATTGCACGGCGAAAATAAATAGTAATTGATTGTTGAAGAGCATCCATTGACGATGAAATAATGGAAAGGCCGTGAAGATGAATCGACGTGGACATAACCGCAATGGCCGTGCGATCAATTAGACCGTGCAATTAGGTCCGTGGTGGTCATACCGGATGGCCACTGCCCGTACAACCTGATTGAACTGTATTCCACGAAGTATTATATCCGGTTGCCAGATTAAACATATGCGTATATATAAAAAAATATGTGTATGTGGAATTAGAACCAAGCAGATCTGTAGATCAACCAATAGATTAAAAGAAAGATATTAAATAGTAAAGATTCTAATTGGGACAATGTCACGTGACGTTTGATTGATCTAGTTTGTTCTTGTTTCATCGATCAGCACAATCCCATAGTTTCAACCAAACATGCATGTTGCAAACAACCATGCGTAGTATATTTATGTACGGGAAGGAAACTTAAAATTAATTAGGAAACTTATCTGCCATGATTGCATGCCATGAATCATGCGCTCCTATCAACGTTTTCTCCTTGGGACTTGAAACGAGTCCTAGCACACATGCTAGCGACCCGACGGATCGTGCCACTCACGGCACCGATGCTTCCAAGTTTTTTCTTTCCTTTTTTGCAAATTCCCTCATTGCCTCCTGCTCGTTCCGTGTACTGGATGGAAACAGCGCGTAGTGCTTTCTATGTAGATGGATCTCAGCGTCCTGACGCGATTTGATCATCGACGAAGCTGATGTAGAAATTTGACCGATACTAACGGTTTTGGCTGGAGCATCCGAAAACAGCCGCCTTTGCCGATGAAGACGTAGCCGATTAGATGTGATCCGCCGTGGACATCGATCAAACGGAAATCCACCATGACGGTAATGTTGAACACGTCGGCACGGTGAAGAAGCCGATGAAGATCTTGTTGCAGATGTCGATGAAGGGTCCCGCCCGGATGACAAAATCCAGTCGTCGCGATTCCCACAGACGGCGCCAATTGACGAGGGATCACCTCGGCATTGCCTACGTATTGTAGACTTGGGTTTCGGGAGAGAGCGATGATGGAGATTCCGGGGGCGAGATTAGGCACACGACGTACCCAGCTTCGGGTCCCCTCGGTGGAGGATCCCTACGTGCTGCTAGCAATCCACTATATGATCATAGATATGTTTACAGGGTGCCGCCATCGGCGTAGCTATGTTGTCTATCTCTATGTCTATATCTTGGCCTCCTTATTTCGGGTGCCCTGGCTAGCTTTATATATGCAACCAACCTAGGGTTTTACAAGAGTCCTAGTCGACTACTTCTTCGGGTTGCCTTGTTGGGCCTTCTCCATATTGGGCCGAGCCGATCCAGGTATACCAATAATGGGTACCCGAAGGGTATACCCATGTCAGTGCCAGGCCTGAGGCCGCGCCGCCTTATGGTCTGGTGGCCCTCTGGCCCCTCTCCGACTCTCCTTCGGTGTTTTGGATGCTTCCGGGAAAAATAAGGTATTGGGTCTTCGTTTCGTCGAATTCGAGAATATTGCCCGAACAGCCTTTCTGGAACCAAAAACAACAGAAAACAGGAACTGACACTGTGGCATCTTGTTAATAGGTTAGTTCCGGAAAACGCATAAAAACATTATAAAGTGTGAGCAAAACATGTAGGTATTGTCATAAAACAAGCATGGAACATCAGAAATTATGGATACGTTGGAGACGTATCAACCCATGAGGAAACCTTTCAAGTCACCGATGAGTTTTGTGATAAATATCGAGCTTTGAGGATGGAGGTGGATATTCTTCAAGAGGAGAACAACATGCTTCGCATGATCGGAGAATTTTCTTACTCCAATCATGGACGCACCACCACCACCGAAGGAGTAATTCGTCATTGGTATTGGCATCCCCTTTATTCCAAGATTGGGGGAGTGCCGCGGTATCACACTATTATCTTTTACCTTTTACTTTTCAGTAGAGTCATATCATGAGTAGTGAAGTTATCATATAGGATAGTTTGCAGTGTGGAAGTATCTCTCCTTTAGTTGATTATCTATATATCCCTTGGTGTGAGTTGCCATTATGAAATATTAATGCAAAGTTTTATCATTTACTTTCTGTACACCTTATTTTAGTTTATAATTTATGTTATATGATTAATCTTGTTGATTAGTATTGGTATCACTTTGGGAGCATCAAGCAAATCTAGTTGGTCTTGGCAAACTTAGCATTGGTCAATAGCAACAATACTTTGAGGCTTAAGTAGAAAATACATGTAGATACATGTAGATACATTATTCCATTATCTTTCTTTCTTGTTGGCTCATAAGCTTAGTATTCTCAAGTTAAAATCGTTTGTACCAAGGAAGATTGCATGATTGTTTTCTATCACATGTATATTTGTTTTTTTCACTCAACTCTTATGCTTGCTACCCAACCTTGCTAGCCAAAGAAATGCACCGAGAGGGAATGCTTCTCGTGCATCCAAACCTTGAACCAAAAACCCATGCCATTTGTGTCCACCATATCTACCTATATGTGGTATTTTACCCCACTCCAAGTAAATTGCTCGTGTGCTACCTTTAAAACCCTTCAAAACCACTCGTTTTGTGTGCTCTGTTTTAGCTCATGAGGAAGTTTGGATGCTTTATTATCTCTTTCATGTTTATTTGGCTTCACACCTTGACTAGCATGCATAATGTGCTAGTCCTTAATATTGCAAAAAGAGCAAGCAACCGGGTGCCCATCCCAAATAAAATATATAATAAACAAATAATCAAATAAATCTCCTAACACTATGGGCTTGAGAAATCATGAACTTAGCTTGTTTAAACAAAGGAGAAGAGGAACTTTATTGTTCTCTCTATGGGAGCCGCTCTTGAAGCCATTAAACATGAAAGGATGATAGATCATTTGATACCATTCGTTGACATAGACATACACCACTCTCAAAATTACATTTTCATACCTCTGATTCATTTAAAACAAAAGGCTCTAGCACATGAGTGATCCCTGCTTCCCTCTGCGAAGGGCCTATCTTTTACTTTTATGTTAAGTCAGTAAACCTATTCCCCTCTATCTCAAGCAAGCATTTGAGTTATTGTGATCCAACCATTTATGTTTGTTGATGTATTCAATCATGTCTTTTACCCTTCCTCGTGAGCACAATGCTTTTATCTGAATGAATATAACTTTGAAAGTTATCAATGACCGTAAAGAGACTAATGATTGAGCTTGTGATTTCTGCAATATATGCTCTAATATAAAGACTGCTCGAAAGATAATTACAATGTGTTAATTGTTCTCTGACCGAAAGTTTGCCATCGCCAATTATGATTTCTTGTGCACCTCTATTAGTGACTCCTTACTCATTGCAAGTTAATTATAAGAAGAATTTGTTGTCTATAATGACTTGTGTATTGGTAAGTGTGATGCTTCTTATCCGTATTTTGTTTATCGACACTTCACTCCATAAACCCGTGGTCTGGTTTACTAAGTTCAGTTTCGCTTGGGAACAAGCGAGGTCTAAGCTTGGGGGAGTTGATACGTCCAAATTGCATCACTAGTTTATATCATAATTTACTGTTATTCATTGATATATTCCATATTTAGAGATGATACTTATGTTATTTCATCTATTTTTGCATGTTTGATGATTATTGGAGAATTAACTTACAGTCAGGATTCTGCTGGAAAAAGGACCGTCAAGATACCATAATTCTGAAGATCAACAATTCCCGAAAAATACCCGAAGTTCCTATTTTGCTAGATGCCGGAGGAAGCCAAAAGGGAGCCTCGAGGGTCGAGGGGCCCACACCACCCCTAGGTGCAGGCCACCTGGCCGCGCCTAGGCATGGTGTGGTGGCCCTGGCCCACCTCTCGACAATCCCTTGCATATTTCATCTCCCGAGAACCCCAAGACCGAGAGGAGGATCGCAGAAATATTCCGCCGCAGCCACGGGGAGGAAAACAACAAAGAGATAAAAGCTCTCCCAGCAGAAATCTCTGGGGAAATTCCTTCCCGGAGGGGTAAATGGTCGCCATCGTCACCGTCATCGAGATGGACTTCATTGGGATCATCATCATCATCTCCATCACCAGCACCATCATATCCACCATCTCCATTCCATCCCGCTGTAACATCTTGGATTTGATCTTATCTAGTTCATAGGGGAAACTTTCCCGGTGTTAATTACTCCTTGTAGTTGATGCTATTGAGTGAAACCATTGGATTAAGGTTTATGTCCAGATTGTTATTCATCATTATATCACCTCTGATTATGATCCATATGATGTCTTGTGAGTAGTTCGTTTAGTTCTTGAGGACATGAGAGAAGTCAAGATGTTAGTAGTGGAATTATGTTGAGTAATATTTAATGGTTTGATATTTAAGTTGTGGTGCTATTCTTCTAGTGGTGTCATGTGAACGTCGACTACATGATACTTCACCTTTATGGGCCTAGTAGAATGCATCGTGTATTTGGCTACTAATTGTGGGGTTGCTGGAGTGACAGAAATCTAAACCCCCGATGGGAAACCAGTGCATGAGAGATTGTAGGATCTCAAAGTTTAAGGCCGTGGTTAGATTTATCTTAATTACTTTCTTGTAGTTGTAGATGCTTGCAAGGGGTATAATCACAAGTATGCATTAGTCCAAGTTGGGGTAGTGCATTAGCATAGGTTCACCCACACAACACCTACCAAACCGATAAAGATTATTCAGCTGCGTGAAGCCAAAACACTTGACGAGTCCTCGGGAACGTTTAGACATCATAAGTAAAACAATGGGCTTGTCATTTGCTCTAGAAAGGATTGGGTCACTCGCTGCAATTATTATTACTGACTTTTATTTACTCGTACTTTATTTATTTGCAATATCAAAAACACCTGAAAACCTGCTTGCTAGTATTTACAGTGAATCCTTTATCAAACTGCTTGTCAACACTTCTGCTCCTTGTTGGGTTCGACACTCTTATTTATCGAAAGTACTACGATACACCCCTATACTTGTGGGTGATCAAGCTTAGTTGTGTATCTTGTCATCTAGGTAAATTCACATAGTTGCATATCTAGAGAATTTACCTTTGTGTCAAGCCTTAATTGAAAAAGAACTAAAAATTGGGTAGCACCTATTCACCCCCCTCTAGGTGCGGCATACGATCCTTTCCTCTTTTGGAAACCCTAGTTGTTTGTGGTTGATTTGTTATTGTTGTTGTGTTGTTACAGCTATTGGGAGCTTCTAATTCAGTTGTGGGTGTGTGCCTCAAGAACCTTGTAAGGCCCGGTTTCCGCCTCGATAAAATCCCTTAGTGGACAAGTGAGCTAGGACTTTGTGGCGTTTCTCACCGGAGAATATGGTGAGGCCTTCGTGGCGTTGGTTGGCCTTTGTGGCGACCACACCCTCCAAATGTAGATGTACTTCCCCTCAAAAGGAAGGAACTACGGGAATCATCCATGTGTCTCCGCGTGCTCCACTCTCGGTTACCTCTATCCTTGATTCCACTATTATATTGCGTATAGCTATATCTTGCTTAGTTGTATACCTTGTCATCTAGGGAAATTCACATAGTTGCATATCTAGAGAATTTACCTTTGTGTCAAGCCTTAATTGAAAAAGAACTAAAAATTGGGTAGCACCTAATCACCCCCTCTAGGTGCGGCATACGATCCTTTCAAGTAGTTCCCTTTGTTCTTGGTGAAATGGAAAAAACCTAGCATTACTATGAGATGAATCAAAGATGCGTGTGTGTTAGTTCTCTCCTTGATGTGTGAAGTGCACCACATAATATTTGTCTCTGGGACAAGATAGGGAATTACCCTTTGAAGTATGATATTGTGTACGGCGGGA
The DNA here is from genome assembly GCA_030979885.1 of Lolium multiflorum. Taxonomy (NCBI): domain Eukaryota; kingdom Viridiplantae; phylum Streptophyta; class Magnoliopsida; order Poales; family Poaceae; genus Lolium; species Lolium multiflorum. Next base: position 98,985,445 of record CM061748.1, read on the forward strand.
AGTGACATTACCGGGGTGATGCTCTATCATATGTAAGAGGGGTAAAGAGACTCATAAAGCTCATATCTATAACCATGGGAAAACCTTAATTGCGATGGTCAACATGTGGTTGCAGAAGCTAGCCGTTGTGGTTATTTAAAGATGCGATGACCGATGGCTTTCTGGACGCATCTTATTATGGAGCTCTCTCCACACAAAACATGATTAAAAGCATATTTTATCTCGATTAGCATTAATCCTAATGCTAGAGATGGATCCAACAAATACCCTGAGAATATTTTGCATTACTGAGTTTCACTTCATTTCTTACTACCGTTGTTACTTTCTTGCAACCAAATACAACTCTCTTCAAAACACCCTTACTTGAGATTAAAGAGCGACTTACAAGTGGCATGATGTGGGCATTACCTTTCAACTAACCAACATTATGCTACCTCCTACGGCCCAACCAGGGGCCCATGAAGATTGTCCAACAACTAAGATGGTCCAATACGTCGGTTCCAGAGAAGGAGACCCCGAAGAAGGATCTTGACAAACAAGGCAAGAAGATGATAAACAAGAAAAGATTAGAATAGATCTCTTTGTAACCTAGCCGAATCCGGACATTACTCTCGGGACCTGGCCTGCAATATAAGGGCCAGGAGAGGGTCTGCCGGGGTACAACCACAAGATAGATCCACCGCAAGTCTAGAGCTAGGTCCTTAGAATCTTAGCCTCTCGATGAGATCACAACCATAGCCTTCGGCTACCCCATTGTAACCCGATATATTCGATAATCAAGATCAGACAAGCAGGAAGTAAGGGTTTTACCTCATCGAGGGCCGAACCTGGGTAAATCTCTCTCCCTGTCTATTTGGTATCTGATGTCTCGTGTCAGCCTACAGAATTCCGTCAACCCTAAGCCCCTCATGGTGGGCATTGCCGGGAGCACCTTCGTCAATTGGCGTCGTCGTGGGAAACCTATCGGCACAAGGCTCGTCATCGGCTGCTTCGATCATGTCATCCACGACTCCATCAGCATCGTCGACGTCATCATCGGCCCCTTCATCGCCAAGCTTGGGGAACTCGATTCGATTCGGGTCATTCGAGTCCGCGTGCGACTCGTTTCGTCCAAGCTTTTCGGATCTGCGCGGCGGGCTGGATATGGCGTTCGGGAGCGTCCACTCTGCGTTGATTCCGAGGGCATCCTTCGGTTACCCGACCCGTGCACTCCCAACATGTCAAGGACTCTGTCTTCATCGGCTGCAAGATCGGCGCATCGACCAGACTCGGCCAATCTATCGTCCGTGTTATCAGCACCAACATCAACATCCTCGCCATCATCGTCTCCGCACCGTTCGACATCATCTATGTCCAGGATTCGATGATTCGCATCGTCCGATTTAACGTCATATTATTGCCTCAATTGACACCAAGCACGGGCTAGGTTTGGATGACACGTCGTTTTTCTGCAGCACCAAGTACTCTTCGGATGAGGAAAGTATCGGCGGTATCGCGGGCAGCCACGTGGAGCGTGGCGTATCACCAAATCTATGCTATCCTCAATCCAATCAATGGAGAAGGACCTTCGGAAGGAGAACACACCCCGCGCGTCAATCGAGGATGTGTAACGATCATAGCGCTAGCAATGATAATAGTGATTACACTATTACCGAGGAAGAGTGGGAAATCGCCGTGCTGCTATAGCCAATAATACTCGAGTCCCCTCCGGAGTTTTGGCAGGGACCCTCAATGCCTATCATACTATGTTGGAGAGGAATCGAGATCGGCGGCGAACAAACAAGCTGATCTCGACCGACGCGGTAGGCAGCCGATCATTCCATGAACGATGTAGAGCATCACATGGAAGCGCGTCCCGTAGCAACCAAGGTTCGGGAAGATATCGGCCACGAATTCCTCGACTTTCGGAAGATGATGCAAGGGAAATTACTTCAAACCTTTCCAATTCCTTCATGGCCATGGACACTGCGGGCATGCTCATGCCGAAATGTCGAAGGAGCGATAGCTAACCTCATGGCCTACTTGATCAATCACTAGCCGACACCTAATGGGCCCATGGCACAAGCTCATTGAGGTACGCTGGAGAGTCTCGTGATCCTTGGAGATAAGCTCACCCCTAGGAAGGAGAAAACTACACATCGGGCGGTGGATCCAAGCATCGTTCGAAAGATGCTCGGGATGATATTACACAGAGCAATCGACAAAGCTCGTCGTTGTGCCGCAAGAGAAGGATATGATAGCGACAATTCCGAGGAGACCCGGAATATGACGGCGAACTTCGAGGAGCCGATTGCTTAAGCTACAAGATCCGTAGACTATGCCGTCGAAGAGATTCAAGCCTACTCCTACGATGCTGCTAAATATGATGGGCAGCGGGAGCCAAGGTCTTGGATAGATGATTACCTACAACTGTGATCTTACACAAGGAAATCAAATAGCAGCAATGCAATGTCTGCAGCTTTACCTAAAGATTCGGCACGAGCATGGTTGAGAGGCTTGAAAGGATCTATCGATCTGGGAAGATTTAGTCGACGCTTTCGTCAAGAACTTTCAGGCCACTTACAAGAGGCCGTCGGAATCGAAGAGCTACATCACCGTCGCGCGTACATCGGACATTTTACTAAACTCCTAAACGCTGTGGAAGATGTTTCCGTCGACAAAGCAATTGATGCTTTCTGCGATGGCATCCGACGAGAATCTTACATTGAGGAACTTGGCCGAAAGAAGCCAAAAACTATCACCAAGCTTATGGAGATTGCCAACAGTTGGGCTGATGGAGAAGATCACGTAAGGAAGCCGCGTCCACGCGATGACGATGAAGACGATGACCGAGCCATGATTCAGGCCATCGGCATGATCGCCGTAAGAAGAGGAAAGACCGCGGGTACGATGACACTAACATTGTAGCTGTGGGATATTACGATCGGCGTGATGATCGATACGATCATCAGCGTGGCGATAGGCGTGATGATCGTCAGGACAACAATCGCAATAATTCCGGAGGAAATCACGGTAACTACGGGAGCGACCTCCAAGGGTCCTAGAGTTACCTTTTGCTAAACGACTAAATGCTCCCTGCTAAATACACGCGTACATCAGCCCCAAGGATAACACAAAGAAGTCGAGCCATTTGCTCGGGGATTGTCGATTGTTTATCGATATTTAGAAGTTCTACGAAAGGCGGGGACAGCCGCAACCATCGAACCCGCCACCACCTCTACCTCAGCACCAAGTTCAACAAGTTCAAACTCGCGCTTCTAATTAAGCCTTTCCCCCACCGCGGGGACAGATGAACATGATCCATAAAACTGATGTTTCTAGAAGAGATATGAAGAAGCTTACGCAAGAAATCAACCTCGCCGAAAGCACCATGTCGAACATTTCAGAATATATCGGTGGTCGTCATAAAGCATCATGTTTAGTAGGGCCGGCCATCCGATGTCTATCCCAAGACTAGGTCATGTCGCCCTGGTAGTCGAAGCACAAATAGGAGGATTCAGTATGAGCAAAGTGTTCATGGACGGTGGAAGTGCATTGAATCTAATATTCGCAAGCACATCAAAATATGGGCATCACAACCAATATGTTGCAGGAGTCGATACATGTTTCCATGGCATTGTCCCTGCTGCCAGCATATCCTCTTGGCAGAATTCCCTTGAATGCCGTCTTCGGAAACCCGACAATTTTAGGAAAGAAAGGATCGAGTTTGAGGTAGTGAATTGGGAATCGCAGTACCACGCTATACTCGGAGACCACTTTATGCCAAGTTTATGGCTATGCCGCATTATGCATATCTAAATCTTAAAATGCCAGGCAACAATGGAACCAATATCACGGTTCATGGAAGTTTCTCTCGGTCGGATAATTGCGATCGCGAGTTTGAACATTGTTGCCAAGTTTGGAGTGAAACATGAAACTATCGGTTTCCCTTCCAAGCAGCTAGCTTATCGTGACAAAGATCACAAGCTTAAGGAGGATGACAACGTTAAGAACGCGAAGAAAAAACCAGATGATTCTGCAATGGTAGTTCCAGCTATTGCACCTTCAACGTTTATGACAAAGTCTCGGTCAAAGACGCTAATTCTCTGGTGATAACCGCAAGTACTCATAAGGAAGCTATCAGCACCTCACCGGTCATCGGCACCTCGTGCGTAAACCAAAAGAAGAAGGACCCTCCTCTTACTTAAGAAGACGAGCGGTGGCATACATCTTTATCTTTATCTTTATCTTCATAGAATTTTATTTTCAACAAGGCTTTCTTAAGCCATAGCAGTATTAGCTTATATTCTCGATATAGACTTATTAATAAAGGTTCAAGTTTCGTTTATACAAGCGTTCGGTTGATTCGGGACACCCGAACAATTTTTCCAAAGATATCTCGCATAATACGTGAACGTCGAGTTTGAAATATAAGTACAGAAAGTGAACCTGATAAAAAGATCGGGGATCGCCCTTTTTGTACCCAAAATTATCACCTAAGCCTCGGAAAAAGACGAGTGTTGCAACGGATAATAATCAAAGGGTCCTACAAAATAACATGCGATTATCCTTTGCGAAGCGTCAGAGAACATGCGATGCTGCTGAAGGCAAGGATAAAATAACTTATGAAAGGCCCATGCCGTACATCGAACATGGAGGTACCAAGAGCGACGGAGTCGATAGCGACATAGTTTCCTCGATTTACTCGTGGGCTACCGCCAAAACATACATCATCGGTTGTAGAAAAGTTACGATTACTACGGGTTCATTAAACCAGCAACAAGAGGTGATCACTCAATTTTTTTGCCATGATACCTTTCATAAAAGAGCATCACAAAACCGATGACTAAGAAAGGCTAAGAGCATCGAGAATTGCATCTTAGTCAACAAATACATCGAAAATCTGCCACCAGCATTTGAAGATAAAGTTGTGAGGTATGGATACTTTGTAAAAAGTGGCAATTATGTCGTCTCCAACAAATTATTCGTCCTTACAAAAAAATTAGACTAGGTAAGAAAAGTTACATTATACTTATGAATAAACTTGTACCTAGTGCATCCGAATATTCGGGTGCAAAAAATTGTCGAAAGCATAAGTTATAATTACAATGAAGTACAATGACATCGACACTATTCTTGAGGAATTCCTACTGGGTCATCTACTTCCGTGATGTCTTCCGGCCTATCAATTACAATAGAGGCAGGGACTTTTACATCGGGGTAAAATTGGCTTATGCCTCCATCAACATTCACAATTGCCATCAAATCTAAAGAAGGATGCAGCAACAGTATGAAAACAAAAGCGGATTCGGCTCCAAAAAGTTGATTGCGAACCAATTCGCGCACCTTTTAGCATTCTTGAAGTTTAATACCAAGGCCAAAAATGATGGAGGAACTCGATTGAGGGGAAACATGGTTTTCCAGATCATCTTCATGCATGCATGGCACTTGTCGAAGAATCGATGCACTTGTTGCACTCGATCCTGGAACTTTGCGACAGTAGCATCGTTCGACTTGTTCGTCCAGAAGACTTCATTGAATTGTGATAGATTCCAAAGCATCTACACGTTCGTGCACTCGCTTGTTTCCTTCCGATAAATTCAGAGCTACGACTGACAAAAGCGGTGATGAAGAAATCGAAGAAATTATCGAGTATCGAAGGAAACAAAAGGGGACATGCACTTACGTTCAAGCTTTCTATTGTTTTTTGCAGATCGCTTAGTGCATATCGCTCTGCATCAATGGCTAGCTCGCCTTTCTTCTTTATAATAGCAGCCATGGCATGGATACCACGCATATCTGTTTCAATTTGAAGGATTCAGGCCTTCATACATTGAAGCTGATCACTTTCGAATCATCGACGAAGAACCTTCAACAAAGGAAGGTACATGAGCCACCTGCAAAAATACAGTCGAGTGTGTCAAGGAATATACACAATGTCAATTGGTTTCACTCCCATCGGGAGCATGCATTCAAAAGCAAGAAACATTGCAATTCAAAAGAGAAACTGTCAACATTGCCAACCTTGAATTCATTACAACAGAGGGCCTTTGAAAAGGCATTGTTTGGAGCAAATTGTAAATTACAACTTGACAAAGAAAAATCAGGGGCTTGAGTCGGCGTCGATAAACTTGGGCCAGCTCCTCCCAGTTGATTTATTAGCCGATGCCAATTCAAGAAGCTGCAGCATTTGCGCCGATACTTTGAAAAGGCTGAGGTCGATAGCTTCCCCATCCTGATCCTTCGATAGCTCTTTCGTCAGCAACTCCATCTCGGCTTTAAAGTCGTGCCCCATTGATGTCTACGGGTGCTTCTATTCTTGTAGACAGTGTTGGGCCTCCAAGAGCAGAGGTTTGTAGAACAGCAGCAAGTTTCCCTTAAGTGGATTACCCAAGGTTTATCGAACTCAGGGAGGAAGAGGTCAAAGATATCCCTCTCAAGCAACCCTGTAATCACAAAGCAAGAAGTCTCTTGTGTCCCCAACACACCAAATACACTTGTCAGTGTATAGGTGCACTAGTTCGGCGAAGAGATAGTGAAATACAAGTAATATGGATGTATATGAGTGGTAATAGCAATCTGAATAAAATATGGCAGCGAGTAAACATGCAACAAAACAGTAAGCGGTGTTTGCGGTATTGGAAACAAGGCCTAGGGATCATACTTTCACTAGTGGACACTCTCAACATTGATCGCATAATAAATAACTCATATGTGCTACATACACTCTTTTGTTGGATGACAAACACCAGTCGTTGTGTAGGGCTACAAGAGCACCTCAATGCCGGAGTTAACAAGCTCCACAACATTCGACATTCATATTCAAGTAACCTTAGAGCATAATAGATCATTGCAAAATAAACCAAGAACTAACATAGCGCACACACTGTCCACATTACACTATGAAGGAGGAATAGATCACATCAATACTATCATAATGATAATTAACTCCACAATCTACAAGAGATCATGATCATAGCCTACGACAAGAACCACACGGTGCACACACTAGTCACCTTTACACCATGCAGGAGGAATAGACTACTTTAATAACATCACATGAGTAGCACACAACTAGTAGCGATACAAAGCTCATCATATGGATCTCAATCATGTAAAGCAGCTCATGAGATCATTGTATTGAAGTACATAGGAGAGAGATGAACCACATAGCTACCGGTACAGCCCCGAGCCTCGATGGAGAACTACTCCCTCCTCATGGGCAGCAGCGGTGATGAAGATGGCGGTGGAGATGGCAGCGGTGTCGATGGAGAAGCCTTCCGGGGCACTTCCCCGTCCCGGCGGCGTGCCGAACAGACTTCTGTCCCCCGAATCTTGATTTCGCGATGGCGGCGGCTCTGGAAGGTTTCTCGGGTTTCGTCGAACGTATCGGTGTTTTAGGTCAGGGACGACTAAATAGGCGAAGAGACGGAGTCGGAGGGGCCACGGGGCTCCCTCCTCATAGGGCGCGCCCACCCCTTGGCCGCGCCCCTGTTGGGTGGGCCCTCCCGCTCCCCTACGGCCCTTCATCGGCTCTGGAAGCGTCCGGGAAAAATAGGATGTTGGGTCTTTATTTCGTCCGATTCCGAGAATATTTCCTTTCTAGGATTTCTGAAACCAAAAACAGCGAAAACAGCAACTGGCCCTTCGGCATCTCGTCAATAGGTTAGTTCCGAAAACGCATAATAATGACATATAATGTGTATAAAACATGTAGGTATCATCAATAAAGTAGCATGGAACATAAGAAATTATAGATACGTTTGAGACGTATCAAGCATCCCAAGCTTAGTTCTACTCGCCCTCGAGTAGGTAAACGATAACAATGATAATTTCTTAAGTGACATGCCATCATAACCTTGATCATACTATTGTAAAGCACATGAGATGAATGCAGAGATTCGAAGCAATGATGAAGATAATGAGTAAACAAATGAATCATATAACAAAGACTTTTCATGAATAATACTTTCAAGACAAGCATCAATAAGTCTTGCATAAGAGTTAACTCATAAGCAATAAATTCTTAGTAGAAAGCTTTGAAACAACACAAAGGAAGATATAAGTTTCAGCGGTTGCTTTCAACTTTAACATGTATATCTCATGGATAATTGTCAACACAAAGTAATATAACAAGTGCAATAGGTAAACATGTAAGAATCAATGCACACAATTTACACAAGTGTTTGCTTCTAAGATAGAAAGAATAGGTAAACTGACTCAACAATAAAGTAAAAGAATGGCCCTTCAAAGAGGAAAGCATCGATTGCTATATTTGTGCTAGAGCTTTGATTTTGAAAACATATAGAGAGCATAAAAGTAAAGTTTTGAGAGGTGTTTGTTGTTGTCAACGAATGGTAGTGGGCACTCTAACCCCCTTGCCAGACAAACCTTCAAAGAGCGGCTCCCATTTTATTTTATTTTTGGGTGGCACTCCTTCCAACCTTTCTTTCACAAACCATGGCTAACCGAATCCTCGGGTGCCTGCCAACAATCTCATACCATGAAGGAGTGCCTTTTTATTTTAGTTTTATTTTGATGACACTCCTCCCCACCTTTGCTTTCTCAAGCCATGGCTAACCGAATCCTTCGGGTGCCGTCCAACAATCACATACCATGGAGGAGTTTCTATTTTTGTTAATTAATTTGGGACTGGGAATCCCATTGCCAGCTCTTTTTGCAAAATTATTGGATAAGCGGATGAAGCCACTAGTCCATTGGTGAAAGTTGCCCAACAAGATTGAAAGATAAACACCACATACTTCCTCATGAGCTATTAAACATTGACACAAATAAGAGGTAATAACTTTTGAATTGTTTAAAGGTAGCACTCAAGCAATTTACTTTGGAATGGCGGAGAAATACCATGTAGTAGGTAGGTATGGTGGACACAAATGGCATGAATATTGGCTCAAGTATTTGGATGCATGAGAAGTATTCCCTCTCTATACAAGGTTTAGGCTAGCAAGGTTATTTGAAGCAAACTCAAGTATAAAATGGTGCAGCAAGACTCACATATAAACATATTGTAAGCATTATAAGACTTTACATCGTCTCCTTGTTGTTCAAACACCTCAACCAGAAAATATCTAGACTTAGAGAGACCAATCATGCAAACCAAATTTTAACAAGCTCTATGTAATTATTCATTAATGGGTACAAGGTACATGATGCAAGAGCTTAAACAAGATCTATATGAGCACAACAATTGCCAAGTATCACATTATTCAAGACATTATACCAATTACTACATGTAGCATTTCCCGTTTCCAACCATATAACAATTAACGAAGCAGTTTCAACCTTCGCCATGAAAATTAAAAGCTAAGAACACATGTGTTCATACGAACCAGCGGAGCGTGTCTCTCTCCCAAACAATCATTTATTCAAAAAAAACAAAAACAAAAACATACAGACGCTCCAAGTAAAGTACATAAGATGTGATGGGATAAAAATATAGTTTCAAGAGAAGGAACCTGATAATTTGTCGATGAAGAAGGGGATGCCTTGGGCATCCCCAAGCTTAGATGCTTGAGTCTTCTTGAAATATGCAGGGATGAACCACCGGGGCATCCCCAAGCTTAGACTTTTCACTCTTCTTGATCGTAGTATATCATCCTCCTCTCTTGACCCTTGAAAACTTCCTCCACACCAAACTCGAAACAACTCATTAGAGGGTTAGTGCATAATCAAAAATTCACATGTTCAGAGGTGACACAATCATTCTTAACACTTCTGGACATTGCCCAAAGCTACTGGAAGTTAATGGAACAAAGAAATCTATCCCACATAGCAAAAGAGGCAATGCGAAATAAAAGGCAGAATCTGTCAAAAACAGAACAGTCCGTAAAGACGAATTTTAAAATGGCACCAGACTTGCTTAGATGAAAATGCTCAAATTTAATGAAAGTTGCATACATATCTGAGGATCACTCACGTAAATTGGCATAATTTTCTGAGTTACCTACAGAGAATTAGGCCCAGATTCGTGACAGCAAGAAATCTGTTTCTGCGCAGTAATCCAAATCTAGTATGAACCTTACTATCAAAGACTTTACTTGGCACAACAATGCAACAAAACTAAGATAAGGAGAGGTTGCTACAGTAGTAACAACTTCCAAGACACAAATATAAAACAAAGGTACTGTAGTAAAATAAACACATGGGTTATCTCCCAAGAAGTTCTTTCTTTATAACCATTAAGATGGGCTTAGCAGTTTTAATGATGCACTCGCAAGAAATAGTATTTGAAGCAAAAGAGAGCTTCAAGAGGCAAATTCAAAACACGTTTAAGCCTAACATGCTTCCTATGCAGAGGAATCTTGTACACAAATGAATTCATGAAGAACAAAGTGACAAGCATAAGAGGATAAAACACGAGTAACTTCAAGATTCTCAACATAAAGAGGGGAAACTTAATATTATTAAGATGAATATAACCATGTTTCCCTCTCTCATAATAACTTTCAGTAGCATCATTGATGAAATCCACAATATAACCATCACTTAAAACATTCTTATCATGGTTCATATGCATAAAGGTATCATTATTTTTGTCATAAGAAAAACTCTTCTCATTAATAGTAATTGGAGCAGGATCATTATCAAGAATTTGAACATGGTAAACAAGTTGCATACTAAGGGAATGGTTTTTGGCAATCCCATCATAACTATGACAAGTTTCATAAGGATAATTGTAACATGTGTCATATACATCTCTATAGCAATTATCTAAACCAGAATATGTAATATCATCATTTTCACTAAAAGTAGAGGTCTCAAATACAGGATCTTCAAGCACAACATCCCCAAGCTTAGAGCTTTCAATATCATCGTTTAAGGGGACATGAATAATGCTATCATCATTACTTTCATAATCAGTACCAAAGAGATTTTCAATATCAAAGGCAGTGTGCTCATCCAAATCATGATCACTAATATGGGTAAAGGGTATAGGAAGATCATCGTACTCAGATTCATTATCATAATAATCATTAGGCGCAACATACTTACGGTTACCTATTGTTACCTCATACACGCGGGGATATGCCATTGCCTCTTTCTCTTTATTATCCTTTTTCTTCTTCTTCTTCTTCTTCGTTCTTCTTCTTCTTCTTTTCCTTCTCCTCGTTCCCTTCTTTAGGAGGAAGAGGCTTGAAGGGTGGCTTGTCCGCATAACCTGATTTACTTTCAGAAACAATAGAAGAAACTTGGGAGGATCCCTCCTTTTCATTAATTAGTTGAAAACACACAGCGGTCCTATCATATTTTGGCAAGGTGTCATCTTCTAAAATATTTTGTATGTAAGTGTTTGTATGGCTATTGTCAATGCAATAAGAAAAACACCCATGCAGGACATCATCAATATCAAGATCACTCATATGTAACAAAGAGATTTTTCTCGACAGTTCTTCACACCCCAAAAATAAAGTAAGTTCATCATGCTGATTAGGAGTAATTTCATCATCACAATACAAATTTGCAGCACTCATTGGGTTCAAATTATCATTGGAGGGGCATTGAAAATTAAAATGACCCACTTCATGGCAAACTTCACAAATAAAAGGATAGAGGGCACAAACTTTTTTACCAAGATCATCTAGAGCCCTAAACCACTTTCTAGTTTTTTCATTAGCATGATGGATACAATATTCATCTTTGATTTGATTAATTCCACAAGGTCTATGTATTCCACAAAAATTAACATGCTTATAGGAAATAGCATTCTTAGGAGTTTGAGCATGCTTATTAACAACAATTTCATTCTTCATGCAAGCCTCTTTAAAAGGTTCATGATACTTATCAAAATTATTTTTAGGCAATTCAAAATGAGAAGCAAAGGCTTTATAAAGATTTGCAGCAACTTGAGAGTCAAGACCATAAGTAGCACTCATATTTCGAAATTTATCGGTATCCATAAAAGTTTCAATGCATTCATAATCATAATTTATACCTGACTCTTTACCTTTGTCATTCTCCCAATCTTCAGCGTTCTCCTTAATCCGATCAAGAAGGTCCCTTTTAAACTCTTCTTTGTTGCTCGTGAATGATCCAGAACAAGTAGTATCCAGCAAGGTCTTATCTTGAAAAGAAAGTCTTGCATAGAAATTATCAATGATGATATTACCTGGAAGCTCATGATTGGGGCATTTGAGCATTAAAGTCTTCAATCTCTCCCATGCTTGGGCAATACTCTCTCCATCATGAGGCCAAAAATTATATATATGGTTTCGATCTTTGTGAATTTCACTTGGAGGATAGAACTTGGAATAAAATAGAGGCACAATATCCTTCCAATCAAGAGAGCGCCCGTCCTTCAATAGTTTATACCAATGCGCCGCTTCACCAGATAGCGACATAACAAATAATTTCTTTCTAACTTCATCCATTGAAATACCTGCACACTTGAATAACCCGCATAATTCATGCAAAAACAGTAAATGATCTCCAGGATGGACAGTTCCATCCCCTTCATAGCGGTTATCCATAACACGTTCAATAATTTTCATAGGTATCTTGTAAGGAATACTTTCAGCAGGTGGATTTAAAATATCAGAAGCATCATTAGAGTTATCGCATATGGGAGATAAAATATTATCAGAGCAAATTTTCTCCCCTAAAGATGGGAAGCTAAAAAGATCACAAAAACCAGCTTCCCCAAGCTTAGACTTCTTCATAGCATTAGCAGTAATTGCATTCATACTAATAACATTGCTACTATCATGTAAATAAGGTTCCATAGGTTTTTTAATTTTCGCATCAAACAATTCTAAATTAGGAAAAAGATTAAAAAGCTCACCAATTTTTTTGTTGTTTTCCATTATGCCTAACTAGTGAAAATAAAAAAAAGAAACAATTGCAGGATCTAAAGGAAATAGCTTCGAGTACTTACAACGGCGCCGGAAAATAACTTAGTAGCCGAGATCCGGAGTGTGAGTACCTTTTACCTTTCCTCCCCGGCAACGGCGCCAGAAAAGTGCTTGATGTCTACGGGTGCTTCTATTCTTGTAGACAGTGTTGGGCCTCCAAGAGCAGAGGTTTGTAGAACAGCAACAAGTTTCCCTTAAGTGGATTACCCAAGGTTTATCGAACTCGGGGAGGAAGAGGTCAAAGATATCCCTCTCAAGCAACCCTGTAATCACAAAGCAAGAAGTCTCTTGTGTCCCCAACACACCAAATACACTTGTCAGGTGTATAGGTGCACTAGTTCGGCGAAGAGATAGTGAAATACAAGTAATATGGATGTATATGAGTGGTAATAGCAATCTGAATAAAATATGGCAGCGAGTAAACATGCAACAGAACAGTAAGCGGTGTTTGCAGTATTGGAAACAAGGCCTAGGGATCATACTTTCACTAGTGGACACTCTCAACATTGATCGCATAATAAATAACTCATATGTGCTACATACACTCTTTTGTTGGATGACAAACACCAGTCGTTGTGTAGGGCTACAAGAGCACCTCAATGCCGGAGTTAACAAGCTCCACAACATTCGACATTCATATTCAAGTAACCTTAGAGCATAATAGATCATTGCAAAATAAACCAAGAACTAACATAGCGCACACACTGTCCACATTACACTATGAAGGAGGAATAGATCACATCAATACTATCATAATGATAATTAACTCCACAATCTACAAGAGATCATGATCATAGCCTACGACAAGAACCACACGGTGCACACACTAGTCACCTTTACACCATGCAGGAGGAATAGACTACTTTAATAACATCACATGAGTAGCACACAACTAGTAGCGATACAAAGCTCATCATATGGATCTCAATCATGTAAAGCAGCTCATGAGATCATTGTATTGAAGTACATAGGAGAGAGATGAACCACATAGCTACCGGTACAGCCTCGAGCCTCGATGGAGAACTACTCCCTCCTCATGGGAGCAGCAGCGGTGATGAAGATGGCGGTGGAGATGGCAGCGGTGTCGATGGAGAAGCCTTCCGGGGCACTTCCCCGTCCGGCGGCGTGCGGAACAGAGACTCTGTCCCCCGAATCTTGATTTCGCGATGGCGGCGGCTCTGGAAGGTTTTCTCGGGTTTCGTCGAACGTATCGGTGTTTTTAGGTCAGGGACGACTAAATAGGCGAAGAGACGGAGTCGGAGGGGCCACGGGGCTCCCTCCTCATAGGGGGGTGCTCTGGAAGCGTCCGAGAAAAATAAGATGTTGGGTCTTTATTTCGTCCGATTCCGAGAATATTTCCTTTCTAGGATTTCTGAAACCAAAAACAGCAGAAAACAGCAACTGGCCCTTCGACATCTCGTCAATAGGTTAGTTCCGGAAAACGCATAATAATGACATATAATGTGTATAAAACATGTAGGTATCATCAATAAAGTAGCATGGAACATAAGAAATTATAGATACGTTTGAGACGTATCACCCATCGAAGGAAAGCAAGGACAGCGCCGTAGGTACGTGAGGTACGTTTGAATACCTCAATGGTGCCTTCGGTGTTGACAAAGAACGTATCCGTCAGCTGCCTCAGTGTTTTTTCCTGATCTGCTGACGTCTACGGGTGCTTCTATTCTTGTAGACAGTGTTGGGCCTCCAAGAGCAAAGGTTTGTAGAACAGCAGCAAGTTTCCCTTAAGTGAATCACCCAAGGTTTATCGAACTCGGGGAGGTAGAGGTCAAAGATAGTCCTCTCAAGCAACCCTGCAATTAAGATACAAGAAGTCTCTTGTGTACCCAACACACCTAATACACTTGTCAGATGTATAGGTGCACTAGTTTGGCGAAGAGATAGTAAAACACAGGTGGTATAGATGAATATGAGTGGTAATAACAATCTGAAATAAATATGGCAGCGAGTAAACATGCAGTAGAACAGTAAGTAAGCGGTGTTTGCAGTATTGGAAACAAGGCCTAGGGATCATACTTTCACTAGTGGACACTCTCAACATTGATCACATAATAAATTAATAACTTCTCCTCATTTGTGCTACATATGCTCTTGTTTGATAACAAACACCATTCATTGTGTAGGGCTACAAGAGCTCCCTCAAGCCGGAGTTAACAAGCGCCACAACATTCGGCATTCATATTTAAGTAACCTTAGAGCATAATAGATCTTTGCAAAATAAACCGAGAACTAACATAGCATACACACTGTCACCATTACACTATGAAAGGGGGAATAGATCACATCAATACTATCATAGCGATAATTAACTCCATAACCTACAAGAGATTATGATCATAGCCTACGACAAGAACTACACGATGCACACACTGTCACCATTACACCATGAAGGAGGAATAGACTACTTTAATAACATCACATGAGTAGCACATAGACTAATAGCAATACAAAGCTCATCATATGGATCTCAATCATGCAAAGCAATTCATGAGATCATTGTATTGGGGTACATGAGAGAGATTAACCACATATCTACCGGTAGAGCCCTTAGCCTCTGGGGAGAACTACTCCCTCCTCATCATGGGAGCAGCAACGTTGATGGAGATGGCGGTGGTGTCGATAGAGATGCCTTCCGGGGGCAAATCCCCGTCCCGGCGGCGTGCCGGAACAGAGACTTCTGTCCCCCAAATCTTGGCTTCGCGATGGCGGCGGCTCTGGAACTTTTCTCGTATCGTGGCTTTTCCGTGTCGAAGATTTAGGTCACGAGGCAGCTTATAGGCGAAGAGTCGGAGTCGGAAGGGTGGGGGACCCACACACACCAGGGCGTGCCCCCCTTGGGCCGCGTCGCCACCATGTGTGGTGGCCCTGGGCCTCTCCTCTGGCCCCTCTCCGGTGTTGGAAGCTTTGTGGAATTATAAGATACTAGGCCTTGATTTCGTCCAATTCCGAGAATATTTCCTTACTAGGATTTCTGAAACCAAAAACAGCAAAAAACAGGAACTGGCACTTCGGCATCTCGTCAATAGGTTAGTTCCGGAAAATGCATCAAAACGATATAAAGTGTGAACAAAACATGTAGGTATTGTCATAAAACTAGCATGGAACATAAGAAATTATAGATACGTTTGAGACGTATCAAGCATCCCCAAGCTTAGTTCCTACTCGCCCTCGAGTAGGTAAACGATAACAACAAATAATTTCTGAAGTGACATGCTACCAACATAACCTTGATCAACATTATTGTAAAGCATATGAGATGGATGGAGTGATCTGAAGCAAAAGATTGCTAACAAAAGATAATGACTAAACAAATGAATCATATAGCAAAACTTTTCATGAATAGTACTTTCAAGACAAGTATCAACAAGACTTGCATAAGAGCTAACTCATAAGCAATAAATTCAAAGTAGAATGCATTGAAGCAACACAAAGGATGATTAAGTTTCAGCAATTGCTTTCAACTTGTAACATGTATATCTCATGGATATTTGTCAACATAGAGTAATATAACAGGTGCAATAAGTAAACATGTAAGAATCAATGCACACAGTTAACACAAGTGTTTGCTTCTAAGATAGAAAGAAGTAGGTAAACTGACTCAACATAAAGTAAAAGAATGGCCCTTCGCAGAGGGAAGCATGGATTACTATTTTTGTGCTAGAGATTTTATTTTGAAAACATAGAAACAATTTTGTCAACGGTAGTAATAATTCATATGTGCTATGCATAATACTTCCTACAAGTTGCAAGCCTCATGCATAGAATACCAATAGTGCTCGCACCTTGTCCTAATTAGCTTGGATTAACACGGATTATCATTGCATAACATATGTTTCAACCAAGTGTCACAAAGGGGTACCTCTATGCCGCCTGTACAAAGGTCCTAGGAGATCAATTGCATTTGATTTCTCGTTTTTAACAGATCTCAACTTAAGACATCCATACCGGGACAACATAGACAACAAATAATGGACTCCTCTTTTAATGCTTAAGCATTCAACAACAAATAATATTCTCATAAGAGAGTGAGGTTGTATGTCCAAACTGAAAACTTCCACCATGATACATGGCTTTAGTTAGCGGCCCAATGTTCTTCTCTAACATATGCATACTCAAACCATTTGATCATGACATCACCCTTACTTCAGACAAGACGAACATGCATAGCATCTCACATGATATCCAACAAAGGTAAAAAGTTGATGGCGTCCCCAGAAACATGGTTACCTCTCAACAAGCAACTTATAAGAACTAAGACACATAACTACATATTCATCACCACAATAGTTTTTAAGCTATTTGTCCCATGAGCTATATATTGCAAAGATAAAGGAATGGAATTTTAAAGGTAGCACTCAAGTAATTTACTTTGGAATGGTAGAAAAATACCACATAGTAGGTAGATATGGTGGACACAAATGGCATGGGTTTTGGCTCAAGGTGTTTGGATGCACGAGAAGCATTTCCTCTCAGTACAAGGTTTGGGCTAGCAAGGTTGTTTGAAGCAAACACAAGTATGAACAGGTACAGCAAAACTTACACAAGAACATATTGCAAGCATTATAAGACTCTACACTGTCTTCCTTGTTGTTCAAACACTTTACCAGAAAATATCTAGACTTAGAGAGACCAATCATGCAAACCAAATTTTAACAAGCTCTACGGTAGTTCTTCACTAATATATTAAAGGGATTTCTATTTTCGTGCCCTCGGGTCCTTAGTTGTGCTCAGTTTTCCCCAGCTCCTTAGTTTTTCCTCAGTTTTACCCAAGCGTTTGTCTGAAACCATCACACGTGATGTAACGGCCGGTTGCCCGACGGTTGACCGTTATCTTCTGACTAGTGGGGCCACGTAGAGCCTGCAAAGACACGTCAGACCATCCATCTTTGTTTGACCGTAAGCATCGCTGTATCCCTGACCAAAACGCGAACGAGTGGGGCTTCGGTATATCAAATGACAAGTGGGGCCATGACGCTGATACAAGGGGCAATACACGGGTAGGATTAGATTTTTAAACGGAGCTCTACAGCGATGGCACGGAGGAGGTGGCATGCGGGGTGCCGAGATGAGATCGACGTCCACAAAGAACTGCATGAGGCGAGACCAGACGCATTAGATAGATATGAACTAGACGCGTTTAACCATGCAAAGAAGAGAAGAAATGGTCGACGACATCGACGACCACCTCAAAACTTTGACTGACCGTGTCGGACACGAACGCGAGCAATGTAGAGAAAACTAGTGTCTCTCCTTTCTGGCGTGTATAGGTGGGTGCTAGGAGAGTGTGGTGGCGAAGGGAAAGACCTCGCGGCGGTCTGTGGCGTCCAGCATAGCGGGTCGGCGTGGCCGTGCCCACAGCGGCGTGCATGCATGTTCGGCATTGGCATCAGCATGTACGTTCGGCATTGGCCTCGGCGGTATCTCTGGTGTGTCAGTGATCGAATGAGGGGACGGGATTGAGGGTGCATCCCGACGTTGACCTAGCAGTGGCGGCGAGCATAGCCGTTCTGACCATGCCGATATCGGCATCGGCATCGTTTGGAGGCTGTGGTGCTCGAATCAAGTTGGGATTTGTTTCTTGTAGGCCAAAATGAATTTGAAACAAGTTTCATGTTGAAGGTTAGGTAACGAAAGTTTGTAACTATCCCAAAATTATACTAGCGCCATGGTGAGGTTCTTTTTGATAGAGCTATACGGTTGGGCAAACTTTTTTGACACTTTTTAGATAGGGTTCCTTGTTGTTACACGTATGGCATCATGTATGGAAAATTTGGGGTCATTTGGAGATGTTCGAAAAAATCACTTTGCTTAAGCGCATGCCGTTTCGTCTCGCTGAAACCAGCTTTTCTAACAAGGTGATTTTTTCTACCTTCTCTAAATAACCTCAAATTTCATACAGCTGATCTTCTATACATAGATAGATAGATTGTTTCGTTTTTACATTTTTCGAACTTTTTATTTCCCTTTATAATACCCAATTGATTTTCAGGTCAAAACCTCGAAAAACAGCATCATGTATGGCATCATTTTCACCCTAAATTTCAAATTTTCTGAAACTTTCCCTTTTAGATATTCCTTGTTGTTATAGGTATGCCATCATGTATGCCAAACTTGGTTAGGTCTCACTGAAACCAGCTTTTGTAACAAATTAGGTTTTTTCTGCCTTCTCTAAATGACCTCAAAAATCATACGTGATAGGTTTATCATTCTATACAAAGATAGATGGTTTATCATTTTTTGCGTGAAAAGTAATGGCTACAACAAATTGTTGATGGTTTATCATTTTTTTGCGTGAAAAGTAATGGCAACAACAAATCGGTGATGCATGGTTTATCATATTTTTTGCGTGAAAAGTAATGGCAACAACAAATTGTTGATGGTTTATCATTTTTTGCGTGAAAAGTAATGGCTACAACAAATTGTTGATGGTTTATCATTTTTTGCGTGAAAAGTAATGGCAACAACAAATCGGTGATGGTTTATCATTTTTTGCGTGAAAAGTAATGGCTACAACAAATTGTTGATGGTTTATCATTTTTTGCGTGAAAAGTAATGGCTACAACAAATTGTTGATGGTTTATCATTTTTTTGCGTGAAAAGTAATGGCAACAACAAATCGCTGATGGTTTATCATTTTTTTTGCGTGAAAAATAATACAGAAAACCGCCCTTCAGCATACTTAGAGGGTGGAAGCTAATTAACCGCCAACAGAGAGAGAGAGGGGTTATCCTGCCCGTTCCCTATATCATACGATCAACGGTCGGCGGGCACGATCCGCGTGACATGGGCTAGACCAATCAGGGCGATGATGCACGTCTGCGAGAATTTGTGAAGAGAGAGGGCAAAACTGAGTACTATCAAGAAACCAAGGGCACCTGAGTAGTAAATAGACTAAGGGATTCAAATATGAGATTTAAAAAATGGAAAATGCGTGTTTTGTACAATGAAACCCATCTTGGCCTACCTCAAACTATTTGCAATACCAATATACATCAGTGTGAGAATTGTGGCCTCATTTAGACAAAGTATGATTTGGGGGAAGCTGTTTTGGGAAGGGCTTATTGTGGAAAACCATGCACCTTCATAGCTACTAGGTGATTTGAGAAGTGGCAATTTGTGGTAAAACTTGATTTATCTATGATTTATCTATGATTTGAGAAGTGGCAATTTGTGGTAAAGACTCCATGAGTAAGTGCCACTCTTTTTAGGATTTTTTTGCACATTAAATGACTCATTTAACTAGTTAATCCCATTTGTTGACTCTCTGTTGACCAGCCACTTGAGGGTAAAACTGAGTATATTGCACTAGCCAGTATTAGCACTCGAGGGGAAAATTGAGCACACAAAAAATGCTAGTATAAGACTCGAGGGTATACCTGAGTATATCTAAATTTCCAGGGTTAGACTCGAGGACACGTGCAATTGTTGACGCGTAGACGCGGGTCGCGGTGGAGAAGTCGAGACGTGCAATCGTGGACGCGTGTCGCGTTGCAGAAGTCCAAGACGTGCAGACGTGCACCTGTGCACGCGTAGGACGCGGGTCGCATTAACCACCCCTCGCCTTTATAGACGCCTCCTCGCACTCTCTCTGTCACTCTCACTCGCTCACGCATCGCCAACTCTCTCACGTCCCATCATCTTCTCCAAAGCAAAAAACCCTCTCCCTCTCCCTCTTCCTCTTCCTCCGCCGGAGAGATGGACAAGGAGAATGCCAATCCCATCGTCGAGGTTGGCTCGAAGCGCGACGCCTCCATCTTCGGCGCCGTCCCCTCTACGGACGACGACGCCGCCGCCGCCGCCGTCGCCGGTGCATCGGAGGCTGCTGCCGCCGGTGGCAGTCAGATCCCGGCGGGATGGGACCCCTACGACCCCGTGCCGTACGTCCCGCCCCCGAACCCCTACGACACCTCCCTGGAGGACCCATGGAACGAGGTAACTACGGTTTGCTTCCTTTTTTGTTCCCCATTCCTTTTTGAACCCTATTTTTGCTGGTGTAGATGGATCTGTAGATGGATGAGTATTGGGCTAATATTTGCGCCGATTTTATTCCATTTTGTTTTGATCACTTCTTGATTTCGTTTAAGATTTGGGGTTCGGCTGTTCGGTTAATTTATGCAAGTAATATTGGATCTCAATCAGTTAATTTATGCAAGTAATCATGGGATCTCAATCAGTTATTTTATGCACTAATCAAAAGATATCAACCGTTTAATTTTGCAAATAATCTCGAATGTGTTCAAGTTCAGATCTAGTTCAGATCTAGAATCTGTTTCTTTGCCTATGATGAATGGTTGGGCACAAATTTTTACAGGGAGGGTTCAGCGAACCATTGTTGTGTACAAATCTGTTGTGCATGAGCTTTAGTTCGCTAACACCTTCCCTGTAGATATATAATCATGTCCACTCTAACTGAGGCTGACTCTGTTTTTCTTAACTTTGTTATCATGTACGTTAGTCATCGTTGCAACTCATTCACTAGTTTCTGTTTGATATGGATCAGATGTCTGGCAGCGACGTCGGCAGCGACGAAGAGGAGGAGGACGTCAAGACTCGCCAGGTGCTGCGGAGGCTGCAGGTCGGCCAGTACATCTCCTACTTCGCCAAGGAGGTGTACAGGTGCCCCTTCTGCACCAGGAGACTCGGCGCCACGGACTTCAACTGCCTCGTCACGCATGCTGAGAACATCAGCAACACCTTCCCCAAAGTCGGCACGACGGTGAACGTCCACTCCTTCCGCGCCAAGCACAGGGCGCTCGGCATGCACCTCCGCAGCTTGCAGCGGGTGGAGATCTCCGCCGGGCGCATGCCTCCGCTCAAGCCCAAGGCTCCCAAGGGGAGCAAGAGCAACAAGTGGAGGCAGAGCCAGATGGGGTAGGCGGAGTCCTGGACGTGCGCTGCTGCTGCTGCCTCCTAGTTTGTTGTTGGGATCCCTTTGTTGTTAGCTAGGGATCCCTTGTTGTTATGTTAGTATGATGGTGCTGTGAAGAACCTGTTACTATGTTGGCTGCTGTGTATGCAGCCTATTATCTATCCATATTATCTAGGGATTATCTATCCCTAGTCTACTATATTTTGTTGGCCGTACTTAGTTTTCTTGATTTACTATGACTGTGAATTTATCGTACATTATCCTGGAGATTTGCTTCTAGATTTAACTACATACATATGGACCAGAGGGAGTACTAGATTTGCTGCCATATTGGGCAAACAACGAGGGCCAAAAGGCACAAATAATTGAAGAAAGTCAGAAATGCAAGCTTCTCTAGATTTTATACTAATTTGGTGAAAAGGACAGAGAGAAAGAGGGGAAAAAGGTGCACTTAATAATGCCAATTTGGGGCCGAGAGAGACAGAACCCAGCTCCTGCTCACGTGCAACCAAACGCTTCTCGTCCTGTCCCACGCGGTCCCTTTCTACCAGCCCCACGCGACGCGGGCCCACACGACGCGGCCCCACAAGACGCGGCCCCACACGTGACAGAACGGTCAACTAAACGGGAATCCTGCCGTCTGAGCTGCTTCTGCGGGTTTCAAACAAGGGCTTGGGGAAAAGAGGAAAAACTAAGGAGCTGGAAAACCAACTAAGGAACAAGCTCGAAAATAGAAATCCCTATATTAAACTACATGATGAAAGAGCTTAAACATGATCTATGAGAGCTCAAAACAATTGCCAAGTATCAAGTTATTCAAAACCATATGAAGCATTTTCTGATTCCAACCAAATAGCAATCAACGAAGCAATTTTCAGCCTTCGCCATGAACATTAAAGGTAAAGCTAAGAACACATGTGTTCATACGCAACAGCGGAGCGTGTCTCTCTCCCACACAAGCATGAATTTATTCAGAAAACTAAGATAACAAAACAAAAATAAAAGCACACAGACGCTCCAAGTAAAGTACATAAGATGTGATGGAATAAAAATATAGTTTCACTAGAAGTGACCTGATAAGTTGTCGATGAAGAAGGGGATGCCTTGGGCATCCCCAAGCTTAGATGCTTGAGTCTTCTTAAAATATGCAGGGATGAACCAGGGCATCCCCAAGCTTAGACTTTTCACTCTTCTTGATCATAGTATATCATCCTCTTCTCTTGACCCTTGAAAATTTCCTCCACACCAAACTTAAAGCAAACTCATTAGAGGGTTAGTGCATAATAAAAATTCACATGTTTGACAAATTCTTAACACTTCTGGACATTGCACAAAGCTACTGAAAGTTAATGGAACAAAGAAACCATTCAACATAGCAAAATTAATCCACTTACTTAACTGCTCAAAACTTCATCATACGTAAAAGATTGATTTTTTTACAGAGGCAAATTCGTGACCCTTGCAATCCAAATTAGTACCACAGAAACTGATAAAAACAGAACTTCAAGCAGAACATGGGTTATCTGAAGTGCAGCCATAGAGGCAAAAAATTCAAATGTTCAAAAGGAGCATTTCACAATTTAAGATAACTTTCTTGCTACGCAATTTTGAATTTTGGCGCGAATGCAACTAGCATCAATCTTCCAGCTATCACAACACCACTTTCCTTTACATAAAAAGATTGCAGTAGGGGTTCCATAAAGTGCTTTTTTATTAAGATGGGCATTTTTATGCTCTCGCAAGACATTACCATCACGCACACTTGAAGTAACAAAAGACTCAACCAAGTTACATGGGTTACAAAGAATCTTTATAGCCATTAAAAATGACTCCCTCAAAGAAGGTGGAATCTTGTAAATTCATGAAGAATAAAGTGGCAAGCATAGAAAAGCAACACAAGCGCAATTTCAAGATTCTCAACAATATAACTATCACATACAACATTCTTGTCATGAGCTACATGCATAAAATTATTACTCTCCACATAAGCATAATCATTACTATTAATTGTAGTGGGAGCAAATTCAATAAAATAGCTATCATTATTCTCATCACCATAATCATCATATATATGAGGCATATTGTAATCATAATTAAATTTCTCCTCAATAGTAGGTGGACTGAAAATATCATATTCATCATTGCAAGCATCATATATAGGAGGTAAAGTATCATCAAAGTAAATTTTCTCCTCCATGCTTGGGGGACTAAAAATATCATGCTCCTCAAAACCAGCTTCCCCAAGCTTAAATTCTTCCATAGCATTAGCAATAATAGTGTTCAAAGAGTTCATGCTAATAACATTGCTACAACTATTTTGTAAACAAAGTTCCATGGGTTTTTTAATTTTCTCTTCAAACACATCATGTCCTAATTCAAGATAAAGTTCATAAAGATCTCTAATTTTTTTGTTGTTTTCCATTAAGCCTAACTAGTGAAATAAAAACAAGAAACAAAAAGATATAATTGCAGAATCTAAAGGAGATTCCTTCGAGCACTCACACACCGGCAACAGTGCTAGGAAATAGCTTAGTAGTCGGAGGATGTGAATACCTTTTACCTTACCTCCCCGGCAACGACGCCAGAAAATAGCTTGATGTCTACGGTGCTTTTATTCTTGTAGATAGTGTTGGGCCTCCAAGAGCAGGTTTGTAGAACAGCAGCAAGTTTCCCTTAAGTGA
This sequence comes from Lolium multiflorum, assembly GCA_030979885.1. Taxonomy (NCBI): domain Eukaryota; kingdom Viridiplantae; phylum Streptophyta; class Magnoliopsida; order Poales; family Poaceae; genus Lolium; species Lolium multiflorum. Next base: position 99,009,864 of record CM061748.1, read on the forward strand.
ATCACCCAAGGTTTATCAAACTCAGGGAGGTAGAGGTCAAAGATAGTCCTCTCAAGCAACCCTGCAATTAAGATACAAGAAGTCTCTTGTGTCCCCAACACACCTAATACACTTGTCGGATGTATAGGTGCACTAGTTCGCGAAGAGATAGTAAAACACAGGTGGTATAGATGAATATGAGTGGTAATAACAATCTGAAATAAATATGGCAGCGAGTAAACATGCAGTAGAACAGTAAGTAAAGGTGTTTGCAGTATTGGAAACAAGGCCTAGGGATCATACTTTCACTAGTGGACACTCTCAACATTGATCACATAATAAATTAATAACTTCTCCTCATTTGTGCTACATATGCTCTTGTTTGATAACAAACACCATTCATTGTGTAGGGCTACAAGAGCTCCCTCAAGCCGGAGTTAACAAGCGCCACAACATTCGGCATTCATATTTAAGTAACCTTAGAGCATAATAGATCTTTGCAAAATAAACCGAGAACTAACATAGCATACACACTGTCACCATTACACTATGAAAGGGGGAATAGATCACATCAATACTATCATAGCGATAATTAACTCCATAACCTACAAGAGATTATGATCATAGCCTACGACAAGAACTACACGATGCACACACTGTCACCATTACACCATGAAGGAGGAATAGACTACTTTAATAACATCACATGAGTAGCACATAGACTAATAGCAATACAAAGCTCATCATATGGATCTCAATCATGCAAAGCAATTCATGAGATCATTGTATTGAGGTACATGAGAGAGATTAACCACATATCTACCGGTAGAGCCCTTAGCCTCGAGGGAGAATTACTCCTCCTCATCATGGGAGCAGCAACGTTGATGGAGATGGCGGTGGTGTCGATAGAGATGCCTTCCGGGGGCAAATCCCCGTCCCGGCGTGCCGAGCAGGACTCTGTCCCCAAATCTTGGCTTAGCGATGGCGGCGGCTGCGGAACTTTTCTCGTATCGTGGCTTTTCGTGTCGAAGATTTAGGTCACGAGGCATCTTATAGGCGAAGAGTCGGAGTCGGAAGGATGCAGGGGACCCACACACAGAGCGCGCCCCCCTTGGGCGCGTCGCCACCATGTGTGGTGGCCACTGGGCCTCTCCTACGGCCCCTCTCCGGTGTTGGAAGCTTTGTGGAATTATAAGATACTAGGCCTTTATTTCGTCCAATTCCGAGAATATTTCCTTACTAGGATTTCTGAAACCAAAACAGCAGAAAACAGGAACTGGCACTTCGGCATCTCGTCAATAGGTTAGTTCCGGAAAATGCATCAAAACGATATAAAGTGTGAACAAAACATGTAGGTATTGTCATAAAACTAGCATGGAACATAAGAAATTATAGATACGTTTGAGACGTATCAAGCATCCCCAAGCTTAGTTCCTACTCGCCCTCGAGTAGGTAAACGATAACAACAAATAATTTCTGAAGTGACATGCTACCAACATAACCTTGATCAACATTATTGTAAAGCATATGAGATGGATGGAGTGATCTGAAGCAAAAGATTGCTAACAAAAGATAATGACTAAACAAATGAATCATATAGCAAAACTTTTCATGAATAGTACTTTCAAGACAAGTATCAACAAGACTTGCATAAGAGCTAACTCATAAGCAATAAATTCAAAGTAGAATGCATTGAAGCAACACAAAGGATGATTAAGTTTCAGCAATTGCTTTCAACTTGTAACATGTATATCTCATGGATATTTGTCAACATAGAGTAATATAACAGGTGCAATAAGTAAACATGTAAGAATCAATGCACACAGTTAACACAAGTGTTTGCTTCTAAGATAGAAAGAAGTAGGTAAACTGACTCAACATAAAGTAAAAGAATGGCCCTTCGCAGAGGGAAGCATGGATTACTATTTTTGTGCTAGAGATTTTATTTTGAAAACATAGAAACAATTTTGTCAACGGTAGTAATAATTCATATGTGCTATGCATAATACTTCCTACAAGTTGCAAGCCTCATGCATAGAATACCAATAGTGCTCGCACCTTGTCCTAATTAGCTTGGATTAACACGGATTATCATTGCATAACATATGTTTCAACCAAGTGTCACAAAGGGGTACCTCTATGCCGCCTGTACAAAGGTCCTAGGAGATCAATTGCATTTGATTTCTCGTTTTTAATAGATCTCAACTTAAGACATCCATACCGGGACAACATAGACAACAGATAATGGACTCCTCTTTTAATGCTTAAGCATTCAACAACAAATAATATTCTCATAAGAGAGTGAGGTTGTATGTCCAAACTGAAACTTCCACCATGATACATGGCTTTAGTTAGCGGCCAATGTTCTTCTCTAACATATGCATACTCAACACCGGATTTTTAAGTCCAGATGCCTATTATGCCGTACATCGCAATCCCAGGAATATTGTTGTTGCGAGACATAACAGTTGAATATCATAGAGTCATCATTTATTACAACACATAAGCGTCTTACAAAGATGGATCACATGATCCAATATTACAATAGTAGTTGATCTATTGATCAACGAACATCACAAATAGCGGAAGCGAAGTAGTAACGGACTATCTAGTCCACAGGCCAACGCTTGACGTCAGGAGCGGTCCTAGTTGTCGTAGACGTCCTGCTGTCCATCTTCCTCGTACTGCTGTTCACCTTCATAGTCTGGCCATTTGAATAGCCAGGGACAAAGCCATGAGTACTTTTAAAGTACTCGCAAACTAATACTAGTGTAAGCATTATCAATTGTGGTAAGGGGATACTAAGCTCTAGGTTTATTTGCATAAAGCCAAGTTTATTTCATAAACATTTAGTAAAGATGCTTGAATCACTAGACTAACTCAAGTGGGAACATTAGTGTCATTCCCACAACTCTGTTGTGATTCAATTCAAAGTCACCATTCACCTTTCAAATTCAAGTCACCAGTCATATGTCACATTTTTGAAAATGGTCTGATGACGGAACAGTATGGCCTTTCCAATCGTCCGTAACCGTGGACACGGCTATTCGAATAGTTCTACACTCTGCAGAGGTCGTACACTTGTGCCACAATATTTGCAATAATCCGTCAGGGTTAACTGGCCCTGATTTATCATACTCCGTATGCGGACTACCAACCATAACCTTTCACTTATATACTCTAGTATAGGCACCTCTCCCCATGAGCTTGGCCTCCCAGTGAAGACACCGTCAGCCTGGGAACTGCACAGGGCTTGGGCCGGACAGTTCACCTCAATCACGTCATTTCACATCAATTCACTTTCAACGGAGGCAGCCTCGGCATAACCCCTATGACGCTTGTTTAGAGGGAACCCATACTAAGATACATAAATTTCTAGTTAAGCCCTTACCCATGTTGGGTATTGTGGGGGTACTTTCAAAATTGGAATGGTATCGCATCCGAACCCAACCATCAGTTTTATATCAAAAATCACCATCTTCTCTTGGTCATATTCACCTTCAAAGTCATTCAATGGAATGAACCATCATTCCAAGGTTTCAACTTCATTTCAAAGTCACATGTTCCCATCTAGAGTAGTCCAATTTTGATTGATTAGCACTAGCAACTAGTCATGAGGGGTGCTATCTAGCTTTCATTGCTCTAGACTAAATTTGATGATCTTGTTCTACTCTAGACCAAGTGAATCATGAATCAAAAAGTAAACTTTGATAAACCAAAAGCATTAAAGCTTGTAAAGTAAAAACTTGGGATAGGTTCATAAAGTAAAATGTAATGATGCCTTGCTCTGGTAGAGCTTTGCACCATGATGGTTAGCAAGTTTATTAGCTTGCAAGAATACTAGCTTGCCTTGATTGGTGAGGTGATCAAAGTGTTCTTCTTCTTCCTCTTGGTAGAATACCTCCTCCTCTTGATAGTCTCCGGTACTAGCGTCTATAAACGAATACGAGGATACAATCACCAAACAATACTTAAGTACTCTTAATTAGCCTTAGTGGCTCACACAATGATCTAGCATCACTACTTAACATTTATTACAAGATTATGCTAGGGTTTCCTTATTTAGTAATAGGAAAATAATTTCCTCTTATTAAAAAATGGAGTTAGGGTTTCTCTTTAGTTTGTGAGAAAATAATTTCCTCTCATTGAATCTTCTTAAGATTTAATTTCTCTTATGAATAATATATGACCTAGGTTGACCAAAGTCAACCTCTTCATACTTACCATTTGAGACAAGGATTTAAATGAGGTTCCATACCTCCTACAATTTAATACTAACATGGTAGTGATTTAATGCCACCAAATAATTCAATATGAGGTTACATAGACCATGATCACTACCTCATATTGAATTACTTGAGAACAAGATTTAAATGAGAGGAATATCTCTCATATGATTTAACACATAGTTGTAACTAATTTAAAGGACTACTCTTGAGGTGATTTAATATTCTCAAATAACCAGGGATGATCCCATGTTGACCAAGGTCAACACTTCACACTTAGTATTTGAGAAAAGTGAGTTAAATGAGATTCATTATCTCATGTGATTTAATTAACCTTTGGAAAATTTAAATACTATTTAGATTTAAAATCTACAAGTGAGCAAGTATGAGCCTAGGAAATTAAAGGTCAATACATTACTTCATTTTATTTGAGAAAGATGATTTAAATGAGGTGAGCACCTCATACCATTTTAATAACACCTTGCAATGGTTTAATATTATTAATTAATTTAATGTGAGTTTTAATTGACCATGGGATCTACTTCATATTAATTTGGTTGAGGCAAGATTTAAATGAGACCAAAGTATCTCATATGATTTAATAGATAGGTTTGAAAATTTTAAATACTACTTATGAGAATGATTTAATATTTTCAAATAGGAACCTATGGGTCATTAATACATGTGTTATCAATTCTCATTGGACCATTTGGAGTAATGATTTAAGTGAGAAGCTATACCTCATATAATTTAAACTATCATCTAAATGATTTAAAATCTCTAAGTAACCAAGCATGAGACTTATTTGACCAAGGTCAGTACCTCTAGTTGAATTACTTAGGATCACAATTTAAATGAGAGAGAAGCCCCCATACTATTTAAATAAGTTTATGTGTATGTATTAAATGGGCTAGAAATGGCTCCATAGCCATTATTTGACTTTAGTCCATGATCATGCAAAACAACTATGCTATATTTTTGCATAAACAATTAGATTATGTCAAATGTGATTTATTAGAGTTGGAATCAACTTAAAATCATTTATAGATAATTTCTAATATTTATTTGAAGTCAGAAAAGGCCCTGCCTTGTTATTTTTATCATTTGAATTTAATTACTAATTTGGACATGAGGCCAGTGACATTGTTTAGATAATATCATGAGCTTTCTAAATATATAAAATTTTCTAGATTTGGTTTGGTAGATTTTAAACTATTCAATTTATATAAAGCATCGGTATTGAATTTGGCTAAACTGAATAATTCTAAATTGAATTAACGCTTAGGCGGGAAGGAAATGGGCAGAATGGTTTAATTGCGAAACTGGCCAATGATAATTCACACGCCACGGGCGACGCATGGGTCCCAAGCGTGATGGCCTTTAACTACAATCGGTACTGCGAATGGGGAGTCGTTGGATCGGGCGAGGATCGCACGGCCGGCAGAAGTCGTCGTCGACGGGGAGGAAGAACTCGCTACGCGGCGAGTAGGAGAAGTCGGAAAGCGCTGGAGGTCGCCAGCGGTGAAAGTCGGCGTCGTTAGCGAAGCGTGAATAGCGCACAGTCGATGCGTGGCGAGCTCGAAGTAGCGTGGATCAGCGGATTGATCTGCGGCGGGCTCCGGTGATCGACGGCGTAGTGGAGCTAACTAGAGCTTAATCAAGGTGGAGCGGTCGATGAGATCGAGGAGAAGGAGAGGAGCGAGTTGGAGAAGGAAGCCCGGGAATGGCTCTATTTATAGATGCTCGGTGCTGCGAGGGTGCGTGGTCGTCGGCGGCCATGGCGCTCGAGGCGCGAAGGGGCACGGTAGAGGCGCAGGCGTGGCGGCGTCTAGGAGGAGCTAGCGCGCGTGAAGGGCGACAGGGGAAGGACGGGAGCGTGCTGCGCGATCAAGTGCTCGCGTACCGTGCCCCAGCGAGTGGTGATCATGGCGACGGCTACGGTGCAGGGGCAGGCCTGGAGCTTGTCTAGCGTGTAGAGGGCGGGGAGTAGGTGCTCAACGCGGTGGTAGGGATACGAGAAGGAGGGCGGCGTCATTCGAGTGCTTGTATCTTAGCGCGCGGCGGTCTTGTGATCCACCCGCGTCGGCCCATGGTTTTGGTAGTGCGAGCGTGCGTGTACGGCCGATAGCGTGCGTCCTTTGCTCAATCGTGTATGATCATGATCGGCTAGTGTAGTAGCATCTCCAGGACAAGGTGAAAGGTGAAGCCGGAGAAAGTGTGTGAGGTGGCCGGCATGGTACATGGCATGGCCAAGACTTGATCATGCCATGGCTTTAATCGACCAAACCAGTACATGGCTTGATGCAGGGGAGGTACAGGGAGGTTGATGATCACAAACCAAAAGGAGTGTAGGCTAAAAACCAGTGTGTAAAGAGGTGTTTTACAAAACCAGAATCATGCCTGCAAGGTGTTTGATGAAATGGCCGCATGAACAAAATGTTGGAATTTTGGAATTCTTTTTGGTGGAGCTCAAACATATAAATAATGTGAAAGATTGGTGGTGGTGGTGGTGGATTTGGTTAAGGTTTGTGAGATTTCAAAATGGGGTTGATCTTCATATAGTTTTAAAGTCTCCACTTGTCAAAACCCTACTGGTCAACTTAGTCAACATTAACCCTGATAGTCAACATGAAAGTTGTAGACCTTGACATGGTCTTGGATGACATGGCAATAGTTGACCAGGTTTAGTTTAAGAATTGAGAAAACCAGAGGGGTCAAGTGAGGAACATTTTATAAAATGGCAATATGACCATTATCACATGTAAGTTGAATTTGAGATTTCCTTGTGTTTGATTCTTGATCCAATGATGCATTTGTGTTAGTTTATCATATTTAAGTATTACACAAGCAATAGATCAAGTAATGGTGGCCTTTGGTGAAGATTTGCTATTTGGCATAATGTGTATGTGAGTAAAAATGGAATTATCTCACCATTTGAATTCTCTCCATTTGATTTGACTTTTCTTGACTCTAATGTGGTTCTTATTAGTTTAGAAACATTTTAAGAGCATTGAAACCAATTCAAATGGTCTTGTTCAAAGATTTGCAAATTTGGCCTTAATACATAAGAGATGAGGTGTCAAATTTTACTAAACTTGTAAATGGTTGATCTTGCTTCACTTGGACATGGGTTAGGGTCCATTTAGTGTTATATTAGGTTTAGAGATGGTTTCACACCATTTGGTCAAGGTTTAAAGTCATAGGTCAAGGTTTGGTGAAATGGGTATGTTTCACATATGTCTCTATGCATATGTTGCATCTGATTTTAAATTTGACTTGGTTGGATTCAAAATGGTGTTGTTGATTGTTGGGATGGTATATGGAGGTGATCCAACCTTCACAACAAGTCCTAGGGTCAATTTTCTTAAATTCACATATTTGCTATTTTACTCTCATATGCCTCTATGGCATTTTTAGTTTCTTTTTATTTTCTTTGAAAACAACTTGAATTAGGTTTAATAATTACTAGATAGGGTGTATAATGGTTTTACAAACCACTAAACAAAGTAAAGGAGTTTAGGGTAAAGATTTATAAAAATAGCCCTAGGCACATATGCCTTTTTCTCATTTAATTCCCTTTTATTTTATTTTAACTAGGATGGTGAGAAGAGGGGTGGTTTTAGGGTTTAAGATTATTTCAAATACTAATAACAAGCAATCATGGCAATAGCACAAGAATTAAGCAGGATTATTCTGTACCAAACTTAATTTAATAAAAGTTTTTGTTGGTTCAAAATTTGGAACTAGGGAATTTATTTATTTTGTTTTGAATTTCTGGGATGTTACAAACCCTTCCCCCTTAAACAAATCTCGTCCCGAGATTTTAAGAAAGAGTTAGGTTCCTAAGAGAGATTGGGCATTTTGATTAACGGAAGGCATACTTGTCAGAGTGCTGGGGTGCTTCTGAGCTTCAGTGGCGATCATGTGGTAGAAACGGCCGTTGTTGTTGTTCTGGTTCCTTCTACCTGCGAAGCGGCGTTGTTGCTGGGCAGGTGCAGTGGTGTTGGCGGCTATCTTGGCAAGCTTCTTGGGGCACTCCTTGGAGTAGTGGCCCACAACTCCACATTCATAGCAGTTTTAGTTGACTGTCCTTCGGGGTGACGGGGATGGCATTGCTTCCAGTCCTCGGGCCAGTGTTGGTGTTGGGGTTGTTCCCATTGTTGTTGTGGCTGTTGTGGTTATTGTTGTTATTGTTGTTGCCTCCGGGCCGGGGTTCCTCCGTTGTTGTTTGTAGTTGGGGCGATAAGTCTGAGCAGGTGGCCTGTTGTTTAAGGGGTGAATCCTCCGGAGGAGTTGTGCGGTGCTTCTGGGTATGGTGGGGTCCATTCTGGTTCATCATTCTGCGCTTGCGGTTCTCATTGGCCTGATGCAGCTTTCCTTCCATCTGTATGGCTGAGTCCACGAGGGCTTCGAGGTCAGCGAACGGAATATTCACTAACACAGTTTGCATCTCGTCGTGCAGTCCGTTCAGAAATCTTTCCTTTCTTTTCTCATTTGTGTCGGTCTCGTCCGGGGCGTACCTTGACAGAGTGAGAAACCTGTCGCGGTATTCCACCACGGACATTCTTCCTTGCTTGAGTTCACGGAACTCGTCCCTCATTTTCTTGATTAATCCTTGGGGCACATGGTACTTGCTGAACTTCAGCTTGAAGTCTTCCCATGTCATCTGTCACCTGCATTCATTGCACGGGCACTTGTCCCCAGGCTCTTGCAGGTCCTGACAGGAGTGGGTGGCAAACAGTACTTTTACTGCGGCTTCAACTCCCGCATGGCAAGGTTGTTCTCTATTATGCAGGAGCCAGTCATCAGCATCGAGGGCTCTTCGGTTTTGCTGAACATTGGAGGTTGGTGTTGGAAATTCTTCAGACTTGGACCCAGGGTGATCATGGTTTCCATGGCCTTGATTGTTCTGAGCTAGCTTTGCAGTGCAGCAAGGTTTTCTTGGCGTTCAGCTCTTTCGGCTTCCCGGTCTGCCATCATCGTCTGCAGTAGTTGCATCATGGCATCCAGGGTGGCGTTGCGGTTTGGTGGGGCCATCTGATCATGTAGATATATCATGAGGTAAGAGGGAATTTTCTATGGCTTATTTTGAGTTAGGTTTAAACTTAAAACTTGAAGTATTTTTGTGATGAACATAGCACACACTTTATTTATTCACAACAAACATCACACATTACAAGTTAAAGCACTAAGGGTTTTAAGAACCCTTCTTCCACAAACTACGATACATGGTGCGGGATACAACTCACACCTACGTAAGTGAAGCTAGTGCAACTATTCTTCATCGTCTTCATCCACATCGATGGGAATGATCCCATCCTCCGCAGACTCCAGAAACTCATAGTCCTCCTCATCAGTGAACTCGTCATCCTCAAAGTCGTTGTCATCACTCAGGAAGTCATCGCCTCCTTGGATGTCTTCTCCATCCTCCTCCATCTCCTGGATCTGGTCCTGCTGGGTCCGGACAGTCACTTCCAAGGTGCGAATCTTCTCGCGAAGACGGGTGATAGTAGCGACATTCTTGGCGCGCTGTGGCGGAGTGACCGACGGTCCTTGGCGAGTAGTGATGGCGTCGGCATGATGAGTCAAAGCCATGCTGGGCACGGTGGGCGTGGACACGCGTCGGCTCCGGGTCCTTCCGGGTCTCATGAAGCATAAAGTCCAAATGCTGCACATGAATCTTGAGCACCGGGTGCGAAGAGAGTGCCATGGGTTCTCCCATGGTGTCGTGCCTCGCGAAGTGGGCGAGCGGCTTCCCGGTGCGGCGATGTTCTGTCCTTTGCCGAGCAAGTCCCTCTGAAGGGCGTGAGCAAGACCGTCCACCAGATGTATGCCTTGAGGAGGAAAAGGATCCTCTCCGAGATGGGAGGCTCCGGGCTTCCCTCCAAGTCAGCGGTGATCATCCACTGCTGTTCCCCAGGCTGGTGTTGTGGATCCGGACTCCGTGGGGCTGGGAAGGTGGGCGTTGAGCTTCTCGGACACCCAGGTACAAGTCGCTCAAACACCGGACTTCCTCCGTTTTTCCAGATCGTGGGTCTCCGTCGGACGTAGGGCTCCATCCCGAAAGTGAAATGGATGAGTAGGTTAGAGATGTGTACCAGTGTGGCAAAATTTTAAATGGATTTATAAGGAGGAGCATGGCTTATTATTTTTAAGAAGATCTGATAGAGAAGAAAATGAATAAGTTTTTTCACAAATATTCATTGTATTTGTTTTAGAAACTAACTTTTTGAACGTCCATTCTAACTAGGGTCTCCTAAGGTCAAACAATGGCTCTGATACCAACTTGTCAACACCAGATTTTTAAGTCAGATGCCTATTATGCCGTACATCGCAATCCCAGGGAATATTGTTGTTGCGAGACATAAGAGTTGAATATCATAGAGTCATCATTTATTACAACACATAGCGTCTTACAAAGATGGATCACATGATCCAATATTACAATAGTAGTTGATCTATTGATCAACGAACATCACAAATAGCGGAAGCGAAGTAACGTGACTATCTAGTCCACAGGCCAACGCTTGACGTCAGGAGTGGTCCTAGTTGTCGTAGACGTCTGCTGTCCATCTTCCTCGTCTGCTGTTCACCTTCATAGTCGGCCATTTGAATAGCCAGGGACAAAGCCATGAGTACTTTTAAAGTACTCGCAAACTAATACTAGTGTAAGCATTATCAATTGTGGTAAGGGGATACTAAGCTCTAGGTTTATTTGCATAAAGCCAAGTTTATTTCATAAACATTTAGTAAAGATGCTTGAATCACTAGACTAACTCAAGTGGGAACATTAGTGTCATTCCCACAACTCTATTGTGATTCAATTCAAAGTCACCATTCACCTTTCAAATTCAAGTCACAGTCATATGTCACATTTTTAAAATGGTCTGATGACGGAACAGTATGGCCTTTCTAATCGTCCGTAACCGTGGACACGGCTATTCGAATAGTTCTACACTCTGCAGAGGTCGTACACTTGTGCCACAATATTTGCAATAATCCATCAGGGTTAACTGGCCCTGATTTATCATACTCCGTATGCGGACTACCAACCATAACCTTTCACTTATATACTCTAGTATAGGCACCTCTCCCCATGAGCTTGGCCTCCCGGTGAAAGCAAACCGTCAGCCGAGCTGCACAGGGCTTGGGCCGGGCAGTTCACCTCAATCACGTCATTTCACATCAATTTACTTTCAACGGAGGCAGCCTCGGCATAACCCCTATGACGCTTGTTTAGAGGGAACCCATACTAGAATACATAAATTTCTAGTTAAGCCCTTACCCATGTTGGGTATTGTGGGGGTACTTTCAAAATTGGAATGGTATCGCATCCGAACCTAACCATTAGTTTTATATCAAAATCACCATCTTCTCTTGTTCATATTCACCTTCAAAGTCATTCAATGGAATGAACCATCATTCCAAGGTTTCAACTTCATTTCAAAGTCACATGTTCCCATCTAGAGTAGTCCAATTTTTTGATTGATTAGCACTAGCAACTAGTCATGAGGGGTGCTATCTAGCTTTCATTGCTCTAGACTAAATTTGATGATCTTGTTCTACTCTAGACCAAGTGAATCATGAATCAAAAAGTAAACTTTGATAAACCAAAAGCATTAAAGCTTGTAAAGTAAAAACTTGGGATAGGTTCATAAAGTAAAATGTAATGATGCCTTGCTCTGGTAGAGCTTTGCACCATGATGGTTAGCAAGTTTATTAGCTTGCAAGAATACTAGCTTGCCTTGATTGGTGAGGTGATCAAAGTGTTCTTCTTCTTCCTCTTGGTAGAATACCTCCTCCTCTTGATAGTCTCCGGTACTAGCGTCTATACACGAATACGAGGATACAATCACCAAACAATACTTAAACTCTTAATTAGCCTTAGTGGCTCACACAATGATCTAGCATCACTACTTAACATTTATTACAAGATTATGCTAGGGTTTCCTTATTTAGTAATAGGAAAATAATTTCCTCTTATTAAAAAATGGAGTTAGGGTTTCTCTTTAGTTTGTGAGAAAATAATTTCCTCTCATTGAATCTTCTTAAAATTTAATTTCTCTTATGAATAATATATGACCTAGGTTGACCAAAGTCAACCTCTTCCTACTTACCATTTGAGACAAGGATTTAAATGAGGTTCCATACCTCATGCAATTTAATACTAACATGGTAGTGATTTAATGCCACCAAATAATTCAATATGAGGTTACATAGACCATGATCACTACCTCATATTGAATTACTTGAGAACAAGATTTAAATGAGAGGAATATCTCTCATATGATTTAACACATAGTTGTAACTAATTTAAAGGACTACTCTTGAGGTGATTTAATATTCTCAAATAACCAGGGATGATCCCATGTTGACCAAGGTCAACACTTCACACTTAATATTTGAGAAAAGTGAGTTAAATGAGATTCATTATCTCATGTGATTTAATTAACCTTTGGAAAATTTAAATACTATTTAGATTTAAAATCTACAAGTGAGCAAGTATGAGCCTAGGAAATTAAAGGTCAATACATTACTTCATTTTATTTGAGAAAGATGATTTAAATGAGGTGAGCACCTCATACCATTTTAATAACACCTTGCAATGGTTTAATATTATTAATTAATTTAATGTGAGTTTTAATTGACCATGGGATCTACTTCATATTAATTTGGTTGAGGCAAGATTTAAATGAGACCAAAGTATCTCATATGATTTAATGGATAGGTTTGAAAATTTTAAATTCTACTTATGAGAATGATTTAATATTTTCAAATAGGAACCTATGGGTCATTAATACAAGTGTTATCAATTCTCATTGAACCATTTGGAGTAATGATTTAAGTGAGAAGCTATACCTCATATAATTTAAACTATCATCTAAATGATTTAAAATCTCTAAGTAACCAAGCATGAGATTTATTTGACCAAGGTCAGTACCTCTAGTTGAATTATTTAGGATCACAATTTAAATGAGGGAGAAACCCTCATACTATTTGAATAGGTTTATGTGTATGTATTAAATGGGCTAGAAATGGCTCCATAGCCATTATTTGACTTTTAGTCCATGATCATGCAAAACAACTATGCTATATTTTTGCATAAACAATTATATTATGTCAAAAGTGATTTATTAGAGTTGGAATCAACTTAAAATCATTTATAGATAATTTCTAATATTTATTTGAAGTCAGAAAAAGGCCCTGCCTTGTTATTTTTATCATTTGAATTTAATTACGAATTTGGACATGAGGCCAGTGACATTGTTTAGATAATATCATGAGCTTTCTAAATATATAAAATTTGCTAGATTTGGTTTGGTAGATTTTAAACTATTCAATTTATAGTAAAGCATCAGTATTGAATTTGGCTAAACTGAATAATTCTAAATTGAGTTAACGGGCTTAGGCGGGAAAGGAAATGGGCCAGAATAGTTTAAATTGAGGCCAGCCCAGTAACGTTCGCCACGGGCCGCATGACATGGGGTCCCACGCGTCGATGGCCTTTAAACTACCGAATCGGTACATAGAATGGGGGCCGTTGGATCGGGCGAGGATCACACGACGACCGTCATCGTCGTGGGGGGAGGAAGACTCTTGCGCCGGCGAGGTGAAGAAGGAGTGGAGGTCGCCGGCGGTCGAGGGAGAGGGTCGAGGCGTCGTTGGCGAGGGTGAATAGGCGCCTGGTACAGTGGCGGAGCTCGGGGCGGCGTGGATCAACGGATTCGCGGCGGGCTCCGGTGATCGACGGCGTAATTGGAGCTAACTAGAGCTTAATCAAGGTGGAGCAGAGGTCGAGAGATCGAGGAGAAGGAGAGGAGCGAGTTTGGTGTGGAGAAAAGCCCGGGAATGGCTCTATTTATAGATGCTCGAGGTCTTTGCGGTGCGTGGAGGTCGTCGACGGCCATGGCGCTCCAGGGCGCGAAGGGGCACGGTAGGGGGCGCCGTGGCGACGTCTGGCGGGAGCGCGCGTGAAGGGACGACAGGGGAAGGACGGGAGCGTGCTGGCGCGATCAAGTGCTTGTACCGTGGCGACGAGTGGTGATCATGGCGACGGCTACGGTGCAGGGGCAGGCCTGGGAGCTTGTCTAGCGTGTAGAGGGCGGGGAGTAGGTGCTCAACGCGGTGGTAGGGATGCAGAAGGAGGACGGCGTCATTCGAGTGCTTGATGTATTGGCGTGGCCGGTCTGCGGTCACCGCGTCGCGGCATGGTTTTGGTAGTGCGAGAGCGTGCGTGTTACGCGGTGGCGTGCGTCCCTTTGCTCCAATCGTGTATGATCATGATCAGCTAGTGTAGTAGCATCTCCAGGACAAGGTGAAAGGGTGAGAAGAAAGCCAGAGAGAAAGTGTGTGAGGGTGGCCGGCATGGTACATGGCATGGCCAAGACTTGATCATGCCATGGCTTTAATCGACCAAACCAGTACATTGCAGGGGGGGTACAGGGAGGTTGATGATCACAAACCAAAAGGAGTGTAGGCTAAAAACCAGTGTGTAAAGAGGTGTTTTACAAAACCAGAATCATGCCTGCAAGGTGTTTGATGAAATGGCCGCATGAACAAAATGTTGGAATTTTGGAATTCTTTTTGGTGGAGCTCAAACATATAAATAATGTGAAAGATTGGTGGTGGTGGTGGATTTGGTTAAGGTTTGTGAGATTTCAAAATGGGGTTGATCTTCACATAGTTTTAAAGTCTCCACTTGTCAAAACCCTACTGGTCAACCTAGTCAACATTAACCCTGATGGTCAACATGAAAGTTGTAGACCTTGACATGGTCTTGGATGACATGGCAATAGTTGACCAAGTTTAGTTTAAGAATTGAGAAAACCAGAGGGGTAAAGTGAGGAACATTTTATAAAATGGCAATATGACCATTATCACATGTAAGTTGAATTTGAGATTTCCTTGTGTTTGATTCTTGATCCAATGATGCATTTGTGTTAGTTTATCATATTTAAGTATTACACAAGCAATAGATCAAGTAATGGTGGCCTTTGGTGAAGATTTGCTATTTGGCATAATGTGTATGTGAGTAAAAATGGAATTATCTCACCATTTGAATTCTCTCCATTTGATTTGATTTTCTTGACTCTAATGTGGTTCTTATTAGTTTAGAAACATTTTAAGAGCATTGAAACCAATTCAAATGGTCTTGTTCAAAGATTTGCAAATTTGGCCTTAATACATAAGAGATGAGGTGTCAAATTTTACTAAACTTGTAAATGGTTGATCTTGCTTCACTTGGACATGGGTTAGGGTCCATTTAGTGTTATATTAGGTTTAGAGATGGTTTCACACCATTTGGTCAAGGTTTAAAGTCATATGTCAAGGTTTGGTGAAATGGGTATGTTTCACATATGTCTCTATGCATATGTTGCATCTGATTTTAAATTTGACTTGGTTGGATTCAAAATGGTGTTGTTGATTGTTGGGATGGTATATGGAGGTGATCCAACCTTTCACAACAAGTCCTAGGGTCAATTTTCTTAAATTCACATATTTGCTATTTTACTCTCATATGCCTCTATGGCATTTTTTGTTTCTTTTTATTTTCTTTGAAAACAACTTGAATTAGGTTTAATAATTACTAGATAGGGTGTATAATGGTTTTACAAACCACTAAACAAAGTAAAGGAGTTTAGGGTAAAGATTTATAAAAATAGCCCTAGGCACATATGCCTTTTTCTCATTTAATTCCCTTTTATTTTATTTTAACTAGGATGGTGAGAAGAGGGGGGGTTTTAGGGTTTAAGATTATTTCAAATACTAATAACAAGCAATCATGGCAATAGCACAAGAATTAAGCAGGATTATGTACCAAACTTAATTTAATAAAAGTTTTTGTTGGTTCCAAAATTTGGAACTAGGGAATTTCTTTATTTTGTTTTGAATTTCTGGGATGTTACATACTCAAACCATTTGATCATGACATCACCCTTACTTGAGACAAGACGGACATGCATAGCATCTCACATGATATCCAACAAAGGTAAAAAGTTGATGGCGTCCCAGAAACATGGTTACCGCTCAACAAGCAACTTATAAGAACTAAGACACATAACTACATATTCATCACCACAATAGTTTTTAAGATATTTGTCCCATGAGCTATATATTGCAAAGATAAATGAATGAAATTTTAAAGGTAGCACTCAAGTAATTTACTTTGGAATGGTAGAAAAATACCACATAGTAGGTAGATATGGTGGACACAAATGGCATGGGTTTGGCTCAAGGTGTTTGGATGCAGGAGAAGTCCTCTCATTACAAGGTTTGGGCTAGCAAGGTTGTTTAGAGCAAACACAAGTATGAACAGGTACAGCAAAACTTACACAAGTACATATTGCAAGCATTATAAGACTCTACATTGTCTTCCTTGTTGTTCAAACACTTTACCCGAAATATCTAGACTTAGAGAGACCAATCATGCCAAATTTTAACAAGCTCTACGGTAGTTCTTCACTAATAGATTAAACTACATGATGCAAGAGCTTAAACATGATCTATGAGAGCTCAAAACAATTGCCAAGTATCAAGTTATTCAAAACCATATGAAGCATTTTCTGATTCCAACCAAATAGCAATCAACGAAACAATTTTAGCCTTCGCCATGAACATTAAAGGTAAAGCTAAGAACACATGTGTTCATGAACGCAACCGGAGCGTGTCTCTCTCCCACACAAGCATGAATTTATTCAAAAAACTAAGATAACAAAACAAAAATAAAAGCACACATACGCTCCAAGTAAAGTACATAAGATGTGATGGAATAAAAATATAGTTTCACTAGAAGTGACCTGATAAGTTATCGATGAAGAAGGGGATGCCTTGGGAATCCCCAAGCTTAGATGTGAGTCTTCTTAAAATATGCAGGGATGAACCACCAGGAATCCCCAAGCTTAGACTTTTCACTCTTCTTGATCATAGTATATCATCCTCTTCTCTGACCTTGAAAACTTCCTCCACACCAAACTAAAGCAAACTCATTAGAGGGGTTAGTACATAATCAAAAAAATTCACATGTTCAGAGGTGACACAATCATTCTTAACACTTCTGGACATTGCACAAAACTACTAAAGTTAATGGAACAAAGAAACCCATTCAACATAGCAAGCGGCAATGCGAAATAAAGGCAGAATCTGTCAAAACAGAACATCCGTAAAGACGAATTTTACAGAGGCACTTAACTGTTCAAACGGAAAAACTCAAAACTAATGAAAGTTGCGTACATCTCTGAGGATCACGCACGTAAATTGGCAGATTTTTTAATTTTTACAAGGAGTTCTCATAATTCGTGCCAGACTGACAGTGCATTTATAGCAGCAATCCAAATCTAGCATCAACTTTACCATAGAGACACTTGGCACAAAACATGATAAGGAGAGGTTGCTACAGTAGTAACAACTTCAGACTCAACAATACAGTAATAAAATAAAAACATGGGTTATCTCCCAAAAAGTGCTTTCTTTATAGCCATTAAGATGGGCTCGGTAATTTTAATGATGCTCTTACGAGAAATAAGAGTTGAAGCAAAAGGAGCATCAAGAAGCAAATTCAAAAACACATTTAAGCCTAACCCACTTCCTATGAAAAGGAATCTTGTACACAAATAAATTCATGAAGAATAAAGTGGCAAGCATGAAAAAGCAACACAAGCGCAATTTCAAGATTCTCAACATAAAAGGAAAACTTAATATTATTAAGATGCATATAACCATGTTTCCCTCTCTCATAATAACTTAGTAGCATCATGAACAAACTCAACAATATAACTATCACATACAACATTCTTGTCATGAGCTACATGCATAAAATATTACTCTCCACATAAGCATAATCATTACTATTAATTGTAGTGGGAGCAAATTCAATAAAATAGCTATCATTATTCTCATCACCATAATCATCATATATAGGAGGCATATTGTAATCATAATTAAATTTCTCCTCAATAGTAGGTGGACTGAAAATATCATATTCATCATTGCAAGCATCATATATAGGAGGTAAAGTATCATCAAAGTAAATTTTCTCCTCCATGCTTGGGGGACTAAAAATATCATGCTCCTCAAAACCAGCTTCCCCAAGCTTAAATTCTTCCATAGCATTAGCAATAATAGTGTTCAAAGAGTTCATGCTAATAACATTGCTACAACTATTTTATAAACAAAGTTGCATGGGTTTTTTAATTTTCTCTTCAAACACATCATGTCATAAAGATCTCTAATTTTGTTGTTGTTTCATTAAGCCTAACTAGTGAAATAAAAACAAGAAACAAAAAGATATAATTGCAGAATCTAAAGGAGATACCTTCGAGCACTCACACAGCAACAGTGCTTGGAAATAGCTTAGTAGTCGGAGGATGTGAATACCTTTACCTTACCTCCCCGACGCGGCGCCGAAATAGCTTGACGTCTACGGGTGCTTCTATTCTTGTAGGCAGTGTTGGGCCTCCAAGAGCGAGAGGTTTGTAGAACAGCAGCAAGTTTCCCTAAGTGAATCACCCAAGGTTTATCAAACTCAGGGAGGTAGAGGTCAAAGATATCCCTCTCAAGCAACCCTGCAATTAAGATACAAAGTCTCTTGTGTCCCCAACACACCTAATACACTTGGATGTATAGGTGCACTAGTTCGCGAAGAGATAGTAAAACACAGGTGGTATAGATGAATATGAGTGGTAATAACAATCTGAAATAAATATGGCAGCGAGTAAACATGCAGTAGAACAGTAAGTAAGCGGTGTTTGCAGTATTGGAAACAAGGCCTAGGGATCATACTTTCACTAGTGGACACTCTCAACATTGATCACATAATAAATTAATAACTTCTCCTCATTTGTGCTACATATGCTCTTGTTTGATAACAAACACCATTCATTGTGTAGGGCTACAAGAGCTCCCTCAAGCCGGAGTTAACAAGCGCCACAACATTCGGCATTCATATTTAAGTAACCTTAGAGCATAATAGATCTTTGCAAAATAAACCGAGAACTAACATAGCATACACACTATCACCATTACACTATGAGGGGGAATAGATCACATCAATACTATCATAGATAATTAACTCCATAACCTACAAGAGATTCGATCAAAGCCTACGACCAAGAACTACCACGATGCACAACTGTCACCATTACACCATGAAGGAGGAATAGACTACTTCAATAACATCACATGAGTAGCACATAGACTAATAGCAATACAAAGCTCATCATATGGATCTCAATCATGCAAAGCAATTCATGAGATCATTGTATTGGTACATGAGAGAGATTAACCACATAGCTACCGGTAGAGCCCTCAGCCCCAGGGAGAACTGCTCCCTCCTCATCATGGGAGCGGCAGCGTTGATGGATATGGCGGTGGTGTCGATGGAGATGCCTTCCGGGGCAATTCCCATCCCGGCGGCGTGCCGGAAACGAGACATCTGTCCCCGAATCTTGGCTTAGCGATGGCGGGCGGCTCTGGAACTTTCTCGTATCGTGGCTTTTCCGTATCGAAGATTTAGGTCACGAGGCATCTTATAGGCGAAGAGTCGGAGTCGGAAGGGGGTGGGGACCCACACACCAGGGCGCGCCCCCCATGAGCCGCCGCCACCATGTGTGGTGGACCAGGCCTCTCCTCTGGTCCCTCTCAGGTGTGCAGGCTTAGTGGAATTATAGGAATCTTTGGGCCTTGATTTAGTCAATTAAGAGAATATTTCCTTACTAGGATTTTCTGAAACCAAAAACAGCAGAAAACAGGAACGGCATCGGCATCTCATCAATAGGTTAGTTACGGAAAATGCATCAAAACGATATAAAGTGTGAACAAAACATGTAGGTATTGTCATAAAACTAGCATGGAACATAAGAAATTATAGATACGTTTGAGACGTATCATGCTTTGGGGAGGATCATGGCATGAAGTTTCGATGTGACAGCCTTGTTCTTAGGAGAAGAACTCGAACGAGGTCGCCGGACTCGATCGCCAAAGAGATAGCATCGGCGGAAGAACCATCTGAGCTTTCCCACGGAACCAGCAGGAATATCGGCGCTTCTGCAGAAAATAAAAGTGGAGGTTGGAACCCAATAAAGTTAAGTAAAGGAGATTCAAAGATAAAACAGTAAAAACTTACCAAGCAAGGCCAAGGTGGATTTGCATAGAAGATCCTAACTTTCCTTCCTTTAGGCTTGGGCTTAGGCTTCGGCCTTCTCCTCCTCCTTCAACTTCTTCTTCTTTAGTTGATCAAGTTCCTTTTTCAGGGAATTTGCGTTGTGACGAGTAGTACCAGCCATTGTTACTGCTTGATCAAGCTTTGAAGAAGTCGATTGCACCTCCTCTTGAAGCCGAGCCTTATCGGCTTGGAGTGAAGAGAACTGGGAGGCGAAACCCTTCAAAATAGTTATGGCAGTTTGAATGCCCTATAAAGAGAAAAGAAGACAAAGTCAAGCAGTATTACGATAAAAAAGAGCAAGCACCTTTTGAGTCCACATTCAATTACAAGCATTATCAAAGAAAAGCAAAAAATTGAAATACTTACAGGTTCCTCGCGGGGAGAAGGGGAAAGGGCAGCTGTCGAAGGAACTTCTTTTCCCCTTGAGAGAGAAGAAGCAGTCGAATATTTGAGCAGCTGCAGCTGCTGGCAGAGAAGAAGCCCCGGAGGCTGCGGGAGTTTGCCTTTTAGGGCTAGTCTTTTCCTTTTTCGACGGAGGCTCTATAAAGCCCTCATCGCTACAGACATATAAATCGTTAAGAATAAGTAGAAGAGTTCAAAGCAACTTTGGGAATAGTAGAAGAAACTTACAAGTCAAGCAGGTCATCCTCATCCGCAAAGCCGCCAGAAGGTCTCTTTGGCGGCTGCGCGCTGGCTTTCTGCGGAGCTGCATGGACAAAGGGAGCACGATTAGCATCATTGTCATGATTCGACTCCGCTGTATCGCTTAGGTCATCAGCAAAGGATGTATGATCTACAGAAAAAGCTCGAGATTGGCAAGATCATTGTCCTCTCCTTCGAGGACTTCATTATCTTCAACACAAGATTCTATGTTGGCACTTGGCAGTAGAACCACCTTCTTCAGGATTTTCTTCAGACGCAATCGGAAAATATTCGGCAGTTGATGGAACCTACCGGGTCAAGCAAAGATTTAATAAGGAGAAACAAAGTGTATCGAATGCAAACATAAGCATGAACATGAAAGAGATTCTCCGCAGTTGGTTGGTGGTCGAAATCATAAGGGTCATGGAGGGCCAGAAGTGGAATCGAGTCGTTGATACGTCTCAAACGTATCTATAATTTCTTATGTTCCATGCTACTTTTATGACAATACTTGATTGTTTTATACATACACTTTTACATGATTTCGGCACTAACCTATTAACAAGATGCCGAAGCGCCGATTGCTGTTTTATTGTTTTTGGTTTGAGGAAATCCTAGTAAAATATTCTCAGGGTGGGTGAAATGCGGGGTCCCTATAACACCACGAAGCTTCCCGAGAGGCGAAGGGATAGCAGTGGGCGACGGCGCCCGCACCACGGAGCCGCGGCCGAAGGTGGGCCACGCGCTTCCTGGTGTGGGGCCCTCGTGACGCCCTCGTTGCCCTTCCGCCTGCTTAAAGCCTTAAATCGCGAATACCCACTGTGCAGGCCACGTGCGGAAGGCAACCCCCGGAAGGGCGCCGTGGTGCCAGTCACATCTCCGGGGATTCGGAGATGCGCCTCGGCACCCACTGCCGGAGAGGGGGGATCATCACGGAGAATCTCATCATCATGCCCGCCTCCGGATTGATGCGTGAGTAGTTGATACGTCTCAACGTATCGATAATTTATTATGTTCCATGCTACTTTATTGATGATACCTACATGTTTTATGCACATTATATGTCATATTTATGCATTTCGGAACTAACCTATTAACAAGATGCCGAAGAGACAGTTGTTTGTTTTCTCTTGTTTTTGGTTTCAGAAATCCTAGTAAGGAAATATTCTCGAATTGGACGAAACTTTACCTTGGGTCTATTTTTGCACGAAGCTTCAGAAGACCGAAGAGATAACGAAGTGGGGCCCACGAGGCAGCCGGGGGGACGGCCCAGTGTGACCCAAGCCACGGCCGCGCGGCCCTACCTGGGCCTCATGTCTCGCCCCCAGCCGTTGCCGCTGATGCCATGGCGAGGCTCGACGAGCGGCACCATGCCAAGGCCACGTCTGGAAAACCTTCAGGAGACGCCGCACCCGCGAATCCCATCTCGGGGGATTCGAGAGATCGCCTCCGGCACCCTGTCGGAGAGGGGATTCATCTCCAGGAGGACTCTACACCGCCATGGTCATCTCGGGTGAAGTAGGTGAGTAGTTCACACCTGGACCATGGGTCCATAGCGGTAGCTAGATGGTGTCGTCTTTTCCTTGTTGTGCTTCATTGTTAGATCTTGTGAGCTGCCTAACATGATCAAGATCATCTATACGTAATACTATATGTTGTGTTTGTCGGGATCCGATGGATAGAGTACTATGATTATGGTGATTATCAATCTATTGTTTATGTGTTGTTTATGATCTTGCATACTCTCCGTTATTAGTAGATGCTTAAGTTTTCACTCTTAACTCCAAGAGGGAGTGTGTTATGCTCGATAAGTAGGTTCATGCCTCTGTTAAATGCAGGACGGTGACGAAAGTTCTAAAGGTTGTGGATGTGCTGTTGCCACTAGGGATAAAGCATTGATTCTATGTCTAAGGATGCAGTTGTCTAGTTACATTACGCATCATACTTAATGCAATTGTATATTGCTTAGCAACTTAATACTGAATAGGGTTCGGATGATAACCTCTGAAGGTGGACTTTTAGGCATAGATGCGGTTGGATGGCGGTCTATGTACTTTGTCATGTGTGCAATTAAATCTCACTATATTTATCATATCATGTATATGCATTGTTATGCCTTTCTCTATTAGTCAATTGCTGTAAGTTGTTCACCCAACATGCTTTTTACTTATCTTATGGGAGAGACACCTCTAGTAGACATGGACCCGGTCCCTATTCTTACTGAAATACAATCTACTCCAATTGTGTTTTACTATTTTCGACATGAATAAGAAGTGCACGCAAGTTGTTTTCCTTCCCGGTCTCGGATGTTGTCAGCCATGATTTTGCAACAATACTCCGTACTTCCCAAAATATTTTACATATACTCCCTCCATTCCATGGAACTTGTATGAGATATGTCAATGTGACCATCAACCTTCAACGTGCTTCTTGGCTCCCTACTGGTTCGATAACCTGGTTTCATACTGAGAGAAACTTGCTTCTATACGCATCATACCTTCCTCCGGGGTTCCCAACGGACGTGTACATCTCGCGCATCAAGCATATTTTTTGGCGCCGTTGCGGTGAATCAAGACACCTTTTGAGGAGTCTCCACTTCTCAATCTCTTTCTTTGTTTTGTCTTGCTTTGTTTTGTTTACTACTTTGTTTGCGCTGTACTAAATCAAAACACAAAAAAATTAGTTGCTAGTCTTACTTTATTCTTGTCTTGCTCTCTATATCAAAAACACAATTAGTTACTTGCATTTACTTTCATCTAGTTTGTTTTATTTATATTACTACTAAAATGAATACTCTGAAAATACTAAGTTGTGTGACTTCACAAATGCAAATAATAATGATTTCCTATGCGCACCTATTGCTCCACCTTGCTACTACAGAGGAATTCTTTGAAATTAAACTTTTGCTTTACTAAATCTTGTCATGAGAGATCAATTTCTGGTGCTAGTTAAAGTGATCTTGCTGCCCATCTCCGTAATTTTGTTGAACTTTGTAGAAATGCAAAAGTAAGCATAAGGATGTATGGTGGTGATATTCGTAAATTGAAAGTGTTTTTGCTTTCTCATTAAGAGGAAGAGCTAAAGATTGGTTGCTATCTTTGCCTAAGAATTAGTATTGATTCATGGACTAAATGCAAAGGATGCTTTTGTTGGTAGATATTATCCTCCGCTAAAATTATATCTTTGATAGCATAATGAATTTTAAGAAATTAGATACTGAACATGTTGCTCAAGCATGGGAAAGAATGAAAACTTTGGTAAAAAATTGCCCAACCCATGGGTGACTACTTGGATGATCATCCAAACCTTCTATCGCAGACTAAATTTTTCTTGGCGAATTTATTGGATTCAGTGCTTTGGAGAGTCTGCTTTATGTCCATCACATTGGGGCTACAAAACTTCTTGATGATATGATGATAAATTACTCACGAATGGCACAGGAAAGAGCTCACAAGATCAAGAAGGTAAGTGCAGTGAAGAGCCTCTTCCTTGAGTGATAAGATGATGTGATTATGTTATGCTTATGAATAGTAGATCTAATGTTGATCCAAATAATGTTCCTTTAGCCTCATTGGTTGCTCAAGAAGAAAATGTTGATGTAAATTTCATTAAAACAATAATTTCAACAACAATGCTTATAGGAACAACTCGGGTAATAAGGCCATATTCTGCTAGTGGTAATGATTATGGTAGATATGAGGAAAGGATGTTAGAATTGAAAGATCCACTAAAACTTTATGCAATCACAATATGAGCAAAATCAATTGTTTATTAAAACTATGAATGAACAATCTACCTTGTTGAAAAATATAGGAAATCAACTTGAAAACTTGAATAGGGAGATTTCTGGTGCACAAAAACTAAAATTTCAAATCACGAAACCCAAATCTCGCCATGCATCACAATCTTCTTTAATTAATAAAATGGCTGCTAAACATGATGATATTGATAGTAAGATTACTACTACAACAAGTACCATCAAGTTAGAATTAATGAGAATATAAGATTAATGACTGAATTGCGTGCTAGGTGGGATAGAAGAAAATGAAAAACTAGCTAAAGAGAATAATGTAGCTAAAGTTTGGACTATTACCACCACTAGTAATGTAAACTCTTCACATGTTGCTGCACCGCCTACTATCAATGGTAAAATAATTGGTGTTGGCAATGTTCTACTCTAGTGCAAGCGAACAAAAGCTGCCTGAAATTGCCTTAAAGCTATGGCTTCTTAATGATAAAGCTGCTGAAATTTTTCAACCACTTGGGAACAACCGGAAAGTCCCATTAAGCGTAGCTCATAATAAAGGATTTAGATTTTGATGGTGCCACATCTACGGTTATAAAGTTCTTCAAAAACTTGCTAAAAGTCCTAATGCTAGTGCTATAAATTTAGCCTTTACAAAACATATTACAAATGCTCTCATAAAAGCTAGAAAAGAAAACTTGAAACTCCTATTCCTAGAAAGTTAGAAGATGGTTGGGAGCCCATCATTAAAATGAAATTCAATATTTGAATGTAATGCTATGTGATCTTAGTACAAGTATTTACGTATACCTAAAAGATTTATGATATACTTGACTTGCCACCATTGAAGAAATTGTTATTTGGATGTTAATCTTGCGATAATGTTAAAAGAAACCTTTAAGGAGGATTGATAATGTGCACATTACGATTAACAAATAACCTTGTCCCGTTGATTTTGTTGTTTTGGATATCGAATGCAATGCATCTTGTCCTATTGTGTTAGGAAGACCTTTTCTTCGAACAACTGTTGGTGCTGTTATTGATATGAGGAAGGTAATATTAAATATCAATTTCCTCTCAAGAAAGGTATGGAACACTTCCCTAGGAAGAGAATGAAGTTGCCTTTTGATTCTATTAGTAGAACAAGTTATGATGTTGATGCTTCTACTCTTGATGTTACTTGATTTGCACTTTGTGCGCAGCTAAAAGCGCTTATGGGAGACAACCCCATGTTTTTACTACAGCAATTTTTTGTTTGTTGAGTCTTGAAGTTGTTTACTACGTAGCAACCTCTCCTTATCATGTTTTTGTGCCAAGTAGTTTCTATGTCAAGAAGTTGATGTTATATTTGGGATCGCTGCGCGAAACAGCATTGCTGTCTGTCACGAATCTGGGCACAGTTCTCTATAGAAAATTCGAAAAAATCTGCCAATTCTGGCTGATCCTCAGATATATGCGCAACTTTCATTAGTTTTGAGTTTTTCCATTTGAGCAAGTCTGGTGCCAGCTTTAAATTCGTCTTTACGGACTGTTCTGTTTTTGACAGATTCTGCTTTTTTATTTCGCATTGCCTCTTTTGCTATGTTGGATTTATTTCTTTGATCCATTAATGTCCAGTAGCATTATGCAATGTACAGAAGTGAAAATAATGATGGTGTCACCTCTGAATGTGTGAATTATTAATTGTGCACTAACCCTCTAATGAGTTTGCTTGAAGTTTGGTGGAGGAAGTTTTCAAGGGTCAGAGAGGAGAATGATATACTATGATCAAGAGGTGACTCTAAGCTTGGGGATGCCCCGTGGTTCACCCCTGCATATTTTAAGAAGACTCAAAGCGTCTAAGCTTGGGGATACCCAAGGCATCCGCCTTCATCGAACAACATCATCGGGTTCCTCCCTGAAACTATATTTTTATTCAATCACATCTTGTGTTCTTTACTTGGACGTCGGTTTGTTTTTGTTTTTGTTTTTGTTTTTGTTTGAATAAAATGGATTCTAGCATTCACCTTGTGGGAGAGACCGCTCCGCTGTTGCATATGGACACATGTGTCCTTATTTACTCATAATGTTCATGGCGAAGTTTCTTCTTCGTTAAATTGTTATATGGTTGGAATTGGAAAATGCTATGTAGTAATTCTAAAATGTCTTGGATAATGTGATACTTGGCAATTGTTGTGCTCATGTTTAAGCTCTTGCATCATATGCTTTGCACCCATTAATGAAGAAGTACATAGAGCTTGCTAAAATTTGATTTGCATATTTGGTCTCTCTAAGGTCTAGATAATATCTAGTATTGAGTTTTGAACAACAAGACGGTGTAGAGTCTTATAATGTTTACAATATGTCTTTTATGTGAGTTTTGCTGCACTTGTTCATCCTTGAGTTTGCTTCAAATAACCTTGCTAGCCTAAACCTTGTATCGAGAGGGAATACTTCTCATGCATCCAAAATCCTTGAGCCAACTACTATGCCATTTGTGTCCACCATACCTACCTACTACATGGTATTTCTCCGCCATTCCAAAGTAAATTGCTTGAGTGCTACCTTTAAAATTCCATCATTCACCTTTGCAATATATAGCTCATGGGACAAAATAGCCTTAAAAACTATCGTAGTATTGAATATGTACTTATGCACTTTATATTTTATTAAGTTGCTTGTTGTGCGATAACCATGCTTCTGGGGAACGCCATCAACTATTGTTGAATATCATGTGAGTTGCTATGCATGTGTCTTGTCTGAAGGATCTATCATTTTAGTGGTTGGAGCATGCAAAATTGTTAGAGAAGAACATTGGGCCGCTAACTAAAGCCATGAATCATGGTTGAAGTTTCAGTTTTGGACATATATCCTCAATCTCATATGAGAATAATAATTGTTGCTACATGCTTATGCATTAAAGAGGAGTCCATTATCTGTTGTCCATGTTGTCCCGGTATGGATGTCTAAGTTGAGAATAATCAAAAGCGAGAAATCCAAAATGCGAGCATTCTCCTTGACCTTTGTACGAGCGCATGGAGGTACCTTTGTGACACTTGGTTGAAACATGGCATGCGAAGATCCGGTAGTCCAAGCTAAGTAGGACAGGTGCGGGCACTATTAGTATACTATGCATGAGGCTTGCAACTTGTAAGATATAATTTACATAACTCATATGCTTTATTACTACCGTTGACAAAATTGTTTAATGTTTTCGAAATAAAAGCTCTAGCACAAATACGGCAATCGATGCTTTCCTCTTTGAAGGACCATTCTTTTACTTTTATTGTTGAGTCGTTTACCTATCTCCTTCCACCTTAAGAAGCAAACACTTGTGTATTTGTGCATTGATTCCTACATACTTGCATATTGCACTTGTTATATTACTTTATGTTGACAATATCCATGAGATATACATGTTATAAGTTGAAAGCAACCGCTGAAACTTCATCTTCCTTTGTGTTGCTTCAATACCTTTACTTTGATTTATTGCTTTATGAGTTAACTCTTATGCAAGACTTATTGATGCTTGTCTTGAAGTACTATTCATGAAAAGTCTTTGTCATATGATTCAGTTGTTTACTCATGTCATTACCTTTGTTTTGATCGTTGCATTCATTACATATGTTTACAAATAGTATGATCAAGATTATGATGGCATGTCACTTAATTATCTTTGTTATCGTTTTACTGCTCGGACAGAACTAAACTTAGGGATGCTGATACGTCTCAACGTATCGATAATTTCTTATGTTCCATGCTACTTTATTGATGATACCTACATGTTTTATGCACATTATATGTCATATTTATGCATTTTTACGGAACTAACCTATTAACAAGATGCCGAAGAGCCGTTCTTGTTTCTGTTTTGGTTTCGAAATCTAGTAAGGAAATATTCTCGGAATTGAACGAAACTTTCGCCCAGGGTCCTATTTTTGCACGAAGCTTCAGAAGACCGAAGAGATAACGAAGTGGGGCCACGAGGCAGCCAGGGGACAGGCGGCGCGGCCCAAGCCACGGCACGGCCCTACCTGGGCACCTCGTGTGGCCCCCGCGTTGCTTCCGCCTACTTAAAGTCTCCGTCGCGAAACCCCGGTCGAGAGCCACGATACGGAAAACCTTCGAGACGCCGCCGCCGCGAATCCCATCTCGGGGATTCGGAGATCGCCTCCGGCACCTGTCGGAGAGGGGATTCATCTCCCGGAGGACTCTACACCGCCATGGTCGCCTCCGGAGTGATGAGTGAGTAGTTCACCACGGACCATGGGTCCATAGCAGTAGCTAGATGGTCGTCTTCTCCTTGTTGTGCTTCATTGTTGGATCTTGTGAGCTGCCTAACATGATCAAGATCATCTATACTGTAATACTATATGTTGTGTTTGTCGGGATCCGATGGATAGAGAGTACTATGATTATGGTGATTATCAATCTATTGTTTATGTGTTGTTTATGATCTTGCATGCTCTCGTTATTAGTAGAGGCTCTGGCCAAGTTTTTACTCTTAACTCCAAGAGGGAGTATTTATGCTCGATAGTGGGTTCATGCCTCCATTAAATGTGGGACAGTGAGGAAAGTTCTAAGGTTGTGGATGTGATGTTGCCACTAGGGATAAAACATTGATTCTATGTCTAAGGATGTAGTTGTTGATTACATTACGCACCATACTTAATGCAATTGTCATTGTTAGCAACTTAATACGAATGGGGTTCGGATGATAACTTTGAAGGTGGACTTTTTAGGCATAGATGCGGTTGGATGGCGGTCTATGTACTTTGTCGTAATGCCCAATTAAATCTCACTATATTTATCATATCATGTATATGCATTGTTATGCCTTTCTCTATTTGTCAATTGCCCGTGTAATTTGTTCACCCAACATGCTTTTATCTTATGGAGAGACACCTCTAGTGACTGTGGACCCGGTCCTATTCTTTACATAGCACAATCTCTGCAATTGTGTTTTACTATTTTCTTTGCAAACATCTTCCACTCGATACGTTTAATCCTTTGTTACGACAAGCCGGTGAGATTGACAACCTCACTGTTTCGTTGGGACAAAGTACTTTGGTTGTGTTGTGCGGAGTTCAGCGTTGCGCCGAATCACAGTGTTGCGCATCACATTTGCGACCATCAACCTTCAACGTGCTTCTTGGCTCCTACTGGTTCGATTAAACCTTGGTTTCATACTGAGGAAACTTGCTTCTATACGCATCATACCTTCCTCTTGGGGTTCCCAACGGACGTGTACATCTACGCGTATCAGTAGTTCATCCTTGGACTATGGGTCCATAGCAGTAGCTAGATGGTTGTCTTCTCCGCTTGTGCTATCATTGTTATAGATCTTGTGAGCTGCCTAACATGATCAAGATCATCTATTTGTAATGCTACATGTTGTGTTTGGTGGGATCCGATGAATCTAGAATACTATGTTAAGTTGATTATCAATCTATCATATATGTGTTGTTTATGTTCTTGCATGCTCTCCGTTGCTAGTAGAGGCTCTGCCAAGTTGATACTTGTAACTCCAAGAGGAGTAATTATGCTCGATAGTGGGTTCATGCCTCCATTGAATCGGGATCGTGACAGTGGGTTCTAAGGTTGTGGATGTGCTGTTGCTACTAGGGATAAAACATCAATGCTTTGTCTAAGGATATTTGTGTTGATTTCATTACGCACCATACTTAATGCAATTATATGTTGTTTACAACTTAATAATGGAGGGGGTGCGGATGCTAACCCGAAGGTGGATTATTTAGGCATAGATGCATGCTGGATAGCGGTCTATGTACTTTGTCGTAATGCCCTGATTAAATCACATAGTAATCATCATTGATATGTATTGAATCTTGATTTGTCAATTGCCCACCTGTAATTTGTTCACCGACATGTTAGTTATCTTATTGGAGAGACACCACTAGTGAGCTGTGGACCCGGTCCATTCTTTTACATCTGGATACATTCTGCAATAATTGTGTCTTACTTGTTCTTTGCAAAAAAACACCATCTTCCACTCGATACGCTTAATCCTTTGTTTTAAGCAAGCCGGTGAGATTGACAACCTCACCATTACGTTGGGGCAAAGTATCTTGATTGTGTTGTGCAGGTTCCACGTTGGCGCGGTTTCACTGGTGTTGCGCCGCACTACACTCCTCCACCAACAACCTTCACGTGCTTCTTGGCTCCTCCGGTTCGATAAACCTTGGTTTCATGCGAGAAACTTGCTTCTATACGCATCATACCTTCCACTTGGGGTTCCCAACGGACGTGTGCTTCGCGCGTATCAAGCTAAATTTCTGGCGCCGTTGCGGGAGATCAAGACACGCTGCAAGGGAGTCTTCACATCCAATCTCTTTACTTTGTTTTTGTCTTGCTTTACTTTATTTTATTTACTATCTTGTTTTCTTCATATTAAAAACACAAAAAAATTAGTTACTTTACTTTCTGTCTTATTTACTTGTTCTATATCAAAAACACACAAAAATTAGTTACTTGTCTTTATTCTACTTGCCTAGTTTATTTTTATTACTGCTGCAATGGGTACTCCTGAAAATACTAAGTTGTGTGATTTCACTAGCATAAATAATAATGATTTTATAAGTACTCCTATTGGTCGACACGGCGGAAGCTTCCGGCGCAGCCCTCTTCGTTGCATTTGCGGTTGCCTTGGCAATGGTGCTGCTTGAGGCAACGACGGCGGCAACAACCTTCACCATAATGGAAGGTGATTGAGAGCTAGAAGTGGATTGAGGTATGGCGGTGGTGGCGACGCGGTAGTTGCAAGAAGGAAGAGCAAAGGAGGAAGAAAGAAGTGAAAGGGAAGAACGGAGGGAGTAAAATATATTTTTTCCTTTATAAAAGGAGGAGTTACCAAGGATTTGAGCCGGAAGATCTGCAAATAGGTCACAACGTGTCGTTAAAACCATCATGCCAAAGGATATTTACCCCCACTACGTGCGGAAATCAAGAGGCGCCTCGGTCAACACACAAGGATCATTCATTTCCTAACTGACTGTGCATGAGTAGGGTGGGCTCGTTAAGTCACGTCCTCTCAATCGAGCCGCCGCAGAAGCCACGTCACTGATGATGTCACCAAAAGTGTCGACTCCTCATGAAGCATTTGAAGGAATATGTAACATTGAGTTGTTTGACTTGAGTCTACACACGGTTGCAAGTATCCGTCCCTAGACTCGGGGGCTACTCCCATCGGGAGCGCTGGACGAGCACCCGATAAAAATTATTGAAGACAAAGGAATATAGACCCAAAGATTTTAGGAGATGTAGGATCAGGCCCGGGGACTTGATTCTGAGTAGGGTAACGTTGATTTGCCATCGACAGTTAACCATCATTGATTTATCGAGTGAAACTGGGTGCGTTACTTCAATCCCTTACGTACTATCATCTTATATGACTTCACTCGAAATTTTGAAGGACCCGATATAGGAAAAAAAGTATCGGATGATTACAACAACTTAGAGGAAAGATTGGCAGCAGAATCTTCGAGTAGTACAACTTGAGTTACACATGGTTGCAAGCATCCATGCCTAGACTCGGGGGCTATTCCCATCGGGAACGCTGGACGCGCACTCGATAAAAAGGTGCTTTCAACTTTAAAATGGTAAAAAAGATCAAGTCTTTTCGGCAGCTATGGACGTTCGACAAAAGAAAATTTTAGTCCCTGCCCGAAGCTTTATTTCGTCCAGTCACTAGGGGGCTACTGATGTGGGCATTACCCTTTAGGTAACTAACATTATGCTAGCTCCTACGGCCCAACCAGGGGCCATGAAGATTGCCCAACAACCAAGATGGGCCAATACGTCGGTTCCAGAGAAGGAGACCACCCGAAGAAGTATTCTTGACGTACAAGGCAAGAAGACGTTAAACAAGGAAAGATTAGAATAGATCTTTTTGTAACCTAGCCGAATCCTGACAGAACTCTCGGGACCTGACCTGCAATATAAGGGCCAGGAGAGGGTCTGCCGGGGGCACAACCACAACAAATAGATCCACCGCAAGTCTAGAGCTAGGTCCTTAGAATCTTAGTCTCTCGACGAGATCACAACCATAGCCTTCGGCTACCCCATTGTAACCCGATATATTCGATAATCAAGATCAGACAAGCAGTAAGTAAGGGTTTTACCTCATCGAGGGCCCCGAACCTGGGTAAAAATCTCTCTCCATGTCTGTTTGGTATCCGATGTCTCGTGTCAGCCTACAGGATTCCGTCAACACTAAGCCCCTCATGGTGGACATTGCCGGGAGCACCCTCGTCATGGCCCTTGATAGATAGTGGCAAGGGGCATTAAGAACTTGAATAGTAGCTCCTCTGGTTCGATACTCTCATTTCAAAACTAGCTGCAATTGAACCGTGTCTTGCAGTCATAACATGTGAAGCGCCTCCAAGGAGAGAAAGACATTAGAGCCAGTCTGGGTACCGCGGCGTCCGCCCATGGTTGGTGGGGACGTTCTTCACGGAGATCCCCGCCGCTCGAGGTTGCATTATCCTCGGGACGTTCGCCACGCTGGATGAGGCCGCGAACGCCTATGACCCGGAGGCTTGGCGGCTCAGACGCCCCACCGCGACATGAACTTCTACGAATGCTAGTCACTCGAGGAGGTCGAGTTCCTGGCGAGGGCGGTAAACATCGTCACCGCCGAGCGGGGCTGCCGCCAGCGCGCTCTCCAGCGCCGCCTAGCCGCCGTGGAGGCGGATGAATGCGCCATGAAAGTGTGGCATCAAGCCTTCCCACACGATGTGTGCGACGCCAGGCGCAGAGGGATGGCCCCCAAACAAATAACGACAACGATGATCGATGGGCGGATGAATTCTTGACCACCCTGTCGGAATCATCGACGACTTCTAGATTATCAACGACGACTAATGTTATTTTAACGCATTATAATGTTTAGTATTTTAGTGCACTAGTATTTTACTTTGTCGTATGTCTATCACATTTGTGATATATATATATATATATATATATATATATATATATATATATATATATATATATATTATTTCATTCGCTCCCTTTGATATAGTTTTGAGCAATTATATCACTGAATCATGTTTGTGTCATGCTATTTTGTCATGCCTGGTGAAGGGATATTTTTGTTGTTTCTCGCACGCTGTACTTTAGGGCGCGCTTGGTAGGCTGTGAGCCCTTTGGCTCAAATCGGCCCAGCAAAAAACGGCCCGTTTGGTTGCCTGTAAGAGGTCCGCGTTGTGGCCCAACCGGTTCTCAAAGCACCCATGGGACATGCCCTGGAGGAACGCCGAATCGACAGTTTCTCCGGGGCCAAGCCCGTTGTCGTGTCATTTTGCACGCCCGCGTGGGCACGCGTGGAGAAGCGCGGGAGACACCGCGTTGCCTTGGTCCTCGCTCCCCACTTCCCCTCACCGCTTCGGTCTTCTCTCTCCCCATTCACTACTGGCACTGACAACATCGCCCTGTCCCATCAACCGCCGCCATGGCCTCCTCGCCTCCTCCGCCTCCGCCATCGTCTCCAGCGCCGACGGATACAGCCGTACGGCCGTATGCAACCAGGTCCACGGAGGCGGTAATGCGGCTCATCTGCGAGTACGAGGCCAGAGGCGGCGACTCCGGGGCGCAGATTGATGCCGGCCGCGTGCCGGTGATGAATCGACCATCACTGTTCGCGAGCATGTGGCCCGCCGGCGTCGCAACCCGGAGCGCCGCCGTCCTGGCTCTTCGAGCCGCTGGGATTCGACCGGCGGATCCGTCGGGGACGGGGGTTTTCCCCCCTTCCCCACTAGGGTTTCCGACCGCGAGGGCGGCCGCAATGGCGGGCGGTGCACCGGGGTCGAGCAGGGAGATGGAGCCCCCGCCGGGGTTTGCCTCCACCCCGATGCAGCCGGCGATGCCATGGGCATGCCGCGTCCGGCTGGCCCCTATGGCGCGTCTCCCGTCTCGCCGCCGCCGGGGTTCACCCGGCCTCATGCTCGGCGCCAGACGTCAGCACCATCGGCGCCCAGCTTCCCGACCGCTGCACCGCGGGCGGACCTGAGGACGTACTTACCCGCTACGTCGCCTCCTCCTCCACCGGGATTTGCTCCTCTTCCTCCTCGGACAGGGGCGATGTCGATCTACCCAATCTTAAGTACCTTCACTCAATCTCCTTGTCGGTTGTAGATGTGAATGTACATACGATTGATTGCAATGTGCTTATGCTTGCCATGCCAAGCTCAAGCAGCATCATGGACTTCTACATATGAATGTGAATGTACATAGGATTGGGAATGTAGATGTGAATGTACATAGGATTGATTGCAATGTGCTTATGGTTGCCATGCCAAGCTCAAGCGGGCAATGGCATGCACAAGGCAATGGCATGCACAATGTCAAGCAGGGGCTTGACATTGTGCATGCCATTGCCTGCTTGACATTGTGCGTGCCATTCCCTGATTCATCTTGTCCATGCCATTGCCTGCTTCATCTTCTCCATGCAATTGCCTGCTTCATCTTGTTCATGACATTGCCTGCTTGAGCTTGACATTGCTTCCTTGTGGTTGTGCAAAACAGGCACTTCCTGGAATTCTTCTCGGACGGGCCAATATTGGACGCTATCGACTATGTCGTTCGTGTGCAGCTGCGTGATCCCAACGCAGCGTTCATGGAAGCCCACCAGCAGATCACAACGCCGAGGCGCCACGCCGGCCGTCCTGCTGACCTGGGGCACGCAGCCAATGCGCGTGTGCCGGCGTTCTTCGTCCAGGTGGAGAGCCACGACCTCCGTGCCCTCGTCGTCCCGCCGTTCATGGAGCAGCCCCTCATCAGGAAGTACAAGCTCAAGAACAATGGCCCTCCTGTGAAGGTCTGCTTGTACTTGGGCGCCCGCTGCGAGTGGAAGGTGCAGCTGTAGTGGACAGGGCAGTGCGTCGGGTTCATCAAGTCCTGGAGCGAGTTCTGCGAGAGGATTTTGCTGCACGTCGACGACACCCTCGTCTTCACCCCTCACGACGAAGGCTTCAAGGTCGACGTCTTCAGGAAGGAGACGTCCATGTCCAGCGTCTTCGGCTGCAAGATGCACCGTGAGGGCCATTTTGCTGATCCTCGGCGTTGAGGTGCTGCTGCTCCATCGCTACCTTGTTTATGTGTGATCCTGTTAGTTTTGCTGGCCTCTAGGAGGCTGATAAACACTACTTTTGTGCATATCTCACTGTGCTGCTGGCCTCTAGGAGGCTTTTGAACAATGCTATTGGACCTGGGGAGTCTGCCCCCAGGTTTAGGCAAGCGTCTTACCCATCTGACGCTAGATTAGGACCTGTTAAGTACTCTGTTCGTTCTATATAGTGTTTGTTGTGCTTATGATCGTGTTTGACCTATTTCTGTGCCGGTGCCGGTGTAGCACAACCTACCAAACGATGGGCCAAAAGTGGCTGGCGGCCCATTCGCAACGCGCAGGGGCGCCCATCTCACTGCGCCAGGCATGCACGATTTCGGCCCAGGTAACCAAACGTGCCCTTAGTGTTTCCCGTGAAGAACTCGAGGGCGTTGCGCGCTAAATCTTTTTGCAGCCGCAGCGCTAGCTTTAGAGCATCAGCAACAGGCGCACAAAAATTCGGCGCGCTAAACCTCCCTTCCGCCACGCTGTAAACAGTTGGCGCGCGCTTGGCCGAACTTTGCCCCGCCGGACGCGCCAAAATGCAGCGCGTGCACGGGCGGTAAAATTGGTCCTCCGCCGGATGCGGCAAAATACAGCGCGCGCGGCCACGCGAACGGCTAGTTTGATCGTATATCGTTCAAAACGAATCAAACAAATCAAATAAAACACGAAAATTTAACTGAAAACTACGAAATATATTAAAAGTTCGACAAACATCGAAATTTTATTTAAACTAAACTAAATCTACTCGGAGTCCTCCCAGTCGAAGTCCGACGATCCGCTAGCCGGAGTCGTGTCGGAGACCGGAGTGGTCGTCCACTCGAAGGAGGAGGAGGAGGAGGTGGGCATGTTCGTCGACGGTCCGG
This sequence comes from Lolium multiflorum, assembly GCA_030979885.1. Classification (NCBI taxonomy): domain Eukaryota; kingdom Viridiplantae; phylum Streptophyta; class Magnoliopsida; order Poales; family Poaceae; genus Lolium; species Lolium multiflorum. The sequence goes on from CM061748.1 coordinate 99,046,588, forward strand.
CGCCTCTCTTCTCTCCGCCTCCTCTCCCCAGTCGCTTCTCGCCTCTCGGCCTTCCTCGCGCCGACTCAGCCCGGCGCTCTCGCGGTCGGCCTTCTTCTTCGCCGCCCTTCGCCTCTGCTCCTTCTTCGGCGTAGAACGCTTCCATGGCGGCGACGTCCTGCGGGAACGTGCGCCCCAGCGGAGCGCTCGTCTGCTCCCGCGGCCGCGGGCGCTGCTCGAGCTCGCGAGCGCGCCGCCGCTGCTCGGTCATGACGGCCGGCGATGGCGGCGCGAGCATCTCCGCCGCTCGCGTCAAACGTCGTCGAAGTAATTTGCGGCGGGCGCGAGCACCCGACGACGACGTCGTAGGCCCACGCTGCCTCGTGCGCAGTGTCGAACGTTCCGAGATGCATACGCTCCTCGCCGGAGAGGATCTCCGCGTCGAAGCGGCCGCTCGGCCGCGCGCGGACGCTGCGGTAGCCGGAGGCGGAGCGGCGACGCGGGGGTAGAGCGGTGGAGAGAGGGAGAGAGAGAGACGTAGGCGGAGACATGCGGAATGTTCATGCGATTGGTGTGCGCGCGCGTCGTGTTTATAGCGCGCGCGGCAGCCGACGCGGCAACTTTCCCGCACGGGATAGCGCAAAAACACGGGCGCGGTATTTTTTTAGCGTGGGCTCCTTTTTCCAGCGTCCGCTAGGGATTCGCACGAGCACCCGCGCGTCAAACTGAGGTTTTTTTTTTACCCGCGCGCCTTTTACAGGTTATGTTGGAGATGCTCTTAGTTGTGGCTGCTGCTGGAGATGCTGATTGATTCGACTATGTAGATTCTTTTAGGCGGTTTGAGGCCGTCCCTATCTAAAATAACAATGGTGATACATAAGAAAAAACATTATCCGAACATCCACGCGGCTCCACCACAACCATAAACCGATCAATATAGATGAACGATGCTTTCACTTAAAAGCCTGGCAACCAAATATGAATACAAGTAAACCCTTTGTTAAAAAAAGAAGAATTGCAGCCATAAACAAAGATGAGCTGATAAAATATGACAAGATACTGTCGGTCGGCCACACACTCTGACATGCTAGACCTTATCCATTCCTACCAAGTTCACATGCAGACTCAGATTAATTAGATAACAAATAACAACCGTGTAAGTGTTTTTAGCTCCCGAGCTCCAGTGCTCTCGGTTAAGAAAAATTTAAAAATATTTTTACAAGGTATAAAAATCATGAAAATAATTCTGAAGACTGTCATTGATACATTCCACAATCATGCAAAATCCCAATCCGAAATTCTTTTTATTTTGAGCTAGATAAAAATGACAAAATCTGATATGTTTTGAAGATTTGAAAATGACTACTCAGATCTACAATTTTGTCATTTTTGTGTAGCTCAAAATATTAAGTTTTTGAAATTGATTTTTTTCACGTTTGTGGGATACATCATTGACTATGTGCGGATTTATTTCCAGAATTTTTTGAAACTCAAAAATATGAATTTTGATTTTTTTTAAAAACGAGATCACTGGTGCCCATGTGCACCAAATCTCTGTCCCTATGGATACATTCATCTGATCGTCTGCCATTTGCTATTTTCAGAACAGTACTCCATTTGAGTTCATGCTGCCCGAGCGACGGAATCGCAGGCCGGACCAGGCCCGAGGAGATTGACCACGGGCCGGGCCCGGGTGTGCATCCTGGGCACTGTCACGGTCAGCACGCCGTGGGCGTACTCGGCCGAGATGCCGTCGGCGTCCACCATCCCTGGCAGCCGGAACTTCCTTGTGAAACTGTTTCGGCGGTCGTCGACATCCGCATCGCCGGCGTCCATCTCGGTGCGGATGACGAGGTACCTCCCGTCCTCGACCTCCACCCTGATCTCCTCCTTCCTCACGCCTGATATCCAACACCACCAACATGTCACAACCAAATAGAAGAAGCATGAGTACAAGAAAAGCAGGAGCTAGTCGAGTTAGTTACCTGGGAGGTCGGCGGAGTAGAGATGCGCGGCGGCCGTCTCGTCCCAGCTGACGTGGTTGGGCGGCCGCGTCGCCGGAGCCGGAGGTGAGGAGGAAGAGGTTAGGAGGGAGAGCTGCCACTGCCACCACTGCCATGGATGGACCGCTCGGAATCTTGGATGCTGCTGCACCTGCTCAATCGGGTAATCCATGGGAATCTTTTCTGCTATTTTGGGGTAAGCTAGTGCCGTTGGCTTTTGCCGTACTTGCACTCTTCACTCGCTCTAAATAGCAGGGCGGTCAGGGTGCAACTTGCGCGATTCCGGCGCAGCATGTGCGGAAAAGAGGCGTGGATCAATGGAGAAGCCGCTATCGTCTGCGAATAATATCTTGGGACGGTTGGTGGACACGGCCTAGGTGGACCCATATTATAGTACTAGATGGACCCAGCGCGCTTTGCCGCGCCGTCCTCTGCCAATAGCGTTTAGATTATGGACCCAGCGCGCTTTGCCGCGCCGTCCTCTGCCAATAGCGTTTAGATTTACGGTGTCCTCTGCCAATAGCGTTTAGATTTAAGGTGTGACTTCTATTTTGTCGTTTCATGTATGTAGTGTTTTTTTTTGTTGGCTCGGTCTGGCCTTGGCCAATGGCCACGAGAGAGGAACCATCCTCCCTGGTTAGCTGCAATGTAAATGGCAAAGCAGCAAGGCGACAACCTTTCTTCACAACCTCAATAATCCTCATTTAAACATAAAGCATAGCATACAATCATGCAGTATTCTCGCAAAAAAAAAGTACAATCATGCAGTAAAACCAACCCAGAACGTAGAAAGTAACATTGAGCAACCATCATGCAGTAAACATCTAAAAAAGTAGATATAACTGGAACCAACAAAACATACAATCCTGCATCTTCAATGTTCAGGCAATGGCCAACAATATGAGAGGCTCCTTTTGTCTCCTCGACAACTCTAGCAAGCTCTCCCCACAGAACCACAATAGCGTTGAGCCTACAAAAAAAAAATCAACCCAACAACCTGAGAGGCCACAGACAAATCAACTCTTCATAAATGAACCCGACATGTAATAAATAAGCTGAAAAGGAATAGAACTTTCATCTGTCGGTCGCACTTGCCGTTATCAGGAATGCCATGGACATCAAACATTGCAACATCAGTTACCCCGATGATGAGCCCAGCAACTAAATCCATAGTGAAATCGCAAGCCTTGTGAACTAAGATAAACCCAAACATTCAACCATCTAGCAAAACTGAGCTACTCACCAAGTCACGATCAGTCTAATTAATTTAAGTTAAGCTCATACACCACCTAACAACTTTAGAAAGGAAGAAAACACACATCGGACAACAATAAGATTGGACAGAAAAAACAAAAGGAAAGTGAAACAATATGGATGTGAACCTTGCTCCAGAAATGCCCAACGTTGCCAAGAGATGCATTTTCTCATGCTATGGCATTCTCAGGCCAGTTAGTACGATAATATCAGTAATCTATGAATTAATGTTACTTCAATTTGAGCCATGGAGGATAGTTTTTACCTCATCAATTACTTGTGTTTGTGAAAACAAAATTGGACTACAGCCTGGAAAAGATCTTTTCAATCAAATTAGAAATATTAGTGCCAAATAAATTAAATAGGAACAAATAGAGTAAATTGCATGTTAGCATCAGCTAGTGCCAACTAAAACTTATTTCACCGAACCTTGAGCATTTTCTAACATGCATGAAATAGCATAACTAATTATTTTCTGGAGTTGAAAGTACTATTTAGTAAATCACCGACGTGAATGCCGCACAGAAGTCACATTATTTCCTACCATTCATGACATAATGCCTGTATAATTATGAGTAAGAAGAAAAAACAAATTTTGAGTAACAAATACTTTCTCCTGGATGCACAACTCTGATTAAAAAGAGAAGACATGGCATTTTTATTTGCCTGCAAATTCTGTTCGGAAGGAGGCAAGTATGACAATAATAAGCACCCTTTTATTTCTGCCAAAGTTATGTAATGGATGGGAAGTGAATTTTGACCGAAGAAGGGAAGCACTCTATGGTTTCTCTGTAAAGTAGATAATGGACGGTAAGACAAATTACCGATTTGGAGAAGGTAAGCACAGTAAACACCACAAGTAATCTATCGTGAGAAGCAAAGGAATGAGATAAAGTAGCACCTCTCTAGAATATTACGCTTCGGGAAAAGCTTATACCAACATGGAAAGAACTCAGTTCAATATGCTCCAAATATGCATACATTAATATTTTCAACGGCTTTGTTGGGTGATTTTGGGGCGCCTCTAATTATTTGCGAAAAGCGAAAGCTGACATGCAACAAAGCATTTACACATTGAGATGAGAACCCAAATAATATGACACAAGTAGCATAAATATATGTGGTGAATTTGCATAGTTGAAGGACGTAATACCCTCATCTCACAACTTCAGCTAAGCAGCATATGAAGCTGAAAGATTAGCCATGGGTATAGTACCATTTACCCTGTGACGATCCGCCTTCAGTGTGCCACACCATCAATATGACCTTCCACGCGCTATATAGGAACGACAACAGCGACAATGTAGCAGAGGAAAGGAGACAGCAACACTGCGCCAAAGGAAAAGACAATGTCGTATGTCAGTGGTGCGGTATGAGTGGAGGAGATGAAGCAGTAATCACTGTATCATACCTGACATCATCTTATTGAAGCTTTGTTTGAAATGATCTCACCTACAATGGAGAAAGAATGGAACACAATATATATATATATGTATTTTGTCAAATAAGCAAACTGGTAAGTAACACACTTTTGGCAGAGGAGAACATGCAATTTAGAAACATTTTCTAGAAAAACATGTGCGTCGGCCACTTATAATTTCTCGTGAAGATGGCAAGGCCAACAGATCTCTATAGTAGATTGCTAATTGATAGGTAGTAATATGAGATTCTAGCTCATAACTAAAATCAAGAGAGAGAATCTAGTAATGAACTGGGTATAATCAGACTAACCGTCGGATAGAAAATTGCAAGCAACACAAAAGCTAAAGCGTATGTTATTACAGACTGCATTACTTTCCTGAAAACATAGTGGGCATTACATTTAGAAATTATGTATGCATATTTCAGCATCAGTAGTTCAAGTCTTGTTTCAAGGGAAGAGTGGACCTAACCTGAAAAGCAAAAGAGAAAGAATACTGTTGGCAAAACCTTGTCTAATCTTCTAAATAAACTTTCAGATGTTGTAGCAAGCACAGAGGAAGAAAGCTCACCTTTGAAAATTAGGACAAATAACACGAGAGAGTTGCTGTCCAAGCCCTTGAAACCATGAAGGAATAATGGGATCGCCAGCTAATCAACAAACATAAATGATCATTAACAAAGATAAGATAAATTAGTTGTGATTGGGTCAGGAGGCCACCATGTTGCACAAAAAACAAACGTTGGGCATTGGCCTCTCAATAGGTTGATCAAAACAATGAAAATCATTGCATGATATAACCAAGGCTGGCACCACAATACTATAGTCAACGCAGGCAATAAACCAAAGACAGAGTTGAGTCAAATTTATATCTAAGTTATTAACCTCTGGTGCACTCCACTTGTGCATTTTATGCAGATCACATGAGCCTACTGCACTTAGAAACCACCAACACACGTTATGACATGCAATGATGGATATAGGAAATAAATACACCCATAATACATGTGGTTAATAGCTACTGAAACCAGACAACTATTGCTTCTAGCTTCCAATTCCTCTAGTCCTTCACCTCGCGAAGTATTGGATATTTGTTGTCATAGTGATCATTCATTAAATAGGAATCTCTGTAACGGTCAAAGTTACACTATACACCGCTTTTCACTGGACGATCCTATCTCACCTAGAACACCAATAATCTGAGATAAAACAGCTGAAGAACTAAGATACCAAGCCAACAAATCCTGCACCATAATGCACATGCTAGCTTCCCAAGAAGAAAATGCATGTCTACAGATTGCCTTCCCAGATTATATGTACATTTTGTAAACAATATTAATGAGTTGATTTAAAAGATCTTTCTTTTTACCAAAGGAAATTTGATAGCCTCAATGCTCATATACATTTTGTCACAGAAAAAATGAATAGCATATGTTATCAAGAAGTGATGAATCCTTCGAGTGCATACTGTCTGAATCAGGAGAAAATGCTTATGCAATGAACTTTTAGAACACCTTCAAAATAATTTAAACTGATAAACTGTCACAAGTACTCACAGGAGCAACTTAGCTACAGATGGCACTTTCAACTATTCACCTAAACCAAGTTGGAAGAGCATTACCTGTGCACAATGAAATCATGTTTTCAGCTGTACAGAGAGCAACCTTGGCATATAGCTGCAAGAAAAATTCCATATGTTCACTAATTCACATATTACATCGACTTGATAAAGACCAAACAAGAACCCTCCTGCTTTGATAGGTTTCAAGCGTGCATACATTTGATGAAATGCCAACTCTGGCAATAACTAATTACTTCAGATTATGTTTACACAGATAACTGCAGTGTGACCTGACGAACAAAAACGTGGATGTTAGGAGAGTAAAGGGGAGAAACCATGGATGAGAAAAGGATCCTGGGACTGGGAGCAACCGAAGGAGAAGTGCCCCACCAAATCAATCAACCTGTATGTGCCTAGTAGGAGTAAAATCTCAATAAAATCAACCTGTGTGTTCTTGGGAATCCTTGTTCTCCACTACAGAGTGTTGACCATGAACGGAGAGGGGCGAGCAGAGGAGTGGAGAGATTGAATGAGGCGAGGCGCTGTGCCGATACCTAGGTTGACAGGTCGTGCGACGCAGTTGACGGCCGAGACCTCCTTCAACGGCGCCGACGAGCATGGATCAGGAACGCACGGCTTTGATGGCAGCGAGGCAGCACACGTGGCCGTGATGGCGGATGCAGACCGGATGGCTGATGGAGATAGAACGGCGGTGAGTACCAGGGCCTGGTGAGTTCAGCGTGGATGGCGTTCGGATTAGCGAATTCACGAATGGAGGGAGGAGAATGCGGTGGGCATATTGTGCTCTGGTGAGGACTGAGGGGGATAATAGCGCAGCGACCCCAATGGCCAAGAAACGGCTGCACAAACGGCCATCACGGATCTAGCACACACAACAAACAGAAGCTAAATCTCCACACAACCCGCTCCAATCACATCGATCACTAACGCGAGGAAAATCAATGAGAAGGCAACGGGGGAATCGTACCAGCGAGAAGAAGCAGACGCCACCGAAAAGACCACACCACGACGCAACCCACACGCACCGCCGCAGCTCAGCCGCCACCGCAGCGCCACCCAAACCTGAACGCACCGCCGCAGGTCAATCGACGAAGAGGAAGAAGAAATCGCACTCGGCGAATAGACCTGCCGCCACACCAAAAGAAGAAGTAAGGAAGACCGCGATCCCGGTCAATAGAATCCCACCGACCCCGCGAGGCCTCTCCACGCGGTGACACGCAAGTGCGAGGGGGGCCCACGAAAAGGACGTGCAGAGCAACCAGGAACGCTCCCAACCCTGGGAGCTTAGTGCTCTTTAGGGATAGGCTTTTAAAATTCTTTTTAGAAGGAAAGTTGAAATAGAAATGATTATGATTCTGTAGTATGTTTTTTGAATTATTGTGAATCATGGTTGCTTAAATTTCTTGTGATTTCTCCCTATCTTGCATGTTGGATTTGTGCCACCTTTCCTTGACCTCATTCCAATCTTGTAAACATCACTATTGAATTGAATCGGTGAAATGTACATTTGTTCTAATAATTTTGTTCATGGAATTATCTAGATGGTGAACTAAGCGTAGTTGATTTTGTTCACCACATGGACCGGTCACCAAAGAAGCACAGTAATAGCGAATATTCATGGATTGTTGCTCATAAATGATCCGCTTCCAAAATATGCAGAATTTGTTTGTTCGAAAGTGTAAAGAAGCATTAAACAATATAGAGAAATTTTACCTTGTTAATCAATGCTGTAATCTATGCACGAAAATGAACTGGTCTGTTTAAGAATCGATCCTTGTTGACACTGATAACATTGAAGTTATTCGGATGACTGGCAGCAAGGAGAGAGATATGTCTGCGCTGGGACAACTCGTTGCTGAAGCAAAGGATATCATAAATTCAGATAGGATAGCCAAGATTTCAAAAGTTCCACGTTCTGAAAATAAGGCTAGTCATGAATTAGCTAGTTTTGGTAGACTATATGGCCGTTCGTCCGTATGGTTTGGGTCTGGGCCAGAAGCTCTTCTGGATGCCCTCTTAAGGGATTGTAATGCTACTATATTTAATTAATACAATCTCTTTACCCTGCAAAAAAGAATTAGTCTAAGAAAAATAATTCTATTGCTCGAGACCAAACTGCGATGCTAGGCGCGAGAATTCCGATGACTCGGTTAAGGGAAAAACATAGATGTGCTAGTCTTGTAGTTGTAGGCACTGGTAGAAAAATGGCCTTTAGTCGCGTTCGAATTGCCATTAGTCGCGGTTGCGCAACCGCGACTAATTGCGTAAAGGCCCCTTTAGTCGCGGTTGCTTACGAACCGCGACTAAAACGTGGCGGCTACCGTGCGCAGAAGGACCTTTAGTCGCGGTTGGTGTCCCCAACCGGGACTAAAGGCTATTTCGTTAATTTTTTTAATTCATTTGGATTTCTAATTTTTTTCACTTTTTTTTCTTTTTTCTTTCAGAATTTCTCTTATTTCAGTTATTTGCATAGCTTAGTCTCTATCTCTAACTACACTTATCTCTAGTCAAATTACTTACTGTTGGTCAAACTTCCCGCTCGGTCACCCATCCTCCCACTACTCCACCTCTAGCACGCTTAACATCCGAGTTCCATTCCGTTCGCATCCAAGTGCCGCGCATGTATGTGATAGTAGTATCATATCAATCCTATTAACATGTTGATCGATGTCACATTTCTTTAGTGTTTGAATTTCAAATAATTCTTTTAATAAACAAAAGTAATGATGTAATAATAATATTGAATAAATAAATAAACATTAACTTTTTAATTTGTATTATTTTTAATTTTATTAATTAATTAAATTTTTTTTGCCAAACCTAAAATCTAAAAATTTGAAAATCTAAAAATTGGGTAAAAATGATAGTAATCTTTATGCAGAATGAAATTATTAATTTTAGGTTTTAAAAAATTAAAAAAATATATAATACTTAATTTATAGAAAAAACTAAAATCTTCCTGCTTTTGTATTTCCATTTGGAATTTTGAGAATCTAAAAATTAGCTAACCGGGTAAACCCCGGTGAATTCGGATGTAAGTTTTTCCGATTTTTTGATATATTATACGTTTTTTTTCGACGTCGTATGCAAAAGTTATTGCGGTTTTACCATTTTTAAACTTTTTTGCAAAAAAAGTGGAAATTCGAATTTCTTAATTTCTCCGAATAGTAGGTTGCATAACATACAAGAATCTGAAAACAAATTTTTTTGAATTTTCTATCATTTTCTTTTGTATTTTACAAACCAAAAAAGGCGATCCACGGGGGGGGGGTGCAGGGTGCGTGGGAGTACAAAAACTCGGAAAAACCTTTAGTCGCGGGACACCAACCGCGGGGGTCCCCAACCGCGACTAAAGGTTTTTCCGCCGGCCGCATCCTTTCATAGCCCTTTAGTCGCGGTTGGTGTTACCAACGCGACTAAAATTGTCGGATGGAGCATTAGTCGGGTTGCCTCCCGAACCGCGACTAAAGCCCCCTTTAGTCGCGGTTCGAATATTTCCGGGACTAATGGGGGTGAACGGAAGCCTCTTTTTCTACTAGTGAGGGGGTTTTCTAAATAAGAGCATATCCAACAGAGGCGGTATAACGTGACCGCGTTAAATTAACTGCTAAATAGAGCGCGTGCGGCCACATTTTTTTTCCTCCAGCAGACGCTTTAAATTCGCGCGCGTCCTAAAACTTTTCACGAGCGTGCCATATTGCCTTCTTCGGTGCCCCAAAATTGGCGCTCCCAGACTCCCAGTCGAGCGCGTGCTATCACCCTCGTTCTCGCGCGAAGACCCAACCGCCGCCCTGAATCTTCCCCACGCCCGCACCCTCTTCTTCCCCCATTTCACTTCCAACATTTTGTCGCCGCCGAAGAAATTCACACTGACTCCGCTTCCCTCGGCGCTCCTGTTGTAGATCCGTAGCCGCCGCGCTTCCACAAAGCGCCCCCGAGCTCACCGCGCTCTCTTGTTCGGCGACGTCGCTGTCTTGCCACCCCCTAGGGCCATCATGTCCCCGACAAGCTTCGTCGCATGGTGGCGCACTAGTGCGCAACACGCTCGGCAAAATCGCCGCAAGGTATCTTTTCGCCTCTGCGCTGGCTATTTTTCTTGAGAAATTTGGATTTAAATGGATAGATGAAATGAATTCAATTTGTATACTTTCTATAGAGATATGATTCATCCCATGATGAATTTGATATTGAGGAAGAGGAGGACATGACGCGCTCATCACATCATATCATGCCATTCGGTCCAATGAAACACATCATGAGCTTCAAAAAAATCTCATTGAAGAGTGGTGGAAATGGAATGGCCAACAATTGTGCATATTTTATTTGTTTATTTGTTCATTTGTTGCAAAACATTTGTTGTATCCATGATGAAAACAATTCGTTGTTTTATTGGTGAACAATTATAATATTTGTTGTATTATTTGGGTTTGTTTGATCTTGCTGGTCATATTGTTGTTTGACAAATCTATTTAGGCCCGTGCGCGCTGCATTTTAGCGCATCTAATAGAGGCAAAGTTTTATGTTTTTGGTGCGCGAATCTAGCTTTTTTGTGGAGGAGAAATGTCCACAACGCGCTATATGAGCATACAACATGCTGCAAAGCCGTTTTAGCGCGCTGCGATTTGGCGCCTCTGCTGGAGATGCTCTAACATGCTTTAAGTAATTTGGGGCGGGGGAATACTACATCTCACATGTTCGTACATGATTGTCTAAAAAAAACTATTGTGGCAGCAACATTTTTAGTGAAAGACGACGTTCTCATCAACAACGAGGCATTTATGGCGAGTTCGTCTATTTTAAGACTCATCGGACCAATTTTTTGGATTCAAACTCTTGAAAGTGGCCATAGGAGTGGTGTGTGCATACATGTGTTTATAGAGGTGAGTGTATGTACGTATATTTGCAACAAAAAGAATCTCTGTTTCATACTACTTGTTGCAGTTTTGGAACTATAATATGAAACAGAGGGAGAGGGAGTAACATTTTTCAGATATATGGAAACTCGAAAGGATGAGCATTCTATTTTCTTACTCACGAAAATACGTGTTTCCACAGGGTTTACGGAAAGCTGTCTTATTTATCACTGGTCGTGGTCCGGTTGGAACGAAAGCCTTCTAGAACGTTCCGCATCCCCTTCCGCAAAACCCTAAACCGTAGCACCGCTCAGCCCCTAGCCGGAGCCATGCGCCGGCCGCAGCGCCGCCTCGAGTCCAAGCAGGCCCGCGACAAGGAGGACGCCGAGATCCAGCTCCTCGAAGCCTGGATCGACGCCGGCAAGCCCCTCCCGGGAACCAAGCCCCCTCCCCCCTCCAAGTCCTCCTCCGCCGCCGACGCGCGGAAAAACGCACGAGCCGTGGTGGCGAAGGCGGCGGCCGGGGAGTACTCGCAGTATGGCGCGTGCACGCGGTTCGACGAGTTGCCGCTGTCCAAGAAGACAAAGGAAGGCCTGCGGAAGGCGGGGTACAAGGTGATGAGCGAGATCCAGCGCGCCGCCATCCCCCACGCGCTCTGCGGCCGCGATGTCCTCGGCGCGGCCAAGACCGGGTCCGGCAAGACCCTCGCCTTCGTCATTCCGGTAAGCTAATTATGCTTCTAATTTACTCTACTGCCTAAATTCCCCTTACAAGGAATGCAGAGTAAGAACCACTGTGAATTGTTATCATACTTTCGTTTTTAGGTCTGCTAATTGTGCTCCGGAAAGTGTTTTGTTGCGTCTTCACTGTTTAGCTCATCTTATGATCATGGCACAAGAGATGGTTGCAATTCCCTGGGTAGCTTATCTCACCACGGTCCTCTTTTGGCAGGTTCTAGAGAAGCTGTATAGGGTGAAATGGACTAAGATGGATGGTGTCGGCTGCATTATTATCACTCCCACCAATGATCTAGCTGGTCAAATTTGGGACGTGGTCAATAGGCTGGGGACGCCCCTTGGCTTTAGTGGTGGTGCTATTGTTAAGCGCAATGGTATTGACGACGAAAAAGAAGCCATAAACCGTTTGAACATCATAGTGTGCACTCCCGGGCGGTTAGTCCAGCACTTCGACGAGACTCCAAACTTCGATTGCTCACAGCTCCAGGTTACCACACACAACTTGATTTATGGTTATCAGACAGACTCCAAATTATGAGATGCAGATAATCTGAAATCATGTCTCTTTTTTTTTTGGTATGGAACAGATTTTGGTGATTGATGAGGCGGATCATATGCTTCACCGGGATTTCCAATCCCAAATTGACATCATCATTTCTCAGATCCCCAAAGTACAAACTTTACTATTTTCTGCTACACAGACAAAGTCAATTAAGGACCTCGCAAGGGTTAACCTCAAGAATCCTGAATATATAAGTGTGCATGAGCAGGCTAGCACAGCCACCCCAGATTTCCTTGAGCAGTGTGCCATGATTGTGCCTCTTGAGCAGAAGCTCAATATGCTCTGGAGCTTCATCAAAAGGCATCTAAGGTCAAAAATACTTGTGTTCTTAACAAGTGTTAAGCAGGTATGTTTTTTCTGTTGATAACATATGCCATCCACTCCTCCTTTATGTGTGTTCCTGCAGTCTTGTAGTGCTGTTCAAAATCCCACCATCAAATTTATACTGAATTAAGAAACGACATAGATACATTGTCTGGAAATTCGCTTAGGTATTTTAATCCTTTTGTTTCTGTTTTGATTTTTATCACTTATTTGTTAGACATTGAATGAATGTGAGCATGGAAAATCATATGTAGCTATTTAGTTGAGAAAGATGCCTACTTCTTGTGGGATTTTCGAATATAATTGCTACCTTCATCAGTGATGGTTGAATGAGTGCACCAAGGGTGATATTTAGAAACAGTTTGTCCAAGACTTGGTCTCTGTCATTCTTTCTTTATCTAATATTCGACTCCTGCAGGTCAAATTTGTTTATGAAATTTTTAAGAAACTTCGTCCTGGTATTCCTTTAAAATGTATGCATGGGCGGATGAAATATGAAGTACAGCAGGCCATAGTGGCAGAATTCAATGAGAGTACTTCAGTTCTGTTCTCAACTGATATATCTGCTAGAGGATTGGATATACGGGATGTGGATTGGGTGGTACAGGTATATCTTTGTCTTGAGAACTAATATTTTGTTCTGGACACTCGTGCTATAACTTATTGTTGCTACCGTAGGTTGATTGTCCAGAAAACCTTGCAGTATACATCCACAGAGTTGGTCGCACAGCTCGTTACAATAGGAAAGGAAAATCTCTTATATTCTTGTGTCCTGAGGAAGAAAAAATGCTGGAAAAGTTGAAGGCAGACGAAAGCAAAATACCTATAAGTGTTAGAAAGGTCAGCAGTAAGCTTATCAGTTAATTTAATGCGTAGTTTGTTGGTTGACCTATACATTTTAATGTTGGTCAATATTCATTCTATGTCTGAGCTGCGTTCTTAGAGTGAGTAGGTTAGGGCTGAGTTACAGATTATTCTGAGGTGGTTCTACACAAAGCACTGCTCAGCTAGGCTTGTTATTGTGTAGTGCATTTCGATTTTATTTAATGCTCACTATGCAAATTTCTCTTTTTTAGCCAAAAGTGGAACAGCTGGAACAGATATCTAAGAATATAGCAGCAGTGCTGGTTAAATTTCCCAATCTGCAGCAACTGGGTAAAAGGGCTTTTGTTACCTATCTCAAGTCAATCCACGTCCAGAAAGACAAAGAGGTGTTCGATCTGAACAGGTTCTCTGCAGAGAATTTTGCTGCATATGCTTCTTCGCTTGGTCTTCCTGTTACCCCTAAAATCCGCTTCGTAACCCACCAAAAGAATGTGTCGAGGAAGGATATGGATGAGAATGATGTGAAACGGATGAAACAGAAAGCTAAAGTTATCGAAATAAATCCACAGAAAAACCGTGACATGCTTGCGGATGATGGACTTGATGATGATGACATCCTTTATCCAAAGAAGGCTACAACCGATCCAAATATGCTTCAACTTGACGACATCCTTTCTCCTAAAGCACCTGGCACCTATACAAATATGGAACCAGGAAAAGTAGAAGAGTATGTGCCCCTCCTAACTTAAAATTTAATTTTCACCGTGCATGTTCCTTGTACCTCCGAACCTTCATCATTCAGGCTTGGATCTGGCATCTGGGTGTTGTTTTTGCTGTTGGTTATGCTAATCTGTGATCCTTTGCCAGGTTGGCAGCTAGGCCCTTGAAGAAGAAGAAGTTGAAGATAAACGTGCACAGGCCCGTGGGAACAAGGGTCAAGTACGACGATGAGGGCAACGCGATTGATCCTCTTGCGTCTTTGGCGGAAGAAGTGGGCTCAGAAGACGTGATTCACAAGGATAAAAGTTTGTTGAGCTTCTTTTTCGATTCATACTTCAAATTTTGCATGTGCTATGTGACTTGAACCTCATTTTGTATTTGGCTTTATTGGTGCAGTTTCCCAGAGGTATGCGGAGATGCTGAAAGAAATGCAGGAAGATGACAAGGAGGACAAGGCCCAGCATAAGAAGACTTTGCATGAGAAGAAGTTGCAGAAGAAGATGAAGCTGAAGCGCAAGAGACAGGAGGAAACAGATGCGGTGTCCGAGGACAGCGGCTCAGAGTCGGATGGAGGCCGGAACATGTCCTACAAGGGTAAGAAGAAGTACTTGAACAATTGTGACGAGGATGAAGGCGGTGATGAGGCCAAGGACCTTCTCGCCCAGCAGGAGGCATTGGCCCTGAAGCTTCTGGGGAAAATGCACGACTAAATTCTGGGATGTGATGGCGCTGGGTGTTTGTGCTGAGCCGCATTGCACCCCAGGGTTCTATTGGTGGTTGTAGGTTAGTGAGCTCTCCACACAGGAGAGATGAAATTTTGATGTGCTAGCTAAATACCTGTCTGTTCCTACGGATAAAGAAAAAATTACATTACATAATTTTATACTAGTCATGTTTATTCCATTGACGTTGTACCGAGGTGTGCGAAGCGCACGTGCAAAACGAAGCTAGCTAGATCGATTAATCGAATCTTAGCAGCACCACAACCGTGCGCACGTACAAAACGAAGCTGTTAGGCATTCTGGCTGGGATGTCGAAGGCTTCAAACAGCTTAAACCACACCTGACGAGCACATTAATATAAACGAACATTGTGGGACCAGCGCCAGCTGAAGTTATCTTCGTGGGGATGCATTGCACACCTTCAATGGCGTTCACATAGTCTGATACTCTGATGAACTGAATCACCCCCTGCACGGAGAGCAAGACTGTAATATCTGACACCCATCTATGCTTCCTGAGCGCCTCAGTTACCGATCTTCTGTTGGATGTGCGCTTGTTGATTGATGGCATGCAAACCAAGGGAGCAATGTCAATTTCAGCAAAGCCATTGTTAATCCAATGTCCAAGCCAGAAGTGTCGCTTTGCCGTCGCCAATTTTGATATGCACCGACCTGTGAAAAACCTCCTGAGCTTGTTTGTCCTGGAACTTGGGGAGCCCTTGCCAGTGTTTAGATCCATTAGTACGTCTGATCCACTCCCATCTGACCCTGAGAGCTAGCCTCGTAGTTGTAGGTGCTTAGGTTTGGGTAACTTTCCAAGCCACAAGCATTTCACCGTTTTGGATTTCCCTTTTGATCAATTATAACCGCTGCAATTCATCATAGCGGATTACTATACTGTCAAGGTCTTCGTTGTGGCTGCTGTTTCAATTGGATAGATACAGTGGATTCTACAGCTAGAACAGTAATGGGAACTTGACAGTAAGGGATTTGGCAAGGTACATAATGGCTAGAACTAAGATAAGTAATGGACAGGAAAATGAGGACAAGTAAACTAGGGTTTTTGGGATGCGTGCCACCCTTCCTCCCTCTCTCCTTGGTTATATTGAGTACCCAGAGGAGCCACGCGTTCCAGTTTATTACATCACTGCCATTATGGCCTAAACAAGGTTCAAGGTACTATTACATCTCAACCGTTGATCCAAGAGATACATCCTGGACGTCCAACTACTGAAGGTGTCAAACTGTTGGTCATCAGGAACAGATGCCTGACAATGCTCCCAGCTTGAATCCAGACTTCAAGGATGGAAAGCAGGAAACGTTGCTTTCATGAAGCTAGCATCTTCCCATGTCGCCTCTGCAGGGGTTAGATTTTCCCAATGCACTAGCCATTGTGGAACTGGAATATCATACGAACCTGCGTTGCGAGGAACCTGGTGATATTGAAGAACAGCGAGAGGGGCTACCTTGATCTTTCCATCATCAGTGAGCAGTGGCAGCGACGGATTTGGGACTGCATTCGGACCCAAATGTTTCTTGAGCTAGTTGACGTGGAATACATCGTGCATGAGCGTTCCAGCCAGAAGTTGCAGCTGGTAGGATACAAGTCCAACTTTTTTCAGAACACGGAAAGGACCATAGTATTTGGAGGATAGCTTTAGTGCATTGCGTAGGCCAAGTGCTGTTTCGCGATACGGTTGCATCTTGAGATATACCATATCTCCAATATCAAATGCCCTTTCCGTTCGCTTCATGTCTGCATATTTCTTCATCCTATTCTGAGCTTGCTGCAAGTTATGTTGCAAGGATTTCAGCATTTGATCTTGCTCTTCTAGAGTAACTTGCGTGTCAGGAGAGACATTGCAGGGTAATGCAATATTGTGTAGCTGAGGTGGTTTATAACCATAGAGAGCTTCAAATGGGCTGCATTTCAGCGAGGAGTGGTAGGATGAATTGTACCACCATTCTGCTGCTGGTAACCAGTCAACCCACCTTTTCGGTTCCTTGAAAACCATGCTTCGCAAGTATTGTTCCAAACACTGATTTACTCGCTCTGTTTGTCCATCTGATTCAGGGTGGTAAGCAATGCTGAAATGGAGTTGTACCTTAAGGGAAGTGAAGAACTCTTGCCAAAATTTGGATGTGAATATTCTATCTCGGTCACTGACAATTATCTTGGGAGGACCATGTAGCTTGAAAATGTTGTCTGCGAAGAGCTTGGCAACTTGTGGAGCCGTGAAGGGGTGAGCTAGAGGTATGAAATGAGAGTACTTAGTGAGCCTGTCGACTACCACCAGTATGACGTCCTTGCCCCTGGATTTTGGCAGCCCTTCCACGAAGTCGAGACTTATCTCTGCCCATTTCTCATTGGGAATATTAAGAGGATCCAGCAGCCCCGGGTAGTGAACTCTCTCAGTTTTGGATATTTGGCAAATGGGGCAGATTGCTATTTTGTCAGCTATATACTGCTTCATGTGGGGCCAGAAGAAAAGGTGTTTCAACCTATGATAAGTGACTCGACTGCCTGAATGTCCTCCAAATATTGATGAGTGGAAAGAGGTGAAGATTCTCTCCTTGAGATCAGTATTTGTACCAATAACCACTCTGTTTTTGTATCGAAGAATTCCCGAATGCAATGTATAGTTGGCATGGCTGTCAACTTGAATGGCCAATTCTTGTAGCAATTGTGTGCACTTCTCATCATTCTGGTATGTTGTTTCTACCTCAGTCATCCAAGTAGGTACTGATGTAGATATGGCCAGACAACTATCTTCCACAGTATCATACTAGATGGACCCAGCGCGCTCTGCCGCGCCATCCTCTGCTAATAGCTTTTAGGTTTTGCGGTGAGCTATTTAGCCGTTGTGTATGCTGTCATTTTTGGTTGGCTGTGGTCTGGACTTGGCCACGAGTGGAACCATATATCTTGTGAGACAATGATCTATCCAAAATGTGTGAGCAAGATAAAAAGAGGAAATTAACATTGCCTACCAGTCCACAAAGGTATTCTCTATGGGCCACGCATCAAGGCGGTGGGCTCTCTCCGCAAGACGATCGATCGAGTAGTCAACCCTATGAGACCGGCGTCAGTTGTGCAAGATCCATCAATTGTACGATAATATCTTCCTTTAACCTGCAATAGGTCCGTGAGAATTCTCCAGCTTGATCCCTAAATCACATTTTACAATAATAAATATCGGTGTTCTGCTTACTTTATAGTAACAGAATATTCAACTTATATTATGATCCAAACATTCACAACTCAATATGACTAAACCTGGGTCCCCTTCCTAGTCAAAAACTATAAGAGATATGTACTTTCAGTTCTGACAGAAAAAACACTCATAGCATAAGGATATGGTTCAGTACAAATTCAATAACAGTTGCTTAACAAAAAATATTAACATGTTGACAAAAGAGAGAACCTTGTAAATATCCTAGAATAGCATACAGATTGCAAGACCATATGATGGCCCCAAATGCTAGTTAACTATGAAGACATACATGTTCTAGTTACATGAAATAGCTATCTTGTGCAAGTTTTATGGGGCACTTTCAATAATTGTATTATTCTTTCTAGCTGAACTATTGAAATAATGAGCAATTGAGCAGTACATCAAACATTCACAAGATATAGAAAAAGTATCAAAATAGCATTGGTTGACCTGAACAACAAACTGTCATGTTCCACCAGCAACTGCTGTAACTAAAACAACTTGCCCGTGTGTCATTTGACCTACCTAAAAGCAATGTAAGTCAATTAAGATAAGAACATGAAGCAATTTATATTCTAAAACCGAGCTTAAAATGTATTTGATCAAATATGAGGCCCAAGGCACACGATAAACTACCAAAAAATAGTTGTATATGAAAAAAACATTTTCAGTCCTGACATTAGCATAGAAACAACCTTGGGGTGTGGTCTTGTCACAGGAAGACATTTGGCTGGAACCTTTCATCAAGATGTATAGAAAAAACTGTAACTGATAGACAAGCTAATAATAATTATAAGTAAAACCTCAAAAGGCTAGAGACAATTTCACTGGAAGGAAGATATGGCCAGAAATTGAACAACTACGCTTGAGTTCCACTAGGGTATTCCTAATAAGGTAAGAAAAGCCCTAGAGTGGCGGCTGTAATTGTTGAAAATTTTATGTGGCCAGGCTTATCTTTTTTACTTCTTAGGTGATTCATTTCAAATAAAGCCACATTTTGCATGGAGAAGAAGGCATGCATTTTGTACTTGTTCTTTATCCAAGAACATGGAATGCAATGGAGGCAGCATAGTACATTTTTTTCACATGAAGATAGCTGCACTATCTAACAAAATGCAGACTTTGAATAACAAAATGATTCATTGCAAGAATATAGCTAATAACTCTATTGGGAATTTAAATATTGCTTTATGCCTTACAATTAGGCTCTCCGAGAGTAGTTCCCCTAATATCAAAATCTGACTGATTCTTTCTTTTGTGTTGTAAATTGAATAAGTGCATGATTAATTAAAAATGAATTAGAATATGCAAACTGGTTCATGTAGTAAAAGACACTTCAGAAGAATCTCATGTATACCGGGTTTCCTCGAGAAGTAGCAATTCTAATCAGCTAGTTTCATGTAATAGCACATTAAAAAGATCATGCAACACAACTAACTAAAGTACAAAACCTAGGGTGGGAGAAAAAAGCTAGAACATGAGATGCTTGTAATCTAAGAAACTCCTTGACTAACACAATAGTAGATCAAATTTTGGACGTTGTAGGAATGAAAAACATTTAACAATTTGAAATAACAAATGCACGCTGTCAGGTATCATCCGAGAAGATGCCATCGCTGGACTAAATATATGCTTGACCATTAGATGTCAGTCGTTGCCGCTGAACTATTCTAGTAATCAATCTCAATTACTCATCTCTATCTAATTTGTTCTATATTGCACTGAACTAAATATGATTGTGAGTGGATACTCAATAGATCGTAATGTGCTGACACTGATTCTTAGTTGGCGTGTGTGGGCGTATCAACAACACGTGCATCAATCGGGCATCTTCATATCCAGCAAGTCTGAATTTTATCAAAGGGAAGAACAAAAGGCTAACAACTGCAACAAGCCTCGCCTCCATCCCATGGCCATCTCTACCGGCCCAACACTTCTATTATGGCTTTGACACTGCGATATTTAGGCAGAGAAAACCAATGAAACATTTTAAATTTTATACACGTATGAAATATTATTTTAGATAGACAAACAGATGAAAATACACATAATAAATTAATAATCGATTCTTTTGTTTCATAACACTTCAATAAATCCAGATCATGTAAGATTCACCAGTTGGATTTAAAAAAATATGCATCTCCGAAACCATAATGGAATACGATGGTATATGTCCAGTAAATTTTTATTTTGTCTAAAACCATGTTTGGTGATGCTTTAGGCCTTTCATAAGCTCTCGCTTTCAGCGCCTCATACCGTTCGATGAACCACATCGCCGGGGAAGGTAAGCATGAATGAGCGTCTCAAACATGGATTCACATACTTCTGTTACCATACATCAAACGTTTCAATACAGAAAATTTAAGGACTTAATGCAATAACTTATAATTAACTTTCTTATGCATGTTCAGTATAGAAGTTATCGTACCAAATTTAGACATCTATTGTGTATGTTTCACTATATGTTGTTGTCTTTGTTATGCATGCAAATGCACCACGTTAAGAAATAAGGCAAGTCTCTGCGTTGAACCATTACCTCAAAAGTATGCTTCAAGAATCCATGTTTCACTTCAATTGCTGCAAAGATGATAGACATTTTTCATCCGCGGTATTCCACAAAATAATGCCAAAGTACTGCGTGAATGCTAAACTATTGATTTGCACCAAGTACTGGAAAGAATGGTTGGATACTTTGAATAAGTAACTACAACTAATAATATATCAGTTAATAGGTACAGCTATTTTTTAATTGTTATATGCTCCAATCTGGCATTTAACTATATAGATGTAGCCCAAACCAAGATTTAAAAATGTATACATTCAAATATTTATAATCAAGTACCCCTCAAGAACAATGTTTTGAACAAAACTATCATTATAAACCAGGCTGGCAGCTGAAGATACCTAACCGAAGTGTTCTCTCAGTGGGTACAGAAATTGTTAGAATGCCACTGTGAAGGATATGAACACTTTTACTTTTTGCAATCGTGAGGCCAAATCCAATGTTGAAAATCTTGTTCTATGTAATTGTTCATACGGGGCTACATCTACATATATGCTCTTGCTCTATGCATTCTCCTTTGCAGCTGATAATCTTGTTCAAGAGCTATGTAGAAAACAAGATTGAAAAGGAGCTTACATAGCCAATGTACCGGTACCTGGCAGGAGAAAAATGTTACTGGCTATCTGATCCAATTACGTCTAATGTAGTATTTATTCTGCTCTAACTCTATCTATCTCCCAGGTAAGTGTAAACAAATCGCACAGCTATGTACTCGGCTAATTGTTCCCGGCTATCTAATCCAATTACTTTGATCTATTTCTCTTCGTATTCATGCATTGGCAATATTATCTTCTGCCTGATGTTGCATGCCCAATTAGCACAGAAGCGAAGCAATAGCCAGGGGGACGGGGAGGGAACCTGATCAATGGATGGATGACGACGATCTGAGAACCGGAGCAATGAGGAGGCTCGTTGAGGAAGGCAAATAGTGCATCCTAGAATCCTGCAGGGGGTGGACGACGCCATGGACGGCTGCCTCTGCGACCTGCGCGTCACATCTCACTGATCTGCCTCGTTTGAGGAGAGTAAAAAGGGGGGAAGACCACCGACGGAGCTGGCCTCAGGGAAAGGAGAAGGGACGACGGCGACGGCCATGTTGACCACCGGATCCAGCGTCCCCCATGATCCATGCATCGCTGCGCCGCTCCTGTGTGCTCCTCCTTGCCGCCTTCCATGGCGACTCAACGGCGGCTGCGACGACGCCGAAGATGTAGGCACTGCGCGTGTTCTTCCACCTCGCGAGATCAATGGGGGCTGGTTAGGAGGTGGCAGAGTGTGCACTAGACGGCCATGTTTCCACCGGTCGTCCCTCATCTCGCCGTTTTCCCGTTGGAAGTCGCTCCCCACGCGAGGATCTGAAGGAAGGAAACAGGAGCTTTGCTGATGGGTCGGCGCTCGGCGGTGAAACAATAGAGCAAACCGATAGGAATAGGATTCTCCCCTACACGTTTTTCGTTTTGACCCCAAATCCCCTAACGAACCGACTCTGAGAAATCCCCACCGGGTAGCTGGGCACGTAGCCCCGTTCGTGGAAGACGCGACGTGGGGAGCAAGTTTCAGTCGGTGCCGCTCAAGGGCTTCAGAAAAGGGAGCCGGGACGAAGATGGGCGTGGGCGGTTGGTTTAGCTTCATCCGAGTCCCGGAGACCCCGGAAACCGAGGATGGCATGGGGAGTCCGGACGAAAATAGGCTCAAATCCGGACCAAAACGAGGAAGCTGATGGCTTTCGCCGTCCGGATGAAAAAAAGTGGCCGTGGGGGCTCTGTGGGGAGACGAGTGGAGATGCTCTGAGAAATCAAAACTGAAGGTAGCTGGGCACGTAGCCCCGTTCGTGGCACCACGCAACCTCACGAGCAAAATTCAAAATGGAACCGCTCACAGGGCTTCGGAACCCTGGGAGCTTAGTGCTCTTAGAAGATTTCCTGGAAAGAGCATCCGCCACCGTGTTTTCTTTGCCTTGTTTGTATTCTATTGCAAAGTCAAATTCCAGAAGCTTAAGCATCAACTTATGTTGAATCCCTTCAAGTAGTCTTTGGCTCAAGAGATATTTTAAGCTTCTTTGGTCGGTTCTGATTACAAGTTTGTTGCCCACAAGATAATGCCGCCATTTTCGGAGAGCTTCTAGAATTGCCAGGGCTTCTTTTTCATATATGGATTTTGCTAGTGCCTTGGGACCAAGAGCTTTGCTGAAATAGGCTATGGGTCTGCCTTGCTGCATTAACACTGCTCCTAATCCAGTCCCTGATGCATCTGTTTCCAAGTAGAAAGGCCTCGAGAAATCAGGAAGAACTAGGACAGGAGGAGTGGACATGGCAACTTCAAGTGCTTCGAAAGCTAGTTGTTGTTTCTCTGTTCAGCGGAAGGCATTCTTTTTTAGAACATCATGTAGTGGTCGACAAATAGATGCATAGCCTTGTATAAAGCGTCTGTAATAACCTGTTAAGCCTAAAAATCTTCTTAGTTGCTTAACAGTCTTAGGACCTACCCAATTAGCAATCTCCTTGATTTTTTCTGGGTCGGTTGCCACTCCCTCTCCTGACAGAACATGTCCCAGGTATTCCACTGAGCCAGTAGCAAAGGTGCACTTAGAGAGTTTGGCCTTAAGCTGATGTAACCTCAGAATTTGCATAACCTATTCTTTGCATGTACGTACAATTACAGCTCGAATTTCTTTGAATCTTTCTAGGGACATTTGCAGCAATGCGTCTTCAATTACAGGCTTACAGCAACAATAACATCACCAACACTTCAATTACAGGCTTACAGCATCAATAACATCACCAACACGAGCATATCACTGATTAGCAGCAGCTCCTAAGCGACTGGAGTTTGACAATCCTTTGAAACACTATGTAATGTTTCCCGAAGGCAAAAGTTTTGCCAGATTCAAAAGCTAAAACCCAATACAGCCTGAATATGAGCACCTTTGAGAGTTTTAAGATTATGCAAAATAGAATATTTCGCTCGCTGATACATTCTAACAATTGCACAGAAAACAAATCACCTTTTTTGACACAAGCACACAAATTTGAATGTGCCTATAGGAGGATTCAACATAAACCAAGCAATCCATGATCCAAAGATAACATTACCATCAACAACTCAAGTCATGACAGAGTTCGATAATTTAAAACAGCAAGAGACACTGAATAAAACTAGGGCTACAGTCAAAGCACTAGATACTACCCATCATACAAACAAGGACCCCTATACCATAACTCATGACCCAGTGCTATCCTGTTCATGCAACTCTGATTGCGCTCCATCGCCTCAAATGGTGACTGCAAGATGTAAAAAGACAATTAAACAAAAATTAATTTGGCCCATAAATTGTACTCCAGATAAAGTCACTAAGATATGAAGACAGGAAGGATAGAGTGGGCTGTCGGTTCTTGCCTGCTGTAGGAAAGCTGCTGCTACTGTAGAGGTTGCTGCTGCGGAGGCTGCTGCTGTGGTTGAGATGGCTGCTGCTGCTGCTGTTGCTGCTCGTAGCTGCCATAACCAGCATATCCATAGGTTTGCATGCTAGGATCTTGCACATTGGATGCACCATAGTAAGCATCATGACCCTGCTGATATCCATAGTAGCTGTTGACATTACCCTGGCTTGCATCCTGCTGGGTAGGCTGACAGAACGTTTTTTAGGTTAGAATAATGCACATATCAAGATATAAAAGCTGCCAGACTGCCTTTGTATACAATACCTGTTTGGTGCTACGGCCCCATGAAAGACGAACGTTGGAACTTCCAATCAGAGTCCCATTCAGCGCATTGATGGCTCCCTCGGCGCATGACCTGAAAGTAAAGCAATGGCAAGAGATCAACAATAAGGTCATGAATATTACCTTGGATAGCTAGTAAAAAGACTGAAGATATTCTTAACCTGCTGGTAAATTGGACAAATCCACAACGCTTGCCTACAGGAATCTTTACATGGTTCACTTCGCCATATGGAGTAAAAACTTGCTTTAGATAGTTCTCATCTACATTGGAATCTAACCCGCCCACAAAGATCTATCGCACAAGTATGAAAAAGTAAGGAAACAATAACACTCAGAATTTAGAAAATTAACAAGAGGCTCACTGTAGTATTGTTGGGATCATTTGACGCCTCATTTCCTTGTGAGCTCTGGTACCCTGCTGCCATAACAAAATACACATCCACCATTAACGTCAGAAGAACCGCCATAGAATCAACATGTAAAACTAAAATAAAGCTGGCAAACCCAGCTGGCTATGCTCAGACTAAAAATACCAGTGCACACAAAACATATACACAGTTAGCAGTAAATCGATAGATATATCCTTGATAACCTAGTCATAAAGTACATGCAAATGCTGCTCACGCTATCTGGCTACACCAAAACAGCTATCACACAAAGAAGCTATTGTCAATGACAGGACGTGATGGAAGCAAGCAGTCCTTGCTTCATAGTTTTATTTGACAATTTCATGCTTCAGCTTGGCTGTAGAAAAAATGAATCCTAGGAGCATGGCAAATAGTAACTTTCCTTTATATTTGTATAAGTTTGTTCCTCCAAGAGTGTTTTAACATATAATCATAGTCCATTTAATGTGAGGCTATCTCAAACCTACACCTTGTCCATCACAAAAAAAAAGGACAGCTATCACTTTAGTCTGCAAGTACGGTATAAGTGCACATGCAAGGAATGAGAGGTTGAGGGGGGGAGACTATCTGAGATATGATGCAAACTCTATTGGGTGCCTACATTGAGAAGCTAGAACTGGTAGTACTGCAAAATGACAGATAAAAGCTCCAAGAATGTAGCTATCTCAATGTGAGAACAGACAGACAGAGCACAATTGCCCCCAGAGCAATTGGGAAACAAATTTCACAAAATTAAAACACTGACCTAACTGAGGCCACAGATTACAGGAGACAATTGTCTCAGCTGAAGACATTTCCAGGACTTACATGAAGATGGCATGGCATCCTGCTTTGAGAAACATGAATTGTGTTTAGTTTATTCACTACTTAGTTGTCTTTATTTATCCAATCTTAGAAACGTAGAGTATGATGGAAATGTTTGTTTACAGCTACAGAAGCAATGCCGGCTACCCTGAAGTGTTAGTGAGTAGAAACAAAAGACGTGCTAACAAAACAATCTCATCAAGCAAGCAAACAGGGAACAGTAAGCGTGTACATAGGTTGACTCGGCCTACAAAATGATGGGTCCACTAGACGCCCTACAAGATTCTACAGAAGCAGGTGATGAAACAGCAAGAAAAAATTCCAGTGGTCGCGTACCATTAGACGAGTATGTCTGCTGAGTACCCATATTCTTCTTGTTAGCTGCAGGCCCTATCCTCATATGCCTCGTAGACAACTGTGCTCCATTCATTTCAGTCATAGCACGTGCCTGCTCAGTTGCATCTCCAAAACGAACGAAACCATATCCTTTGGAGCGACCAGTGGCCCTGTCGGTAACAACATTAGCACCTTTAACTGAAGGGTAGGAGGCTTTGAATATCTCTTCCAACATGGCGTCAGTAACATCAGCAGCCAAATCACCAACGAATATGGTGTGATCAGAGCCATCATCACCACGCTTGTCACCAGAGCTAGAAGAAGCCCAGTTTAGCTTAAACGCTTGTTCAACAGAAGGCATCATCTGTCCATTGAAGCTGAGAGCATATTCTGCAGCAGCTCGAGAGAGAAATTCAACGAAACCATAACCCTCAGGCTGCCCAGTTGATTTGCTGCGGATAATCTTCACGTTGGTGACCTGCAATTTGTAGAGAGCATTAATAGCCATACAGAACATAGAAGTAGAAACAGGTAGGCTGTACAGTTAAAAAATGTTCCAAAAAAAGACAGGGGCAATACATTTACTGAAAAAAAAACACATAATTCATTCCAGCGATCACACTTCCAGGGTTGCAAAAGACAATTGTTAGGAATGTGTAAGGCCGAACATATATGAATGAAAATGCTATCATATACTATTGCATGTGTCCTTAAATTAGTCTTGATACAGCAGATAAGATTTATATCTGATTATCTGGTAACACATCTTGCATTGAGCATGTGCAGTCACATCACACGTACAGATAAAAAAAAGCAACGCTTAAACAAGAACAATGAATAGACCTAGCCTTAGTAACTGCAGCTCGTAACCATAGCAAGTTTCTAGCTATACCATGCTGACTCAAAATAGCAACAATACATATGCTAGCGCCTCAAAGCAAGCGCCGAGTGAATTCCTAGTTCCTACAGTGGATCACAGGTGAAAACATGCTAGGAAACCGCCTGATATGAATGCCCCAATTCCTAAAGCTACATGGAACCAAACCAATATAACATAATCCATCACTGAAGCACATAGATGTGGAAGTATTTCTAAAGCTACACGGATCAAAACGAATGTAAGATAACCAATCAAGCAAGCATACACGGCAGATGTGTAAATTCGTAACGAAACAAGTATCAGCGAAATAGAGGCATCACCTGCTGCGGCCCGACGGGCGCAAAGGCGCTGTAGAGGTAGTTCTCGTCCATCCAGTACTGGAGATCCCCGATCCACAGGGTCTTGACATCCTCGGCCCCGGGCGCGGGCGCGGGCGCGCCGCCGTAGTGCGGCGGCGGCTGCTGCGCGTACTGCTGCTGCGGCGGCGGCTGCGCGTACTGGTGAGGGGGCGGGGGCGCGTACTGCTGCGGGGGCGGGGGCGCGTACTGCGGAGGCATGTGCTGCTGCGGGTGGCCCCACATGGCCGGCGGCGGGCCCTGCTGGTAGTACTGCGGCGGCGGCGCCTGGTAGTACTGCTGCGGCGGGGGCGCCTGCTGCTGCGGGGCAGGAGGCGGGGGCCCGGAGGCCGGCTGCGGCGCGTGCTGCCCGTTCATTGGCTGCTGGTACATCGCGGGCGGCGTGGCCCCGGCTCCGGTTCCGGCTCCGGCGGCGGCGGATGCGAAACCCTAGAAAGCTTGGGGGTCAGAGAGAGAGGGAAGAAGAGAGGAGGGTTTGGGGTTTAGATGCGCGGAGAGGGACAGGAGGCGACGGAAAGCGTGGGACAGGTCGGAGTTTTGTGGGCCGGGTTGGGCTTGGGCCCCGGCTCGACACATTGTGTTGGTCACTTGGTTGGATTCTCTCTCTGCCGTATTTGTCGGGCCGACCTGGCTGGTAAGGGAATCCGAGGTCCAACAGTTCCTTGTTTTCTTATTGCGATGAACACACACAACATATACCCGCAGCCTTCACGAACATGTATATACACTCAGCTTTATAAACACAAGCATGGGCGGAGCCACCACCGGGTCGAGGAGGGTCGGTCGACCCGGTCGACCCGGCTCAGAAATTGGGGAAAAATAATCGATCCTAAGCGCATCTTTAACGGAACGACGCATTTCGGACGCCTAAAAGTGGTCGCAAACGTCCGTTTGCGTCGCCCCGCGAACATATTTTGTTCGCGCGTCCGTTTGCGTTTGGGTGTGCTCTCATCAAGGCGACCCATTTTTTAAGATTTGCAACATATATAGAAAGCATAGAAACCTAGTACATTCAAACTATACAAAGTAGTTCTAGAAACCTAAACTACTTGCTGCCTGACGGGCCGGCCCCGTCGTTGCGTCGCTCCCTCGTCTGCTTCTTCGCCGCCTCCCGTGTGGCCGCTAGGACTCGGTGCGCAGCCGCGTCCTCTAGCAGGCACTGCCGCAGCCTCGCATTGGCGGCGGCGTCCTTGAGCGTCTCGAAGGACTCGACTATATAGCCCCCCTGCTCCGTCGCATTCTCCTCCGGGTAGGCGCATTAGGTCATCGGAATACCATGATATGTCGGAGTCGGAGTCCACTGCGGCTGCGGCGGCCGCCACCCTGTGCTGTTCCATCTCGGCGTCGACCGCCGCATGGGCCGCCCGCTCCTCCTCTGCTTCCATCTCCGCTTCAGCCAGGGCCTCAGCGTCCCTGACCAGGTCGAGGAGGTCGGTGCTGTCGTCGCCGTTCCGTCGGCCCGCCGCCGCCTTCGTCTCCAGTCGCCATTCCGGAGGCAACTTAATGGTATGATACTATCTTATCAAAATGTAGCTCTATTTTGGTGTTCTTGTTTTTTATAGTCATTTTTATAGTCAGGGTGCTTTCCGCCATGCCAGCTTTGGTGTGGACATCGTGTGTTGTTGCTAGACAAACGAGTGGAGCCCACGACATGCCTTGCTGCTGACTTTTTCTTTGTATGCAATCACGTGAAGCTGCTAGCTACTCCACGTAGGCATGCATGCTAGTTGCTGCTAGCTAGCTCGCCTCGTAGTACACTAAAAGAATCCCATTGCTATCACAAACTGCACACACAGATAGCTTAAAGGCATAGACAAAAGATATGTAGTCATTGCTTCACCATTTACAACAAAAATCGTTATATGAAGAAAGTAATATATATACTACAAAAAAGTTTGGTTAAACAACATTTTTTGGCTAGAGATTGATTTGCAACATAAATCATCAACAATTTTAATAAAACCACAAATAATTACAACAAAAAAATCATGTGTTTATAACAATAAAAAATGTTAGACAACAATATTTTTCTGCACATTTACTTACAACAAAAAACACCAACTATTCCAACAAAAATCACAAACGTTCACAACAAAATATTCTTGTGTTTACAACATTTGTAAAATCCGAGGAAAACATAAGTTGTAGCAAACACACATAAAACATCACAACATCTTGGGTCTGCTTTCACAATAAAATTAATACAATGTTGTTACATTTTGAAATCATTTATGCAACATTGAAAAAACCGAAGAAAATAAAACTTGTAGGAAACACCCATATAACATCACAAC
Organism: Lolium multiflorum; assembly: GCA_030979885.1. Lineage (NCBI taxonomy): Eukaryota > Viridiplantae > Streptophyta > Magnoliopsida > Poales > Poaceae > Lolium > Lolium multiflorum. Next base: position 99,076,145 of record CM061748.1, read on the forward strand.
ATCTCGTAAGTACTTTCACAACAAAACACATACGAGTTTCTTACATTTATTTAATGCAAGTATAAAACATAAAAATCATGAAAAAAATCTACATGTAACATCATCCCCGATGGACGAGATCTCGTCGATTTGGCGTCGCCGACCTAAAATCCAACTCGCTAGAGCCAAGCGACGATGGATAAGGTGACCTAGGTTCCATTTCTTTGCTTCCCCGCCTTGCCAGGCTCACATTGACAATAAAAAAGCGTTTGTAGCATTACAACAAAATGCTCACCACAACAACAAAAAAATCTAGCATAGATGGTGATCCATTGAAGCATGGGTGGTGTACGCCTCGCAGGAGGCGAAGTGGCGACGCAAAGCACTCGATGTGTTGACGCGGACTACATTGGTGTCGGCTTGCACCAACCGGGTTAGGCGGAGGCACCAGCTTATGGCAGGCGGCGGACCGGCTTGCAGCCACATGGTGGTCAACAAATTTAAAATGCCTCAAAGAAACACTAACATAGGAAGTCGTGGGTGCACATAGCAAATGAGCAAATGCAAGTGGTACATGCACGAGTAAACAAAGTCCCTATATTCATTGTGCTAGTGGCTGTCGCATGCATGGGTTCTGGCTAGCTCTATCGCGTGGAAACAGCCGGGCGGGAAAAGCATGTTCGCGCGGGTGACGGGACAGGACGACCGATCGCTGCCGCACGATCGGTCGGCCGAAGTGAAGTGTTTTCCTTTTTTTATTGGGAAGCACACGCACAACATAGACACACTCAGCTTTATGAACACACCTCGCTGATCCAATGGATCTTTAGATTGACGAAATCACTCGCTGCCAGTAAAATGATGTTTGCTTGTAACAAAGCAACAAACAAGCTGATAAGATGCCCAAACATGACATGCCCAAACATGACATAAACCCTATCACCACCGATATGCACCATGCTACGACTCCGTCAGATTACCCAGCATGCTCATGAGTCCTCCTCAAGTTCTGAGCTTATCATGCAATATGAAAAATGATAGAAATAGACAGCTTGTATTACCAGGGGGCCAAAGGCCACAATATATAGTACATGTACAGGCGCAAATATGCAGGAAGCCCCCTAACATATGAGGGAAACTACAATATACAGACATATACTCTAACACACCCCCCCCGCAAACTCATGGTGGGTCCACAACACTGAGTTTGGAGAGTAAGAAGTCATGCTGCGCTCGAGTTTGTGCCTTTGAAAAGAAATCCGCCAACTGCAGATCTGAAGGCACATAATGAACCGCAACAACCTCATCCTGCACCTCCGAGCACGTGTAAAAAGCATCAACGCCAATATGCTTGGTCAGCTCATGCTTGACCGGATCACGTGCAATACCGATAGCTGTATGTCGACAAAAGGGGAGTGAGTGTCGTAACAGAGATCCCAAATTGCAAGCAACCACCGTAACCAAGTCACCTCACCAATCAACAAAGCCATAGCCCGCAACTCAGCCTCAACACTCGAACGGGAAACCGCTACCTGTTTCTTCGTCTTCCAAGCAACAAGCGAACCACCAAGAAACACACAAGAAGAAAGTGAACGACGATCCGTAGGATCACTCGCCCACGTAGCATCCGAGTAGCACTGGAGCTGGAGAGAGCTGGAACTAGGAAAGAAGAGGCGACGAGTAATCGTGCCACGAAGATAACGAATAACACGGAGGAGATGACTGTACTGAACGGTGGTGGGAGCGGAGATAAACTGACTCAAAATATGAACATGATAAGAAATATCTCGACGGGTGACAGCAAGATAAACAAGACTCCCAACAAGATGGCGATAACGAGTAGGATCAGGAAGAGGATCACCATCAGTAGGACGAAGCTTAACATTAAGCTCCATAGGAGTGTCAACCGTGCGCTCATCCCCAAGAGCAGCACGAGAAAGAAGATCCTGAATGTACTTTTCCTAAGAGATAGAAAAGCCATCAGAAGTGGAAGAAACCTCAATCCCAAGAAAATAGCGAAGAGGACCAAGATCAGTCATAAGAAATCGATCACGAAGACGAGCCTTGACAAAGCAATATACTCAGGATCATCACCAGTAATGATCATATCATCAACATAGAGAAGAAGAAGAGTGCGTCCACGAGGAGAAGTGTGAACGAAAAGTGCGGATCATGAAAACTAGGAGAGAAACCCAGCAGTCCACCACAGAGGCAAAGAGCTCAAACCAGCACGAGGCCTGTTTGAGCCATAGAGAGAACGTCGAAGTCGACAAACCATCCCATCGGGAACAGAATATCCCAGGAGGAGGCCGCATGTAAACCTCCTCACTCAACTCGCCATTAAGAAAAGCGTTCTGAACATCAAGCTGGGACACAGACCAGCGTCGAACATAAGCAACAACAAGAAGAGTACGCACAGTGGTCATTGATACGTCTCCAACGTATCTATAATTTCTGATGTTCCATGCTTGTTTTATGACAATACCTACATGTTTTGTTCACACTTTATATCGTTTTGATGCCGAACTAACCCGAGATGCCGTAGTCGCTGCCGCTTTTGTTTCAGAAATCCTAGTAAGGAAATATTCTCGGAATCGGACGAAATCAACGCCCGCACCTATTTTCACCTAAGCCCCAACACCCGAGAGTCGCAGAGGGGGCCACAGCCCACCACACATGGCGGCGCGGCCGCAGGGGGCGCCCGTTGTCCTGCCCCACCAGGCCCTCCGAGGCTCCCCTTTCGCCTATATAAGCTCCCCGACCTAAAACCCCAGACGAATAAGCCACCACGAGAAAAGAGTCGCCCATCGCGAAGCCAAGATCTGGGACAAGGTCTCATGTTCCGGACGTCGGGGACGGGAAGTGCCCGGAAGGCTTCTCCATCGACACCACCGCCATCTTCATCATCGCTGTCTCCCATGAGGAGGAGTAGTTCTCCATCGAGGCTGGGGCTGTATCGGTAGCTATGTGGTTAATCTCTCTCCTATGTACTTCAATACAATAATCTCATGAGCTGCTTTACATGATTGAGATTCATATGATGATGCTTGTAATCTAGATGTCATTATGCTAGTCAAGTGGGTTTTACTTATGTGATCTCCGGAGACTCCTTGTCCCACGTTGATGTCTACGGGTGCTTCTATTCTTGTAGACAGTGTTGGGCCTCCAAGAGCAGAGGTTTGTAGAACAGCAGCAAGTTTCCCTTAAGTGGATTACCCAAGGTTTATCGAACTCGGGAGGAAGAGGTCAAAGATATCCCTCTCAAGCAACCCCGCAACCACAAAGCAAGAAGTCTCTTGTGTCCCCAACACACCTAATAGGTGTACTAGTTCGGCGAAGAGATAGTGAAATACAAGTGGTATGAATGAATATGAGCAGTAGTACGGCGCAGAAAATAGCTCACTGGCGTGCAGTTGATGGTAGTAATATTGTAGGAAGTAAACAAGCGTAGTAACGCAGGTAGTAACAAAACGAAACAAGCAAGATAGCAATATTTAGGAACAAGGCCTAGGGATTAGACTTTCACTAGTGGACACTCTCAACTTTGATCACATAACAGAATAGATAAATGCATACTCTACACTCTTGTTGGATGATGAACACATTGCGTAGGATTACACGAACCCTCAATGCCGGAGTTAACAAGCTCCACAATTAAATGTTCATATTTAAATAACCTTAGAGTGCAAGAAAGATCAATACGACTAAACCAAGTACTAACGTAGCATGCACACTGTCACCTTCATGCTTATGTAGGAGGAATAATACACATCAATACTATCATAGCAATAGTTAACTTCGCAATCTACAAGAGATCATGATCATAGCATAAACCAAGTACTAACACGGATGCACACACTGTCACCATTACATCGTGCAGGAGGAATAAAACTACTTTAATAACATTGCTAGAGTAGCACATAGATAAATTGTGATACAAAACACATTGCAATCATAAAGAGATATAAATAAGCACTTCACTATGCCATTCATAACAGTGAATAAGTATTCTGTGAAATATAGCCTAAAGACCCACACGGTGCACACACTGTCACCTTTACACACGTGGGACAAGGAGTCTCCGGAGATCACATAAGTAAAACTCACTTGACTAGCATAATGACATCTAGATTACAAGCATCATCATATGAATCTCAATCATGTAAGGCAGCTCATGAGATTATTGTATTGAAGTACATAGAGAGAGATGAACCACATAGCTACCGGTACAGCCCCGAGCCTCGATGGAGAACTACTCCTCCTCATGGGAGCAGGGTGATGAAGATGGCGGTGGAGATGGCGCAGGTGTCGATGGAGAAGCCTTCCGGGGCACTTCCCCGTGGTGCCGGGAGACTCCGTCCCCGATCTTGGCTTCGCGATGGCGGCGGCTCTGGAAGGTTTTGCGTACCGTGGCTTCCTCCCGTAAGGGTTTTCGGCGGGGGCTTTATATAGGCGAAAGGGCCTCTCGGAGGGGCTGGGGCCACCACACCATAGGGCGGCGCGGCCCCCTCGGCCGCGGTGTGGTGTGGGGGCCCCAGGGGTTTCCTCGGCGGCTCTCGAGTGTTCTGGATGGTTCCGGGAAAATAGGAACCTGGGCGTTGATTTCGTCGATTCCGAGAATATTTTCGTTACTAGGATTTCGAAACCAAAAACAGCAGAAAGAACTGGCACTTCGGCATCTCGTCAATAGGTTAGTTCCGAAAATGCGTAAATACGACATATAATGTGCATAAAACATGTAGGTATCATCAATAAAGTAGCATGGAACATAAGAAATTATCGATACGTTGGAGACGTATCAGCATCCCAAGCTTAGTTCTGCTCGTCCCGAGCAGGTAAAACGATAACAAAGATAATTTAAGTGACATGCCATCATAATCTTGATCATACTATTTGTAAACATATGTAATGAATGCGATCAAAACAATGGTAATGACATGAGTAAACAACTGAATCATAAAGCAAAGACTTTTCATGAATAGTACTTCAAGACAAGCATCAATAAGTCTTGCATAAGAGTTAACTCATAAAGCAATAAATCAAAGTAAAGGTATTGAAGCAACACAAAGGAAGATTAAGTTTCAGCGGTTGCTTTCAACTTATAACATGTATATCTCATGGATATTGTCAACATAAAGTAATATAACAAGTGCAATATGCAAGTATGTAGGAATCAATGCATAGTTCACACAAGTGTTTGCTTCTTAAGGTGGAGAGAAATAGGTGAACTGACTCAACATAAAGGTAAAAGAATGGTCCTTCAAAGAGGAAAGCATCGATTGCTATATTTGTGCTAGAGCTTTGGTTTTGAAAACATAAAGAGAGCATAAAAGTAAAATTTTGAGAGGTGTTTGTTGTTGTCAACGAATGGTAGTGGGCACTCTAACTACCTCATCAACCAGACTTTCAAGAGCGGCTCCCATGAAGGACGTTATCTCTACCACCAAGGTAGATCATCCCTCTTCTCTTTTGTTTACACATGTACTTTAGTTTTATTTATTAGATGACACTCCCTCCAACCTTTTGCTTACACAAGCCATGGCTAACCGAATCCTCGGGTGCCTTCCAACATTCACATACCATGGAGGAGTGTCTATTTGCAAATTTAAGTTGCTTACTGATAGATCAGGCAAAACATGTGAAGAGAATTATTAATGCAAGTTAATTAATTGAGGCTGGGAACCCATTGCCCACTCTTTTTGCAAAATTATTGGATAAGCGGATGAAGCCACTAGTCCATTGTGAAAGTCCGTCAAAAGTAAATGACAAGATCGAAAGATAAAACACCACATACTTCCTCATGAGCTATAAAACATTGACACAAATCAGAGGTGATAAATTTTGAATTGTTTAAAGGTAGCACTCAAGCAATTTACTTTGGAATGGCGGAGAAATACCATGTAGTAGGTAGGTATGGTGGACACAAATGGCATAGTGGTTGGCTCAAGGATTTTGGATGCATGAGAAGTATTCCCTCTCGATACAAGGTTTAGGCTAGCAAGGTTATTTGAAGCAAACTCAAGGATGAACCGGTGCAGCAAGACTCACATAAAAGACATATTGTAAACATTATAAGACTTTACACCGTCTTCCTTGTTGTTCAAAACTCAATACTAGAAATTATCTAGACCTTAGAGAGACCAATTATGCAAACCAAATTTTAGCATGCTCTATGTATTTCTTCACTAGTAGGTGCAAAGTATATGATGCAAGAGCTTAAACATGAGCACAACAATTGCCAAGTATCACATTATCCAAGACATTTTACCAATTACTACATGTAGCATTTTTCAAATTCCAACCATATAACAATTTAACGAAGAGGAAACTTCGCCATGAATATTATGAGCTAAGAACACATGTGTTCATACGAACCAGCGGAGCGTGTCTCTCTCCCACACAAGGATGAACTTATTCAGAGAATGAAAATAACAAAACAAAAAAAAAAAAAGCACACAGACGCTCCAAGTAAAATACATAGGATGTGACTGAATAAAAATATAGTTTCACTAGAAGAAACTGATGATGTTGTCGATGAAGAAGGGGATGCCTTGGGCATCCCCAAGCTTAGACGCTTGAGTCTTCTTAAAATATGCAGGGGTGAACAAGGGGGCATCCCCAAGCTTAGAGCTTTCACTCCTCTTGATCATAGTATATCATTCTCCTCTCTTGACCCTTGAAAACTTCCTTCACACCAAACTTCAAGCAAACTCATTAGAGGGTTAGTGCACAATTAATAATTCACATGTTCAGAGGTGGCACAATCATTCTTTACACTTCGGACATTGCATAAAGCTACTGGACATTAATGGATCAAAGAAATGAATCCAACATAGCAAAAGAGGCAATGCAAAATAAAAGGCAGAATCATCAAAAAACAGTCCGTAAAGACTAATTTAAAGATGGCACCAGACTTGCTCAAATGGAAAAACTTAAAACTAATGAAAGTTGCGTATATCGAGGATCACGCTCGTAAATTGGAAGATTTTTCGATTTTTCTACGAGGCCTGTGCCCAGATTCGTGACAGACAATGCTGTTACGCACGATCCCAAATATAACATCAACTTTAACATAGAAACTTTACTTGGCACAAAAACATGATAAGGAGAGGTTGCTACAGTAGTAAACAACTTCCAAGACTCAACAAAACAAAAATTGCTGTAGTAAAATAAACACATGGGTTATCTCCCAAGAAGTTCTTTCTTTATAGCCATTAAGATGGGCTCAAGGTTTTAATGATGCACTCGCAAGAAATAAGAGTTGAAGCAAAAGAGAGCATCAAGAAGCAAATTCAAAACACATTTAAGTCTAACATGCTTCCTATGCATAGGAATCTTGTAAATAAACAAGTTCATGGAGAGCAAAGTAACAAGCATAGGAAGACAAAACAAGTGTAACTTCAAAATTTCAGCACATAGAGAGGTGTTTTAGTAACATGAAAATTTCTACAACCATATTTTCCTCTCTCATAATAACTTTCAGTAGCATCATGAGCAAACTCAACAATATAACTATCACATAAAGCATTCTTATCATGAGTCTCATGCATAAAATAATTACTACTCCCAACATAAGCATAGTCATTCTTATTAATTGTAGTGGGAGCAAATTCAACAAAGTAGCTATCAAATATAGGAGGTATATTGTAATCATAATCAAATTTATCCTCCATAACAGGTGGTAACAAAAGACTACTATCATTATAATCATCATAAATGGGAGGCAAAGTATCGTCAAAGTAAATTTTCTCCTCAATGCTTGGGGGACTAAAAATATCATGCTCATCAAAGCCAGCTTCCCCAAGCTTAGAATTTTCCATAGCATTAGCAACAATAGTGTTCAAAGCATTCATATTAATATGTTCCATGGGTTTTTAATTTTCGCATCAAACCATCCATGTCTTAAATCAGGAAATAGAATAAAAAGGTCATTGTTGTCCATTATGCCTAACTAGTGTAAACAAGAAACCAAATGTCGCAATTGCGAGTCTAAAGGAAATAGCTTCGAGTACACACACAATGGCGAAAGAAATGTACTGGAACCGGAGTATGAGTGCCTTTTACCTTTCCTCCCCGCAACGGTGTAAAAGTGCTTGATGTCTACGGGTGCTTCTATTCTTGTAGACAGTGTTGGGCCTCCAAGAGCAGAGTTTGTAGAACAGCAAGAAGTTTCCCTTAAGTGGATTACCCAAGGTTTATCGAACTCGGGAGGAAGAGGTCAAAGATATCCCTCTCAAGCAACCCCGCAACCACAAAGCAAGAAGTCCCTTGTGTCCCCAACACACCTAATAGGTGTACTAGTTCGCGAAGAGATAGTGAAATACAAGTGGTATGAATGAATATGAGCGATAGTACGGCGCCAGAAAATAGCTCGCAGCGTGCATTGATGGTACTAATATTGTAGGAAGTAAACAGCAGAGGTAATGCAAAAGTAGTAACTCAAGAAATTAAACAAGCAAACAGCGATATTTAGGAACAAGGCCTAGGGATTAGACTTTCACTAGTGGACACTCTCAACTTTGATCACATAACGGAATAGATAAATGCATACTCTACACTCTTGTTGGATGATGAACACATTGTGTAGGATTACACGAACCCTCAATGCCGGAGTTAACAAGCTCCACAATTAAATGTTCATATTTAAATAACCTTAGAGTGCAAGAAAGATCAATACGACTAAACCAAGTACTAACGTAGCATGCACACTGTCACCTTCATGCTTATGTAGGAGGAATAATACACATCAATACTATCATAGCAATAGTTAACGCAATCTACAAGAGATCATGATCATAGCATAAACCAAGTACTAACACGATGATACACACTGTCACCATTACATCGTGCAGGAGGAATAAAACTACTTTAATAACATTGCTAGAGTAGCACATAGATAAATTGTGATACAAAACACATTGCAATCATAAAGAGATATAAATAAGCACTTCACTATGCCATTCATAACAGTGAATAAGTATTCATGAAATATAGCCTAAAAGACCCACACGGTGCACACACACTGTCACCTTTACACACGTGGGACAAGGAGTCTCAGGAGATCACATAAGTAAAACTCACTTGACTAGCATAATGACATCTAGATTACAAGCATCATCATATGAATCTCAATCATGTAAGACAGCTCATGAGATTATTGTATTGAAGTACATAGAGAGAGATGAACCACATAGCTACGGTACAGCCCCGAGCCTCGATGGAGAACTACTCCTCCTCATGGGAGCAGGCGGCGGTGATGAAGATGGCGGTGGAGATGGCAGCGGTGTCGATGGAGAAGCCTTCCGGGGCACTTCCCCGTCCGGCGGTGCCGAACAGACTCCGTCCCCGGATCTTGGCTTCGCGATGGCGGCGGCTGGAAGGTTTTGCGTACCGTGGCTTCCTCCCGTAAGGGTTTTCGATGCAGGGGCTTTATAGGCGAAAGGGCAGCCTCGGAGGGGCCGGGGCCACCACACCATAGGCGCGCCCCTCTGCGCCGCGCCGCAGGTGGTGTGGGCCCCAGTGGCCCTCGGCGCTCTCGGGTGTTCGGATGGTTCGGGAAAAATAGGAACGGGCGTTGATTTCGTCCGATTCCGAGAATATTTCACTAGGATTTAAACCAAAATAGCAAGAAAAAACGAACCGGCACTTGCATCTCGTCAATAGGTTAGTTCCAGAAAATGCGTAAATACGACATATAATGTGCATAAAACATGTAGGTATCATCAATAAAGTAGCATGGAACATAAGAAATTATCGATACGTTGGAGACGTATCACACGTGTGTAAAGGTGACAGTGTGTGCACCGTGTGGGTCTCTTAGGCTATATTTCACAGAATACTTATTCACTGTTATGAATGGCATAGTGAAGTGCTTATTTATATCCCTTTATGATTGCAATATGCTTTGTATCGCTACTAGTTATGTGCTACTCATGTGATGTTATTAAAGTAGTCTATTCCTCCTGCATGGTGTAATGGTGACAGGGTGTGTGGTTCTTGTCGTAGATTATGATCATAATCTCTTGTAGGTTATGGAGTTGATTATCGCTATGATAGTATTGATGTGATCTATTCCCCCTTTCATAGTGTAAAGGTGACAGTGTGTATGCTATGTTAGTACTCGGTTTATTTTGCAAAGATCTATTATGCTCTAAGGTTACTTAAACATGAATATCGAATGTTGTGGAGCTTGTTAACTCCGGCATTGAGGGTTCGTGTAATCCTACGCAACGAATGGTGTTCATTATCAAACAAGAGTATATGTAGCATAAATGAGAGAAGTTATTATTTATTATGCGATCAATGTTGAGAGTGTCCACTAGTGAAAGTATGATCCCTAGGCCTTGTTTCCAATACTGCAAACACCGTTTACTTACTGTTGCATGTTTACTCGCTGCCATATTTTATTCAGATTACTATTACCACTCATATACATCCATACTACTTGTATTTCACTATCTCTTCGCCGAACTAGTGCACCTATACATCTGACAAGTGTATTAGGTGTGTTGGGGACACAAGAGACTTCTTGCTTTGTGGTTGCAGGTTGCTTGAGAGGATATCTTTGACCTCTTCCTCCCTGAGTTCGATAAACCTTGGGTGATCCACTTAAGGGAAAACTTGCTGCTGTTCTACAAACCTCTGCTCTTGGAGGCCCAACACTGTCTACAAGAATAGAAGCACCACATCAAGCTATTTTCTGGCGCTAGGAGGAAAGGTAAAAGGTACTCACACTCCGGATCTCGGCTACCAAGCTATTTTCCGCCGTTGTAAGTACTCGAAGCTATTTCCTTTAGATCCTGCAATTGCATCTTTTGGTTTCTTGTTTACACTAGTTAGGCATAATGGAAAGTAACAATGAGCTTCTTATTCTATTTCCTGAGTTAAGACATGGATTGTTTGCTGCGAAAATTAAAAAACCTATGGAATCTTATTTGCATGCTAGTAGCAATGATATTAGTATGAACGCTTTGAACACCATTGTTGATAATGATATGGAAAATTCTAAGCTTGGGGAAGCTGGTTTTGATGAGCATGATATTTTTAGTCCCCAAGCATTGAGGAGAAAATTTTCTTTGATGATACTTTGCCTCCTATTTATGATGATTACAATGATAGTGGTCTTTTGGTGCGCTTAAATTTTATTATGATTATAATATGCCTCCTACACTTGATGAGAATAATAATGATAGCTACTTTGTTGAATTTGCTCCCACTACAACTAATAAAATTGATTATGCTTATGTGGAGAGTAATAATTTTATGCATGTGGCTCATGACAAGAATGCTTTATGTGATAGTTATATTGTTGAGTTTGTTCATGATGCTACTGAAAGTTATTATGAGAGAGGGAAACATGGTTATATGCATCTTAATAATATTAAGTTTCCCCTCTTTATGTTGAGAATCTTGAAATTGCGCTTGTGTTGCCTTCCTATGCTTGTCACTTTGTTCTTCATGAATTTATTTGTGTACACGATTCCTTTTCATAGGAAGTGGGTTAGGCTTAAATGTGTTTTAAATTTGCTTTTTGATGTTCTCTTTTGCTTCAACTCTTCTTTCTTGCGAGAGCATCATTAAAATTACGAGCCCATCTTAATGGCTATAAAGAAAGAACTTCTTGGGAGATAACCCATGTGTTTATTTTACTACAGCAATTTTTATTTTGTTGAGTCTTGGAAGTTGTTTACTACTGTAGCAACCTCTCCTTATCATGTTTTTGTGCCAATTAAAGTCTCTATGGTAAAGTTGATGCTAGATTTGGATTACTGCGTAGAAACAGATTTGCTGTCTGTCACGAATTCGCGCAGAAGTCTCTGTAGGTAACTCAGAAAATCTGCAAATTTACGTGTGTGATCCTCAGATATATACACAACTTTCATTAGTTTTGAGTTTTTTCATTTGAGCAAGTTAAGTGCCCCTGCCAAATTCGTCTTTACGGACTATTCTGTTTTTGACAGATTCTGCCTTTTATTTCGCATTGCCGCTTTTGCTTTGTTGAATGGGTTACTTTGTTCCATTAACTTTCATAAGTTTTGTGCAATGTCCAGAAGTGTTAAGAATGATTGTGTCACCTCTGAACATGTGAATTTTTGATTATGCACTAACCCTCTAATGAGTTTGCTTAAAGTTTGGTGTGGAGGAAGTTTTCAAGGGTCAATAGAAGAGGGTGATATAATTGTATCAAGAAGAGTGAAAGGTCTAAGCTTGGGGATGCCCCGGTGGTTCATCCCTGCATATTTCAAGAAGACTCAAGCGTCTAAACTTGGGGATGCCCAAGGCATCCCCTTCTTCATCGACAACTTATCAGGTCACTTCTAGTGAAACTATATTTTTATTCCGTCACATCTTATGTACTTTACTTGGAGCGTCTGTGTGCTTTTATTTTCGTTTTGTTATTTCATTCTCTGAAAAAATTCATGCTCATGTGGAGAGAGACACGCTCCGCTTTCATATGAACACTAGTGTTCTTCGTTTATGCTTTTAATGTTCAAGGGCAAAAGTTGATCGCTTCACTTGTTGTTATTTGGTTGGAATCGAAAATGCTTCATATGGTCTTGAATAATTTGATACTTGGCAATTGTTTTGAGCTCTCATAGATCATGTTTAAGCTCTTGCATCATGTAGTTTAATCTATTAGTGGAGAACTACCGTAGAGCTTGTTAAAATTTGGTTTGCATGATTGGTCTCTCTAAGTCTAGATATTTTCTGGTAAAAGTGTTTAAGCAACAAGGAAGACAGTGTAGAGTCTTATAATGCTTGCAATATGTTCTTATGTAAGTTTTGCTGTACCGGTTCATACTTGTGTTTGCTTCAAACAACCTTGCTAGCCAAAGCCTTGTACTGAGAGGGAATACTTATCGTACATCCAAAACCTTGAGCCAAAACCTATGCCATTTGTGTCCACCATATCTACCTACTACGTGGTATTTTCTGCCATTCCAAGTAAATACTTCATGTGCTACCTTTAAACAATTCAAAAGCTATTATCTCTTATTTGTGTCAATGTTTTATAGATCATGAGGAAGTATGTGGTTTTTTATCTTTCGATCTTGTCATTTACTTCTGACAGACTTTCACAATGGACTAGTGGCTCATCCGCTTATCCAATAATTTTGCAAAAAGAGTGCAATGGGGTTCCCAGTCCCAATTAATTAACTTGCATTAATAATTCTCTTCACATGTTTTGCTATGATTTATCAGTAAGCAACTTAAATTTGCAAATAGACACTCCTCCATGGTATGTGAATGTTGGAAGGCACCCAAGGATTCGGTTAGCCATGGCTTGTGTAAGCAAAAGGTTGGGGGAGTGTCATCTAATAAATAAAACTAAAGTACATGTGTAAACAAAAGAGAAGAGGGATGATATACCTTGCTGGTAGAGATAACGTCCTTCATGGGAGCCGCTCTTGAAAGTCTGGTTGATAAGGTAGTTAGAGTACCCATTACCATTCGTTGAAAACAACAAACACCTCTCAAAATTTTACTTTTATGCTCTCTATATGATTTTAAAACTTGAAAAGCTCTAGCACATAATTTAATCCTGCTTCCCTCTGCGAAGGGCCTTTCTTTTACTTTATTGTTGAGTCGGTTTACCCATTTCCTTCCCACTGCCAAAACCCACCGGCAGCAGTGGTTAAGCAACACGAAGAGCCGGGAGGCTTCAAGGCGAGGGCCTCCCTCGATCGTCCCGCAAATGTTCGACACACGTCCTGGTGGTTGCTAGGGCGTGCCACCCGACCCATACCTGGTCGCAGGTGTTGGATTGCTTCGATTAGTTTCCGTATGGCGACACGTAAACATTAAATACGAGCCCGATCGGCTCTCAGGTTGCCCTGTGGATCGGATCTCAGGTTGCCCTGTGGATCGGCTCAAAGAGCCGATCGCCCCATGGCTTACGTCGGGTTAACGATGACATGGGGCTCCTGCTTGATCAATATAAAGTTAATCTAATCTACGACAGTTTAGGGTTTTCACCGCATGATCGGAACATCCGCGCGTAGTTGAGCCTAATAGACACGAAAGATAATGGAAAACTAACCCTAAAAGAGGCCTAAAAACCAACGTTAAGTTAATTCCGGAACATCCCTCTTAGGACTAACAAACCATACCTTACGTACTACCGGATCGTTCAACCCGTTTGCAAGGCCTAACCATACAGATATTAAACCAATCCTTGAAGAATCAAGGAGCAACTATAACAGATTGGATCTACTAAATAACGAACAAGCAAGGTGCTGCCCTTACACCTAGGTAGGTATAAGGGCAGCTAGATATCGAGGGGCAGCAAAGCTAAGCAAGCATGTATAAGAAAAGCATCCATGCAAGCCCCAAAACACCTATGATAAATAGTGCTGCTCGCCATCAACAATGCTTCAGACGAGCAACACAAGGTAACGAATAAAGCATTGCCTAGATCGCAAGATGCGATCTAGGCAGCATGATGCTTACCCGAAGAAACCCTCGAAGAAAGGGGTGGCGATGCGCCCGATTTGTGTTTGTTGTGAACGTGATTGTCCTCCTTTTTCGATAACCCTAGATACATATTTATAGTCCAAGGGACTTTCTAATTCGGGCGTGCACCTAACCGTGCACGGGTTAAACTCTATCTTTTAATTCTAAACTAAGATGCAATCTACTATGTTTACAGATACACGGGCAATCTAGCCCAAACTTCTCGCGCAAGGCCGCTTCAAAGACGCTCCACGTGTATATCCTTCAAGCCCATCTTCACTTACGGCCCATCTCCTGATTTGGCCAAAATCCGGTGATAACACATGCCCCCCTGGTTTTGGTAATGATAATTTCAAAACCACTGTTTTTCCTTCGAGGGGTCATGTCGTGGCAGAGCGGAACCGTCGCAGATTCTTCATCATGATGCCTTGCCTTCTCAACTTCTCTGCACGATTTGACAGTTGTGGCACCACATCCTCGAAACCTTGAGCATTAAATCTCCGCTATATCCCCTTTTATTTAGCCGCATCCTGCAGTTCCCTTCGCACCCCTCCTCTGCCACCATGTCTTCTTCTTCTTCTTCCTCCTCCGCTTCATCGGGTCTTTCCGTCCAATCCTCCCCTCCGCGAGCCGACGCCGGAGTGGGTCCCAATGGCGGACCACATTCGCCGCGCCCTAGAAGACGGGGACGAGGCCAGCCACGACTTCTCCGTCGGTCCGAGGACGACAAGTCCTCGAGCGGGAGAGTGACCTCCGCTTCCTTGCCGACGGGGAAACGAAGGAGGAGAGCGATGACGATCGCTTCTCCTGGGACGACTTCACCTCCTTCGAGGAGGAGGAGGAGGAGGAAGAGGAGGAGGAAGATGACACCTCCTCCGACGCCGCCGGCCAAGCGCTTCTGCCCTGGCCGGAAACCTCGCGACTTCGATGGACGACGACACGACGAGGAGGATGAGGACAACGAGGGCCTCGCCGCGGCCGCGGCAGCCGACGACGAGCCCGCCGGAGTAGTGCCGACAGCGGCGACGACGGCGACGACGAGGGCAGCGACGGCCCATAGATAGGATCCTTAGCATAGGACCGTAGTAGTAGATGGGGCAATGTATCCCTGTTCTTCCTTTTGAGAGCAATCAGCTCTTCTATGTAAGAGATCCCATTATTAATGAAGAACTCCCTTTGATCTTGCCGATTTCCTTTATGCTAATTTAGCCGATTTCCCCTCATGCTGACTTTGCCGATTTGTCAACTTGGTCAATGCTCAATGAGCCGATGGCAACGCATGGTTCTTCGATAAATCGAAACAGGTCAATTCAGTTATCACCAAATTTCCAATCGAACAGGTCCAACCCACACCCGCGAATTCCAGATTTTGGACTCCAAAACACTGAGCGTAATGTTCGATTTAACGCAAAACTCCTGAATTAATGCCTTCAGGAGAGCTCTAGGACCGTTTGAAACAACTTGATCTGAAGCTGATACTTCTGCAGAACAGGTACCACTTGCCCACAAATTTCCTTGTGACGCTCTGTTTCTTCGCAGCAACAAGATGGCCCAGAGCCTATCAATGATGATGGCTCCCTCTTCAAATTCCTCCCACCAGGTGGTTCTCTTCTGCAAGAACTCACCACCTTTTGAAAAGGTTGTAATGCAGAGCCACCGATTTCAACAAAATCGGCTCCCAAGAGCAAAGAATCTTCAGGGCCAGCCCCGAGCCTCGCGGGGCGAGAATAGCAGTGAGAAAGGTGGCTGTCAGGAAAACTTTGAAGGGCAAACACCCTTCTAGGCTTTGTTAGTTCATTAATCCTGCTCTTGTAGACCTCATCGAAGATAATACCAGCGAGAGACGCAGTCCAGCCGACGAGGCTCAAGCTCGGGCACTTCGAGGACACCACCACGTAAAACCAGCCAGATGTGCCACCATCGGCTTCCAAGAAAAGGTCAGCCCCTGAACTGCTGTCCCTCCACTCCTATCAAAACAGGCACCATCTTTGTGACGGCATTGTGCTTTGTCGCTCGATCGGCTCACCATCTTTTTCTTGCATGATGAAGCTTCTAGTGGGGATGCGATGAAGTTCTCGATGCCCTCCATCTGGACGTAACAACCTCTAAAGGTGATATCGACCAAGTCGCCACCTTGGCCAAACCCCAGAAAAACGCCACACCGATCGCTTCGCCCTTGTTCCCATGGTCCTAGGGACCCCTTTGTTGGGCTTGCCTTTCTGCTCTGATGCTTACCTCTTTTTTTGTCAATCTGTGATCTTGTTGCTGTCGAGAATCTATCTGATCCCTCCACAGCATGTGATGAACCAAGTCCCAACGTCATCGCTGCCCAACTCCAACGCCTCAAAGCTCTGCTTTCTTCACCCACTGAAACATTGATCAAAACTATGAGGAGGTGAAGAACATCCTTGAAGAAATCCAGCCCACGTCCCGGTGACGCTGCAGTTGAAGCTCCGGCCGTGACGTTGCCTGCTCAAGTGGCAGTTCAAACTCTCGTAATTCTAGAGTCGATGGTGTGCATCGGCTTTTTATTCTTAAGTCGATGTCCGAGCATCGTGCTTAAAAATTTTCTATTTTCGATTTTTTTATTAGCCGATCGATTTCATGAATCGGCCTCCTGGGTACATACTTCGTGGTCTCGTACCTTCTCTGTGTATGCCCCGAGCCGAATCCTTCAAGTGATTGAAGATATCGGCTTTCCAGCCAACTATAAGTCTGTCACACCACTCATCATGCTAAATAGCACAACGACTAGCAAGTGTGGTGAGAATGATTTTGGCCGATTGCTGGAGTCGGCCTCCTGCGTTTTATCGTGTAGTAAAGGTCTATACCTCACTGTATAATCCCATGCGAAACCTGGTACTCTTTCAACAGGGCTATCAATCTCCGCACTGTGGATCCGACTTTTTGTGATAAATGTTGGTCGTGGCTTATCCCCAGGACCAATGTCAATCTCTTCTAGTTCATCAGCTGATGTAAACCCATACCCCAGCTTTCCATCACCTGCTAAATCCATGCTGAACACAGGCAGAAGGCATGTTGAGGCTAATTTTGGCCGATTGCTAGAATCGGCCCCCTTCTTCATTGCAATGCTTACTGAGGGTTCACAACTTCTTGGTTCTCCGCTATAGCTGCGTGACATGCTTGAGGTGAGATCCTTGCTTTTTCTTTTTGGGGCCGATCGCAGGATCGGCCGCCACGTACGTCCATAGACTTGGATCTTGCTACTCGCCAGTGGATAAGACCAGCCTCACCCCGTTTTTGAAGCTTCGATGCGCTCACAGTCCGATTGATTCCAGAGAGCGGCTCTTGGTCGTTTGCTTCCCAGATGTTCATGGCGGCCAAAGAGATTTCGATCGAATCATCCGCATGAACAACCTCCACTTCATCTCCATCCCATTGTATGATGCACTCGATGCATTGTGGATGGAATGCAACAGTTAGCGTGGATCCAATCCCTTCCTAGCAGACAGCGTAAGTGCTTTGCGTCGACGATGAAGAACGACGTAGGGATGGTTTTTCGGCCGAAGTTAAGTCTACGTTCAGACACCTTTGGCTTCGACGCTTGGCCGTTGAAATCGCTTAGTGTGACGTTGGTCTTGATCGGATATTCATTGAACGTCCCAAACGTCGCAACATAGAGTACGACATTATATTGATGCTGCTCCCGTGTCAACCAGCATCTTGTGATGGGCTGCCCATTGATATAACCTTTCAAGTATAGGGCTTTCAGATGCCTGTAGCTCCTCTCTCGTGGCTTCTCAAAGATAATGGTCGTGGACCGCAGTCGTGCCACACTCGTCTCTTGGAGCACAAAACTCGACGGAAGTATAAACACCATGTTTGTATCAGCCGATGCCTCTGCATCGGCTTTTGCCTGCTTGGGTCGCCACACTTTCTTTGGTGGGTGAGTCTCCATCTCCAACGTTGCTGATTTTTTACGGCCAGATCGGGCCGTGCTTTCCTCAACGTGTACAGGTACTGCGCCTCGGCTTCCTCCAAGTTCCGTAGCCGTTGTACTCTGCGCTTTTGGAAGTGGCCGAGTCCATCGTGGCACCACCTTGGCCGGTGATATCTATCTTCTTCACTCCTCGAAGTCTTCATCTTGAGATGACTCAGCTCGTTTGTTTGAGGTGGGAGAGGTCCTAGACGCTTGAACACCGAAACTTCATTTGTTCCCTTCCTCTTCTGTCTACATTCTGCGCTTTCTCGTAGGCAATCGGCTCATTCCCGAGTCCCAGCAGTGTTTGAAGAAAGGACAGCTCCAATGCCTATCCATGTCCTCTTCCTCTCTTGACCTCCCTCTAGCGTGACGCTCATACCCTTCGTATCGACGGTATTTCCTGTTGTCTGCATCAGACCGATGATATCTATCATCGTCTACGTCGTAGCGCCAACGTCGGTCATACTGCTGCTCATACTTGTTAAGGAGGTGTGCGGAAAGTGGTCGTTGATACCGCACGCTTCTCACCTCTTCCTCAGTCAAGTACCGTCTGTCATCATGTCGGGGCGGTCACGTGGATCGGCCTCCTTTATCTTTGCCACGGGAGTGACCTGCTTTATCGTTGCTATGGCGATCCGCAAGCCCTGCCATGTTGATATCAAAAGTGTAACCTGGCTCGCGTCTTATGCAGTGACTGAGATCCACCATGTTGACGTCAGGAAACGGATTCGTATCAACTCTCATAGCAAACTGACCGAAGAGTAATCGGCCCTATCGCCATTTGAATCTGTCCGCGCAAGACTTTGCAGTCATTGGTGGCATGAGTGAACGTGTGATGCCATTTGCAGTATGGCCTGCCGTTCATCTCTTGTACCGTGGGGTTTTGTGGCCTTCGGGTAACTTCAGCTGTTTTTCCTTCAGCAGCAAATCAAAAATTTGCTCCGTTTTGCTTAGATCAAAGTCAAACCCTTTGCAGGCCCCGGTTGTTTCACCCACTTGCAAGACACGGGCTTTGCCCCCGAGTCCATTCAGCTACGGCGACTTCCGATCTCCGCGAATCTTCATCTTCTTCCATCTCGATCGGGCGACGCGCTTGAACTTGTCTGGTACACTGGGCGCTGTTCATACGATGTCAATTTCTGAACCATATGCGCCTGAATTGTAGTCTCGCTTGGAAGGTCACATCTTGAGCGGCGCTGACAGGCCTGCTATCGCCAGCTCGACTGCTTCCTTCTCAGATAAACGAACCGAATAACATCGGTTCCCGACGGTCCTGAAGCGTTGAATGTATTCGACACCGTCTCTCCTCGCCTCGCCGAACTCCGTGTCGATCGGCAATGCCGCTTCGAGCTTCGAATGATACCGTATGTGAAACTGCTCTTCCACCTGCCACGTTCGAACCGAGTCCGTGGCAACGAGGTGTACCACCCAAAGGTCGGGCCCGTGAGAGATTGTGAAAAGAACCTCACATGTAGCTCATCCGCGAGACCATGCCCAACCGTGTGAATATCGGCTCACGTGTTCAATTGAGTGGTTCCTTCGATCCAGAATTTTGTGAAGTCAGGGAGCCGATACTTAGGCGGTAGTGGGATTAGGTCATACTCGTTGGGATACGGCTTGGAATAGCCGATCATTCTCTTCTTCGGGGATACCGAACTAGTCTCTCAAGATTGCGTGATCTGATCCACCGTAGGAGCTGCAGAGGTTGAGCTTTCATGACTTGTTCCGTGGCATATTTAGCTAGCCACGCTTTCAAAGATCTGCTCTCCAATCGCTCCGCCGTGGCAACTACTCCTGTTCAGCCGACCCCTCCCGCCGTAACCGATTCGCCCGTTGTTGCGTCCGGCACGTACGTGCACACGTATCCATGTGGAATCTCCCGCGGCTCATCAGAATTGGTAATCGCCAGGATCGCCTCCAACCTTGTAGACGACGTACGCGGTGAACCTTGTTGCTGTGGAGCTGCCACCGTGTACGGCAGTGGTGGCCTAGTGTAGAGCGGTATTTCTGGTGAGTTCCTAGAGCAGGTCCTGACGGAGAATACCGACGCTTCATGATTTCTTGCACCACGTGAAGCGCAACACGCTCCAAAGTGTTCACCAGGCTCTCAGAATGCCGATGTAGAGAATGAGCAACGGCATAGTTAATTTCCTGTCGCAGGGCTCTGGTACATTCCTCCGAAGGGAGAGATAGATCTAGTCCCTCTAACGCGCCTTCGGGTTGGAACCCTTTGAACTTGATGCCGTGCGAACGGGTCTTCTCGAAAGAGCCAATGAGATCGGCTTCGAAGATGGCCTTGAGATCATCATATTTCTTCTTGTGTTCAGCAGGCAGATCTTCGTACTTGATCGGTGCTTCCGCCATCTCGGATGTTGACGTGGTTGCTGCGGAAGATTGTCCCACCGGGCGTGCCAGAATGTGTTGCCTGCCAAAACCCACCGGCGAGCAGTGGTTAAGCAACACGAAGAGCCGGGAGGCTTCAAGGCTCGGGGGCCCTGGTCCCTCGACGTCGTCCCGCAAATGTTCCGGCACACATCCTGGCGGTTGCTAGGGCGTGCCACCTGACCTATACCTGGTCAGGAAGGTGTTGGATTGCTTCGATTAGTTTCCTGTATGGCAGACATGTAAACATTAAATACGAGCCCGATCGGCTCTCAGGTTGCCCTGTGGATCGGCTCTCAGGTTGCCCTGTGGATCGGCTCAAAGAGCCGATCGCCCCATGGCTTACGTCGGGTTAACGATGACATGGGGCTCCTGCTTGATCAATATAAAGTTAATCTAATCTACGACAGTTTAGGGTTTTCACCGCATGATCGGAACATCCTGCGCGTAGTTGAGCCTAATAGACACGAAAGATAATGGAAAACTAACCCTAAAAGAGGCCTAAAAACCAACATTAAGTTAATTCCGGAACATCCCTCTTAGGACTAACAAACCGTACCTTACGTACTACCGGATCGTTCAACCCGTTTGCAAGGCCTAACCACAGATATTAAACCAATCCTTGAAGAATCAAGGAGCAACTATAACAGATTGGATCTACTAAATAACGAACAAGCAAGGTGCTGCCCTTACACCTAGGTAGGTATAAGGGATAAGGGTGATACGTCTCCAACGTATCGATAATTTCTTATGTTCCATGCTACTTTATTGATGATACCTACATGTTTTATGCACATTATATGTCATATTTATGCATTTTCGGAACTAACCTATTAACAAGATGCCGAAGAGCCATTGTTGTTTTCTGCTGTTTTTGGTTTCAGAAATCCTAGTAAAGAAATATTCTCGGAATTGGACGAAACTTTCGCCCAGGGTCCTATTTTTGCACGAAGCTTCCGTAAGACCGAAGAGATAACGAAGTGGGGCCACGAGGCGGCCAGGGGAGGCCGGCGCGGCCCAGGCCCTGGCCGCGCCGACCTACCCCCTGGGCCCCTCGTGTGGCCCCCGCGTTGACCCTCCGCCTACTTAAAGCTTCGTCGCGAAACCCCGCGAGAGCCACGATACGAGAAAAGTTCCAGAGCCGCCGCCATCGCGAAGCCAAGATCGGGGACGGAGTCTCTGCCCGGCACCCTGCCGGAGGGGAAGTGCCCCGGAAGGCTTCTCCATCGACACCGCTGCCATCTCCACCGCCATCTTCATCACCGCCGCTCCCATGAGGAGGGAGTAGTTCTCCATCGAGGCTTGGGGCTGTACCGGTAGCTATGTGGTTAATCTCTCTCTCTGTACTTCAATACAATGATCTCATGAGCTGCCTTACATGATTGAGATCCATATGATGAGCTTTGTATCGCTACTAGTTGTGTGCTACTCATGTGATGTTATTAAAGTAGTTCTATTCCTCCTACTTGGTGTAAAGGTGATTAGTGTGTGCACCCTGTGGTTCTTGTCGTAGGCTATGATCACGATCTCTTGTAGATTGTGGAGTTAATTATCATTATGATAGTATTGATGTGATCTATTCCTCCTTCATAGTGTGCACTATGTTAGTTCTTGGTTTATTTTGCAATGATCTATTATGCTCTAAGGTTACTTAAATATGAACATGGAATTGTGGAGCTTGTTAACTCCGGCATTGAGGGTTCGTGTAATCCTACGCAATGATGTTCATTATCAAACAAGAGTGTATGTAGCACATATGAGAAGAAGTATTTATTATGCGATCAATGTTGAGAGTGTCCACTAGTGAAAGTATGATCCCTAGGCCTTGTTTCCAATACTGAAACACCGTTTATTTACTGTTCTGTTGCATGTTTACTCGCTGCCATATTTTATTCAGATTGCTATTACCACTCATATACATCCATATTACTTGTATTTTACTATCTCTTCGCCGAACTAGTGCACCTATACACGACAAGTGTATTTGGTGTGTTGGGGACACAAGAGACTTCTTGCTTTGTGATTACGGGTTGCTTGAGAGGGATATCTTTGACCTCTTCCTCCCCGAGTTCGATAAACCTTGGGTAATCCACTTAAGGGAAACTTGCTGTTCTACGAACCTCTGCACTTGGAGGCCCAACACTGTCTACAAGAATAGAAGCACCCGTAGACATCAAGCACTTTTGGCGCCCGGGGAGGAAAGGTAAAGGCACTCTACTCCGGTTCCAGGTAACAATACTTTTTCGCGCCATTGTGTGTGTGCTCGAAGCTATTTCCTTTAGACTCTGCAATTGCGACATTTGGTTTCTTGTTTACACTAGTTAGGCATAATGGACAACAATGACCTTTTTATTCTATTTCTGATTTAAGACATGGATGGTTTGATGCGAAAATTAAAAAACCCATGGAACATATTAATATGAATGCTTTGAACACTATTGTTGTTAATGATATGGAAGATTCTAAGCTTGGGGAAGCTGGTTTTGATGAGCATGATATTTTTAGTCCCCCAAGCATTGAGGAGAAAATTTGCTTTGATGATACTTTGCCTCCCATTTATGATGATTATAATGATAGTAGTCTTTTGTTACCACCTGTTATGGAGGATAAATTTGATTATGATTACAATATACCTCCTATATTTGATAGCTACTTTGTTGAATTTGCTCCCACTACAACTAATAAAATTGATTATGCTTATGTTGGGAGTAGTAATAATTTTATGCATGAGACTCATGATAAGAATGCTTTATGTGATAGTTATATTGTTGAGTTTGCTCATGTTGCTACTGAAAGTTATTATGAGAGAGGAAAATATGGTTGTAAAAATTTTCATGTTACTAAAACACCTCTCTATGTGCTGAAATTTTTGAAGCTACACTTGTTTTATCTTCCTATGCTTGTTACTTTGCTCTTCATGAACTTGTTTATTTACAATATTCCTATGCATAGGAAGCATGTTAGACTTAAATGTGTTTTGAATTTGCCTCTTGATGCTCTCTTTTGATTCAACTTCTATTTCTTGCGAGTGCATTATTAAAATTGCTAAGCCCATCTTAATGGCTATAAAGAAAGAACTTCTTGGGAGATAACCCATGTGTTTTTTTGCTACAGTACTTTGTTTTATATTTGTGTCTTGGAAGTTGTTTACTACTGTAGCAACCTCTCCTTATCTTAGTTTTGTGTTTTGTTGTGCCAAGTAAAGTTTCTATGTCAAAGTTGATGTTATATTTGGGATCGCTGCGCAGAAACAGCATTGCTGTCTGTCACGAATCTGGGCACAATTCTCTGTAGAAAATTCGAAAAAATCTGCCAATTTACGAGCGTGATCCTCAGATATGTACGCAACTTTCATTAGTTTTGAGTTTTTCCATTTGAGCAAGTCTGGTGCCATCTTAAAATTCGTCTTTACGGACTGTTCTGTTTTTGACAGATTCTGCCTTTTATTTCGCATTGCCGCTTTTGCTATGTTGAATGAGTTTCTT
The DNA here is from genome assembly GCA_030979885.1 of Lolium multiflorum. Taxonomy (NCBI): domain Eukaryota; kingdom Viridiplantae; phylum Streptophyta; class Magnoliopsida; order Poales; family Poaceae; genus Lolium; species Lolium multiflorum. The sequence goes on from CM061748.1 coordinate 99,100,388, forward strand.
TGTTCCATTAACTTTCAGAAGCTTTGTGCAATGTCCAGAAGTGTTAAGAATGATTGTGTCACCTCTGAACATGTGAATTTTTGATTGTGCACTAACCCTCTAATGAGTTTGCTTGAAGTTTGGTGTGGCAGAAGTTTTCAAGGGTCAATAGAAGAGGGTGATATAATGTGATCGAGAAGAGTGAAAGGTCTAAGCTTGGGGATGCCCCGGTGGTTCATCCCTGCATATTTTAAGAAGACTCAAGCATCTAAGCTTGGGGATGCCCAAGGCATCCCCTTCTTCATCGACAACTTATCAGGTTTCTTCTAGTGAAACTATATTTTTATTCCATCACATCCTATGTATTTTACTTGGAGCGTTTGTGTGCTTTTATTTTTGTTTTTGTTTTGTTATCTTAGTTCTCTGAATAAGTTCATCCTTGTGTGGGAGAGAGACACGCTCCGCTGGTTCGTATGAACACATGTGTTCTTAGCTCATAATATTCATGGCGAAGTTTCCTCTTCGTTAAATTGTTATATGGTTGGAATTGGAAAAATGCTACATGTAGTAATTGGTAAAATGTCTTGGATAATGTGATACTTGGCAATTGTTGTGCTCATGTTTAAGCTCTTGCATCATATGCTTTGCACCTATTAGTGAAGAAATACATAGAGCTTGTTAAAATTTGGTTTGCATGATTGGTCTCTCTAAGTCTAGATATTTTCTGGTTGAGGTGTTTGAACAACAAGGAGACAATGTAAAGTCTTATAATGCTTACAATATGTTTATATGTGAGTCTTGCTGCACCATTTTATACTTGAGTTTGCTTCAAATAACCTTGCTAGCCTAAACCTTGTATCGAGAGGGAATACTTCTCATGCATCCAAATCCTTGAGCCAACTACTATGCCATTTGTGTCCACCATACCTACCTACTACATGGTATTTCTCCGCCATTCCAAAGTAAATTGCTTGAGTGCTACCTTTAAACATTTCAAAAGTTATTACCTCTTATTTGTGTCAATGTTTTATAGCTCATGAGGAAGTATGTGGTGTTTATCTTTCAATCTTGTTGGGCAACTTTCACTAATGGACTAGTGGCTTCATCCGCTTATCCAATAACTTTGCAAAAGAGCTGGCAATGGGATTCCCAGGTCCCAAATTAATTAACAAAAATAGACACTCCTCCATGGTATGTGATTGTTGGACGGCACCCGAGGATTCGGTTAGCCATGGCTTGAGAAAGCAAAGGTGGGGAGGAGTGTCATCATAATAAAACTAAAATAAAAAGGCACTCCTTCATGGTATGAGATTGTTGGCAGGCACCCGAGGATTCGGTTAGCCATGGTTTGTGAAAGAAAGGTTGGAAGGAGTGCCACCCAAAAATAAATAAAATGGGAGCCGCTCTTTGAAAGTTTGTGGCAAGGGGTTAGAGTACCCGCTACCATTCGTTGACAACAACAAACACTCCTCAAAACTTTACTTTTATGCTCTCTATATGTTTTCAAAATCAAAGCTCTAGCACAAATATAGCAATCGATGCTTTCCTCTTTGAAGGACCATTCTTTTACTTTATTGTTGAGTCAGTTTACCAATTCTTTCTATCTTAGAAGCAAACACTTGTGTGAACTGTGTGCATTGATTCTTACATGTTTACCTATTGCACTTGTTATATTACTTTGTGTTGACAATTATCCATGAGATATACATGTTAAAGTTGAAAGCAACCGCTGAAACTTATATCTTCCTTTGTGTTGTTTCAAAGTTTTCTACTAAGAATTTATTGCTTATGAGTTAACTCTTATGCAAGACTCATTGATGCTTGTCTTGAAAGTATTATTCATGAAAAGTCTTTGTTATATGATTCATTTGTTTACTCATTATCTTCATCATTGCTTCGAATCTCTGCATTCATCCCATGTGCTTTACAATAGTATGATCAAGGTTATGATGGCATGTCACTTCAGAAATTATCTTTATTATCGTTTTACCTGCTCGGGACGAGCTAACTTGGGGATGCTGATACGTCTCCAACGTATCGATAATTTCTTATGTTCCATGCTACTTTATTGATGATACCTACATGTTTTATGCACATTATATGTCATATTTATGCATTTTCGGAACTAACCTATTAACAAGATGCCGAAGAGCCTTTGCTGCTGTTTTTGGTTTCGAAATCCTAGTAAAGAAATATTCTCGATTGGACGAAACTTTCGCCCGGGGTCCTATTTTGCACGAAGCTTCCGAAGACCGAAGAGATAACGAAGTGGGGCCACGAGGCGGCCGAGGGAGGCCGGCGCGGCCAGGCCCGGCCGCGCCGACCTACCCCCGGGCCCCTCGTGTGGCCCCGCGTTGACCCTCCGCCTACTTAAAGCTTCCGTCGCGAAACCCCCGACCGAGAGCCACGATACGAGAAAAGTTCCCGAGCCGCCGCCATCGCGAAGCCAAGATCCGGGGACAGGAGTCTCTGTTCCGGCACCGCCGGACGGGAAGTGCCCCGGAAGGCTTCTCCATCGACACCGCTGCCATCTCCACCGCCATCTTCATCACCGCTGCTGCTCCCATGAGGAGGAGTAGTTCTCCATCGAGGCTCGGGGCTGTACCGGTAGCTATGTGGTTAATCTCTGTACTTCAATACAATGATCTCATGAGCTGCCTTACATGATTGAGATCCATATGATGAGCTTTGTATCGCTACTAGTTGTGTGCTACTCATGTGATGTTATTAAAGTAGTTCTATTCCTCCTACTTGGTGTAAAGGTGATTAGTGTGTGCACCCTGTGGTTCTTGTCGTAGGCTATGATCACGATCTCTTGTAGATTGTGGAGTTAATTATCATTATGATAGTATTGATGTGATCTATTCCTCCTTCATAGTGTGCACTATGTTAGTTCTTGGTTTATTTTGCAATGATCTATTATGCTCTAAGGTTACTTAAATATGAACATGGAATTGTGGAGCTTGTTAACTCCGGCATTGAGGGTTCGTGTAATCCTACGCAATGATGTTCATTATCAAACAAGAGTGTATGTAGCACATATGAGAAGAAGTATTTATTATGCGATCAATGTTGAGAGTGTCCACTAGTGAAAGTATGATCCCTAGGCCTTGTTTCCAATACTGAAAACACCGTTTACTTACTGTTCTGTTGCATGTTTACTCGCTGCCATATTTTATTCAGATTGCTATTACCACTCATATACATCCATATTACTTGTATTTTACTATCTCTTCGCCGAACTAGTGCACCTATACACCTGACAAGTGTATTTGGTGTGTTGGGGACACAAGAGAATTCTTGCTTTGTGATTACAGGGTTGCTTGAGAGGGATATCTTTGACCTCTTCCTCCCTGAGTTCGATAAACCTTGGGTAATCCACTTAAGGGAAACTTGCTGCTGTTCTACGAACCTCTGCACTTGGAGGCCCAACACTGTCTACAAGAATAGAAGCACCCGTAGACATCAAGGGGCAGCAAAGCTAAGCAAGCATGTATAAGAAAAGCATCCATGCAAGCCCCAAAACACCTATGATAAATAGTGCTGCTCGCCATCAACAATGCTTCAGCACGAGCAACACAAGGTAACAAATAAACGCGTACTGCCTAGATCGCAAGATGCGATCTAGGCAGCATGATGCTTACCCGGAAGAAACCCTCGAAGAAAGGGGTGGCGATGCGCTTGATTTGTGTTTGTTGTGAACGTGATTGTCCTCCTTTTTCGATAACCCTAGATACATATTTATAGTCCAAGGGACTTTCTAATTCGGGCGTGCACCTAACCGTGCACGGGTTAAACTCTATCTTTTAATTCTAAACTAAGATGCAATCTACTATGTTTACAGATACACGGGCAATCTAGCCCAAACTTCTCGCGCAAGGCCGCTTCAAAGACGCTCCACGTGTATATCCTTCAAGCCCATCTTCACTTATGGCCCATCTCCTGATTTGGCCAAAATCCGGTGATAACACTTCCATCTTAGAAGCAAACACTTGTGTCAACTGTGCATTGATTCTTACATACTTGCTTATTTGCATTCATCATATTACTCTATGTTGACAATTATCCATGAGATATGCATGTTGAAAGTTGAAAGCAACCGCTGAAACTTATATCTTCCTTTGTGTTGCTTCGATGCCTTTACTTTGAATTTATTGCTTTATGAGTTAACTCTTATGCAAGTCTTATTGATGCTTGTCTTGAAAGTATTATTCATGAAAAGTTTTGCTATATGTTATCTATTTTTTAGCAAACTATAGATCATTGCTTTGAATCACTCCATTCATGTCATATGCTTTACAATAATGTTGATCAAGATTATGATGGTAGCATGTCACTTCAGAAATTATTCTTGTTATCGTTTACCTACTCGAGGGCGAGTAGGAACTAAGCTTGGGGATGCTGATACGTCTCCAACGTATCTATAATTTCGATGTTCCATGCTTGTTTTATGACAATACCTACATGTTTTGTTCACACTTTATATCGTTTTGATGCGTTTTCCGGAACTAACCTTTTGACGAGATGCCGAAGTGTCTGTTTTCTGTTTTTGGTTTCGAAATCCTAGTAAGGAAATATTCTCGGAATCGGACGAAATCAACGCCAAAGACCCTATTTTCACGGAAGCTTTCAACACCCGAGTCGGCAGAGGGGGCCACAGCCCACCACACATGGTGGCGGCGCAGGGGGGGCGCCGGCTGTTGTGGCCCCACCGGGCCCCTCCGAGGCTCCCCTTTCGCCTATATAAGCTCCCCGACCTAAAACCCCGAGACGAATAAGCCACGGTACGAAAAAGTCAGAGCCGCCGCCATTGCGAAGCCAAGATCTGGGGACAGGAGTCTCGTTCGGCACGCCGCCGGACGGGGAAGTGCCCGGAAGGCTTCTCCATCGACAACACCGCCATCTTCATCACCGCTGCTGTCTCCCATGAGGAGGAGTAGTTCTCCATCGAGGCTCGGGCTGTACCGGTAGCTATGTGGTTAATCTCTCTCCTATGTACTTCAATACAATAATCTCATGAGCTGCTTTACATGATTGAGATTCATATGATGATGCTTGTAATCTAGATGTCATTATGCTAGTCAAGTGGGTTTTACTTATGTGATCTCCGGAGACTCCTTGTCCCACGTGTGTAAAGGTGACAGTGTGTGCACCGTGTGGGTCTCTTAGGCTATATTTCACAGAATACTTATTCACTGTTATGAATGGCATAGTGAAGTGCTTATTTATATCCCTTTATGATTGCAATATGCTTTGTATCGCTACTAGTTATGTGCTACTCATGTGATGTTATTAAAGTAGTCTATTCCTCCTGCATGGTGTAATGGTGACAGTGTGTGCATCGTGTGGTTCTTGTCGTAGATTATGATCATAATCTCTTGTAGGTTATGGAGTTGATTATCGCTATGATAGTATTGATGTGATCTATTCCCCTTTCATAGTGTAAAGGTGACAGTGTGTATGCTATGTTAGTACTCGGTTTATTTTGCAAAGATCTATTATGCTCTAAGGTTACTTAAACATGAATATCGAATGTTGTGGAGCTTGTTAACTCCGGCATTGAGGGTTCGTGTAATCCTACGCAACGAATGGTGTTCATTATCAAACAAGAGTATATGTAGCACAAATGAGAGAAGTTATTATTTATTATGCGATCAATGTTGAGAGTGTCCACTAGTGAAAGTATGATCCCTAGGCCTTGTTTCCAATACTGCAAACACCGTTTACTTACTGTTCTGTTGCATGTTTACTAGCTGCCATATTTTATTCAGATTACTATTACCACTCATATACATCTATACTACTTGTATTTCACTATCTCTTCGCCGAACTAGTGCACCTATACATCTGACAAGTGTATTAGGTGTGTTGGGGACACAAGAGACTGTTGGAGATATGCCCAAGAGGCAATAATAAAAGTGGTTATTATATATCTTTATGTTTATGATAGATGTTTATATACCATGCTATAATTGTATTAACCGAAACATTGATACATGTGTGATATGTAAACAACAAAGAGTCCCTAGTAAGCCTCTTAACTAGCTTGTTGATTAATAGATGATTAGTTTCATAATCATGAACATTGGATGTTATTAATAACAAGATTATATCATTATATGAATGATGTAATGGACACACCCATTTAAGCGTAGCATAAGATCACGTCATTAAGTTATTTGCTATAAGCTTTTGTTACATAGTTACCTAGTCCTTATGACCATGAGATCATGTAAATCACTTATACCGGAAAGGTACTTTGATTACATCAAACGCCACTGCGTAAATGGGTGGTTATAAAGGTGGGATTAAGTATCCGGAAAGTATGAGTTGAGGCATATGGATCAACAGTGGGATTTGTCCATCCCGATGACGGATAGATATACTCTGGGCCCTCTCGGTGGAATGTCGTCTAATGTCTTGCAAGCATATGAATAAGTTCATAAAAGACCACATACCACGGTACGAGTAAAGAGTACTTGTCAGAGACGAGGTTGAACAAGGTATAGTGTGATACCGATGATCAAACCTCGGACAAGTAAAATATCGCGTGACAAAGGGAATTGGTATCGTATGTGAATGGTTCATTCGATCACTAAAGTCATCGTTGAATATGTGGGAGCCATTATGGATCTCCAGATCCCGCTATTGGTTATTGGTCGGAGTGAGTACTCAACCATGTCCGCATAGTTCGCGAACCGTAGGGTGACACACTTAAAGTTGGATGTTGAAATGGTAGAACTTGAATATGGAATGGAGTTCGAATATTTGTTCGGAGTCCCGGATAAGATCCCGGACATCACGAGGAGTTCCGGAATGGTCCGGAGAATAAGATTCATATATAGGATGTCATTTTATGTGAATTAAAATGATTCGGAAGGTTCTATGGAAGGTTCTAGAAGGTTCTAGAAAAGTCCGGAAGAACACACCTAGGAAGGTGGAGTCCACATGGGACTCCACCTCCATGGCCGGCCAACCCTAGTGGGGTGGAGTCCCAAGTGGACTCCCCTCGGCCACCCCCCCATATGGAGGTGGAACTCCCACCTCTAGTGGGAGTCCTAGCTTGGGAAGGTTTCCCACCATATGGAAGGTTTTGGGTTCGGGTCTTATTCGGAGACTTGTAGTCCAACACTTGGGGCTTCCACCTATATAATGAGGGGCATAGGGGGGGCCGGCCACACCAAAGCCACCACCTTGGCCGCCCCCTTTAGTGGCCGGCCACCCCCTCTCCCCAAACCCTAGCGGCCTCTCTCCTCCACCACGTCCCGCACGCTTAGCGAAGCTCCGCCGGACTTCTTCACCGCCACCGACACCACGCCGTCGTGCTGTCGGATTCAAGAGGAGCTACTACTTCCGCTGCCCGCTGGAATGGGGAGGTGGACGTCGTCTTCATCAACAACCGAACGTGTGACCGAGTACGGAGGTGCTGCCCGTTCGTGGCGCCGTGATCAAGATCTTCTACGCTTTTGCAAGCGACAAGTGATCGTCTACCGCAGCAACAAGAGCCTCATCTTGTAGGCTTTGGAATCTCTTCAAGGGTGAGTCTCGATAATCCCCTCGTTGCTACCGTCTTCTAGATTGCATCTTGGCTTGGATTGCGTGTTCGCGATAGGAAATTTTTTGTTTTCTTTGCTACGTTATCCTACAGTGGTATCAGAGCCGTGTCTATGCATAGATGGTTGCACGAGTAGAACACAATGGTTTTGTGGGCGTTGATGCTTATGTTATCTTTAGCTTGAGTACTTTGCATCTTTGTGGCATAGTGGGATGAAGCGGCTCGGGCTAACTTTACATGACCGCGTTCATGAGATTTGCTCCACGCTTGACATGCAACTTGTATTGCATAAGTGGCTTTGCGGGTGTCTGTCTCTCCTACTATAGTGAAGATTCAATTTACTCTTCTATTGACAACACTAGTATCACCGTTGTGGTTCATGTTCGTAGGTAGATTAGATCTCACTCGAAAACCCTAAACCACGTAAAATATGCAAACCAAATTAGAGAACGTCTAACTTGTTTTTGCAGGGTTTGGTGATGTGATATGGCCATAATGTGATGATGAATATGTATGAGATGATCATTATTGTATTGTGGCAACCGGCAGGAGCCTTATGGTTGTCTTTAAATTTCATGTTGAGTAGTATTTCAAAGTAGTTGTAATAGTTGCTACATGGAGAACAATCATGAAGACGGCGCCATTGACCTTGACGCTACGCCGACGATGATGGAGATCATGCCCGTTGATGATGGAGATCATGTCCGTGCTTTGGAGATGAAGATCAAAGGCGCAAAGACAAAAGGGCCATATCATATCACATATGAACCGCATGTGATGTTAATCCTTTTATGCATCTTATTTTGCTTAGATCGCGATGGTAGCATTATAAGATGATCCCTCTCACTAAAATTACAAGATAATAAAGTGTTCATCCTTAGTAGCACCGTTGCCAAGACTTGTCGTTTTGAAGCATCTCGTGATGATCGGGTGTGATAGAATCAACAAGTGCATACAACGGGTGCAAGTCGTTTTGCACATGCGGATACTAAGGTGGCCTTGACGAGCCTAGCATGTACAGACATGGTCTCGGAACACGTGATACCGAAAGGTAGAGCATGAATCATATGATTGATATGATGAACACTTTGAGTGTTCGCCATTGAAATTACATCTTGTCTCGTGATGATCGGGCATAGGTGTGATGGATTTGGTTCGTGTGATCACTAAGACAATGCAAGGGATATTGTTTTTGAGTGGGAGTTCACCTAGTTTTTAATTTTGTTAAATTAAAATTTGAACTCAATTTGTCATAAACATTAGTCTAAACTATTGCAAATATGTTGTAGATATGGCGTCCCCAATCAATTTTAACCAGTTCCTAGAGAAAGAAAACTTAAGAGCAACGGTAGCAACTTCACCGACTGGTTCCGTCATGTGAGGATCTTCCTCAATGGCGGAAACCTGCAATATGTGCTTGATGCACCGCTAGGTGACCCTCCTGCAGAAACTGAAACCGATGAAGTAAAGAATGTTTACGCGACTCGGAAAACTCGGTACTCTCAAGTTCAGTGTGCCATCCTGTGCAGTCTGGAAGCCGATCTTCAAAAACGTTTTGAGCACCACGATCCACATGAGTTAATCAATGAGTTGAAAACTATCTTTGAGACTCATGCGGCCGTGGAATGCTATGAAGCATCGAAACACTTCTTCACCTGCATGATGGAAGAAGGCAGCTCCGTTAGTGAGCACATGCTCGCCATGACCGGGCATGCGAAGAAACTCAGTGACTTGGGAATAGTGATTCCTAACAGACTGGGGATTAATCGTGTCCTTCAATCACGCCACCTAGTTATAAGAACTTTGTGATGAATTACAATATGCGAACATGAACAAAGAGTTACCTGAACTCTTCGCCATGCTAAAATCTGCCGAGATTGAAATTAAGAAAGAGCACCAAGTGTTGATGGTCAACAAGACCACCTTCAAGAAAGGCAAGTCTAAAGGCAAGAACAAGAAGAGTGGCAAGAAAGCTGCCACGCCTCCTGTGAAACCTAAGACCGGCCCTAAGCCTGATGCTGAGTGCTATTACGCAAGGAGAAGGGACACTGGAAGCGTAATTGCTCCAAGTATTTGGCGGATCTGAAGAGCGGCCTTGTCAAGAAGAAGAAAGAAGGTATATCTGATATACATGTTATAGATGTTTATCTCACTGGTTCTCGTACTAGTACCTGGTATTTGATACTGGTTCGGTTGCTCATATTTGTAACTCGAAACAGGAACTAAAGAATAAACGAAGACTATTGAAGGATGAAGTGACGATGCGCGTTGGAAATGGATCCAAAGTCGATGTGATCGTGTCGGCACACTTCCTCTACATCTACCTTCGGGATTAGTTTTAAGCCTAAATAATTGTTATTTTGTACCCGCGTTAAGCATGAACATTATATCTGGATCTTGTTTAATGCAAGACAGTTATTCATTCAAGTCTGAGAATAATGGTTGTTCTATTTTTATGAATAATATCTTTTATGGTCGAGCACCTGAAAAGAATGGCTTATTTCTGTTAGATCTCGATAGTAGTGAAACACATATACATAACATTGATGCTAAGCGAATTAAATTAAATGATAATTCTACTTATATGTGGCACTGTCGTCTTGGTCATATTGGAGTGAAACGCATGAAGAAACTCCATACCGATGGATTACTTGAATCACTTGACTTTGAGTCACTTGATAGATGCGAAGCATGTCTGATGGGAAAAATGACTAAGACTCCATTCTCGGGTATGATGGAGCGAGCTACTGACTTATTGGAAATCATACATACAGATGTGTGCGGACCAATGAGTGTAGCATCGCGCGGTGGTTATCGTTATGTTCTAACCTTCACAGATGATTTAAGTAGATATGGGTATATCTATTTAATGAAACATAAATCCGAAACTTTCGAGAAGTTTAAGGAATTCCAAAGTGAAGTAGAAAATCAACGTAACAAGAAGATTAAATTTCTACGATCTGATCGCGGAGGTGAATATCTGAGTTATGAGTTTGGCATGCATTTAAAGAAATGCGGAATACTTTCACAATTGACACCGCCGGGAACACCACAACGAAACGGTGTGTCCGAACGTCGTAATCGAACTCTTAGATATGGTTCGATCTATGATGTCTCTTACTGATTTGCCGTTATCATTTTGGAGTTATGCATTAGAGACAGCCGCATTCACTTTAAATAGAGCACCATCAAAATCCGTTGAAACGACACCGTATGAATTATGGTTTAATAAGAAACCTAAGTGTCGTTCCTAAAAGTTTGGGGTTGCGAAGCCTATGTAAAAAAGTTACAACCGGACAAGCTAGAACCCAAAGCGGAGAAATGCGTCTTCATAGGATACCCTAAGGAAACTATAGGGTACACTTTCTATCACAGATCCGAAGGCAAGATCTTTGTTGCTAAGAACGGAACCTTTCTTGAGAAAGAATTTCTCACTAAAGAAGTGACTAGAAGAAAAGTAGAACTCGATGAGATTGAAGAATCTCTACTCGTTGATCGTAGCGCAGTGGGAAGATGTTCTGCACCGCCTACACCGGCAACATAGGAAGCTAATGATAATGATCATGAAACTTCAAATGAGATAGCTACTGAACCTCGCAGATCGACAAGGGAACGTGCCACTCCTGATTGGTATGATCCTTGTCTAAATGTCATGATTGTGGATAACAATGATGAAGACCCTGCGACGTATGAAGAAGCGATGATGAGCCCAGATTCCAACAAATGGCAAGAAGCCATGAAATCCGAAATGGGATCCATGTATGATAACAAAGTATGGACTTTGGTAGACTTACCTGATAGCCGAAAGGCTGTCGAGAATAAATGGATTTTCAAGAGAAAAACAGATGCTGATGGTAATATTACTGTCTATAAAGCTCGACTTGTCGCAAAGGGTTTCCGACAAATTCAAGGTGTTGACTACGATGAGACTTTCTCACCTGTAGCGAAGCTAAAATCTGTGAGGATTTTGTTAGCAATAGCTGCATTTTTTGATTATGAGATTTGGCAGATGGATGTCAAAACGGCGTTCCTTAATGGAGACATTGAGGAAGAGTTGTATATGGTACAACCCAAAGGTTTTGTCGATCCTAAAAATGCTGACAAAGTATGCAAACTTCAGCATTCAATCTATGGACTGAAGCAAGCATCAAGAAGTTGGAACCGACGCTTTGATAAGGTGATCAAAGACTTCGGGTTTATACAGTGTCATGGAGAGGCATGTATTTACAAGAAAGTGAGTGGGAGCTCTGTAGCGTTCCGATATTATATGTAGATGACATATTATTGATTGGGAATGATATAGAACTATTTAAAGTGTAAAAGGTTATTTGAATAATAGTTTTTCAATGAAAGACCTTGGTGAAGCATCGTATATATTAGGCATCAAGATTTATAGAGATAGATCAAGACGTCTAATAGGGCTATCACAGAGTACATATCTGGACAAGATTCTAAAGAATTTTAGAATGGACGAAAGTAAGAAAGGATTCTTACCTATGTTACCAGGCAAGGTCTTGAGTAAGACTCAAGGACCGGCTACGGCAGAAGAAAGAGAAAGGATGAGTCGGATCCCCTATGCCTCGGCAGTAGGCTCTATCATGTATGCCATGCTATGTACTAGACCGGATATAGCACATGCTGTTAGTTTAACTAGCAGATATCAAAGTGATCCAGGAATGGAACACTGGACAGCGGTCAAGAATATCCTGAAGTACTTGAAAAGAACTAAGGATATGTTTCTTTGTTATGGAGGTGACCAAGAGCTCGTTGTAACAAGTTACACCGATGCAAGTTGGAACACCGATCCTGATGACTCTAAGTCACAATCTGGGTACGTGTTTATATTGAATGGTGCTGCAGTAAGCTGGGCAAGCTCGAAGCAGTGCACGGTGGCGAAATCCTCAACAGAATCGGAGTACATAGCGGCTTCGAGGCTTCATCGGAAGCGGTATGGATGAAGAGGTTCATTGTAGAGCTCGGTGTGGTTCCTAGTGCATTGGACCCATTAGTCATCTACTGTGACAACATGGGTGCCATCGCCAATGCACATGAACCAAGGTCACACAAGAGGCTGAAGCATATCAAGCTACGTTATCATTCGATTCGGGAGTACATCGAAGATGGAGAAGTAAAGATTTGCAAAGTACACACTGATCTGAATGTAGCAGATACGTTGACTAAAGCTCTCCCTAGGGCAAAGCATGACCAGAATGCCATGGGTGTTAGGTACCTTACAATTTAATCTAGATTATTGACTCTAGTGCAAGTGGGAGACTGTTGGAGATATGCCCAAGAGGCAATAATAAAAGTGGTTATTATATATCTTTATGTTTATGATAGATGTTTATATACCATGCTATAATTGTATTAACCGAAACATTGATACATGTGTGATATGTAAACAACAAAGAGTCCCTAGTAAGCCTCTTAACTAGCTTGTTGATTAATAGATGATTAGTTTCATAATCATGAACATTGGATGTTATTAATAACAAGATTATATCATTATATGAATGATGTAATGGACACACCCATTTAAGCGTAGCATAAGATCACGTCATTAAGTTATTTGCTATAAGCTTTTTTTTTACATAGTTACCTAGTCCTTATGACCATGAGATCATGTAAATCACTTATACCGGAAAGGTACTTTGATTACATCAAACGCCACTGCGTAAATGGGTGGTTATAAAGGTGGGATTAAGTATCCGGAAAGTATGAGTTGAGGCATATGGATCAACAGTGGGATTTGTCCATCCCGATGACGGATAGATATACTCTGGGCCCTCTCGGTGGAATGTCGTCTAATGTCTTGCAAGCATATGAATAAGTTCATAAAAGACCACATACCACGGTACGAGTAAAGAGTACTTGTCAGGAGACGAGGTTGAACAAGGTATAGTGTGATACCGATGATCAAACCTCGGACAAGTAAAATATCGCGTGACAAAGGGAATTGGTATCGTATGTGAATGGTTCATTCGATCACTAAAGTCATCGTTGAATATGTGGGAGCCATTATGGATCTCCAGATCCCGCTATTGGTTATTGGTCGGAGTGAGTACTCAACCATGTCCGCATAGTTCGCGAACCGTAGGGTGACACACTTAAAGTTGGATGTTGAAATGGTAGAACTTGAATATGGAATGGAGTTCGAATATTTGTTCGAGTCCCGGATAAGATCCCGGACATCACGAGGAGTTCCGGAATGGTCCGGAGAATAAGATTCATATATAGGATGTCATTTTATGAATTAAAATGATTCGGAAGGTTCTATGGAAGGTTCTAGAAGGTTCTAGAAAAGTCCGGAAGAACACACCTAGGAAGGTGGAGTCCACATGGGACTCCACCTCCATGGCCGGCCAACCCTAGTGGGGTGGAGTCCCAAGTGGACTCCCGGGCCACCCCCCCATATGGAGGTGGAACTCCCACCTCTAGTGGGAGTCCTAGCTTGGGAAGGTTTCCCACCATATGGAAGGTTTTGGGTTCGGGTCTTATTCGGAGACTTGTAGTCCAACACTTGGGGCTTCCACCTATATAATGAGGGGCATAGGGGAGGCCGGCCACACCAAAGCCACCACCTTGGCCGCCCCCTTAGTGGCCGGCCACCCCTCTCCCCAAACCCTAGCGGCCCTCTCCTCCACCACGTCCCGCACGCTTAGCGAAGCTCCGCCGGACTTCTTCACCGCCACCGACACCACGCCGTCGTGTCGTCGGATTCAAGAGGAGCTACGACTTCCGCTGCCCGCCGGAACGGGGAGGTGGACGTCGTCTTCATCAACAACCGAACGTGTGACCGAGTACGGAGGTGCTGCCCGTTCGTGGCGCCGTGATCAAGATCTTCTACGCGCTTGGCGGCAAGTGATCGTCTACCGCAGCAACAAGAGCCTCATCTTGTAGGCTTTGGAATCTCTTCAAGGGTGAGTCTAATAATCGTTGCTGTCTTCTAGATTGCATCTTGGCTTGGATTGCGTGTTCGCGATAGGATTTTTTGTTTTTCTTTGCTACGTTATCCTAGACTTCTTGCTTTGTGGTTGCAGGGTTGCTTGAGAGGATCTTCTTTCCTCCCTTCGATAAACCTTGGGTGATCCTTGGGTTTCCACTACAAACTCGCTGTCTTGACTACTGCTCAGAAGCACCCGACCCACAGTCATATGAGCCAAGGGGCAGTCTCATAGTCACGGCCGTGCTCCTGCTGAAAACCACGAGCCACAAGACGCACTTTATAGCGCTCAAGAGATCCATCAGAGCGGGTCTTAATTTTATAGACCCACTTACACGTGATGGGATGAACACCAGAAGGGGAGAAACAAGATCCCAGTGTGGTGCGCTGCAGCGATCTCCTCAGCCATGGAAAGCTGCCATTCAGGATGACGCTCGGCATCACGATACGAAGTCGGCTCGGAGGCGACAGAGAGACCATACTGACTAGGAGAGTAACGGTCGGGAGCATGACGCTGACGAACAGGCCGTGAAGAGGGAAGCTCATCGGTGGAAGACGACTCATCAGAAGAGGAGGAAGAAGGAACAACATCGGAAGAATCCGAAACCGGAGAACGAGGAGTACTAGGGGAACTGGACGGAGGAGAGGATGACACTGAAGTTGAAGGGAGCGCATCAGAACTAGGAGGGGGAGGAGAAGGGACAGCAGGGGGTGCATCGGAAAAAGAAGAAAAGAGATATCATCCACCCGGTAAGTACCCGAGGTGGGGCGAGGATAGAAGGGACGCGTCTCATCAAACGTGACGTCACGAGAGATGCGCATCCGACGACCAACAGGGTCCCAACAGCGATATCCTTTATGCTCATCACTGTATCCGAGAAAAACACACTCAACAGACTGAGCGGTCAGTTTGGTGCGTTCGCGAGGAGGGAGAAGAACATAGCAAACGCACCCAAATGAACGAAGAGTCGAGTAATCTGGAGAGCGACCAGAAAGACGCTCGAGAGGAATGCCACCCTGTAGAGCAGCGGAAGGCTGAATGTTAATGAGGTGGGCCGACGTAGCGACAGCCTCAGCCCAGAAATGTGGCGGACGAGAAGAAGCAATCATCATAGCACGGGTGGTCTCAAGAAGATGACGATGCTTACGCTCGGCAACGCCATTTTGAGCATGCGCGCCGGGACAAGAAAATGAGCGAGGGTGCCCTCCTCAAGGACACCACGAAGGTGTCGGGAGATATACTCACCAGAGAATCAGCACGAAACACGCGAATGGGTGAGGAATACTGAGTGCGGACCATGGCCGCAAAACGCTGATAAATAGAGAGCACCTCACTGCGAGAGCGCATGAAAAACACCCAGGTGTACCGTGAAAAATCATCAATGAATAAGATATAGTATCGATGGCCCCCTTTCGAAGCGAAGGGAGCCGGACCCCAAACATCTGAATGGACTAAATCGAACGGTCGCTGAGAGACAGACATACTAGTAGGATAGGGAAGCTGAATCTGTTTGCCTAACCTACAATCCTGACAGTGTAACGACCCATCTCCAGAGACAGACCCCAGAAGGCCACGATGAACCAAAGACGATAGGCGAGAGTCACAAAGGTCACCAAGACGATGATGCCACTGCTGAAAAGAGTCGGTGACAGAGGCAACAACCGGAGGAGAACTGGCAGATGAAGTGGCAGCGGAAGGAACACGAAGCTAGTCTAACTCCCAAAGCCCCGGAGACTGACGGCTACGAGGGCCAGCTCCAACCAGGGCCTGTGTGCGATGATCCTGAACCGCACAAGACTCGGCGTCAAGAATGACGCGACAACCAGAATCGGTGAGCTGGCTAGCAGAGAAAAGGTTCATCTGAAGGCGAGGAACATGAGAAACATCAGGGACAGAGAAAGATGGAGTAGAAAGGGTGCCTCTACTAGAAACAGGAATAGAGGTACCATCAGCCGTGACAACACGAACAGGAGAAATAAGAGACCGAAGAGCAGACAGAATAGAAGACTCAGAGGTAATATGAAAGGAAGCTCCGAATCCAGATACACGGGGACGTACTGACGTATAGAAAGTGGTGGTCGCGCAGTGCTAGAAGAGCCGGTCACAAACCAGCAGCGCCCGGCGAGGAAGAGTCTCGTAGTAGCGAGCACCACGAAGACCCCGAGAATGTCCCGATCGTAGAGTGCAACCGCAAGATCCCGAAGAGCCGCCTGCGACGATCCTGGAACCGCTGACGTAAACGGGATCCGCGTCCGGTGGAGGAAGTGTAGCTAACCTTGCCACAGTAGGTGCATTGAGGACGAGGGCGGAGACTCGGACCGCGAGGCTGCTGACGTAAACTGGAATCCCAAGCATCAATCAAGCAGTGAACCTGCACTATCTCATGAGGGGCGCGACTGGAGAGGTCGACGTACAATCAGGTGCCGACGAGGAGCTATCACCCACACGCACAGAGGCCACCAAAGGGGGCGACGGAGAGCAACACGCCGATGAAGACATAGTCGGCAAAGCGCGGTCATAACCACGTGAAGAGGCCGCGAAAGTCGATGTAGAACGGGAGGCCGACGTAGACGGAGTCGACGAAGCGCGGCCATAACCGCGGGAAGAGGCCGCAAAGTCGATGTAGAGAAGCGGGCCGACGAGACGGTCGGCGAAGCGCGGCAGAGCCGCATGAAGAGGCCGCAAAGTCGATGTAGAGCGGCAGCCGAGGGAGACAAAATCGGTGAAGCGCGGCAGCCGCGGGAAGAGGCCGCGAAAGTCGGTATAGAGCAGCGAGCCGACGTAGACGGAGTCGGTGAAGCGCGGCAGAGCCGCGTGAAGAGGCCGCAAACGGCGACGAAGAATGGCTAGCCGTCATACACGTAGGCAGCGGACAAATGCCAAGTACCGAAGGGAGGCCCAAAGATAAGGCGGGATCAGCGGAAGAAGACATCGGATAACAACAACCGACGACAGTTTTTTTTTATTTTTTATTTACTTAGACGGAAGTCAACTAGACGAGAAAAACGGCCGCTCAGATCGAGACTGGAGGCGGCCGAAGGGATCGAGCAGATCAGCAGAACGGGCCACCACGGGCCTGCAGGCAGCACGGGCCAACAGGAGACAACCGGGCGAATGGGCGATGGCCTGGCGGAAGGCGGGCGACGGCCTGACGGGCGATGGCCTGGCGGACGAACGGGGCGCGCGGAGAGCGGAGGGCGAACGGGGCGCGTGGAGAGAGGGCGACGGCCTGGCGGGAGGCGGGCGACTGCCTGGCGATCGATCTCGACAGATCGAGGCGTGGGAGGCTCGGGGCGACCGATCTCGATCCAGGAGAGCGGGCGACGGGGCCACGAGGAGAGCGAGGGCGACGGAGCCACGAGGAGATCGATCTCGATCTCGATCCAGGAAGGAAAAAAGCGACCAGATCGGAACCGGCAACGAAGACCAGGGCGAGGTGGTGGCTGTGACGAGGAGAGAAAAGGAGCTAAACCTTCAGCTCTGATACCATGATAGAAATAGACATCTTGTATTAGCAGGGGGCCAAAGACCACAATATATAGTACATGTACATGCGCAAATATGCAGGAAGCCCCCTAACATATGGGGAAACTACAATATACAGACATATACTCTAACAAAAAATAGTGTTTGTATTACCTAATTTTAACTTGGAAACATCACCGGTTTCTTTTAATGTTTTAACTTTGAAACCTCACCAATTTCTTTCATGTTTTAACTTTGAAACATCCCCGGTTTCTTTTATCGTTGGAGAAAACCGATCTCCATAACAGCGACCTTTTTTTTTTGTTTTTCTACATCAGATGTATGTAGTCCAGGTAGAACCGCTTTCTTAAGCTTGATGCAAAATTTCAACATTTGAGGTTGTTTCTTTTCCTCAAGGGGTGGAGCATAGATTTAGAGTTTAATTTTTTTAAAGGAAGACTACACTCATCATTTTTATTTTAGTTACGTCCATATTTGGATACTAGATGGTTGGCGCGTTCTCGACAAAGACTTTAGCTTTTAAAACCTCTGTAAAACTTTTTCTTATTCAATGAAAATAGAAGTCTTTTGTCTAAACTGTTCATTATTTCTACAGTCCTCCGATGTCAGCTGACTCAACCCGGCCGGTTCTGCCACAATTTTTTAAAATTTTAAAATAATAAACTTGGACATCGAGGTGCAATTTGTCAACAGTGTTTACTGCTCAGCTCCATTTGTTGCTCCTTCGGTTCCTCGTATGCTAATACACAGCTTCCCAAACTTCCCATCTTCTTTGCCAGGAAAGAATTTAAATCATACGTAACTTTTCATCTTCTCTGAAATGGATACATCTTAAGCAGCCCATCATAACCTTGACGGGTCTGTTGCTGAACACGTACGCCGCCTCTCTGTTTTCAACCTGTACCCGATTCCGTGACTGTGGTGGTTGGATTGGTGTTTCCGACTATCAAATTGTGCTGCTATTCCCGATCTTTTTTAATGATATTTTTCTTTATTTCTAGAAATAATACTCAGCATTTAATGAATTTCACAAATAACATACCGCTGGCGAGGTGTTTCTCGAGAGGAAGAAATCGGGTAACAGTTTCCCGAGAGGCCGTGATTTCATGGGTCCATCGATGTGCTGAGCATGCTAATCAGTATTATTAGAAAAAAGGGCAGTCAAAAAAGGGTTCCCCAATATATACTAATCGGGTTAGATTTTCCCAATTAGTGCATGGAGTAGAGGGCAGTCGGGAAAAGGTTCCCCAATAGGTACTAATCAGGTTAGCTTTTCCCGATACGTTTCCTACCTGCTATATCGCACACACTGGCCCACCGAATCTCGACTAGTCGGGATAGGCTTGCCCGATAAAT
This sequence comes from Lolium multiflorum, assembly GCA_030979885.1. Taxonomy (NCBI): domain Eukaryota; kingdom Viridiplantae; phylum Streptophyta; class Magnoliopsida; order Poales; family Poaceae; genus Lolium; species Lolium multiflorum. The sequence goes on from CM061748.1 coordinate 99,119,708, forward strand.
ACTAATCGGGGAACACTACCCTGACCGTGTATTATTCTTGAAAAAGTTCAAAATTGAGTATTATTCATGGAATTAAAGGGAAAAGGTATTTAAAAAAAATTGCATGCTATTCAACATGAGTTAGAGCATTTCCACCGTGCCCATATGAGTAGGCTGTATAAGGAGGCGCCGCTGCGGTTTTAGCTATGGGGGCAACCGCTCCTAGGCATGCCTTGATACAAAATTTAAAATAACAAAATGGCATGGAATTAAACGAATTTCATTTAAAGTTGATGAGTTTTTGCAAATTGAAAGGAAATGCGAGAAGAATAAACTAAATATCTCACTCTAGCAACCTGGGCGGGGGTATAAGACGCTGCAGTCACCATCGTCATTGTTGCTATTGCTCGATGGCTCGCCCTTCGGCGGGCAGCTGCAGCCCTGGCCGTTCTCGCTGCGCCTCTGGCTCGGTCCGGCCTCGTCGTCGTCGAGGTCAACAAGGAGTCTTAGGCGAGGTACGCTTTGCCACCTCCTTCTTTGCCTCATACCTTGACTAGGCCTCGGCGAACGCGTCCATCATCGGTGGGATTCCGTTGAAGGAGGTGCGCTTGGCCATCCTTTGGCCCAGGAACTCCTACGGGTCGTTAGTGGCCTAGTACTGGAGCTGTAGGCGGTGTACTCCAGCGGCAACTGCTAGACTAGCTCCTCTTCTTCACCTGCGAGGATCGGGGCTCCTTCTTTGGTTTGACGAGGTGCATGCCGTGTGGTGGTGATGGTGCATGAGGATCGCTCGGCTCGCGGATGATGAGGCCAGCACGGCTGTAGCGTGTGCGTGACTTCTCCTCGTGGTCATCATCGGCAGAGGCGAGGGTAGAGAAGCGTGGAGCACGCGACATTGCAACTATGGAGGATGATGCTGAAGCCATCCTACGTGGCGCCCAACGACGCTCAAAAGGCACGCAATAACACCGCCGCGTGGCCCTCGCTTGGGCGGGTCGGCTGCTCGCCTGAAAATTTGCCCGATGGTTTAGTGCCATTACTACGTGCGTGAAGACGAGGCACGTGAGACGAAGCAATATGTCACTGCAAGATGGGGGACTATGCACATAAATGGTTCAATGTGTACATCTGGCACTGGCACCCCCTAGTTTGGGTGCGGCATGGGAGCGCCAGATGGCAAAAATGGTCCCGGGGGGGGTTGGAGATATATCTCTTCAAACTTTGTATCTAGAAAACTTTTGATTCCGTGTAATGGGAATATATCATGGACCTCCATCGTCGGTATGGTTTTCCTACAAGATTGTGTGAGTGGGTTTGGAATCTCGTCGTGCCTTGTGATCATATCAAGCATGGTCATGGACTTCACCAAGGAGACCCGTTATCACCACTTACATTTGTGTTTTCAATTGACCCAATCAATTTCATCCTTCAAAAGGCGAACGGACAAGGGCAACGTCACTCCCTTTGGGGAAAAGTTCCGATGACACACACCTCTCTCTACGCCGATGACGTGGCCGTTTTTGTGGCACTTATCAAGGATAACATAAAGTTCCTTGTGACTAAATTTCTTCTTACTTTGTTTGGAGATGCCACCGGCTTGAGCACCAATTGCCAAAAGAGTCTCGTTGCCCTAATTGGATTCGATGATCTTGACCTCGATGACATCCTTTAGCACTTTACGCCTACAATAGCCTCATTCCCCATGCTATACTTAGGCCTACCACTTTCCATTCAACGTCTTCGAAGGATGAACCTTTAACACCTTGAAGATAAATTTTCCGGCCGGCTTGGATCTGAGAGTTAGAAAAATGTCACTCTGGCAGGCCTGCAGAGTGTTGGTTCACGCTGTCATTACCTCTCAAGCAATCTATTATATAATGTCTCTTGACCTTCCAAAGGAAGTACTTCAAAAGATTAAAATTTTCTTAGTGCATATTTGTGGGTCGGTTGTGAGAAGGTGTCCGCAGGAAAGTGTAAAGCTAATTGGATCTTGGTTTGTCGCCCAACTAAGCTTGGCGGTCTTTGCATCTTGAACGTTGATAAGTTTGCAACTGCTCTTCGACTTAGGTGGCTTTGGCATGAGTGGATGGATGAAATAAAGCCATGGATAGGTCTTGGGCACTACTCGTTTCAACTTGGAGCCTATGGTTTGGAAGATTTGAGCGCCTCTTAAATGCAAGTTCTTCGCATGGTCTTACAAAATAGAATTTGGACGAACCGGTTGAGTAGAAGAGGATGACCAAATTGTGGCAATTTCCCTCTACGAGTAACCAAGTTCATGAATCGGCCTCGCAACTCCGCTTCAAATTCCGCTTTACCACCCACATTTGGAATGCAATCCTTCCTTGGTTTGGACGACACGACATTGACACCTCCACATGAGCAAATGAAGATATCGTCAAAGATGGGAGGACCAAGATGGGTTTGGGATATGCTGCCACTCGGAAGGCCACACTTCCATGCTCATGCTCGTTTCTTGGGAAGTTTGAAAAGAAAGAAATGCTAGAGTCTTCCGCAACAATGCCTCACCGTCAACGTTCATCATTGCAATGATCAAAGAGGAGGCAAAAATGTTGAGCATCAGCAGAGCCAAATTAGTGTGTAATGCGATACCGAGAGAGTAGGATATTGTAGAAGCCGTAAGATTGTTCCTAGATATTTGTTTGAAACATCTGAACTCCTTATTTAATAAAAAAATGGTACTACATCTTTTGCCTTGTTAAAAAATAAACTTCAAGAGGCAGCGCCCAAATTCAAGAAAGGAGAGAAAACACTAAATATAAGCCGAAACTGTATCGGCTCTACCTTTTTCGATAAAATGCAATATTTGAACATTAGGATGACGCCAAATACATTCAGTCTCTCCAATAACAGCATAACACCACGAGCTAGCCGAGACAACGGGAATGCACATAGCGAAATCAGTTGAGGAAAATAATGAATGAATAAACAGAAGACGTAACTTTCAAGTGTCATAAGTCATAACTCATGCTGAAGCGAGCAATGGCATGGGCTTCACCTAAACGCATAAGAGTACAATATCTATGACCCTCAATCATTCAGTACGAATTAGGATTATTTTGTCTATGTAAACCTTGGCGCTTTCTCTCTTAAAAATATTAGCAATAATAATGAATGAATGAAAGAAAGTTCTTTGCTTTGACAAGCAAATTCAAATCCTTCTTTTTTCCGCAAATATTTCTAAAGTTTCTATTGACAATAATGTTGACCTTTGGTGGCAATTTGTGAGTAGATGGTCATTTTTTGTTTAATGCTGGAAGACGCCTATGATGTTACCTAACATTTTATAAATTCAGCGTGAGGGTGAACTAGCCTCTGAATTATATTGACACCTTGATGCCATATGTCAACAATGCATCAACTGAGCTTTATGATGGTTTGCAGTACAGTTTCTATCGGTCCATTTTCCTTCTGTGGTTGATGCGGTCAGGGTACCGTCTCTCAAACATCTTCAGTTCAAACACATTTTTCTTCTTGAAGTCAAGAGTTTCATTCCATCTGTCCTTCGAAGGGTTTAAACTCTACAACGGCTGATTTTCTGTGTTTCTCTCACAGCTTCACATTTTTCTTTAAGATTTTTTTTTTGGGAATGGGGACGCGTGTTACGTTGCACATGACATTCTCGACAGAGAGCAAAACGGCAGCATGAGTTAGACCCCAATTCCACCTTCTCATCAGCCATTAACAATGCCATCTAGAAAAACCATTAACAATGCTTCGCTGCATCACTCTCTTTTCGTTTTTCCCTGCTACCGGGATACACATGTCCCGTCCAGTAGGTAGTAGGTAAGGTAATCGTGAATTGATGTAGCCGTTTGTTTAAGAGATCTTGCAGAGTGATAATAAACAAAGAATATCCATATTCAGAACTTATTTTCGAAACATACCACGATTCAGAAGCCAGGACTCATCTGCGGCACAAAGATATTAGTAGTATCTCATTCAACATTGATGGACCAAGGTAACACAAAACTGAAGATTTCCATCAACTGTCAGTGCTAACAAGAACAGATTCCAGAGGAAAAGCCAGGCATAAACATAAGCCTGAAATAGGAGCAAGCATTGCCGATCTGCTCCGTTTACATACTAGTACTATACATCCACACACAAGCACGCACGCACGCACACAGATATCTTCTTTGGGACCTCAAGCGCAGATGCTGTTCTTAGCCATTGCGCAGAGTGTCGAAGGCATGAATAAGACCTCTTTCAGCAGGAAGAGATCGAAAGATTCAAGAGCGAGAACAGCCGAGCCTCCTGAGGTTCCTTAGGTGCTTGAGCACGCTCCGGCAGACGCGCAGCCTGATGCTCCGGACGGCGATCCTGAGCCGCTTCAGCCGGACGCCGATCCTCGACGGCCTGACGACCCGGCACCCGCCGCCCCTCGACGATGCCGCCGCTGCCGGGCGCCTCGTCGGCGCATTCTTCTCGAGCGCCTTGTGGATCAGGAACTGCGCCTTCAAGTGGCGCGCTTCCTCGGCGTCCACCTTGTCCACCTTCGCGTAGCCCATCGGCGCAGCCCTCATGAGCAGCATGGTGATGCAGGGACGAGCGAACGATGGGGAAGAGGAGAGGATTCTTGTGGTGATGTTGGTAGGATACGAGCTTCTTGTTTGCAGCTGTATGTGTTGGAAGCTGGCCTGGGACGTGTGCCCATGTCCTCTGTTATATAGACAGGCCATGGACAGTGCAGGCCTCAGGCGGGGCAGCTGGGCAGGCAGGCAGGCAAGGCCGGTTCTACCTCTGGCCTCACATTTTCAATGGCATTATTGATGAGATCACCGGAGTATTAGTTGGACAGGCCATGTCAATATTTATCATTATTTTTGTGATTATTATTATTTCCATGCTTATGAATGAGGCAAAGAAAATACCCGCAAAAAAAAGAATGAGGCAAAGAAAATGCAGGCTCTACTCGTAGGACGGCATGACGAGCAAATATATGGACTGTAAACTTGTCATTCCTTTTCCACCTTGAAGAGAGTGAGAGCACTGAAAATTCTAACTTGGGTTGTGATTTCTATTTTGGCAAAGTCATGGGTTGCCAAAAATGGAGGCCAATTAGGAGCTGCTGGTGCGACTTCTAGTACGTATAAGTAATTATACGCTTCCATGTGGCCAGAAGTACAGAAACAAATAATGGATTTAATCCTGAAGAAACAAATAATGGATGTACTAATGGCTTTTCCCTCCATGGAGGAGCTGGAAAGAGAAGGACCGGCTGAAAGTACCGCAAATGACAAATCCATATGATTCCAGTTTCAGTCTGTCAGGTTTCATCATAAGTTCATAACAAGGCCGGTTTAACAGCTACCAGCGTGATTTCCAATGGCGCCAGAACTATGATCTTCGCCTGCAGAAACGATGAAACACTGAATCATAGCACAGACACAACGAATTTGAAAGAAAAACAACCATATCCCCTTTTAGTTTTGTTCTGACCACTTTGTTTTTATTGTTGCCGTCAGTAACTTCGGCGAGAAGATCATGTTAGTGTGGGACTATAGTTTTGATCATGTGAAGATACAAACATCCAAATTCGTTTTCGCAAATGTACACATTCTTTTAATCGGAATGTCAATACTGCACCAATCACTTAATCAGATGCAAGTCAACTGATTAACAGAGATAGATGGTAGGTACAGTGGGGAGAAGAAGAGATAAACAAGTATTGTCAGAGGGAATCGCGTCCGGATCTAGGTAAGCCGGCACCAAATGCCACACTTGGAGCCAGAAAAAAAAAGTTCCTTAGCGTCGTGAGAGGTCAGCTAGCTTCTGACTCTTCCCACCTGTGTGGTCACTGAAGAACCGGCGGAGGGGGCACTTTAAATATTTTTTGAGTTGATTTTAAGCAGGCCCAGAGTTCGTGGAATATTTGTTTATGTAGGCAAAATAAGCATCAATTTGATAAAGTGTGCGCATCTCGATTGCGCTAGGGGAATACAAATATTCAAGTTTATGATTCTTAAATTTCTCACGAATACGGTTACCAGATCAACGTGCCAGCTTGAACTGCCGGCGCTCTGAATCTGACGGTTAGCGCATCGGAATAGCCGTGGCGCTGGAAAAAGGAAAACAAGGAGCATTGGTGTGACCGTTTGATCAGGTCTCGTCGGAAGAGAAATATTCTACACTACTTGGACGCCGATAGTGTCTTGATGGGCTTGTTACTGCTAAATTTGTTTTGGATCCTGGCTTTCCAGGGGATCGACAGATGGGACAAGGTTATGAAGTGATCACTTGTCTTTTCGGTTGTTGTCTCCTGCCTCCCAAGAACTTTTCTACTCTGGTCAGGCATATGCAGGGCAAATTGCTGAAAGAAGGCTTCATTTCATTCCATTCACTAAGGAATGATTTAGATGTACCCACCGGTTGATCCAATCAATCAGTCAGTTTCATCCTCATGCGCCGCCTAGGCTGCAGCTCCTCCCAACCAGGTTAACGTAGAAATTCGTAGTTTTCTGATTTTTTAATGTTGCTAACAGTGTTTTGATTTACCGCAAGATCGAATGTCCTCTAATACATACACACGTCTAACATATGTTGCAATGAGTTCGGGTGTTGACCGAGATGTTATCTTCACGCCTTAAAGTCGATATCATGTTATTACATTCGTTGATTTTTAGTGTCGTTTATGTTGCAGTCAATTTTCCTCAAAGAGTTTGCTGCATTGAATGAGACATGTGCATATGTTTGATTATTTTTCGCTACATGAAGGTGTTCTAAATGCTGCAAATGATGTTGCGTTCACACATAAAAATGTTGCGTGGAAAGGTTCGATGTCCACGAAATAGCAGATGACGCCTAACAATTCGGATGGCCGAGGTCTTACACTTAATTGAGATACAACTGCTCTTGTCGCCGATCTTTGAGATTCTCAACGAACCGACGCCTAACACATGACATTCACAAAGGTCGGTTAACAATTTTCTTGTATTTGTGTTTTAGTTCTTGCGCTACGAAAAGCAACACACCAGTGTCTCAAGAGAGCATGTACTATCTGGGTGAGGAGAATCTAGAACAGAATGAGAATTCAGAATAGCATGTGAAAAATCTGAAGGAACATGATCACATTATGAAACTGACTCAACAAAAATTGCAGTTAGCAGTAGCAGACGAGATGATAGATTTATACTAAACATCTCCTAAAAATAATTGAGATAACGCTGAACATAAGTTGGTTGCTGGATCAATCTGTCTGCTTAGCTTAGCAGCATAAACCTTAATCTTCGCCCCGGCATCATCACTGCACGTTGGCGAGAAGAGGCTGCTTTGCATCGTCCCACTTGTCTAGTCTTCTCCTTGCTTCCTCAACCTATGATTCAGACACACAATTAACGAAATATTTATGCTAATTTATAACGCGAAAATAGGATATGATTAATGAAACAACCTAACTTAAATAATCACAGAAGCCTGCACTTAGCTGAAATAATTGACCCAAATTAACGAGAGGCACTAGTTTTTAATATAATTCAGAGATGACAAATGAAACATCCTAAGTGATTACACAAGCGTGCATACAGTCGTGTGAAATTATTGTCCTAGAATAATGAGTTGGCGCATAATTTAGATGCTGCTTGGCATGTGAGATTCAGAGTCCCTTGCCAGTGCACGTAACAGTCAGTAACGTGATAATAATCTGATAATCAAAATGCAAGGCTTGCTCTTACCTCCTTATTCCAATCAGTTCTGAATGTGATCCACAATAGGATAGTTGTTTGGATAAGAGTGCCTCCAATCATGCCTCCCCACAGTCCCTGGATGCAATGCAAACTCTATCATGAATTCATCACACATACACAAAAGCTTATTTACTTGACAGCTGATGAAAATAGGTAAGTCAGCTTAACATGAAAATGATTCTGGCATCTTGGGTGAACTGAAACTCTGAAAGCGGCGTTAAAACATGCTATACTAGCTTCAAAATTAACAGTACCTTAATTCCATAGTCAAATTTGAAGCCCAGGAGCACTCCAAGGGGCACGCCGATGAAGTAATAGCATCCAATGTTGATGTAGGCCACCAATGCTTGCCACCCACAGCCAACAGCCACACCTTCATTAGCCAAGTGAAAAAAGCACCCGTCAAGTCAAAAGAAGTCGGATTTCTGAATTCTCTAGCTAGACCAACATCCCCACTATATTCCCTTTCTCGAAAAAAGATCATCATCCCCACTAATTCACCACACATACTCTAATTCTATGTCCCCTCTGAACTAGTTATACACTTATACGTATCAAGCTGGACTCACAAAACCTACTGAATCTCCAACGAACAGCTGATTTTTACTCTGAAGGCACTTGCCAATAACTAGGACCCTGATGAACCAAACCTATTGCAGGACCTCACCTGACAGCACGGGCTGGATTCCGCAGAGCACGATGGTGGCAACAAGCATGGGGCAGAGATCGGCGACCGCGCGCGAGACGGCCTCGCCTCCGGTGAATAGGTAGCTGAGCTTGTGCCTGAGCAGGAAGACCAGAACGGCGGCTACAACTGCTATGAGTGCAGACATGGCCGTGACAATCCACGCGGAGAACGCCGCCGACCTGGGGTTCCCGGCGCCCAGTTCATTGCCCACCCTCACACTGCAGGCGACAACGTCAACATTGATTTTTAGATCTTTTGTTTTGTTTCTCTGTCTTTCTCTTGTAGCGCTGCTACAGTTTGTACAGTTTTTCCGCCTCTTTGCGGCTCCTTCTAATATACAAAGACACTCGCTTAGGCGTGTGTTAGAGAAAAAAAAAACGTCAACATTGATCAAACTTAATTCTCCAGACAAAACATTCAGATATGCAGATTATTGATGCGGGTAGCTGCTAGGCCAGTATTTCAGGTTGAACAATCTGGCAAAAATGGTAAGTTAAGAAAGAAAACTAAGATGTGAATTCACACGCTGATCACACAGCTAGCACATGAATTAATGTGAGCTCGATAGCACGAGAAGAAACTGCGTTACATGTTTTCAGGGGGATAATTCCTTACGGTACAGTGAGTAATGAGTTACAATTTACATATAGACAGACCAATGTACCAACCTGGCTGCAGCGTTGAAGCCCACGGAGATCATGAACACCCATGACTGTATTGAGGTACTGCCAAACATTCAGTCGAACACATGATCATCGGAGCAAGAACTCCCGAGAGATAATATTATTTAGGATAAAACAATTCGATGCATGGATGGATGCGTTGTTAATGAATTACCACACTGTGAGCGAGTCCAGGGCGATCTGTGGGTCTGGCAGCATGCCGGCGAGGAGGATGAGCACCTGGAAGTACCACACCTCGAGCGCCAGCATCACCGCCGACGCGGCGGACAGCTTGGCGAAGCCGGCCAGGTCGGCGAACGCGGCCCACGTGAACCCCGTCCATGTCTCCCTGCACCTCGGGCTCTTCAGGATGTACACGAACTGCGCCGCCACCAGCACCCACCACGTCAGGCTGAGCGTGAGCGACGCGCCGAGCAGGCCTAGCCCCAGCCTATACACCGCCACCCAGCTCATCCCCAGGTGCAGCACCAGGCTGGCCGCCAGGATGTAGGCGCTGGGCGCCACGATGCTCTGCGCCTGCAGGAACTTCTGGATGGGGAAGTTGGCCGCGTACGCGAAGATCTGCGGGATGAGGCCGTAGGCGAACACCGCGGCGGCGCCGGCGATCTCCGGCGACTGGCCGAGCAGCAGCAGGATGGGCTCCGAGAAGGCGTACATGACGGCGAGCGGCACGCCGGTGGCCGTCAGCAGCACCGTCGAGCGCTGCAGGTACACGCCCAGCATCTCGTGCTTCTCCGCGCCGTACGCCTGCCCGCACAGCGTCTCCACCGCGCTCCCCATGCCGAGCTGCCATGCCATGGCTCGTGCACGTACTTAGGCACGCGCCACGTACGTAGCTAGGGACTGTACATTATACTCGTGTGATGAAGAGAGGGACGTACCATGAGGCCGTAGGCGAAGACCTGGATGCCGTTGTTGCCGAGCGAGGCGGCGGCGAGCTGGACGTTGCCGAGCTGGCCGCAGACGATCTGGGTGGCCGAAGACATCACGATGATCAGCATGTACACCACAACGGCCGGGAAGGCCAGTGGCGCAAGCAGCCGCAGCTCAAGCGCCGCCGCGGACGCCAAGCGCCGTGCCCCGCCGCCGCCGGAGAGCAGCTCCTCCAGCCGGCCGTCGACCGCGCCGGCGTGATCAACAGGAGCCATTGACGATTCCTCGAGGAGTATCACAACTCTTTTTGGCGTTTTACTGAAGCAAAGCTTCGTGTGTGGCGAGTGAGGACAAGGGTAGGTGAAGTGACACTGTCCTGACTCCTGACCCCCGACTCCTGTCCTGGCTCGTTACACGCGGGCTGCTGCAAAAGTTGGTAGTGTCTACTAGCTGACTTCTCTTGTCATAGTCATACTACAGTACAATTATTTCAGATAGCTTTTGGCTCGATCTCGCTATTTTCAAATACTTAAAAAATGTTTTTATAAATTATAAAAAATATAAAAATAATTCTGAAGATTGTCAGTGATACATCCCATAATCATGGAAAATCTTAACCTGAAATTCTTTTTTGTGCTATATAAAAATGACAAAATCTGATATGTTTTAGAGATTTGAAATAACTACTCGGATCTACACTTTTATCATTTTTTGTGTACCTTAAAATATAAAGTATTTAAGATTGTTTTTTCACACGGTTGTGGGATACATCATTGACTATATACGGAATTTTTTTCCAGATTTTTTTGAAACTCAAAAATATAATTTTTTTTTTAAAAAACAAGATCACTGGTGCTCATGTGCACTAAATCTCTGTCAATTATTTCTATATACAATGGTTATGGGGCTAAACTAACACATGAATTTACCCGGATAGAAGAAAAACTAACAGATCAATTTCACACTTAATGTATTTGATGGTTCGTAATTGATCATCACTAGTACTTAGTAACTCGTGGCAAATAGACAAATTCAGTGGTATCCGAGCATTTGGCTGATCTTTTTTAATACAGTTATTACTAACACGGGAAGCAAGCACGAATCACTTCCAATATTTCTTGGGATCAATTAACCTGAGATCAACCAACATTAACTGGGCCGAATTAGTACATGGGCCAGCCCAAGAGGTGCTAGATCTTGGGCGGTTTGGGAGGGCGATCCGCCGAAAAAATTCTACTTAATGCTCAACGCAAAGGTTATCGCCTTGACGCGTACCCACCAAAGCACATGGGCATGGTCCGTTAGCAAGGACCGTGACCAGAGTTGAAGTGCAAGAAGGACTAGAGATGGATGAGCAAGGGACAATAAGGTGGCTGAGCTCGCCGCTAACGGGAATGGTCCTCACCGTAGGCGGCCACGATGCAGCTCGCCGCATCAGTACAATCGGAGGTGAGGAAGAGCACTTAGGGTTTAATGCAAGTAGGGTTGATTGTGTGGGGGTCAGGTGCTGGAGGCTCGTTGGTGACGAGGTCCTGCGGTTTGCGCGCTTACATGGCTCGTCAGTGATGGAGACAAGGAAGTTAGAGGGAGACCGAGGTCGGCGGAGGCAACAGATCGAGCAGGGCGGGGTGCCGAGGCGGCGCCGGGCAGTTCTGATGGTAGCGATGGTAGGATTAGTTGTTGGTCGGAAGGAAGAAGAAGGTGGGAAAAAAGACGGCTCGGTGAGTCTTCTGCATGAGTCTTCTCGCTCCCCGGCACATGAAGCATTGAGTAGGAGAACATGAAGGATCCTCTATATCGTCCAACGCGTGCGCTATTCATACACGCACGCGATGCGATAGACTTGGCAGGTGTTTTCTGTATTCCTTGTAACTTTGTAACGATATTATTCTGGTTTTCTGGTTTTTCCATCAGATTTTTTTTGGTATGGTGGGGTTCTTCTGTAAACTTTATAACCTGATTTTTTTAAGTTTGAACGTTTTTTCATATTTGAACACTTGTCAAGTTTAAATATTTTGTAAACTAAATATTTTTAAAACATAATTTTATAAGTTTTAATATTTTATAAATATGAACATCGTTAAAATATGAACACTTCTTAAATTCAAAGTTTTTAAAAATATCTGAAAACCATGAAAATGGAAAGAAAAACATTGATCCGCGTCGGATGAAGGGTATTCATCCAGTTTCCACAATAGCCCTCGTGTTTTTTTTGAGCTTAACAATAGCCCTCGTGTAGTCGTGTGCGGAGGGGAAAAGGGCCAAGCCCATTACTAAGAGCATCTCCAACAGGCGCTGTAAAAGTCCCGCGCGGCAAAAAAATCGCCGTTTTGGCGCGCGCGGACGCTGCCGCGCTGCTCCAGCGGACGCGGGAAAACGGCGCGCACGCTAAAAGTTTTGCCGCCCGCGCGCTTTCGCGCTATCCCGCGCGGGAAATCTGCCGCGTGCGTTGCCGCGCGCGCTATATAGATGACACGCGCGAAGCGGCCAACACTCCGCCCACGCGTCTTCCTCCCGCACCCTCTCTTTCCCCGCCGCTCTCCCTCCCGCGCCGCTCCACCTCCGCCGTTCCTCCTCGACGCGAAGATGCCGCCGCGCCGCCGTCGTCCTCGGCTACCGCGGCGTCCGCAAGCGCCGAGCGGCGATTCGACGCGGAGATCCGCTCCGCGGGAGCGGATCCGTCTCGGCACCTTCGACACGGCGCACGAGGCGGCGCGTGCCTACGACGCCGTCGTGCGGCGGGCGCAGCCGCCGCGCGATGAACTTCCACGACGTGTTCACGCGCGAGCGGCGGAGATGCTCGCGCCGCCGCCGCCGATGATCACGCGGGAGGAGCGCGCCGCGGGAGCGGAGCGCCCGGTCATCGCCGAGCGCGACGAGGCGTTCCGCGTCGAATGGGCGCGCCGCCCGGAGGACGTCGCCGCCACGGCGGCCTTCTACGCGGAGAAAGAGAAGAAGGAGGAGGCGGCGGCGAAGGCGGCGAAAAGCTTCCCGCGAAAAGCGCCGCGCCGAGATCGCGAAGAGGAGGGCGGCGAGGGCCGCGAAGGCGGCGAGGGCCGCGAAGGCGGCGAGGAAGGCGGAGGAGAAGAAGAACGGCGCAGGGCCGTCGACGGTCGTCGTCTCCTCCTCCTCCTCCTTCGAGTGGACGACAACGCCGGTGTCGTCCACGAACTCCGAGCAGCTCGGACTTCAACTGGGACTCCTCCGAGTAGTCTCGTAGAAATATATGTCGCATTGTATCGTCGAACTTTTATAATATATTCGTATTTTCGCTCAAATTTACGTTGTTTGTTCGATTTAAATTTTCAAAAAAACGGTCGGATTTACACTTTATACCGCGCGCGCTGTGCAAAATAGCGCCTCTGCCGGAAGTGCGTTTTTCGCGCAGCAACGCGCGCTGGAAAATAGCGCCTCTACCGCGGGGAAATTCGCTAACACGCGCGCTACAGCGCGCCGAATCGCGCGTTTACAGCGCCTGTTGGAGATGCTCTAACAGGCCGAGCTCAGTTTACCCCGCACAGCATCGCATCTGTACATGGTCGAGAACTGAGTGTGGCGCTTCTAGAACATACCCGAGAGAAAGTGGAAAGCCAAAAAAAAAAGAGAGAAAGTGGAAAGCCAAACGAGGTGCGGCGGCGACGAGAGGAAGGGCAGCAGTCGGCGGAGATGGCGATGGTGCGTTCGGCGATGGCACGGGTGGCCCGTACCCACCAACCCGCCTCCATTCCGGCGCGGGCAGCCTCGGAGCTGTCTCTCCCCTCCGCTGGATCGAGGCTGCAGCGGAACCCGGCGGCGGACCACATGACCAAGCGCTACCTCTCCGACGGCAAGGTTAGCCCCAAGCTCGGTCTGTCGATTCTACTGTTAACCTTTCATGGTCTCGGCGCCGTCAAATGGAGAATTTTGCTCTAGGGTTTCATTTCATCCGTCACCCTCCTTGGTTAATTTTGTGCCGTTGGTGCTATCAGACCAGCGAAAAAACGTTGGTCATAAGATGAAACATGAGATGAGAAGTTATTATCAGATAGAGGATTTAGTGCAAGGGTTTCGTGCTAGTTGCGGATGACATGAAACACGGAGGAATTTGTGCTAGGGGTTTCGTCGTAGCCCTCCCTTTGTGTCACCCGCCTAAAACCGTTACCTTTGAATGTTTGAGATAGGTTGTATTGTAATCAAATCCGCTTAATCGATTTACATCGCTATTGTTGGCCCATTCTGCCTCATAGATACATAGCAACAACAGATATATAGGTTGGCATCTGTTTTGGCATCAAGCAACTTTTTATTACTAGGCAATCTTAGATAATGTTCCTCACCTGTTTTAAAGAATTCACAGGTATTCCAGCGAGTTCTGCATAGGTTTGAAAGAAACTCATGTTCCTCTGTATCCTGCTAATATTACAAGTCCGAAATACTGCATTTTTCGGATGCTTATGATTTGTAAATGTTTCTTAGAGTTTTTCCTGATAACGTATATGGATTTTCACGATGGTTTCAGACAAAGTTCAGATTTAGGGATATTCATGGGTATCTCACATTTAGGAATCTTCATGGATATCCCACATTTAGGGATCTTCACTGGTATACCATGTAGCAACTACACATAGATTAATCTCATCTTTTACATAAAAAAACTACTGTCCTAAGCATGGATGGTGGAATCCTATGTCATTTATTTCGTGCCGGGATATTATACCTCATGATTTTATCATATCTTTTACCAGTAAAGTAAAATTTCTCCAAAAAACTGTTTAAGAGTTCATATTGAAATACTATGTATAAGCACTTTATTTGCATTTTTTTTAATATTTGGGCTATACATTCATAGGCACCAGCAAGATATTGCACTCTATTTGTTGTCACCAAGTGTACACATAACCAAATTTCATATGTTCCAGTATCCAAACTTCCAAACCACATACTTTGACCTCTGTTTATGGTCAGTCTTTGGATCATAGGCTGACTCGGCCAGTTTGGATTTTACAATTGCACAACCGTTACTAACCCACTATGTTGAAGCAATAACAACTTGGATTTAATGTATGATATCACTGAGGCTGTTTTCTTGCTGGTCCATGCAATACATTTGTGAAGGAATTACTTGCTATGTTGAGCACTTTTTTTTAATAATTTACCTTGTTTCTGCTAAGTTGTATGTTTCGGCTAAGCAATAACAACGTTATGTTTAGAGCCCAACATAAAACATATAAAGAATCTTGGTCCTAAGATGAAATATGAGATGAGAAGCAATTGTAAGATGAGGATTTAGTCAGTGGCGGAGCTTGAAAAAATTTCATGGGCGGGCCAGCGTAAAAGAAAGCACAAAAAGATGTTGTGAACCATATCTAGACATTAGCTATTACTCAAACCTTTTGTATCCATGGCTGTTGAAATTTGCAAAGTTTAAACAATCCAGAATCCACCGTGCTATCATATTGCTAACCAAGAATTTGGGGACAGAAACAAAAGTACATGGGTAGGAAAATTGGAGTAGATTAGGGGCTGATTCCAATAGCAGTGTTGCTTGGCAGCTGGTGGACCTCTGGCCGGTGGCCATGCCACAGCGGTGCGGCCGCAGCTGCAGCTGCGGCGATCTCCTGGACACCCGATGCCTGTGGGTCAAGGCGTGGCGCTGATGCCCTCCTCGTTTTTCAGTCTAAATTGCTACGTCCGATAGCGAGGCACCCTCCATTGGAGAGATGAAACTGGGAGTGTCGAGCGAATGAGATAGACAAAGTAATGGGCTTAGTGCGTTCTCATGATCTGGGACTCAGATACGTAGGAGTACATATTTTTTTACTAGAAAAGCTGGGCGGGCCATGGCCCGGTTTTGCCCCAATGAAGCTCCACCAGTGGATTTTGTGCTAGTTGAGGATGGCATGAGTTTTCTTGCAACCCTCCCTTTGTGTCATCTTCCTAAAACCATTACTTTTGTTTGAGATAGGTTGTAATCAACTCCGCTTAATCAATGTACATCGCTATTGTTGGCCCATTCTGCCTGATAGATTACCTAGCAACAACAGATATATAGGTTGGCATCTGTTTTGGCATCAAGCAACTTCTTATTACTAGGTAATCTTAATAATGCTCCTTACCTGTTTTAAAGAATTCATAGGTATTCCAGCGAGTTCTGCATAGGTTTGAAAGAAAATCATGTTCCTCTGTATTCTGCTAACTTAGAAGTCCGAAATAATGCACTTCGGATGCTTAAGATTTGTAAATGTTTCTTAGAGTTTTTCCTGATAGGTTTATGCATTTTTCATGATGGTTTCAGACAAAGTTCAGATTTAGGGATGTTTCATGGGCATCTCACATTTAGGGATCTTCATGGTTATCCCACATTTAGGGATCTTCATTGGTATCCCATGTAACAACTACACATAGATTTGGTCTCACTCTTTGCGTAAAAGAACTACTGTCCTAAGCATGGATGGTGGAATCCTATCTCCTTTATTTCGTGCTGTGATAGTATGCCGCAGAATTTATCATATCTTTTACCAGTAGTTGTAAGATAGAGGATTTAGTGCTAGTTATGACATGAGTTTTGTCGTAACCCTCTGTGTCATCTGCCTAAAACCGTTTTGTTTGTTTGTTTGTTTGTTTGTTTGTTTGTTTGAGATAGGTTCTAATCAACTTCACTCAATCAATGCATATCGCATTGTTGGCCCATTCTGCCTGATAGATACCTAGCAACAACAGATATTTAGGTTGGCATCCCTTTTGGCATCAAGCAACTTTTTATTACTAGGTAATCATAGTAATGTTCCTTGCCTGTTTTAAAGACTTCACAGGTATGCCAGGGAGTTCTGCATAGGTTTGAAAGAAACTCATGCTCCTCTGTATTCTGCTATTATTAGAAGTCCGAAATACTGCATTTTTCGGATGCTTATGATTTGTAAATGTTTCTTAGAGTTTTTCCTGATAGGTATATGGATTTTCACGATGGTTTCAGAAAAAGTTCAGATTTAGGGATATTCATGGGTATCTCACATTAAGGAATCTTCATGGATATCCCACATTTAGGGATCTTCATTGGTATCCCATGTAGCAACTACACATAGATTAATCTCATCTTTGACATAAAAACTACTGTCCTAAGCATGGATGGTGGAATCCCATGTCCTTTATTTCGTGCCGTGATATTATACGTCACGATTTTATCATATCTTTTACCAGTAAAGTAAAATTTCTCCAATAAACTGTTTAAGAGTTCATATTGGAATACTATGTATGAGCACTTTCTTTGCATTTTTTATTTATATGTGGGCTATACATTCATAGGGACCAGCAAGATATTGCACCCTATTTGTTGTCACCTAGTGTACGCATAACCAAATTTCATATGTCCCAGTATCCAAACTTCCAAACCAGATACTTTGACCTCTGTTTATGGTCAGTCTTTGGATCATAGGTTGACTCGGCCAGTTCGGATGTTACAATTGCACAACCGTTACTAACCCACTATGTTGAAGCAATAACAACTTGGATTTAACATTTTAATGTATGATACCATTGAGGCTGTTTTCTTGCTGGTCCATGCAATGCATTTGTGAAGGAATTACTTGCTATGTTGAGCACTTTTTTTTAAATAATTTACCTTGTTTCTGCTAAGTTGTATGTTTCTGGTAAGCAATAACAACGTTATGTTTAGAGCCCAACATAAACCATATAAAGAATATTGGTCCTAAGATGAAACATGAGATGAGAAGTAATTGTAAGATAGAGGATATAGTGCTAGTTGAGGATGACATGAGTTTCGTCGCAACCCTCCCTTTGTGTCATCTGCCTAGAACCGTTACGTTTGTTTGAGATAGGTTGTAACAACTCTGCTTAATCAATGTACATCGCTATTGTTGGCCCATTCTGCCTGATCGGCCTGGGCGTTCGGTTCCCTCGAACCGATCGGTTCGGTACTTCGGTATAGTTGATTTATCGGTTCCTACAAATCAGGCACCGATCGGTCACTTAGCAGTATTGGAACCGAGCGTTCGGTCCCTGTACAGATCGGTTCGGTACTCGGTTTAGGACCGAGCAGACCGAAGTGGGCTGGGGTGGGCCGGCCTGCTGGGATCTGATCGACTGCTACGTGCTAGATTTTTTGGGGCTGGGTGTGTTGGTTTGCCTGGGCTAGAAAACAGCACGATCAGGTCCTCAGCACCTCATCGAGACGAACAGAGAAATAAGCATCGTTAGAGATCAAGGTAATAGGCAAAACTTTAGATTTATGCAAAAAAAATTGCCAGCGTTTCTGCTGTTTCCCATTGTTTCTTAAGACTTAAGAGATAGACAGATAGTGGACATGAACAATAGCAAATCTAACTCGAAAATTAATATCCAACAGACCAGAATAGTTTAGCACACACTGACACACATGACACGATGACAAGTCTGACAATCACACTTACGATCATTAAAACGAAATAGAAGCAGCAGGAAGCGCACACGAGCAGTAGCGTTTCACGGCCACCATCCGCCATCTTCTAGACATCCAGCTTTATTGCTTATTCTTCAAACTTCAGGAACCATCCATTGAGAACTACAACCAAGTATATAAAACATCGTCAATATTACATATTGAAGATACATCAGTTTAGTGCATGGAAGAACAATGAAGAAATAAATTTTTGAGGGAACTACAAGGTATAACTCTAGTAGAGAAACTCACCAATTGTTAAGCGGTAGACTTTGCGGTGGTGCTGGACTTGGTTGCCTTTGCTTTCATGTCCTTATACTCAATAATTAATTCTGAATACAATAACAGATGCAACATGAATTATAAAACAGGAAATGAACACATAACATGATACAATTGAATGTTCCATTGAGTTACCTTGTTCCAGTCTGGTCAATTCTTCGGTGTTCTCTGCTATGTCGATAGGAGTGGTGTGTCGAAGCCAGTCTTGAGTGCAAACAAGCGCTTCTACCATGAAAGGAGTCAAAGACGTCCTGAAGTCATCAAGAACACGACCACCGGTGGAGAATGCGGATTCGGATGCTACTGTGGAGATTGGGATTGCATAAACATCACGTGCCAAGCATGCCAATATAGGAAACCTAGATGAGTTGACCTTCCACCAAGCTAAGATGTCAAATTTTGGACCATCATCTTCAGGCTCCTGAGCAAGGAACTTATCAAGTTCAGATTTGTTGCTGCTACTACCACCATTGTTGAGCCTCATTTTTTTGGCAATCCGTGACTTCATCAAGCTTGCACGCCCTCCACTTGATTCAACTTGTAGAGAAAAGCTAGCTTGAACAGATGCAATACTTGGACCATACATGACCTTGTATTCCTCGAACAAATCCCTAAGGCAATTACTGATTGCAGCCCAGACCTTAGGCCCTTTGTCATCCCCATACATTTCCATGATGGCAAATTGCGTGTAATCTGATAGTTTGTACCTACAGTTCAAGAATGCAAGAAATTGATTAATGTTGCTGCAACTAAATACTAGTGCATAAGGTAAAAAACACAATACTTTAAAGGTTTTACCTAGGATCAAGTGCCGCTGAAATAAAAATCATCAAGTTGATGTTCTCCTTGTCCTTCCCCTTGTTGCTAGGATCAAGTTCATGCCAATTGCCCCAGTACTTATCAAACTTATCCTTCATCCTTTGTCCCATTGCTTTCTGCAGAACATCATCGCTGTCCATCCAATCTTTCACTAACAAATTCACCTCACCAATCTCATGGAAAAAATTGTTAGCTGTAACATGTAGTGATGCAGAAACACGAGTAGTCAGATCAGCAAAATGTCCCAGAAAATCTGCCATCTTCCTAGCATTCTCCCAATCACTCTCATCCGGAACTCCAATGCATTTATCCTTACCTGTATCACTAAGTAGATCAAGTGCAAAATAAGGATCTTCCTCACTGTACCTTGCAAACACTTTCTCATAACTAACAGCAGCCTTCAACATATAGAATGTGGAGTTCCACCTAGTGCTGACATCTAGAATCAAGAACGCCTTGGTGTCAACCTTCTCGAGTTCTGCACATTCTTTAAACTTAGCTATCCTAGTCGGGCTGTTCTTCACATATTTAACAGCTGCACGGACACGCTTAACTGAAATTTCAACTTCTTTGAGACCATCAGTAACAATTAAGTTCACAATATGGGCAGCACATCTCATGTGAAGATATTTGGCTCCAGCTATGCTATTATTAGCTTTATTTAGTTCCTTCTTCATGTAAACAATACCACCATCGTTACTAGATGCATTATCAACAGTAATTGTCATGACCTTCTCTACCCCCCATTCAATCAAGGTTTTCTGCAAATGTTTCCCAATATCATCTCCTTTATGACCCTTAACCTTGAAGAAGCTAATGATTTTCTTGTGGAGTTTCCAATCATTACAAATGAAGTGGGCAGTAACAGTCATGTAGCTCTCTTGTTGTTGAGAAGTCCAACAATCAGTTGTAAGACAAACTCTTTCACATTGCTCTTTAATGAAAAGTTTCAGTTTAGCCTTCTCTTCAAAAAATATGCGAACAGTGTCCCTAGTGCATGTTCTCCTAGATGGAACCGAGAAACGCGGGCAAGCTACAGACACGAACCTTTTAAACCCAGACTTCTCACCAAAAGCAAAAGGTAGTTCATCCTCTATTATCATAGCAGCAAATGAATTCCTAATAGCTTCAGGGTCAAATTTCCAAGCATGCACACTATCACCATGATTAACTTGCAGCACAGATTGCTTATCATCGCCAATATTCTTATGAGGATTACGCTTGCAAATATTAAAGTGCTTGCAGTAGTTGATCTTTCCCTTCAAAACAGTGTGAGCGGCGATGTCGTTGTTGCAGTAGTTGCACTTTCCCTTCTGCAGAACACCTTCAACAAAGATCTTCTGGAAGTGCTTCCACATCTCAGATCTTGAATCCATTTTCTTGCGAGCTTCCTTCTTCTCACCCTCCTTCACAACTTCGGGTGCCTTCAACTTGTCGCCATTCTCCTGCCCTGCTTCAGCTGCTTGCACACCAGCAGCACCATTGACATTCCCTGCATCTAGCAAAACAACACAGGTACAAAGAAGAAGTCAGCGAGCAGACTGGGATGGTACAAGCAAACTGATGGTAGAGAAAAGAACAAACCTGCATCCACCACTTGGACCTCACCATCTGCAGCGCCACCATTGGTCATCTCCACGTCCATGGCCACGGGTACAACAGCCAGGGACTCCTCAGACGACATCTAAAATATAGAGTATTGGCCAATGCAATCAACAACGATTCACAGTTTCACATCTAAAATCGGATCTTACTCGAATAATAATATGAACCAATAAATCAACTAGATTACTCTCTCTGGGAACATATCTACAACATATGTAGTATTCGATTACACATCAAAACTAGTCAATTAGTAGTCTAGGATCAAATCAGTAAATCACTGACTAGCACACAGAAATACAAACGTATAGAAATAAGCTGGTACTTACGTTGATGACTAGCAGTAGGCCAGCAGCGTTGGATGAAAATTTTGTCCGGCCACTTGATCTGGCTTGCAGCAGCCGGAGTTCTTCTTCTTGTGCGAAAATCGACCAGACGTTGCCGTGGCCCGAGGCTAACTATCTGGGCAGGCGGCCGGCGGCGACTTGATGCCCTACATCTGGTCAACATAGAGGCTCTTATAGGGAGCTCGGGAGGCAATAAATCAAGCAGCCATGGAAGGTTACAGATCACGTACGCGAGACTTGCGGCCTTGAGGAGGCAACAGTTGATCTGTGCTGCCATTTTGGGAGGAGGGGATTTGGGATGGGATGGGGCTGAAGTCTGGGACGAGATGTAGGCGCCAGTTATGCGGGAGGATTGAGGAGGGGAACCAGCGGCAGGGGCTTGCATCGGTCCTTCGGTCAGTTCGGTGGACAGAGGGTACTGACCGAAATCACCGAAGTTAATTCAGTTTTTCAGAATAGCTAACCGAGCTAGGTACCGAAGGTTTCGGTTTCGGTAGTTTCGGCTTCGGTCCAGGTTAAATCGGGTCGGTATTTCGGTTTTCGGGTTTTATGCCCACCCCTACTGCCTGATAGATACCTAGCAACACCAGATATATAGGTTGGCATCTGTTTTGGTATCAAGCAACTTTTTATTACTAGGTAATCTTAATAATGCTCCTTACCTGTTTTAAAGAATTGATAGGTATTCCTGCGAGTTCTGCATAGGTTTGAAAGAAAATCATGTTCCTCTGTATTCTGCTAACATTAGAAGTCCGAAATAATGCACTTCGGATGCTTAAGATTTGTAAATGTTTCTTAGAGTTTTTCCTGATAGGTATATGCATTTTCTTGATGGTTTCAGACAAAGTTCTGATTTAGGGATGTTTCATGAGCATCTCACATTTAGGGATCTTCATGGATATCCCACATTTAGGGATCTTCATTGGTATCCCACGCAGCAACTACACATAGATTGGTCTCACTCTTTGACATAAAAGAACTACTGTCCTAAGCATGGATGGTGGAAATCCTATGTTCTTTATTTCGTGCTGTGATATTATACCTCATGATTTTATCATATCTTTTACCAATAAAGTAATATTTCTCCAAAAAACTGTTTAAGAGTTCATATTGGAATACAATGTATGGACACTTTCTTTGCATATTTATTTGTTTTTGGGCTATACATTCATAGGCATCAGCAAGATATTGCAGCCTATTTGTTGTCAGTTTGTCACCAAGCGTACACATAACCAAATTTCATATGTCCCTGTATCCAAACTTCCAAACCAGATACCAGATACCAGATACGCATGCAATGCATTTGTGAAGGAATTAGTTGCTACGTTGAGCACAATTTTTTTATAATTTACCTTCTTTCTGCTAAGTTGTATGTTTGCAAATGTTATGTAAGTGGTATTATTCCGCATGGTTAATTTTACTCCCCAAGTCTGCGTTAGCTGTTACATACGTTCATACTAAAACGGCTTACACAATATCAATTTGTCCCCAAGTATACGCATAATATAGAGAACATAGACTTGTACCATAGAAAAGATAAACGGGAGAGCTGTGAACTGTAAAAGGAGAGATGAGTGGCGTTCACTCTTGGGGTGGTGTCTCTGTTCTATTTGACGACCTTGAGGAGCAAGAAAAAGACATGATTTCTGCGGAGAGTAGAAGCTGTAAGGATATAGCAAGTTATCCTTAGTTAAAGGTAGTTATTGTAACCAGATGACTCACATCTTGTATTCCAAGTCAGTCATGTGTGGGTCATCTATATAAGTCCATCCTATGACCATTGAATGAACACTCTAGAAAATGGAAGGGATTAGCCCTCTGTCTTTCCCACATATCTGATCTCTCTTTTTCGTTTGCCTGTTCAATGTGATGACTGGCGACTAGCCGCTGGATCCGAAGTCCTGGCCCTTGCCATGACACCTCACACAGTTATAACCTTGGATCTGATCTATGCCCAGCTCTCACACTTACAGACTGAGTTCTGAAACACACAGTCCATAACGTGACATCTTAAATATCAGTGTATATTTTGATTTTCCTTTATTTTTTCAGTCTGAGTGTGGGCTGGTGGACAACTTGAGACAGAAGTACTTTAAGGTTGATGGGTGCTACCACCAGGTATGACAAGCGTATGACAGTTTGCTTGTATTATGATATGCACTTTGTATACAAAAAATAACTTTAGAGCTCAGGCTACAGTTAGCCCTTCTTTTTTTCAAAACTTTTTTGGCAACAATTTGATCCATCAAAAAATTCTAAAAAAAAATCCTAGATGTAGATAATGATGTACTCTACAACCATACAAAATATGGAATCCAAAATACCTTATATTCTAGGCAAAAATGACAAAATCTGACAGAATTTGGGGTTTGAAAGTTTGCGCTATTCACTACTTCAGATATCAGATTTTGTCTTCTTTGTACAGCCCAAAATAGTAGGTATCTTGAGCTGTGAGGTTTTTAAGTTGATACAGTACATTATTTTCTATATCTACAATTTTTGGTCAATTTTTTTTGAAACTTCAAAATGTCATTTTTGAATGGTTCAAAAAGCGGGCTATGTGTAGCCCGAGACCCATATGTGATATGTCTGCATCCCTGTGTATATGACTATTTGTTTATCGTATCAGGCGGACTCATCCATCCTTATGTTGCACACTGCTAACGGAATTGATGCTCTCAGCAAGGATTTAACTGCACTCAAACGCAAGGCTTTGGTCCCTGCAGTCTGTATCACCACATTTTTTGGGGTTATGTGCTGGCACAGCTATACCTTGCAGAAGAATTTGGAAATTCAAAAAAAGAAATGCTCGGAAATGCAAAACGAAATTGAGGTAACCTTTTGAGTTCTGGTCATAGTAGTCACGCCGCCGCCGCACGTTCGCACCGCTCGCAGATCACCACTGCCATATACACCCACTATACACTTCCGCCACCGCCATATACACCCACCATATACATCCGCCATGTCAACCAGTTGCCTTGAAATTGAATAAGCTATCCTTGTTAATCAACTACATAAAATTTATGATACACTTTGGAACACGTTCATGATATTTGGTGTTTTTAGACTAAGGTTGTTGACAAGTAATTTTATTTGTTCTATTTATAGGATCTCTTTGATAGAGCATCAGCGGTTGGGATCACCTTCCCCATACATATTCGTCTGCCAAGATGTTCATCACAAAGGCAAACCGAATGATGAGTCTGTTCACTAGGGCAGTTAGCCTAACTAATGCCAAATCTATTTTCTATTTCATGTAATTCGTGACATGGACAATGAAGGCATGCAACTGAGACCCCTGTAACTAATATTTATGTAGGTGTTTGCTTCGGATTATTTGGTATTTTAAATGATGGTGTTGGACATTTAGAGACAAAAAGGATACATTTCAACATTGAGTGTTATAATTAGGAATGGAATTGGTAACTGCACTAATATCTGAAGGCTAAATTAGAAAGGATCAGTAGCACGTTAATTTTTTTTTTTTTTTGCGGGGGAAGTAGCACGTTAATTGATGGGAGCAACCGGTCAACAAGGACTTGGGTGAGTTTGTGATTTTGAGTAATCAGAGGTTTCTAGATTGTGCTTCTATTTCGTCCCGATGTTATCTTAACTTTTGCATTGCGTGCTTCCTGTTTCTAGCCCCCACCTTGATTCAATCCATGAGATTGGGCTGAGCCTGGGGTCACTCCTGTCAGCCGTGATGGAGAACATTGAGCTGCAACGTGACCTTGAGGTGGATAGCAGTTGGTTTGCTTTAAAATAAGTTACTGAAGGAAGATTTCCTCGAACATGAAACTGGCGCTGTTTACTGCTAACGTGACGGGGCCTGCCCATAAGGTTACCGATAGCCGGCGTCAAGTGCACGCAGTGCAACAAAGTCATTAGAGTTAGTTATGGCAATTCAGACGAAAGTAATGTCATAGTCCAAATTTCGACGTGAAGCAGTGACACAACTGTAACTCGCCCAATTTGCAATGTCCCGTGTGATCCTGTTCCCGATTCCCCACTTTGATGCTGTTGTGCATTGGCTGAACCCGCATATGCTTTGTGAAAACGTCACTGATGGAGTAGTAACATCACCTCGGTGAGATAGCATTTGCATAGCCATTTGCCTTGTTAGTCTACTATGCTACTGCCGTTTGGCCGGTTCTTCTTCAACTTACTGCTACGTAGGCAAGATAGATACGCCTTACCCAGTGAAGTTCATCGCTATTTTTACAAATAAAGAGAAGTTCTTCGCTTCAGCTGGATCGGGTAGAGATAGCAACGACACACCATCACTTGTCATTGAACTCTTCCACACAAATAGTACAGCTTACGTCAGGAAAACGGAGCGATAAAATATAACTTCGTTATGTAAAAACGAATTGAAGATCGCATAATATCGACTCTTGGGCTTATATATTTCAAGGATACACCCTGGAAGGTGCATCAAGTTTCATAGAAGAAGAGGCCAAGATGGCCGAACAACGCCAACGAAGGCAACCCGATACAAACACGACGCCACACGGATTACAACACAACCCACAACAACCGAACGACAAACTCGCCTTGCACAGAGGAGACGATACACTAAGCTACTGGGCCGCGTCACGACCGAAGAAAGGAACTCCGGGAAGCCAACTCCAACTTCAAGATGGCACAAGCCAACGCACCGCCCACCCAAAAGTGCCCAGGAACGGCGAGTGAACGGCGGGGTTGAACCAGATCGAAGGAGGCGTCGACCACGAAGAAGAGCCGCCGACGGTGTACATAGCGCCCCGGAAGCCCAAGCTCTGAGCGGTGGCCACCACCGACTCCAAATGGCGCACCGAGGCTCCCGAACCATCTAGGCGACGCCTCCAAGAAGGAAAACGACACAGCCGTGCCGCCGCCGCCCGATCCGAAGACCGGATCAAGGTTTCCCCCGATGTCCGATGCGGGGAAGAGCGAGCAACACCATGGCGACGCCTCCAACGAGGTGACGGCGCCCGCGGGCGTCGCCGTCGCCAGCTTACGCAGGGATTTCTCCCCGGTCCTGTCGCCAAACCCAAGCCCGTCGAAGAAGCGCCGCAAGGAGCCGCCTTTTGGCAACACCGCCGTCGAGAAGCGACGCTGCCGTCGTTGGAGAGGGAGGTGCTGACCTCCGTCTCACCGCATGAAGAACGGGGACTGGAGGGTGAGGCTCCAGCCCGCCGCCGCCCGGCCGGCCGCCGACACCTCCATGGTGCCCAGCAGCCGACGCCTACAGGCGTCCACGCGCCGGCCTGCAGCCACGGCGGGCCCTGAGATCCCGGCCGCCGCCACAGGGGACGCCTCCCTCGCGGGGGAGAGCAGCTCCGCCGCCGACCCGAGATGCGCCGAACGCCGGCCTCCCGCAGCACCTCGCCGCCGGAGCGCCGCCGCCGCGTCCCGCACCGCCGCCGCCGGAAGAAGAAGCCGCCACCGCGCGAGGGAGCCGCCGCCGCCACCGCCCGGGCTTTGCCCGGCGGGACCTCAGAGGACGGTGTGGGTTTTCAGGGAGCGGGGGAGGAGTTTCAATATGAACAAGGTTGGTAGATAGGCGGCAGCACGCAGCAAACACGCGTGCGATTATGTCACGCCCGTGCATCCATCAGCGCACGAACATGTCAACTTTCCCGCGTGACAATTATTTCGTAACAGAACATTTCTATGAAAAAGATTAAGTTCAGTTGAATGATGGGCCAAACACTATCAGAAGAACGAATTTCTCAACTTGATGACACATAAAGATCTGATGAGGGAACAGATGCTTTACTGTCCAAAAAGATGGCAACTAATACAGCTAGCTGATTAATTAAAGAAATAAGCAGGGAAGTTCCCTCTGACCTTGGATGAACTTGAAAGTGCTCGGTTGCAAGAAGCAAGCCCTGTTTTGACTTTTGACTGGTCTTCATGATTCGATAAAATTTAATCTAAAGGATGGTTTATGTTCGGATTCATGATTCGGTACAATTTAATCTGATGTATGATTTATGTTATCTAGACTTAGAGCATCTCCAGTCGCGTCCCCCAAACGATGTCCGGACAAAGCGCCGGATTAGTCGTTTGGGGGACGTCCGGACAAAATTTTCGTTTGGAAAAGGTCCCTTTTCTAGCCACGTCCCCCAAACGCGACCTCCAAACAAAAAGTAAGTGTAAAAGTTGTGTCCGGCGTCCCGGTAGAGACTCTATACAGGGGATGGGCTAGGGACGCCGGACAACATTTGGAGCACGTCCGGACCAAAGCGGCCTTTGGGGCACGCGACTGGGTCGTTTTTTTAGCCGGCGTCCCCCAAATCTCTTTGGGGGACGCTTTGGGGGACGCGACTGGAGATGCTCTTAATACTGTTTGGATTCATGTTCAAAAGTATTTTCCTCTGATTGTTGCTTTTGTAAGTATGAACAATATATTGTACAAAACAAATAGGGTTGGCGTTCAAAATCAGTTAACATGCACACCTTGTATTTTAACGAGAGGAAGTATCTGATCATAAAATAGCTAACGTGCAAACTTATTAAAAAACTATCAGATCATACCCATTACAACCCCTCCAAATCAGATCACACTCATTACTTGTTAATTTGAATTCTCTCAGGAGACACTTTTGGCCAATGGGTAAGACCGTAAGAGTACTTCTAAGGAAACTGAAGTTTTTTTTTTGAGAGCAACCACATATATTTCAATTATTGAAAATCAAGTTACATGAACACACAAACGTGGAAACTGAAAGATAGACCAGGAGAAAACAGTTGTCCTGAAAACTTTGCAAGTAAAACCCTAAAAAATGAAAAAAAATACATAATCATTCTTAGGGTTTCTTGCACTCGCCGAAGCCAGCGGCCGCCGCCAAACTCCAACGCCGCCTAGACAGACGTTAGAAGAGAAGCCGAACCTCCATCATTGCCAGATCCAAATAAGCACCATCGCCAAAGAGGCTTTGTGAGTCAATGAACAGGCCCGTTGCAAGCAGCAAGGCACATGTCGCTGTGGCACGTTGATCGGGGGACGTCCCCGTGCTTCCTTGAACCAAGATCCACCGCATCCCACCGATGAAGTTGGGGAAATGCGACAGACCCACCACCTCCGGGCCAACATCCTCGCTCCAGAGCATCCATCTCGCCCCGGCCCCTGGCGCCGCCGTAGAAAACGACGAACGCCAGCGACACGCCGAGAAACTAATCTCGCCAGATCTGAAGATCGACGAGAAGACCAAGCCGGCGATCTGAAGGATCGACAAGCACACATTGCCAACAACTCCGAGACGCCACTGTAAAGATGGCCGCCGTTGGGGAGTAGAGTTGCGGCAGATTTATTTGCCCGGACGCCGCTCCCACCACCCCAATGACGCACCATAGCAGACAAGCCCTAACTACAGAACGGAGGAACGAGCTCCCCTCCCCCTCCTGCCGCCGGAGCGGCAAGCGGAGGGGGAGGGGGCCAACGCCGGCGTTGGTGTAGATGGGATCTAGGTCGCCTTCCCTGTCGCCTGGGAGATGAGAGAGGCGAAACGGTTCTTTGACGTATTGTTAGTTTTAATTGAAGTCAACAATCGTTTGGGCCAAATCAGTATTGTTCATCGAACCAGCAGAATAATGTGCTACCCACAACAAAATTTCCAGTCCCATGTTAACCAAAGAAAAGGAAAATAGAAGTCCACTTCCTAAATATGTTCAGAAACCAAAGCATGCCTTGGAAAAGAAAGAAACCAAAGCATAGCCTAGCAAACCAATACTAGTACAAACTAAATTTAAAAATCCCTCAAAATAAACAACCATCACTTAAATTTATGGCCGGGGCTATGCATCCACTTTTTGAAGAAGAAAAAGATAACCAAATTTATACATAGAGAAGCAGGCGAACGTGGTGGCAAGAACTCAACAGAACTTTTCCCCAGAAAGGACAGAATACAAAACTAGATCTTTTGTGTTTGTGTAAAATATAATCCAAAAGCTTGATGATTAGAGTCGAGACACTAGTAGAAAAAGGGCCTTTCGTCCAACCCTTTAGTACCGGTTTCCTTACGAACCGGTACTAAAGGGTGCATTAGTACCGGTTGCACTGCCAGACCTTTAGTACCGGTTCGTAAGGACCTTTAGTACCGGTTCGTGTCACGAACCGGTACTAAAGGGTTTGCGTCAGCCGGAAAAACCTTTAGTACCGGTTCGTGTCATGAACCGGTACTAAAGGTTTTTCCTGCTCCCCACGCACCTCCACACCCCCTTGTGGATCGCCTTTTTGCTTTGTAAAATACAAATGAAAATGATAGAAAATTCAAAAAATAAAATATTTTCAGATTCTTGTATGTTATGCAATCTACTATTCGGTGAAAATAAGAAATTCGAAATTTGACTTTTTTGTAAAAAAAGTTTGAAAAATGGTAAAACCGCATTAACTTTTGCATACGACGTCGGAAAAAGTATAATATATCAAAATCATCGTGGGAAAAAATTACATCCGAATTCACCCGGGTTTACCCGGCTAGCTAATTTTTAGATTCTCAAAATTCCAAATGAAAATATGAAGGCAGGAAGATTTTAGGTTTTTTCCAAAAATTTAGATTTTTTATTTTTTATAAATTAAAATTAATAATTATAAGATTTTTTGAATCCCAGAATATTACTATTACTTTTAGCAAATTATAAGATTTTCAAATTTTCAGGTTTAAGGTTTGGCAAAAAAAATATTAAAAATTTAAAAAATAAATAAAAATAATACAAATTAAAAAGTTAATTTTATTTATTCAACATTATTATTACATCATTACTTTTGTTTATTAAAAACATTATTTGCAATACAAATAATAAAGAAGTGTGACATTGACCAACATGTTAATAGGATTGATATGATAGTACTATCAACAACATGCGCGCGAAGCACTTGGAAGTGGAACGGAAAGGAACCCGGAAGTTAAGCGTGCTAATGTTGGAGTAGTGTGAGGATGGGTGACCGACCGGAAAGTTTGACCAAGGGTAAGTAATTGACTAGAGATTAAGTGTAGTTAGAGACTAACGGAAATATTAGAAATTGTGAAAAAAAGGGAGTGAAAAAAATGGATAAAAAAAATTAAACGAAATAGTCTTTTTGTGAAAATAAAAATAAAAAAAGATTTCCAGCCCCGCGGGCACCTTTAGTACCGGTTCGTAAGGAACCGGTACTAAAGGTGGGAGGCCTTTAGCACCGGATCTTTAGTACCGGTTCCAAAACCGGTACTAAAGGCCCTTTCGAACCGGTACAGAAGGGGGGTTTTTCTACTAGTGAGACTAATCAATAAACGGAACGTCCTTAAGGAGTGGAGGATCGCCGTCTGACCCAGTCCGGTCTCCACAACCGCAACCGCATATGCTGATTTGCTGCAGCTCACATCTCACAGTAACAATATTGAAGTCGACAGAGTTTGGGCCAAATCAGTATTGTTCATCGAACTTGTAGAATATATAATATGCTACCCACAACAAAAAGTCCACTGCCATGTTAACCAAAGAAAAGGAAAATAGAAGTCCACTTCCTAAATATGTTCAGAAACCAAAGCATGCCATCGGAATGAAAGAAACCAAAGGATAGCCAAATACTAGTACAAACTAAAATTTAAAATACCTAGTTGATCAAAACAGACAACCTTCACTTAAATATCAAAATTTATACATGGAGAAACAAGTGACGTGTGGTAGTGCAAGTCGAGATAATTTTTCCCAGAAAGGAGGAGGGAATACAAAACTAGACATTTTGTGTGTGTACAAAACATCATTCGAAAGATTAGAGAGACAAGAGAACAGAACGACCTTAAGGAGTGCAGGAGCGCCGTCTCAACCACTCCTGTCTCCACAACCCGCAACAGCATAGCAGGCACGTCTCCACTTGTTTTCACAAGTGCTGAATTGCAGTGAAAGTAACAATCGTTTAACTGTTTCTAGCCCAATCCAAGAAGAAAAACATCTCGAGCTAAAATAGAGGATCTGAATTAACCAGTACTGCTAGTATGCCAATACCCTATACACGGTGTGTGTTATACGTACACGTCCAGTGTCCAAAACCAAACATATATGGCAAGCAATGGTGGGAGCTCTCCTAGAGAGAGGCTTCCTAGCTAATCGTCCATTTACATACACTGTACATTATGCCTATCTCTACATCTCACCTTGCTACTAATCAAAATACACACCGGGTTTATTTGCTTCAATTAAATAGGTTGGCAACGCATATATAGCAGCAGGATATGTGTACCATGGCATGGATTGCTTCACTCCGGTATGCTCTGCAGCGCCGGCGCCCACTGCTTGGCCTGCCCCCTGTGGCGGAAATTGCAGCTGCTCGTCATGCAAAGCAGCTCGGAGACGACGGTGGCGCCGCCTCCGGCACCGTCCTCCTGCTCGAGCCGTCGCAGAAGGTCCTCTAGCTGTTTCTTCGTGATCCTGATCTTGACCTTCTTCACCGGCGCAGGTGTTTTCTCGCCCACCTCCTCCACCGGCACGGCCGCGCCATCCTTGGGGTAATGCGCGGCCGCGGCGGCGCCACATGGTGTGTCGAGGGAATTGCCCATCTTTAACTGGAATTACTGGCTAGCCTGGCTATCGACTGGAAGACCAAAATTCAGTGCCTCGGTCTGGGCTTGATCGTCGAGTGCTTGCTTGCAGGGAAACAAAAGAGACGGGATCTCTTCCGAGGGCGACCGAGCTGGGGGGAGATTTATAGGCGTGGCGGATGGAGGGAAACAAAAGAGGGCAGAAGACTTGGGGGCGGCTGTCTGAGACCGTCTGATGGACACTTGGACGGCTCCGATTGAGTCACCGAGACGAACCGACAGGCAACCATGACATTAGGGCCGAATCGTGCGACGGGCGGGTGGAGCCTAGCGCTCGCCGAAGCGGTAAACTAAGAAGGAGCTGTTAATTAATCTGGACGAAAACGATGGAGTATGAAACTTTTATTAAGAGCAAAAAAGAAATGCGAGCGAAATGTGGACATCTTGGCAGATAAATCAGACGATGTTACTAAATTGTAGTGGTCGTATGGGATGTTTACGACTTCACATGGTTCGTCATCAACAAAGAAAGAGAAGTCCTTCGCTCCATCTGGATCGGGTTGAGATAGCAATGACACCATTAACTTGTCAGTGCACTCTTCCGTTCCAACATTATTAGAAAATTTGACGCCAGGAAAAGCGAAGCGAGGTAATACATAACTTCGCCATGTGATCTTTCTTGAGTTATTAGATAAGTTGGTAGTTATCACCAGCTGGTGGGGTTTACTTGATAACATAAGTGTGGATTCCAACCCTAACCAGCCGCCTCCCTCTCCCGCCCCCCTCCCGGGCGGCGGCGGAGGCTCCTCCTCCCCCCGCGCCTCACAGCCACTCGCCGCCCGTCGCCCTCAGCCGCTGCTGGCCGCGGCCCTGGCCTCGGCGCTGGCCCCCGTGCCTCGGCCCCGGCCATGGCCCCGGTCCCGGCCTGGCTCTGGCGGGTGGTGGCGGCACCCCCTCCGTCGAATCGACGAGGGGGAGAAGAGGGTTTCCGTGGCGGTGTTCCATGGGAGGTGATGTAGCGCCGGTGGAGGAAGCCGGGCGGCACGACTGCTTGGCCGGGGCCTGAGGCTATCCGTCCGTAGCCATGGAGGATTCAGTGGAGCGATGGCGGCCTCCGCCCCCGGTAACGTTTGGGCGGCGGTACGCATGATCCGCGTCGCTGTCCTTTTCCTTGGTGATCCGGCAGGAGGGATTGGTGGCGTGGGGGCTGCTGATCTTGCTTTGTTTTTTGGTGGCGGTCCTCGGGTTTCTCGCATGCGAGGACGAAGATCTTCCGGAGGTCAGTTTGCTTTGATCTAGCTGGAGAGATGAGTTCCGGAAAGCTCCGCTGGCGAATGGAATAGTGCATCTTTTGCCTGCAGTTTGCTTGATCGGGTGGTTTTCGGTCGTGCGCACCCATGTTTTTATTCCGACCGTTTGGTTCCGGAGGGAGCGGCGCGAAGCTATATTCTGTGTTGACATCATGTGACTTTTTGGTCCATGGTGAAGTCAGAAGAAGGAATAGCATGAAGTCCGGATTGATGGACTGGCTAAAGGAGGGCCGAGTCTCCGTGATGCTGAGGGATCTGCTTGGCGTTCCGGGCTCTGCAGCAGTGGTATGCATGTGGGGGCTGAAGCACAGGGAAAGCTCAGAGTCTTACCTCTCAGGGTGAAAATCGAAGGTCTGGCCTTACCTGGTTGTGTCTGGCAATGTTCTTGTTGGAGGCATTGTTTTGAGAGTGGAGACTATCTTCAGGGTGAAAGCCTAAGACCTTTGGTCGGGCAACGACGGCGTTGGTGCACTGTTCCCTTCTTGGAGACATCGCTTTTGGAGAGTCTGTACTTCAGGTGTTGTCACGATGGTGGTTGTATTGCTGTTGCTAGGTCTAGAAGGCTGTAGCGGGACTTTTATTTCTTAGTTTTCTTTCTCTTTTTTGGTTGTGTGCATTTGTACTGCCATTAGGGTGGGGCATTGTTGCAGAGGCTGGGTGTAATTGGTATCTTTTGATATTAATATATTCCCTTTATCGAAAAAATCACCAGCTGGTGGGGTCTGTCGTCGTGGTGAACAGACAGATGTCATGGGATGGCTTAAGTTGGGGCCGAGTTGGACGCTAGAGGATTCGGGGGAGGGTTTTGGATCAGATAAGATGAACTTCCGGGTGCTTTCCTCAAGAACTTGGCCAAGGCCAGAGGTAGAAGAAGAAAGACACAAAGATGAACTCCGTTCTAGATCTTCTCTATTCCATAATCAACAAGGTTACAAGTTTCTGGATACAAGGTAACTCACGTACGTCCCCGCGATGGGGTGTGCCCCCTCTCCTTATATAGGGGAGAGGGTGGCTTACAGGGGAAGAAACCCTAATGGCATCTTTGAACAGACAAACTACTTTACAAAGATACTTTAATCATAGGTGACGTCGGTATCTTCTTTAATCAGGGAGGCTGATGTCCTCCGGTTGCTTTAGGCGTCACCTTCGTCTTTTACGTCACGGCTTCGTTTAAAGTTACTTTGCTTAGCTCATCTTTGTCTTCTAGCTCCTGAGAGAATCTTTGACCAGCTTCGCGTATACCGGTAATCCGGTATCTTCTTAGCTCATTCCGGCATACCCCTTCTGGGCATACCGGTGCGACTCTCCTTAGCCAAAACGCTTAAGTTCACAGTCCGGATTAAACTGTAAACCGGTATCTTGGTATGCCAAACAATCCGGTTTGGCCTGCCTTTGGCATACCGGGGGTCATCCCCCCAACAGGGTCTAGGTTAGGCCGCCGCCCTCGGGTGATCTAGGTTAGGATGACGCCATCCCTCACCCGGCCACCGCGGGATTGCCCGAGGGCAAAACCCGAGCGGCGGGAATTCCCTCTATTGCGGTTCCGAGACGCGGTCGCGGTGGCCCTCGAGCGGGTGCCATGACGTCAGTCGTGTTCGGAAGTGGACTCATCCGCTTTTTATGGTCCACACCTCGGCGGTGACGTGATCCGAGCGATGGCGCCATCCTCACGGCGGTTCCAATGCGGATTGGACGCGCCCTTGGGACATGGCGGTCGACAGCGAGATGGAACTAGTGTTTTAGTCCATGATGGTGCGAGGATCTTGCATCAATGGTGGAGGCCGTGGGCATCGTTTACCTCGTTGGAGGCGTTATGGGTGGCATTTTCTCGTTCCATATGTTCTCTGGGGAAACCCCAGATTCGGACTTCACAAATCAAATGATGGCGAGGTTTCCGCGTCGTCACCCCATGGGGGCATCATCTTTGGAGACATATACCGGTTGGACTGACAAGTGGATGGCTTTAGTGGCTTGGCATCGGTCTCCGCGTGCTTCTCGCATGGAGACCAATGTGAAGAGGTGACGCATCTACCGCACCAACGACGGTGAGTCACCGCGGCGTGGTGCAACGGGGTCTCGACACCAGGCGCGACTTGATGGACTCGCGTAGGACGGATAAATATAGCCCATATATGCATCTTTTGATGCAGATGACGGGTCTCAACATCCTTTTTTAGAAATAAATTCACCATGTAAAAACTCGAGGTGTTCTGTGTTACCCTCAAATAAATAACAACACTCCATTTTAGCCAATCCAAAGGCCTACAACAATTCATACCGGTGCCAAAAACATGAAAAGTAGGACTCATGTTGGTGGCAAATTTTCGGCACTGCACCAAAAAAAAGAGCATAAATAGTGACGGCGTGTGGGAGGTGGAGGAGAGGAGGCGGTGGCGGTCTCCCTCCTGATGTGGGCACGCGGAAGGTGGAGGAGGAGCCGACGACATCCCTCCTCTTGTGGCGAGTGGGAGGTGCAGGAGTCTTCGACTTCTTATTTTGAGACACTCGTGGGAGGTGTCTTTGATGTTTTTCCTAGTAATTACGGCTACTAGGACTAGGCCCGCTGGGCCTAAACTCTGTCAGAGAATCTAAGCCGTCCTTTGTTTTCTTTGATTGCAATTTTAGCAGAATAATTTGGACTTATTTACAAGTGAATTGGACACACGAGGATACAATTGACGAAATGTTTATCAAAGAAAGGAAATCTTTCTCGAAACCTTTTTTCACTGAGATAGTTATTCTGGCATGCTGACATATATGGAAGTAGAGAAATGTGGCAGTTTTTTAGAACATGAACGCATCCTTTGCTTCCTGGAAGGGTCATTTTGTTCATGAGGTCTCTTTGAATGTGTGAATGTGCATAGAGTCAAGAATAACATGCTAATATCTTTAAATCATGGATTGAAAACTTGTTGTAATTTTTTCCTTTCGTAAATAACCTTTCTGTACAGTTTGGAGAGTTTTAATAAATTGCTATGAGGGTTTTGTTGGGATTCGTAGCATAGAAAACAAAAAATTTCCTACCGCAAGAACGAAAACACAAGCCAAGATCTAATCTAGTAGATGGTAGCAACGAGAAGATCATGAGACTAACCCTCGAAGATTTCCAAAGCCTAACGAGATTAGATCTCGTGGTGGATGTAGTCGATCACTTGCCGCTTGCAAAGCGCGTAGAAGATCTTGACCGCTTGCAAAAGCGCGTAGAAGAACTTGATGGTGCCACAATCGGGCAGCACCTCCGTACTCGGTCACACGTACGGTGTTGATGAAGACGACGTCCTCCTCCCCGTTCCAGCGGGCAGCGCAAGTAGTAGATCCTCCTCGGAATCCCGGAAGCACAACGGCATGGTGGCGGTGGTGGTGGAGAACTCCGGCAGGGCTTCGCCTATGCGCTGCGGGAGTTGTATGTGGAGGAGAGGTAGCTAGGGTTTGGGGAGAGGGGGGCTTGGGCGCCGGCCACAAAGGGGCGGCCAAGGTTGTGGCTTAGGTGGCGGCCCCCTCCCCTTGTCCCTCTTTTTATAGGTGGAACCCCCAAGAGTTAGGCTACAAGTCTTCGAATAAGACTCCAACCCAAAACTTGCCTAAGTTGGGAAACCTACCCAAGGGGGGAATCCCACTCAAGGTGGGACTCCCACCCCTTCCTTGGGGGGGTTGGCCGGCCACCCTTGGGGAGTCCACCTGGGACTCCTCCCCCTTAGGGTTGGCCGGCCATGCAAGGTGGAGTCCCTCCGGGACTCCACTTTCCATGGTGATTTCTTCCGGACTTTTCTAGAACCTTCTAGAACCTGCCATAAATGCATCGGATCGTTTCCAAACTTGGAAAGTGACTTCCTATATATGAATCTTATTCTCCGGGCCATTCCGGACCTCCTCGTGATGTCCTGGATTCCATCCGAGACTTCGAACAAAACTTCGAACTCCATTCCATATTCCATATCTACTTAACGACATCAAACCTTAAGTGTGTCACCCTACGGTTCGTGAACTATGCAGACATGGTTGAGACTTCTCTCCGACCAATAACCAATAGCGGGATCTAGAGATCCATAATGGCTCCCACATATTCAACGACGACTTAGTGATCGATATGAACCATTTACATACGATACCGATTCCCTTTGTCACGCGATATTTTACTTGTCCGAGGTTTGATCATCGGTATCTCTATACCTTGTTCAACCTCCTCTCTGACAAGTACTCTTTACTCGTACCGTGGTATGTGATCTCTTATGAACCATTCATATGCTTGCAAGCTAATCAGATGACATTCCACCGGGAGGGCCCAGAGTATATCTATCCGTCATCGGGATGGACAAATCCCACTCTTGATCCATATGCCTCAACTCATACTTTCCGAATACTTAATCCCACCTTTATAACCACCCATTACGTAGTGGCGTTTGATTTAATCAAAGCATCCTTCCGGTATAAGTGATTTACATGATCTCATGGTCGAAGGACTAGGTAACTATGTATCGAAAGCTTATAGCAAACTGAACTTAATGACGTGATCTTATGCTACGCTTATTTGGGTGTATGTCCATTACATCATTCATCAATGACATAACCTTGTCATTAATAACATCCAATGTTCATGATCATGAAACCTTGATCATCTATTAATCAACAAGCTAGTTATACAAGAGGCTTACTAGGGACTCCTTGTTGTTTACATAACACACATGTATCAATGTTTCGGTTAATACAATTATAGCATGGTATGTAAACATTTATCATAAACACAAAGATATATAATAACCATTTTATTATTGCCTCTTGGGCATATCTCCAACAGTCTCCCATTTGCACTAGAGTCAATAATCTAGTTTACATTTGTAAAGATATAACACCTTGGCCTTCTGGTGCTCTATCATGTTTTGCTCACGGGAGAGGTTTTAGTCAACGGATCTGACACGCTCTGAAACGTATGTATTTTGCAATTCATTTGCGTCTCAACGCATCACTAATTTTCCAAATGAGTCGGCATTAAATATGTTTGGTCTTCTGGTGGAACCTTAATTCCGCGGTCTGAAATATGTCACTAACATTGTCACACACAATATAGCTTCAAAGTTCTGACACTATCGGAACTACACCAAGTTCTCAAAGAACTTTTCAACTTAACATCCTTAGTCATTGTCAAAACAATGACATACTCTGCCTTCGTTTGTAGAATCCGTCACAATATTTAGAACTCTTCTAAATCTAGCATTGTGCTACATTTTAAACAACACTTAGCCTAATTGAGTTTTAAAATTCATTTTTATATGTGACCAAACTAATATCGGTGCAACACTTTACAGCGATTTGTTTGTCATTACCCCATACAAAACTATATATATATCCTTGGTTCTTCTAAAATACTCAAGGATATTCTTACTGTCGTCCAATGATCATCACATGAATCATTCTGGTATATGCTCATAACACTTTTAGAGCACAGGACATCTGATTGTGTACATATTATTTGTGATCTATCACAACTCTTGTTAAAACTTCACATGAAAAGAACACCTTCTTTATATTTTTATATTGAACTACTTCAATATTCATTCTATGTACTTTGACTTAAACTTATTATGTGTTTCAATCTATCTTCATAGATCTTGACACTAAATATGTTTCAGTCCATATCCTTTCATTGAAGCTAATTCTCAATGAAACCTTTTAATCAATTATATAATTTACAATATTTATAATCAACGATATGTCAGCTACATAAAGTATTACAAATATGTCTCAGCTCCCACTTAATTTCTTGCAAATGCAAACATCTTCATCGTTTCTGATGAAATCAAAAACTCTTTGACTATTTCATCCGGTGAAGATTCCAACTCCGCAATACTCACTTCATCCAATTGAAGTTCGTATTCCTATCTAGTATTCTATGGACTAGCAAAACTCTTGGTTGTATCTTGTATACACCTTTAATACACACTTCTGTTAAGTAATTTATTTTGCCATCCTACTAACATATCTCATAAAACAAATATGTAGCGATTACTAGAATAACCCACATAGACTATAAGCATTGCTACGGAAGATCTAATCTTATCGTAGTAAACTCTTTGAACTTTGTCGTAAACAACTTTTCGACAAGTCGAGCTTTTTCAAGGATATTTCATCCAAGTCCATCATTTTCACAGATTCATTTACTTTCAAAAAGTATTCACCTATCTTGGATTTCATGGCGCATAGCCATTTTAATGGAGTCAGGGCCCATCATAACTTCTTTGTATGTAGTTGGTTTATCATTGTTCAAAAACAATCCTTTGTTCACAAATTATTTATTTGATTACAAAGTAAACCAAACCTACAAGGTTCAATAGGTACTTCGATCTCCATGGCTAAAACACTTTGTAGTCATGGGAGCCATGATCGTCGTGGCCGCTTAACCATTTCCGATGCTGCGCTACTCTGATCATTATGCTCAGGTTTATAAACCTTATCAAGTTCTATTGTCCTCCCACTCAAATACTTCGCTAGAAAACAATTTCTTGGAAATAAACAAGTAACTATAACAAACACTTTTGTATTTTTACTTCATAGTGGAAAGAATTCCCAATCAATTCTCTTGGATAACCAACAAAGACATTCATCCGATTTTGGTTGTAAACTTATTTACATATGCTATGCATATCAAAATTTAAGAAAGGACTATTAGGGTTTATACCCATGCCATAACTCGTATGGTGTCATTTCAACGGATCATGATGACGCTCTATTCAGTGTAAAAGCGGTAGTCTCTAAAGCATAATCCATAAAAATATAATGGCTTTATTTCATCATTAATCCAACAAGGTTTGGATACATCTCTCGGATACTCCATCATCATTATGATACTCCAAGAAATGTGAGTTGTATAACAATTTCATAACTCTCTTAGATGTTCGCTAAAAATCGTAATTCAAATATTTCCACCATGATCCAATCATAGATATTTGACTTTTCTATTACGATGATTTCCACTTCATGCTGAAATTTATTTGAATCCATTCAAATGTTTCAAACTTCTTCCTTATCGAATATATCCACATATATA
Source organism: Lolium multiflorum (assembly GCA_030979885.1). NCBI lineage: Eukaryota > Viridiplantae > Streptophyta > Magnoliopsida > Poales > Poaceae > Lolium > Lolium multiflorum. The sequence goes on from CM061748.1 coordinate 99,159,960, forward strand.
TACTCAATTCATTGTTGGAAGTTTTCATGAAGTAGAAGAATCTCCCGCACACAACTATGCCCAGTGAACCACATACATCATCATGTATGTTTCCACTAATTTAGTTGCCCGTTCAACTCTTGGCCTATGAACGGTATTTTAGTCATTCCAATTTAGAAAAGATTTACAAGCGCCAAACGATTCAAAAATCAAATGACTCCAAAAATCTATTTGCATGGAGTTTCTTCATGCATTCCTTTCTAACATGACCTAAATGGCGGTTCCACAAATAAGTGGAATTCAAATCATTTGCCTTATGGCATTTTAGCGTCAGTGTTATGTATGTGTGTTTTACCATTTACAATAACTTATCCATCGTACATGAAGTAATGTCATATTTTGAACAACTCATTGTTTTCATTTGACCAGAGCAAAATAACAATTATTAAGTTCTTTATTATAAATTCTAAGGGCTAGGTAGAATGCCAACGACAAACATAATAACACTTTATTACCTTATCAGTCACTTAGGCCATCGTATTCTTGTATTGCGTTGTATTGTATGACATCTCATACCAACCAATCTGGTACAAATACCCAAGAATTTCATTATGTGACAAAACAAGGAATACATCCATAACATGTATATCATGTATATACACCTGAGCTAGACTTTCTAGTCTTTTCTTTCTTTCTGCCAAAATATCTTTTGTAGTTTATCTTTTAGCTTTCCTCATTCTCAGAAAACACTTCACCTTTAGGTCCATTGGTCAAATATCAATAACCTTGAGGTTCTTACTTTGAAGTTGATCATCATATGACAAGTGTTCCAGATTTCACTATTAGTAACTTTGTAATATGATGAACAATTTCACTCATAATTTTATCCATCTTATCATGACGACTTTTCGAGACCATGTCTGTACATGCTAGGCTCGTAAAGTTTAACCTATTCGCATGTGCAAATCTGGCTTGCACCCGTTGTATGCACACGTAGAATCTATAACACCTGATCATCACGAGATGCTTTGAAACGACGAGTCTTAGCAACGGTGCATACTAAGGACGATCACTTCATGGATATGCAAATATTGTTAGTGCCCCAATAGTTGGAGGATTGAGACGCCCGACGTCTTCAACCTTCGTACATTCCCATAAAACTTATGAGTTTATGTAGTCTCACCAAATTATATTCTATCACCTTGCAATAAGGTCTTAGACATATATCTCATACCTTGCTTATTTCTGAAAACAAAATTTCCAGCTCCTTACTTTAATTTCAAACGGATTTGAACTTCAAGTTTCATGGAGACAAGATGATTTTAGGCACTAATTGAAACCATTGTTCTTTGAATCAACAATGTGAGGTTTACTAAAAGTTTGCAATAGGACTTAATCATTTCTTGATTCTTTAACAATACGGTACCAGTCCGTAAAGTTATTTGTCAGACTTAACAGTATTTCAATCTCAATTATAAGACTAACGCATGATAGTAAACGGATGCCAAATCTACAAATTTAATTCAAAATACTACTCAGACTATGTTCATGATAATTAGTTCAAGTTTTAATCTAATTACTAATGAACTCCCACTTAATACAACATCCCTCATAGTTGTTAAGTGGCACACGATCCACATCCACTACACCAAAACCGATCATCACGTGAGATGATGTAGCTTCAATGGTGAACATCAACATGTTGATCATATCATCCATATGACTCGTGTTCAACCTTTCGGTTTCCGTTGTCCCGAGGCCATGTCTGTACATGCTAGGCTCGTCAAGCAAACCCAAGTATTCCGCGTGTGCAAACATGGCTTACACCCGTTGTATGTGAACGTAGAGTCTATCACATCCGATCATCACGAGATGCTTCGAAACGACGAACTGTAGCAACGGTGCATACGAAGGGAGAACACTTTATTATCTTGATATTAATGTGAGGGATCATCTTATAATGCTACCGTCGCGATCTAAGCAAAATAAGATGCATAAAGGATTAACATCACATGCAATTCATATGTGATATGATATGGCCCTTTAGTCTTTGCGCCTTTGATCTTCATCTCCAAAGCACGGACATGATCTCCATCATCAAAGGGCATGATCTCCATCATCGTCGGCGTAGCGTCAAGGTCCATGGCGCCATCTTCATGGTTGTTCACCGTGTATAGCAACTATTACAACTACTTTGAAATAATACTACAACATGAAATATAAAGACAACCATAAGGCTCCTGCCGGTTGCCACAATACAATAATGATCATCTCATACATATTCATCATCACATCATGGCCATATCACATCACCAAACCCTGCAAAAACAAGTTAGACGTCTCTAATTATGTTTGCATATTTTACGTGGTTTAGGGTTTTCGAGTAAGATCTAATCTACCTACGAACATGAACCACAACGGTGATACTAGTGTTGTCAATAGAAAGAGTAAATTGGATCTTCACTATGGTGGGAGAGACAGACACCCGCAAAGCCACTTATGCAATACAAGTTGCATGTCGAGCGTGGAGCAAGTCTCATGAACGCGGTCATGTAAAGTTAGCCCGGGCCGCTTCATCCCACCATGCCGCAAGATGCAAAGTACACGAACTAAAGACAACAAAGCATCAACGCCCACAAAACAATTGTGTTCTACTCGTGCAACCAATCTATGCATAGACACGGCTCTGATACCACTGATGGGATTCGTAGCATAGAAAACAAAAAATTTCCTACCGCAAGAACGAAAACACAAGCCAAGATCTAATCTAGTAGATGGTAGCAACGAGAAGATCATGAGACTAACCCTCGAAGATTTCCAAAGCCTAACGAGATTAGATCCCGTGGTGGATGTAGTCGATCACTTGCCGCTTGCAAAAGCGCGTAGAAGATCTTGACCGCTTGCAAAAGCGCGTAGAAGAACTTGACGGTGCCACAATCGGGCAGCACCTCCGTACTCGGTCACACGTACGGTGTTGATGAAGACGACGCCCCCCCCCGTTCCAGCGGGCAGCGGAAGTAGTAGATCCTCCTCGGAATCCCGGCAGCACGACGGCGTGGTGGCGGTGGTGGTGGAGAACTCCGGCAGGGCTTCGCCTATGCGCTGCGGGAGTTGTATGTGGAGGAGAGGTAGCTAGGGTTTGGGGAGAGGGGGGCTTGGGCGCCGGCCACAAAGGGGCGGCCAAGGTTGTGGCTTAGGTGGCCGGCCCCTCCCCTTGTCCCTCTTTTTATAGGTGGAACCCCCAAGAGTTAGGCTACAAGTCTTCGAATAAGACCCCAACCCAAAACTTGCCTAAGGTGGGAAACCTACCCAAGGGGGGAATCAACTCAAGGTGGGACTCCCACCCCTTCCTTGGGGGGGTTGGCCGGCCACCCTTGGGGAGTCCACCTGGGACTCCTCCCTCTTAGGGTTGGCCGGCCATGCAAGGTGGAGTCCCTCCGGGACTTCACTTTCCATGGTGATTTCTTCCGGACTTTTCTAGAACCTTCTAGAACTTGCCATAAATGCACCGGATCATTTCCAAACTTGGAAAGTGACTTCCTATATATGAATCTTATTCTTCAGACCATTCCGGACCTCCTCGTGATGTCCTGGATTCCATCCGAGACTTCGAACAAAACTTTGAACTCCATTCCATATTCCATATCTACTTAAACGACATCAAACCTTAAGTGTGTCACCCTACGGTTCGTGAACTATGCAGACATGGTTGAGACTTCTCTCCGACCAATAACCAATAGCGGGATCTAGAGATCCATAATGGCTCCTACATATTCAACGATGACTTAGTGATCGATTGAACCATTTACATACGATACCGATTCCCTTTGTCACGCGATATTTTACTTGTCCGAGGTTTGATCATCGGTATCTCTATACCTTGTTCAACCTCGTCTCCGACAAGTACTCTTTACTCGTACCGTGGTATATGATCTCTTATGAACCATTCATATGCTTGCAAGCTAATCGATGACATTCCACCGAGAGGGCCCAGAGTATATCTATCCGTCATCGGGATGGACAAATCCCACTCTTGATCCATATGCTTCAACTCATACTTTCCGAATACTTAATCCCACCTTTATAACCACCCATTTACGTAGTGGCGTTTGATGTAATCAAAGTATCCTTCCGGTATAAGTGATTTACATGATCTCATGGTCGAATGACTAGGTAACTATGTATCGAAAGCTTATAGCAAACTGAACTTAATGACGTGATCTTATGCTACGCTTATTTGGGTGTATGTCCATTACATCATTCATCAATGACATAACCTTGTCATTAATAACATCTAATGTTCATGATCATGAAACCTTGATCATCTATTAATCTACAAGCTAGTTATACAAGAGGCTTACTAGGGACTCCTTGTTATTTACATAACACACATGTATCAATGTTTCGGTTAATACAATTATAGCATGGTATGTAAACATTTATCATAAACACAAAGATATATAATAACCATTTTATTATTGCCTCTTGGGCATATCTCCAATAGGTTTTGCCCCACAGTTTCTGGTTAAAAAAATCTAAGTCGTCTGTTCATCTAATATCAATCCCTCTTCCATGACAAAGTAAAAGGTACGATAAAAAATCACAAAATTCGCATAGGAATCAGCAACTGCCTCGATTCAGTAATTAGGGGGTATTTGGTAGCCCGGGTTAACTTAGAATCACTACTCTACTCATACATGCTCACCCTAGCCAAGTTGAACTAAGATTTGTCACATGTTTGGTAGTCTACATCGGTTGATCTTGGCCCAGATGAGATGTTGTTTGGTAGCATGAGTATGAATAGATGTAGTTTGAAGAAGATTTGAAAAATGTTGAGACTATATCTAAATATAAAATACATTCAATATAAAATACAGACTTAATTTAGTATTTGAGCAGTTTTCTAAACATTTAGATAACAGTTTTACAAACAAGCTAGAGTTTTGTGGTGTGGCCCTGGCGGTGCCTTGTCGGACCTGGCGGTGGAGGAGCGCGGCGGCGTGCTGCTGGGCGGACGGTGTGGAGTTCGCCGGTATCCACACGGCTTCAGCTCGCCCAGGGTGAGGGAGGAGGCGGCAGGACTCATAGGAGCAAATGAAAAGGAAAGGAGAGAATGAGGGGGTGGGGTTTGACCGGGCTGGTGAGGGTCTGGGGGTGTCTGAGTCGGGCGAGTGGGGCTTTTTGCGGGTTGAGCTTGCCTAGGCCAAGTTGTGAAGCTCGATTTGAACTTCACAACTCGGCTAGGGTGAGAGCTCTTTTTTGTATGAGGTGAGCATAGCTCAGATGAGATGGCTCGGGCCAACAAACACCTACATGTATAAAAATCTCTGTTGAGAGGAATCTCGGGCTTAACCTGGGCTACCAAACACAACCCTAATGTTGTGCGTTTATTATGTTATACGAACTCAATACCTTTGGATTCGTATTCAAAATCAATTTATCGTGATTGTTATATAAAATGTTGCAATGAGAAAGTTGTAGCAGAAAATTATGATTGCAATTCAAAATCAGTTTACATATGGCGTATATTTTTGCAACAAAGGGGCATCTGATCAGAAAATACATGATTATTGGCATTTTCTCTCAGATCATACTCATTACTGTAGTACTTGTTAATTAGAGTGATCTCTCTCTCTCTCTCTCTCTCTCTCTCTCTCTCTCTCTCTCTCTCTCTCTCTCTCAAAACACACTGTTGGCCAATGCGTGGATACTTTTTTCTAGGATAATGAAGTTCTATATTAAAGTATAGTGATTGGGTCAAATCATCATTGTTCATTGAACGTATAAAATGTTTTCTCCGCAACCAAAAGTCCACTCCAATGTTCACGAAAGAAAATAGAAAGCAAAAGTCCACTCTCTAAAAATGTTGAGAAACCAATGCATGTCCTAGGAAAAGAGAGGCACATTGCATAATTTGAGCTAACTGGTAGTACAACTTAAAATACATATATAAAAAAGATTTTATTTTTCTCAAGAAAAAGAATAGTAGAACTTAAAATAAAGAAATTCCCTGGCTTATCAAAACAGATTAACATGACATTAAGTAAGGAATATACCCTACAAGAGTACATGGGGAAGGAAGAACGTGGCAAGAACTCAACAGAAAACCAACTAAACTAAGGAAGGCGAGAATACAAAAGACCTATTTTGTTGTGTCTGAAAAGTGTAAAACTTCATTAGAAATCTTGATCCTAAACTAATCAATAATAGAAGAACATCCTTAAGGAGTGGATGATCTCCATCGCAACCACTCCGGTCTCCAGAACCGCAACAGCATAGCTAGCAGCCAGCTAGCCCGTCCCACTTGCTTTCACAAGTGCCGAATTGCATCTCACATATGACAGTAACAAGCGTATACGAGAGCATGGATAAAGCAGCAACATGTTTAACACTTGTCAGCCCAATCCAAGAAGGAAAAACATATCCTCCTGCTAAATTAAGATCTGAATTAACCAGTACTGCTAGAAGGCCAATAATTCCCAATACACGGTGTGCTGTATGTACAAGTTCAGTGTGCAAAACCAAACATATATATCAAGCAATGGAAGGGGCCATCCTAGACCTAGAGAGGCTTCCCAGCTACCAATCGTCCATTTACATCCACTGTACATTATGATGCCTATGTCTACATCTCACCTTACTACTAATCAAAATGAACATCGGGTTTATTTGCTTCAGATACATAGGTTATCTCAAGCTCAGCTATCCTCGGACCTACCTGGAGCGCAATCTGTACGAAAATTCTAAAGATTTTCCGCGTTCCAAAAACAGACCCGACAATAGCATGGCGACTGCACAAATACTACTACTGTATAGCTAGCAATACATAGCAGCAGGGTAAGTGTACCATGGATCGGTTTTCACTCCGGTATGGTCTGCAGCGCCGGTGCCCACTGCCCGGCCTGGCCTCTGTGCCGGAAGTTGCAGCTGCTCGTCATGCAGAGGAGCTCGGAGACGACGGCGGCGCCACCTTTGCCACCGTCCTCCTGCTCGAGCCGCCGCAGAAGGTCCTCCAGCTGCTTCTTGGTGATCCTGATCTTCACCTCCTTCACCGGCGCTGGCGATTTTTCGACCTCTTCCTCCCCCACCGCGCCCTTCTTGGCGTAATGCGCGGCGGCGGCGGCGCCACGGCCACGCGGTCTGTCGAGGCAGTTGCCCATGTTAAACTAGAACTAGTGGCTAGCTGGGCGATCGATTAGAAGGCCAAGATTCAGCGCGCGGGTTGGCCTTGATCGACGGGTGCTTGTTGCGGGATGGGAAATGGTGGATCTCTTACGAAGGCGACCGAGCTGGGGAGATTTATAGCCGTGGCGTATGGAGGGAGATGAGAGTGGGGGAGAGAAGACTTGGGGGCGCCTGCCTCAGACCGTCTGATGGACACGTGGATGGCTCCGATCGAGTCCAAGTTGCCGTGCCCGGCCACGAGCCGACCAAGGCAGCCATGCCGGTGCGTCCAGATTCGTGCTCTGACGTTCGATGGCACCTGGCGGTGACGGCGAGTGTGAACGGCGGTGAAAGGTTCGATGGCGGGTGGGGCCCTGACGCTCACCTGAAGCGGTAAACGTGGCGTCTGCTGGCGAATTTTCTTGCCCGTCGACTAATACAGGGGCTGTTAATTATCCTAGACCAAGACGATATGGGCTATAAAGCTTTCTTTAGAAGCAACAAAAAAATGCGAGGAAAATGTAGACATCTTGGCAGATAAATCAGACGATGTTGTTATGTGCTGTTTACGACTTCACATGGCTCGTCAACAAAATTAAACATCACTGTAGTAAGAAGAGACAGCTGTTTTCAGTGTGGCTGCTCTGAATCTGTATGTGCGTACGCACAGGACAAGGAGAAACTTCGGCGCCGGTGATTAATCGGAAATTTTAATTCTCGCTCATGTGATCGACCTTTGAGTTGTGCATTTAGTCGTCGATCACCGGCTGCTTGCATATGGGCTCTCTCTCTTTTTCGCCCTCTCCAACTATTATTCGGATGACCTCCAATCATTCAGAGCACATCGCCAACCGAACAAATGATTAGCCGCGTATATTCCCTTCACGATGGCGGATGTATGTGTACATGTTGACCTGGTATAAATCACCTTAAACAACTAACATCTTCTAGACTGATTTTTTTGTTCCCATATAGAAATGGTGTAGGCGATCTTAAACAATTGTGGCAACTACAGTACGTAGTTTATCGATGAAGTGCTCAAGCGCTCTGGTTTGTAGGTCGAACAAACGATCATTAATACTGCTTACAGTTGCACCAGATCGAGCACCAGCAGCAGAAAATCATTCGATCTGTGGGTCAACAATTTCAGTCGGTTGGGCATATATTCCGAGCTGGTCCGGCCACCTGATTAAATGATGAGTTCCGGTTTGGTCCAAAGACTGCGTGTGTCTTGGCCCCAAATCGTCTCCGATCAACCGGCCGGACGTTCGCCGTGGCCGGTGCACCGTTGCCGTCGCCGCCGAGGCACAGCCTGGCTGGCTTACCGCCCGCGGAGTGGAGGCAGAGCCAATCAGGCAAACCAACCGATGGAATTCGTTTGACTTGCTGCGACCACAACTAACTGCATTGCACTATTTTATCCGACTAAACAAATTCTAGAACGCAGCTCTCCTCTACGTATTGTGGTGGGCTATCTCCGTTGTCGAAACCGCAGCTCAATTGTTTTCTCACGAGGACAAAGAATGCGGCTCCAGGTGCACCTACATAGGAATTTCTATTTGTGCTGCTGCTCTCTGCTGCTGTAATGTAATATGCAGAGCAGCGAAGGTGACATTGGCATGGGAACAGAATAAGACTGCTATATAAGAAAAAAATATAGGCTCACAAAATGGAATATTGTTTGCCGGCCTAAAGATCAAGGTGGCTTAGGCATTGAGGTACTTGAACTCAAAAACAAATGCTTACTAAGTAAATGGTTATTTAAATTGCTTAATGAGGAAGGGGTGTGGCAGGAATTGTTAAACAATAAATATTTAAGGCATAAAACTTTATCGGCAGTACAACCCAAACCCACAGATTCTTCTTTCTGGAAGGGCCTAATGAGTTTGAAGGAAGAGTTTTTTAATAGAGGCTTTTTTAAAATTGGAAATGGTATGAATATTCGTTTCTGGGAGGATGTTTGGCTAGGGAAAACCCCTCTGGCACATCAATATCCGTCATTATATAATATTGTGCGTCACAAAAATGTAACGGTAGCTCATGTGTTAGCCCAAACCCCACTGAACATTAGTTTCAGACGGGCGTTATTGGGAAACAGATGGACTTCATGGTTGCAGTTATGCCGAAAACTAATGACGGTAAATCTTAATGATGAACATGATCGTTTTGTTTGGGAATTGACATCTAATAGTAAATTTACGGTAAAATCTATGTATGAAGATCTTATGAGTGATCATACCCCATACTTGAGAAAATATTTGTGGAAAGTTAAAGTCCCCTTAAAAATACGAATATTTATGTGGTTCCTTAGTAACAAGGTTTTATTAACTAAAGATAATTTAGCTAAACGGAATTGGAATGGATGTATGAAGTGTGTTTTCTGTGGAGAACAGGAACTGTTAAACACCTTTTCATTGAGTGTCCATTAGCTAAACTTCTTTGGCGTACAGTTAATTTCACTTTCAATCTTCCACCTCCAACCAATATTACAAATTTGTTTGGAAATTGGCTAAATGGGGTAGATAGACAGTCTAAAGCTTTTATCCGTGTTGGGGTATCTGCTTTATGTTGGTCTATTTGGAGGGTAAGAAATGATATTATATTTAACAGAAAAAAATCTTTTCACTACTTGCAGGTCATTCATATGATGGATCACTGGATTCAGCTATGGGCTCTCCTTTCGCCGGAGGGACTACGGGATGCCATGGCTTCTGGATGCACAGGGCTCCTGACGGTCGCTCAGGATATCTTGTGCCAGGCTGGCTGGCGACATACTAGGAGGCTACCATGATGTCTACTTTTATGACGTCCTTTTGGTTTCGCTGGTTGATTTTTGTATCAACTTGTACGCGATGATTGAGATACGAATTATGTAAGACTTTTATACTATTTTTAATAAAAAGCCGTGTGCATCATCATGATGCAGAAGCCGAGGTTAAACTGCCCATTTCGAAAGAAAAAAATACGCGTGTGTGTTTGCATTTGCGTAGCTTGCAGGGCGAAACTAGAACCTCGAGCTAGAGAAGCATCACAATAATTATATGTGTCTATTTAAATTTTATCAGTAAAAAATTAAAGCATATGTGAAGGTGATTATTGTGTCAAATAATGTATACATATATATTGCCCTAAAATTTCTTCCAACATTTCTAGGTTCCAATTCACCAATGATGATATGTCAGACTATGTCAACTCTGTTAAGCTTCATGCACTAACCAACAATTTCAGTAGACTGATCTGATAGAAAGTGGCTAGGAAATCCATTCTATTCGGTTTATATTCACTTTCATTATCTATAGGAATGTAGATGAATCGAATGCACTCTGTCGTTCACCGTACGCACTGGCTATATAACTTTATATTGTTGTTTTGAATATGCCTAAAAAAATTAAGCATAAGCAACCGAAAGAACAGATAAAAAAAGTACACTAAAGAAAGCACTTCATACACTATCAAAAAGCGCTATGCCTCGTGCCGGTTTTGTTCCAAGGTAAAGACTACATGTTCAAAAGCGGAAAGCAGACCGAGAACAACAAACACATTGTTGTAGGTAACGGACTTCATAAACATTGATTTCAATGTTGCATGCGTGCATTTAAAAGTGCTACAAAGTCATGATTTTTTTCGTTGTGTACGCACATGCAAAATGTTGTAATGTTGCTATAAAGAGTTCATCCAATGTTACATACGTGTTTCTATAATTTTGGTTTCATCGGGCATGGATGTTGCATGCGGTGATTTTTGTGCAAATGGCAACACCATTTTTTTTTTGTCGTGTTGATGCAACAAACGAGGATTTGTTGCATACGTTTTTTTTTCTACAAGGTAGTGTTCTAATTTTTGTGAACATTCTACTAGGCCTACTTTCTACACATTCTTTACATATTCATGAAAAATATCGTTGCAAAGAATGTTGCATTATGGAAAAAAAAATCTTGCTGGAAATCAACATGTTCAATATCTACATGAAAAAAATCATCAAAGATTGTTGCAGAAAATCTAAAAATATTGCACTAAAACCACGAACTTAACATCTTCCTACAAATATATTGTGGTGGTATGTTGCAAAAGTATGTTTTCCACGGACGTTCTTTGTTGTGAATGATATATGGTCCAAATATATATGTTACTATTATTAAATTGCAACCAATGGTGATGGCACATCGGCCCATTTCATCGATCGCTAAAAAATATCACTCTATGTGCCGTCTATACATGATGTGGGAAAAAACATAACGAAATCGTTACAAAAAGACCGATCTTTACAAAGAGAAGACAACTCGCTCAGCACGCGACAGGTGGCGCGCTGTGGTGCTAGAATTATTTTGGAAAGTGGTCTCCCTGCTCGCCATGTATCGCAATAGGAAGAAAGCTGGAGATGAGGGAGAGAGAAGGACATAGGAGGGTGGGTTGTCTTAGCTTTTTCCCTTTATTTTCCAAATTTATTTTTTTAAAATGAAATATCTTGAGAACCGTAATTCCAAATTACAAACTTTTTCACTTTTGAGATCCTCGCGTCGAGATCTTCAAAACTAGATCTCATGTTGATAGGTTTCAGAATACTATTTTAGGTACTTCCAATACTAGTATGCTTGTACTCTTGGTGTGTACCTAACTGTACTGTTGCTTCAACTTATAATTACTTTTTTTTTGTGTGTAGTTGATTCAGTTTTTCTCTTTGTTCAATAATTGTACTTCCTCGTATGCGCTACTATACCTGTACTTCTGTAATTGTATTTGCTTGTGTGCGTAAGTGTACTTCTGTACCAGTACATGCTCGTGTGCGCGACTGAACTTATGTACCTGTACTTGCTCGTGTGCGCGACTATATTTTTATACCTCCAATTGCTTGTGTGCGCGGATGTATCTGTACTTGCTCGTGTGGGTGACTGTACTTCTGTACATGTACTTGCTCGTGTGCATGACTGTACTTTTGTACCTGTATTTGCTCGTGTTCGCGACTGTACTTATGTACATTTACTTGCTGGTGCACGTGACTGTACTTCTGTACTTGCTCGTTGTCGCGATTGTACCTATACTTACTCTTGTGCATGACTGTACTTATGTACATGTACTTGCTCGTGCGCGCGGCCAGAGGTACGTGGATGGATGTACGTGCGCGGCCGGACATACGCGGTTGTACGCACGCGGCCGGACGTATGCGGTTGTACACGTGTGAACATAAGAAGTAGAGCTTCTCTCATTACTACTTGCGCGGGTGGACGTGTCACGCTAGACTGACACGTGTCAACCTTATGTATGTTATGCGGGACAAAGTTTCTCTTCGCGAAGTTCGGTCTCCAGCTAGTTGAAAGGATCGTATGCCGCACCTAGAGGGGGGGGGTGAATAGGTGCTAACCAATTTTTAGTTCTTTTTCAATTTAGGCTTGACACAAAGGTAAATTCTCTAGATATGCAACTATGTGAATTTCCCTATATGACAAGGTCAACGACTAAGCAAGATATGGCTACGCAATATATAGAGGAGATAAAGGATAGAGGTAACCGAGAGTGGAGCACACGGAGACACGGAGTTGATTCCCGTAGTTCCCTTCCTTTGCAAGAAGGTACGTCTACGTTCGGAGGAGTGTGGTCGCTACGAAAGCAGACCAATAGTCACGAAGACTTCACTCAGGTCTCCTGTGAGCAACGCCACGAAGGCCTAGCCCACTTCCACTAAGGGATTTCCTCGAGGCGGAAACCGGGCCTTTACAAGGTTCTTGGGGCACACATCCACAACCAAATTGGAGGCTCCCAAATCTGTAACAACACAACAATCAACAACAATACATCAACAACAAACAACTAGGGATCCAAATAGGAACACTAGCAAAGGGTCCCTCAAGCATATGAGGGGAAATGAAAATCGCTTCGGTGAGGAGATCGGTGTCTTCTCCTTCGAATCTCCAAAGATCAAGAGCTTTGGTTGGGTGAGGAGGAGATCTTGCAAATCTTGTGTTCTTGGAGTGGCTCTAATGGTGGTGAGGCTTGGCAGATTTTTGGTCAATGATTGAGCAAGGAGCAAGGTAGAAGAAGGGGTATAAATACCCCCCCCAAAAAAAATCTAGCCATTGGAGACTTCCGAGGGCCGGATAATCCGGCCTAAGTAGGGCCGGATAATCCGCCCCACCAAAAATCCGGCCCTGGGGAAAATTCGGCCAAATGTCCGGCCCATGTCCAGGGATGTACTGACCCGCGTCGCCTCTGGTCCTTAGCCGAATTTTGGGGGGCCGGATATTTCGAAAATATAGGGCCCGGATTATCCGGCCTTGGGGAAAATCCGGCCAAATGTCCGGCAAATAATCCGGCCCTTGTACTGAGCCACATCGCCCCGAGTCCTTAGCCAAATTTTGGGGGCCAGATATTTTGCAAATATCCGGCCCAGATTATCCGGCCTGGTGAATCTTTTCTGCTTTCTTTTGACTCGTTTTTCCACACAAGTCACTCATATACATGTATCTATATAATTCCTGCACCACTTCATCAACCATTAGTGTATCACATGAATTGACATCAAACACACAAAACACATTGTGAGAGATGTTGTTTCAATCTCCCCCTTTTTGGTGTTTGATGACAATACACGGATTTGCAAGGAAATCATAATAGAAAGCAAACATGTTGGCAAAACATAGAGGCATACAAGTAATTTGCATTTGAATACAAATACACAATCATATAGGTGTGAGGTGCCTCAACACAAGAGATATCCAACATGAGCTCGAACAAGAGACATAGACATATATAGAGTTGAGACATGGTGATAGAGATCATACCCATATGGAGATATATAATACCGGAGATATAATATCACACACCATATAATAAACCTTGGTCTCAACATATAGAAATCCGAAATCCTTAACATGATGTCTCACAACCACATATAGCACGTAGTTTTGAACGAACAAACCAACAAGCCAAATAGTTCAAATAAACGACATAAAGGAGGACACAAGCAATAAAAGAATGATAAACGCATATGCTTGTGCCCTAACCACCATGCAAATCCCGTAGATAGAACCTAATAGAACACTTCTCCCCCTTTGGCATCGAGACGCCAAAAAGGGAAAAGCGCGATGCTACTCGCCCCAAGGAGATCACTCGGAGCCCTCTTCATCTTCGGTCTGGTACTCCTCTTCCGCTTCCTCTTCCTCTTCATCTTCAGTGTCAGCGGCAGGAGGAGAGCTGCGAGTGTAGTTGGCCCTCTGAATGCAATCCTCAATATCATTCCATGGAACCTGTGACGAGTGCCACCCACTGTAACCTGGGTGAACTGGAGGCTGAGGCGGAGGACCTTGCTCACCACTGAGCTTGTGAAGAATAACCGCCTGAGTATGCTGAATCTCAGAACGCTGACGGCTGGCCTCAAAGTTCTCCTTATGGATCTCAATGTTCATGCACAGGATGTTGCGCTGAAACCAGCTAAGCTTCTTCACATGCTTCTTCATCATAGGAATATCAGCATGACGAGCAGGGGCAAAGCCACTAGAGCGGGCATCTCCCATAAAGGAGTCAGAAGCAGGAGCAGCATGGGGAACTGGCTTCTTCTTGTAGGCCTTCTTGACAGAGTGGGTCTCCTTTGGGAATCTACCCAAGTCTTCAGTAAGATTAGCCGTGTTGTTGATGAGAAGCTGGATATAAGGAGCATAGGGCATGGTGGTCCGGGTGACCATGGTGTCATGCATCTCATTGAAAATGAAGTCCATAATGTCAAGGGTGAAGTCTAATTTCTCAGTAGGATCACGAGCAACCTTATAGCCGAGGTGCATAAGATCCACAAGAGCTCCACGGATTGCATCATTGTTTCCACCACTTGGAGCAATGGTGGCTCGAAAGAAACGGAGCAGCTGGCCGTAGATAGGAAGAAGCCCCTTGGCAGCACCAACAACTCCAAATGAATCATAGAGATTATAGAGCACATTCTTGTAAGGCTTCTGGGGGCCATGAAGGCGGTGACTGCCTCCCATGGGAACACCAAGAATCGAAACAAAGCGGTGCAAGGTAGCCTCACAATGGGTGGAGCCAGTCATCCATTCCATAGTGCACTCTGCATCTTTCTTGAAATCAAGTGTAGCATAGAATTGCTTGATCAAGGCTGGACTATAGTTACACTGTATCCTCATCAGATCCTGCAGACCCATCCTGCCGGTGACCCATATGGCATCCTCAAAGTGATTGTTTTCAGCAAGAAGATCCATATTGATTGCTTGCATTGGCCTCACTTTCTTCATGGGTTCATAGATGTCCTTGAAAATGAACTCATGCTCCAAACACCAGAAGCGCATGTCTTCTATCTCATCATCCCTCTGAACATCTTCGTACCAGTTCTTCTGTCGGATAGAGGCATAAGTGACACCATCCATAGTCTTGTAGTTCTCCCTAGGTTCCTTGTTCTTCCTCCTACTAGTGGTGGACTTGCGAGGAGCATTTGAAGCAAATTCATCACTTGACCGGTTCTGTCTTGGGCGTCTCCGAGTACCCCGAGAACCACTACCTGTGAGAAGCAAAGACGGATAGCAAAGAGAAGATAATGCTCATAAGTCATGTAAGATACAGTAATGTACTCTAGAAACATACTATGAGTTGGTACAAGTCTAGACATGATAGATTGAATCAAACTGCACTAGCGATGAAGCTCCAGGCCGGATAATCCGTTGTCCCCGAGGGGCGGATAATCCGGCTAGCGCGGGGGCCGGATAATCCGGCCCTGCGGATCTGCAGAAATCGACAATCAAAAACTTGTCTATGACCAGATCGGCCTCATAGCATGCAAGAGGAGTATACTACACAAGGTTTGGAACAACTAGACAACATCTCCACCAAGAAAATAGCACGTATAAAACACAACACCTAGGGTTAGGGATTGTGATCCATACCCACATCCATTGGAGGAGCCGCTTGGAGGAGATGAGAGCTAGGGAGGAGGAGCACCCGATCCACCCAAAAACTCTGGGAGGGAGCGGACGGGGTGGCTCCGGCGAGGAGGAGGAGCTCCGGCGAGTTGAGGGCAGAGAGAGAGAGGCGCGTGGGGGATTTGGTTCTGGAACCGTTCACCCCACGGCCTCCCCTCATAACACGTCGAAACCTGCCCAGGCCGGATAATACGGCCCTAAGTTAGGGCGGATAATCCAGCCGGGCCGGATTTTCCGGGTCGCCCAAGGGCCGGATTATCCGGTTTTCTGGACAATTCCAGAACACCGGAAATCCTGCCTATCTTTTGTTGGTTATTTGCATAAGCCCATTTGTGGTGCAATGAAGTATCACAACACATATAAGATGCATATTGACCAATAAGATGGGGCAACCTAGATCATCCGACCGAAATTCCTCAAACTCCAAGTTTTTACCAAAACATGACATATGAGCAAGATGGAAATGTCTTATAGATGAGTGTAGGCTTGGGTTTAGAAAGCTCAAACTGTTAATGGTACATCATCACTCAAGTTTGCAAGATACGAGTGAATAAGGCCAAACTAGAGTGATTTCCCATAAGAACAAGGAGTTGTCAAATAAAAGACAAGAAGATCCAAATAACTCCAACTCTTCACAAAGAAGAGTGTGGTGGCCTAGGCCACCATATATGAGTGTTATGGCATGGCACCGCGAAGATATATCTTGGGCCCAAAACCACTACTCATCATTGAAGCTCACATATCATCATATGATATAAAGAGAATGATTTCTTTAATGTTGGCATTATGGGGGGAGGGATAGCTCAATAATTTAAACCGCACTCCCCTATCTCCATGCCCACATCTAAACCAAATAAAGTTTTGAGACAAAGGTGTGTTTGCAAGATGGTCAAGCTATACTCCTTGAATCAATGATATTTAGCTCATTCCTCAAATAGCAAAACCTTGCTTCATCAAGAGGCTTCGTGAATATATCGGCAAGTTGGTCTTTGGTAGGAACATAGATAAGCTCAATATCACCACGGGCAACATGATCCCTAATAAAATGATTCCGGATCTCAATATGCTTCGTTCTTGAATGTTGCACCGGATTATAGGCAATCTTGATAGCACTTTCATTGTCACATAATAGAGGCACTTTGTCACAAATGACACCGTATTCCTTTAAAGTTTGCCTCATCCATAACAATTGAGTGCATCCACTTGCGACGGCAACATATTCGGCTTCGGCGGTGGAGAGAGATATACAATTTTGCTTCTTAGAAGACCAACACACCAAGGACCTACCAAGGAATTGGCAAGCCCGGAGGTTGATTTCCTATCATCCTTGTCTCCCGCCCAATCCGCATCGGTGTATCCATTGAGAATAAAACTTGAGCCTTTAGGATACCAAATACCATATCTTGGGGTATCAACTAAATATCGAAAGATTCTTTTGAGAGCCATCATGTGACTCTCCTTAGGAGAAGCTTGATACCTTGCACACACACCAACACTCAACACTATGTCCGGTCTAGATGCACAAAGGTAAAGCAAGGATCCAATCATGGAGCGATATACCTTTTGATCCACCTCTTTACCATTGGGATCTAGTGCAAGATGACTTTTAGTAGCCATAGGAGTGGCTACACCCTTCATCTCGGTCATCTTGAACCTCTTGAGCATGTCTTGGAGATATTTTGCTTGATTGATGAAAGTCCCTTCACTTGTTTGCTTGATCTCAAAACCAAGAAAGAACTTCATCTCTCCCATCATAGACATCTCAAACCTATCGGTCATAAGCTTTGAAAATTCATCATTGAAAGCTTTGTTAGTAGAGCCAAAGATAATATCATCAACATATAATTGGCAAACGAAAAGCTCCCCATTAACCCTCTTAGTAAAAAGAGTGGGATCGATTAGCCCAACATCAAACCCACGGTCTATCAACAATTCTTTAAGGTGCTCATACCAAGCTCTAGGAGCTTGTTTGAGACCATAAAGTGCTTTATCAAGCTTATAGACATGGTTAGGAAAGTTGAGATCCTCAAACCCCGGGGGTTGCTTAACATAAACCTCTTCATGCAAAGGACCATTAAGAAATGCACTTTTCACATCCATTTGTTGTAACTTAAAGTTATGATGCGATGCATAAGCAAGAAGGATACGGATGGACTCAAGGCGAGCCACGGGAGCATAAGTTTCTCCAAAGTCAATTCCTTCAACTTGAGAGAAACCTTGAACCACCAATCTTGCCTTGTTCCTCACAACATTTCCAAACTCATCTTGCTTGCTCTTGAATATCCATTTAGTGCCTATAACATTGTGACACTCCTTTGGCTTCTCTACTAAGGTCCACACTTTTTTGCGCTTGAAGTTGTTGAGTTCCTTGTGCATAGCTTCCACCCAATCCGAATCTTCAAGGGCTTCAAACACTTTATTGGGTTCCACTAAGGAGATATAAGCATGATGATTGCTAAAATTAGCCAATTGCCTTCTTGTGGAAACCTTTGCTCGAACGTCACCAAGGACCTTGTCATGTGTGTGTCCACGAATTTCAAGGGTCATTTCTCTTCTTGCTAGACGACGGGCCTCGATCTCCTCCTTAGTTCTTCTAGGCCTTGGAGGTTGATGTCTACGGGTGCTTCTATTCTTGTAGACAGTGTTGGGCCTCCAAGAGCAGAGGTTTGTAGAACAGCAGCAAGTTTTCCCTTAAGTGGATCACCCAAGGTTTATCGAACTCAGGGAGGAAGAGGTCAAAGATATCCCTCTCATGCAACCCTGCAACCACAAAGCAAGAAGTTGTTACCCTCCAAAACCCACCGACGGGCAATGGCTAAGCAACACGAAGAGCCGGGAGGCTCCCAAGGCCGCTTAGTGGACCCTGGCACCTCGCGTCGTCCCGCAAATCTTCCACCACGTCCTGGCGGTTGCTAGGGCGTGCCACCCGACCTAGACCCGATCAGAAGGTGTTAGAGTGCTTCGATTGTTCCTGCATGGTAGACACGTAAACATTAAATACGAGCCCTATCGGCTCTCACCTGTGGATCGGCTCAAAGAGCCGATCGCCCCATGGTTCACGTTGGATTTACAATGACATGGGGATCCTGCTTGATCAAAACAAAGCTAAAGCGATCCACGACAGTTTAGGGTTTTCACCGCATAACCGGAACGTCCTACGTGTGATCGGGCCTAGCAGCTACGGAAGATGATGCAAACCACCCCTACGAGAGGCCTAAAAACCAACATAACGTTGATTCCCGGAACATCCCTTGCAGGGACGGTGAACAACACCTAACGCACTACCGGATCGTCCGACCCCAGCATAAGGCCTAACTATGCGATATTAAACTAATCCTGAGAGCAAGGAGCAACTATAACGGATCGGATCTACTAAGTAACGAACAAGCAAGATGCTGCCCTTACACCCGGATAGGGTAAGGGCAGCTAGGTGTCGAGGGACGGCATTGCCACGCAGATATGCACGCGAAAGCATCAATGCAGGCCCCTAAACACCTAAGGATAAATAGTACTGCTCGCCATCAACAACGCTTCAGCACGAGCAGTACAAGGTAGACGAATAAACGTATACTTCCTAGATCGCTAGATGCGATCTAGGCAGCATGGTGCTTACCCGGAGAAACCCTCGAAGAAAGGGGTGGCGATGCGCCTGATTTGTGTTGGTTGAACGATGATTGTCCTCCTTTTCCGATAACCCTAGATACATATTTATAGTCCAAGGGACTTTCTAATTGAGGCGTGCACCTAACCGTGCACGAGCGACTCTATCTTTTAATCTAAATACGATACGATCTACTATATTACAAATACACGGGCATCTAAGCCCAAACTCTTAGCGCAAGGCCGCTTCGAAGATGCTCCACGTGTACGTCCTTCAAGCCCATCTCCACTTACGGCCCATCTCCTGATTTGGCCAAAATCGGGTGGTAACACATGCCCCCCTGGTTTTGATAATGATAATTGCAAAACCATCTCTCCTTCGAAGGGTCATGTCGTAGCAGAACCGTCGCAGTTTTCTTCATGATGACGTCTTGCCTTCTCAACTTCCCTGCACGATTTGACGGTTCTGGCACCACGTCCTTGGGAACTGCTTAGGCATTAAACCACTATATCCCCCCTTTTATTTGTCTATGCCAGACGGTTCGCCACTTCATCCCCTTGCTCTGTTCTGCCCACCAGCACCAAAAAACCCTCTTCCACTGCAGCAATGTCTTCTTCTTCCTCTACCTCCTCAGGTCTCTCCCTCCGAGCTTCGCCGAAGAATGAAGACGACCCCCACTCCGGGGCGAACCCCATCTCCTCCAACAAGAAGGAAGAACATGCCGACGAAGCGCCAGGCACCCGCCGACGAAGCGCTCCCGCATGTGGGCGGACAGCGAGGACGATGATGATGACGAGGAAGGAGAAGAAGAGGAGGAAGATGATTCCTCCTCTTCCGCTGGATATCCGCCGACAAAGCGTTTCCGCACTTGGGCGGACAGTGAGAATGATGATGATGACGAGGAAGAAGAGGCTCCAGCTGAAGACCTGGGTAGCAGCGACGAGGAAGTCTCCGGAAGCCGTCGACGGCGGCTCCGGCGCCGACGATGAGGCCAGCGACGATTAGCTCTGTAGGATTAGTAGTCCCTGAGCAATCGGCTCTTCTTTTGTTCTTCCTTTCTTGAGCAATCGGCTCTTCATTGTAAAGATCCTCTCTTATTAATGAAGAAAATTTCTCTCAATCACCTTTGCTTTCTTGTCAATTTGGCCGATTGTTCAATGAAGTCATTGCTCAAAAAGCCGATGGCAAAGCATCGGCCTGCATTCCAAACGCGATTCCAGGCGAGACGGCTGCCTTTCCACGGTCAAACAGATACAAACCACGTTCAGATGTTCAGAATATCCTTCAGTCTCTAGAGTCGATGACCGTGCATCGGCTATATTTTTCTCATTATATATATATATATTTTTTTATTTTTTACCGGCCGATTTCATACAATCGGCCCCCATTTAATTTTTTACTAGCCGATTTGTGTATCGGCCTCCATATCTTTACTGTCCATCATCCCACATACTTGGGAAATACTTCTTGAGATGCTGGCCGTTGACGGCTACTGGGAACTTCACGCCATCCAACATCTCGAGCATGTACGCATTCCCCTTCAGAACTTGGACAACTTTATACGGGCCATGCCAATTCGGAGACCATTTACCATACTCTTTATCCCTCGTCCCCAATGGCAATACAGCTTCCCATACCAAATCATCAACTTGGAATTCTTTTGGCTTCACCTTCTTATTATATGCCCGAGCTACCTTGGCTTTGTTCTCCTTGATCTTCTCGAGTGACCATAGCCTAAGCTCCGTCGCATCCTCAATGCTGTCACTTATCAGGGCTGCATATTCTTCAGCAGTTAGATCATTCTGAAACGTGACCCGCCTTGACCCTGCCTTGACTTCCCAGGGTAACACAGCTTCTTGTCCATAGACCAGCTGGTACGGGGTGGTTTTGATTGCTCCATGACACGACATACGGTAAGCCCACAACGCCTCTGACAACACCTCATGCCATCGTTTAGGGTGCTCGTCGATTTTCCTCTTGATCAGCTTGATCAAGCTTTTGTTGGATGCTTCGCCTGCCCGTTTGCTTGAGCATAATATGGAGACGATCGGATTAACTTGATCCCCATGTCATCGCAGAACTCTTTCATCTCTTTCGAAACGAAGACCGAACCTCCATCGGTCGTAATAGTTTGGGGGATCCCGAACCTATGAATGACATGTTCCAATACGAACTTGATAACGTCTTCCGACGCTACTTTCTTCATAGGGACCGCTTCCACCCATTTCGTGAAGTAATCTGTAATGGCCAGAACCCATCTATGGCCCTTGCTCGATGAAGGATGAATTTCTCCGATCATATCCATACCCCATCCTCGGAATGGCCAAGGCTTGATGATAGGATTCATTGCTGATGCAGGCACCATCTGAATGCTCCCAAACTTCTGACATGCTTGACAACCTTTATAATACTGGAAGCAATCTTCAAGCATGGTAGGTGATACGTCTCCAACGTATCGATAATTTCTTATGTTCCATGCTACTTTATTGATGATATCTACATGTTTTATGCACACTTTATGTCATATTCGTGCATTTTCTGGAACTAACCTATTAACAAGATGCCAAGCCGTCCTGTTTTCCGCTGTTTTTGGTTTCGAAATCCTAGTAACGAAATATTCTCGAATTGGACGAAATCAACGCCTGGTTCCTATTTTGCCCGGAAGCATCCAGAACACCCGAGAGTCGCCAGAGGAGGGCCCTGTGGGCCCAGATGATAGGTGGCGCGGCCGGGCCCGGCCGCGCCAGCCTATGGTGTCGTCGCCCTTCGACCTTCTGACGCTGCCCTTTCGCTATATAAAGCCCCTGCATCGAAAACCCTTACGGAAGAAGCCACGGACGCGAAACCTTCCGAGCCGCGCCATCGCGAAGCCAAGATCCGGGGAAGAGTCTCTGTCCGGCACCCCGCCGGACGGGGAAGTGCCCCGGAAGGCTTCTCCATCGACACCGCTGCCATCTCCACCGCCATCTTCATCACCGCTGCTCCCATGAAGAGGGAGTAGTTCTCCATCGAGGCTCGGGGCTGTACCGGTAGCTATGTGGTTCATCTCTCTCCTATGTGCTTCAATACAATAATCTCATGAGCTGCCTTACATGATTGAGATTCATATGATGATGCTTGTAATCTAGATGTCATTATGCTAGTCAAGTGAGTTTTACTTATGTGATCTCCGGAGACTCCTTGTCCCACGTGTGTAAAGGTGACAGTGTGTGCACCGTGTGGGTCTCTTAGGCTATATTTCACAGAATACTTATTCACTGTTATGAATGGCGTAGTGAAGTGCTTATTTATATCTCTTTATGATTGCAATGTGTTTTGTATCACAATTTATCTATGTGCTACTCTAGCAATGTTATTAAAGTAGTTTTATTCCTCCTGCACGATGTAATGGTGACAGTGTGTGCATCCGTGTTAGTACTTGGTTTATGCTATGATCATGATCTCTTGTAGATTGCGAAGTTAACTATTGCTATGATAGTATTGATGTGTATTATTCCTCCTACATAAGCATGAAGGTGACAGTGTGCATGCTACGTTAGTACTTGGTTTAGTCGTATTGATCTATCTTACACTCTAAGGTTATTTAAATATGAACATTGAATTGTGGAGCTTGTTAACTCCGGCATTGAGGGTTCGTGTAATCCTACGCAATGTGTTCATCATCCAACAAGAGAGTGTAGAGTATGCATTTATCTATTCTGTTATGTGATCAAAGTTGAGAGTGTCCACTAGTGAAAGTCTAATCCCTAGGCCTTGTTCCTAAATATCGCTATCGCTGCTTGTTTACTGTTTATGCGTTACTACTGCTGCGTTACTACTGCATGTTTACTTCCTACAATATTACTACCATCAACCGCACGCCAGCGAGCTATTTTCTGGCGCCGCTACTGCTCATATTCATTCATACCACTTGTATTTCACTATCTCTTCGCCGAACTAGTACACCTATTAGGTGTGTTGGGGACACAAGAGACTTCTTGCTTTGTGGTTGCAGTGGTTGCATGAGAGGGATATCTTTGACCTCTTCCTCCCCGAGTTCGATAAACCTTGGGTAATCCACTTAAGGGAAACTTCGCTGTTCTACAAACCTCTGCTCTTGGAGGCCCAACACTGTCTACAAGAATAGAAGCACCGTAGACATCAAGCACTTTTCCGGCGCCGTTGCCGGGAGGAAAGGTAAAAGGCACTCATACTCCGGTTCCAGTACAGTACTTTTATGGCGCCATTGTGTGTGTACTCGAAGCTATTTCCTTTAGACTCTGCAATTGCGACATTTGGTTTCTTGTTTACACTAGTTAGGCATAATGGACAACAATGACCTTTTTATTCTATTTCCTGATTTAAGACATGGATGGTTTGATGCGAAAATTAAAAACCCATGGAACATATTAATATGAATGCTTTGAACACTATTGTTGCCAATGCTATGGAAAATTCTAAGCTTGGGGAAGCTGGCTTTGATGAGCATGATATTTTTAGTCCCCCAAGCATTGAGGAGAAAATTTACTTTGATGATACTTTGCCTCCCATTTACGATGATTATAATGATAGTAGTCTTTTGTTACCACCTGTTATGGAGGATAAAATTGATTATGATTACAATATACCTCCTATATTTGATAGCTACTTTGTTGAATTTGCTCCCACTACAATTAATAAGAATGACTATGCTTATGTTGGGAGTAGTAATTATTTTATGCATGAGACTCATGATAAGAATGCTTTATGTGATAGTTATATTGTTGAGTTTGCTCATGTTGCTACTGAAAGTTATTATGAGAGAGGAAAATATGGTTGTAAAAATTTTCATGTTACTAAAACACCTCTCTATGTGCTGAATTTTTGAAGCTACACTTGTTTTATCTTCCTATGCTTGTTACTTTGCTCTTCATGAACTTGTTTATTTACAAGATTCCTATGCATAGGAAGCATGTTAGACTTAAATGTGTTTTGAATTTGCCTCTTGATGCTCTCTTTTGCTTCAAATACTATTTCTTGCGAGTGCATCATTAAAACTGAGCCCATCTTAATGGCTATAAAGAAAGAACTTCTTGGGAGATAACCCATGTGTTTATTTTACTACAGCAATTTTTGTTTTGTTGAGTCTTGGAAGTTGTTTACTACTGTAGCAACCTCTCCTTATCATGTTTTTGTGCCAAGTAAAGTTTCTATGTTAAAGTTGATGTTATATTTGGGATCGCTGCGCAGAAACAACATTGCTGTCTGTCACGAATTCTGGCACAAGTCTCTGTAGAAAATTCGAAAAAATCTGCCAATTTACGAGCGTGATCCTCAGATACGTACGCAACTTTCATTAGTTTTGAGTTTTTCCATTTGAGCAAGTCTGGTGCCATTTTAAAATTCGTATTTACGGACTGTTCTGTTTTTGACAGATTCTGCCTTTTATTTCGCATTGCCGCTTTTGTTAAGTTGAATGAGTTTCTTTGTTCCATTAACTTTCAGAAGTTTTGTGCAATGTCCAGAAGTGTTAAGAATGATTGTGTCACCTCTGAACATGTGAATTTTTGATTATGCGCTAACCCTCTAATGAGTTTGCTTGAAGTTTGGTGTGAAGGAAGTTTTCAAGGGTCAAGAGAGGAGTATGATATACTATGATCAAGAGGAGTGAAAGCTCTAAGCTTGGGGATGCCCCGTGGTTCATCCCTGCATATTTCAAGAAGACTCAAGCGTCTAAGCTTGGGGATGCCCAAGGCATCCCCTTCTTCATCGACACAGTATCAGGTTCCTTCTCTTGAAACTATATTTTTATTCGGTCACATCTTATGTACTTTACTTGGAGCGTCTGTGTGTGCTTTTATTTTTGTTTTGTTATCTTAGTTCTCTGAATAAGTTCATCCTTGTGTGGAGAGAGACACGCTCCGCTGGTTCGTATGAACACATGTGTTCTTAGCTCATAATATTCATGGCGAAGTTTCCTCTTCGTTAAATTGTTATATGGTTGGAATTGAAAAATGCTACATGTAGTAATTGGTAAAATGTCTTGGATAATGTGATACTTGGCAATTGTTGTGCTCATGTTTAATCTCTTGCATCATATACTTTGCACCCATTAATGAAGAAATACATAGAGCTTGCTAAAATTTGGTTTGCATAATTGGTCTCTCTAAGGTCTAGATAATTTCTAGTATTAAGTTTGAACAACAAGGAAGACGGTGTAAAGTATTATAATGTTTACAATATGTCTTTTATGTGAGTTTTGCTGCACCGGTTCATCCTTGTGTTTGTTTCAAATAAACCTTGCTAGCCTAAACCTTGTATCGAGAGGGAATACTTCTCATGCATCCAAATCCTTGAGCCAACCACTATGCCATTTGTGTCCACCATACCTACCTACTACATGGTATTTCTCCGCCATTCCAAAGTAAATTGCTTGAGTGCTACCTTTAAACAATTCAAAAGTTATTACCTCTTATTTGTGTCAATGTTTAATAGCTCATGAGGAAGTATGTGGTGTTTATCTTTCAATCTTGTTGGGCAACTTTCACCAATGGACTAGTGGCTTCATCCGCTTATCCAATAATTTTGCAAAAAGAGCTGGCAATGGGATTCCCAGTCCCAAATTAATTAACAAAAATAGACACTCCTCCATGGTATGTGATTGTTGGACGGCACCCGAAGGATTCGGTTAGCCATGGCTTGAGAAAGCAAAGGTGGGGAGGAGTGTCATCATAATAAAACTAAAATAAAAAGGCACTCCTTCATGGTATGAGATTGTTGGCAGGCACCCGAGGATTCGGTTAGCCATGGTTTGTGAAAGAAAGGTTGGAAGGAGTGCCACCCAAAAATAAAATAAAATGGGAGCCGCTCTTTGAAGGTTTGTCTGGCAAGGTAGTTAGAGTACCCATTACCATTCGTTGACAACAACAAACACCTCTCAAAACTTTACTTTTATACTCTCTTGATGTTTTCAAAATAAAAGCTCTAGCACAAATATAGCAATCGATGCTTTCCTCTTTGAAGGACCTTTCTTTTACTTTTATTGTTGAGTCAGTTTACCTATTTCTCTCCACCTTAAGAAGCAAACACTTGTGTGAACTTTGCATTGATTCTTACATATTTGCATATTGCATTTGTTATATTGCTTTGCATTGACAACTATCCATGAGATATACATGTTACAAGTTGAAAGCAACCGCTGAAACTTAATCTTCCATTGTGTTGCTTCAATGCCTTTACTTTGAATTTATTGCTTTATGAGTTAACTCTTATGCAAGACTTATTGATGCCTGTCTTGAAAGTGCTATTTATGAAAAGTCATTGCTTTATGATTCAGTTGTTTACTCATGTCATTACCATTGTTTTGATCGCTGCATTCATTACATATGTTTACAATATGATCAAGTTTTGATGGCATGTCACTTCAGAAATTATCTTTGTTATCGTTTTACCTGCTCGGGACGAGCAGAACTAAGCTTGGGGATGCTGATACGTCTCCAACGTATCGATAATTTCTTATGTTCCATGCTACTTTATTGATGATATCTACATGTTTTATGCACACTTTATGTCATATTCGTGCATTTTCTGAACTAACCTATTAACAAGATGCCGAAGTGCCAGTTCCTGTTTTCTGCTGTTTTTGGTTTCAGAAATCCTAGTAACGAAATATTCTCGGAATTGGACGAAATCAACGCCTGTGTTCCTATTTTGCCCGGAAGCATCCGGAACACCCGAGAGTCGCGAGGAGGGCCCCGTGGCCCTGGATGAGGTGGCGCGGCCTGGGCCCTGGCCGCGCCGGCCTATGGTGTCGTCGCCCCTTCGACCTTCCGACGCTGCCCTTTCGCCTATATAAAGCCCCTGCAAAACCCTTACGGAAGAAGCCACGATACGCGAAACCTTCCAGAGCCGCCGCCATCGCGAAGCCAAGATCCGGGGGACAGAGTCTGTTCCGGCACTGCCGGACGGGAAGTGCCCCGAAGGCTTCTCCATCGACACCGCTGCCATCTCCACCGCCATCTTCATCACCGTGCTCCCATGAAGAGGGAGTAGTTCTCCATCGAGGCTCGGGGCTGTACCGGTAGCTATGTGGTTCATCTCTCTCCTATGTGCTTCAATACAATAATCTCATGAGCTGCCTTACATGATTGAGATTCATATGATGATGCTTGTAATCTAGATGTCATTATGCTAGTCAAGTGAGTTTTACTTATGTGATCTCCGGAGACTCCTTGTCCCACGTGTGTAAAGGTGACAGTGTGTGCACCGTGTGGGTCTCTTAGGCTATATTTCACAGAATACTTATTCACTGTTATGAATGGCGTAGTGAAGTGCTTATTTATATCTCTTTATGATTGCAATGTGTTTTGTATCACAATTTATCTATGTGCTACTCTAGCAATGTTATTAAAGTAGTTTTATTCCTCCCGCACGATGTAATGGTGACAGTGTGTGCATCCGTGTTAGTACTTGGTTTATGCTATGATCATGATCTCTTGTAGATTGCGAAGTTAACTATTGCTATGATAGTATTGATGTGTATTATTCCTCCTACATAAGCATGAAGGTGACAGTGTGCATGCTACGTTAGTACTTGGTTTAGTCGTATTGATCTATCTTACACTCTAAGGTTATTTAAATATGAACATTGAATTGTGGAGCTTGTTAACTCCGGCATTGAGGGTTCGTGTAATCCTACGCAATGTGTTCATCATCCAACAAGAGAGTGTAGAGTATGCATTTATCTATTCTGTTATGTGATCAAAGTTGAGAGTGTCCACTAGTGAAAGTCTAATCCCTAGGCCTTGTTCCTAAATACGCTATCGCTGCTTGTTTACCGTTTTACTGCGTTACTACTTGCGTTACTACGCATGTTTACTTCCTACAATATTTACCATCAATCGCACGCCAGTAAGCTATTTTCTGGCGCTACACTCATATTCATTCATACCACTTGTATTTCACTATCTCTTCGCCGAACTAGTACACCTATTAGGTGTGTTGGGGACACAAGAGACTTCTTGCTTTGTGGTTGGTTGCATGAGAGGGATATCTTTGACCTCTTCCTCCCTGAGTTCGATAAACCTTGGGTAATCCACTTAAGGGAAACTTGCTGCTGTTCTACAAACCTCTGCTCTTGGAGGCCCAACACTGTCTACAAGAATAGAAGCACCCGTAGACATCAGTAGGCCAATAAAATCCGGAGCGCCTAATCAGCCATTTCATCTTATGGGCCGACTGGTGGGTTCCACAAGCACCCTCGTGCACCTCGTGCAAGAGCCGATTGGACTCGGCTGGTCCCAGACATTTGAGAAGTAATCCTTCCAAAGTTCTATAAAACATGTCATCGCCAATCAGTACGTACTTCATGGCTCTGTATCTTGTACGCTTAGGTGCCCCCCGAGCCGGATCCTTCAAGTAATTGAAGATATCGGCTCTCCAATCATCTGGTTCCAGGAATTGCACCTGAAAATCGGCTTCTCCTGCTACATCCTTGTACCCTGACGCTGTTTGTGCGAGGTCGTTTGCCTCAGTATTTTGCAACCTTGGGATCCAATTTAAGCTTATATACCTGAATTGTGCCATTAGCTCACGGCATTGTACCCAAAATGGGAAGAGTGACTCGCTTTCGCACTTGTATTCTTCTGTGAGCTGAGAGATCACCAATTTGGAATCTCCAAAGATCTCGACTGCTTCAGCCCCAGCTTCCAGGAGTAACTTCATTCCCTTGCAGATCGCTTCATACTCAGCCACGTTGTTGGTGCAGGGGTCAGCCAACTTGATAGAGAAGGAGTATGTTGCCCCCCGAGGTGACACGAGTAGCACGCCGATGCCGCAACCATCCTCACAAACCGATCCATCGAAGAACAAGGCCCATGCACGCACCGATAGTGCTGCTACGTCCGTGTTTATTCGTTCAGCAATCAGATCTGCTAGCGCCTGTCCCTTGACTGCCTTTGCCGGTTGATACCGGATCTCAAACTCCGATAATGCAAACATCCATTTGCCGAGTCGGCCTTTTAATACAGGAGCCGACAACATGTGTTTGATGACATCTGATTTGCATATAACGATGATATCGGCTGACACCAGGATGTGCTGGATCTTGGTGCAGGTAAAGAATAGACAAAGGCACAACTTCTCAATTTCAGGGTACCTTGTTTCTGCATCCAACATCCTTCTGCTGAGGTAAAAAACCACTTTTTCCAGGCCATCATAAACCTGCACCACCACTGATGCGATGGAGGTGTCAGCCACTGACAAGTAGATGTAGAACGGCCTGTCCTGCCGCGGCGGAACTAACACGGGTGGCTTGGTCAAGTATTCCTTAATATCGTCAAAGGCTTGTTGTTGCTCTGCCCCCAGCGGGACTCTTCGTCGGGCTTGATTTTGACCAGGCCCATAAACGGCTCAATTCGCCCAGACAGGTTGGAGATAAACCTTCTGACGAAATTAATTTTGCCGATGAGACATTGGAGCTCCTTCTTTGTGGTGGGCGGCTTCATCGTTCGCACTGCCTCTTGACTTTTTAGGCCGATCTCAATCCCACGCTCGTGGACCAAGAATCCTAGGAACTGACCGGCCGTCACACCGAAGGCGCACTTCTTTGGATTCATTCTCAGTCCGAACTTCCGAGTTCGGTCCAGGACTTGTCGCAAATCCTCTAAGTGTCCGTCTGTCGCAACAGACTTTACCACCACGTCGTCGATGTAAATCTCCACCAACTTGCCAATTAGATCATGGAAGATGTAGTTCATGGCTCTTTGGTATGTTGCGCCGGCGTTCTTCAGTCCAAACGTCATGACCACATATTCAAACAAGCCTACTGAGCCTGGCACTCTGAATGCAGTCTTGTGTATATCCTCCGGAGCCATGAAAATTTGGTTGTAGCCAGCATTTCCATCCATGAAACTTAATATTTTATGACCAGCAGCTGCATTGATCAGGGTTTCTGCCACTGGCATCGGATACTCGTCCTTCGGAGTGGCGCTGTTAAGGTTCCGAAAATCTATGGCTACGTGCCATCGGCCGTCCTTTTTCTCCACAGGCACAACATTAGAAATCCATTCAGCGTACCTGCATGGCCTGATGAATCCGGCGTCCAGCATCTTCTTGATCTCCTTCTTGACTTCTTCCAAGACTTCGGCCTTCATCTGTCGTGCTCGCTGCTGGAACGGCCGAAATCCTTTCTTCGAGGGAGCTGTGCTCAATGATGCTCCTGTCTAACCCAGGCATCTCTGTATAATCCCGTGCAAAACAATCTGGGTACTCTTTTAACAGGGCTATCATCAGGCCCCTCAGATGTGGGTCTAATTCTTGCTGATAAACGTTGGTCGTGGCTTGTCCCCAGGACCAATATCAATCTCTTCTAGCTCGTCCGCTGATGTAAACCCATAACCCAGCTTTCCATCGCTTGCCAGGTCAATGTTGAACACCGGCAAAGCGTATGTTGAGGATAATGCTGGCCGATCGCTGAGATCGGCCTCCTTTTCCATTGTAATGCTTAATGAGGACTTACAACTTCTGGGTCTCTTATTATGGTGACGTGACTCGCTGGAGGCGCGTTCACCACGTCTTGGGTCATAAATCTCTGACGAGATCCTGAACACTGTGTTGGTACCTGCCGACGTCTCTACATCGGCATCAGCCGATGCCTGTGCATCGGCTCTTGCCTGTTTTGGGCGCCATACTTTCCTTGGTGGGCGCGCCTTTGTATCCAATGTTTGCTGAATTTTCGCGGCCAGATCGGGCCGCGCTCTTCTCAACGTGTACAGGTACTGTGCCTCGGCTTCTTCCAGGTTTCGCAGCCGCTGTACTCTACGCTTCTGAGAATGGCTGAGTCCATCGGGCACCACCTTGGTCGGTGATACCTATCTTCTTCTCCATCCGACTCCTCGAAGTCTTCTTCTTGAGATGACTCAGCTCGCTTGTTATGAGGTGGGAGAGGTCCTAGACGCTCGAACACCGAAACTTCATTTGTTCTCTCCCTTGCTGTTTGCACTGCGCTCTCGATTGTTGGCAATCGGCTCATTCCTGAGTCCCAGCAATGTTTGAAGAAGGGACAGTCCCAGTGCTTATCCACGTCGTCTCGCTCCCTTGACCTCCCTCTAGCGCAACGTTTGTACCCGTCGTTGCTTCCATCATACTGACGATACCTTCTGACTGCATCAGACCGACGATATATTCCATCGTCCTCGTCGTCGGGCCGACGTCGGTCATACTGCTGCTCACATTTGTTGAGGAGATGCACGGAGAGTGGGCGCTGATACCGTATGCTTCTCACCTCCTCCTCGGTTAGGTACCGTCTATCATCATCTTGGGGCCGGTCGCGTGGAACGGCCTCCTCTTTATCTTTGCCACGAGAGTGGCTGCTCTCTGCTTTGTCCGCGCTATGGCAGTTCACCAGCCTGGCCATGTTGACACTAAAGGAGAACCCTGGCTCCCTTATGGAGTGGCTGAGATCTACCGTGTTGACGCCATGCGACAGACGCGTGTCTCCTTTGAGCTTGATGCTGTGAGAACGGGTCGTCTCAAAGGAGCCGATGAGCTCGGCTTCACAGATGGCCTTCAACTCATCGTATTTCTTCTTGTGCTCCGCAGGGAGATCCTTGTATGTGATCTGCTCCTCTGCCATCTCGGATGTCGGTGTTGACGTGGATGTTGCAGAAGAGGTCCCACCGGGCGTGCCAGAATGTGTTACCCTCCAAAACCCACCGACGGGCAATGGCTAAGCAACACGAAGAGCCGGGAGGCTCCCAAGGCCGCTTAGTGGACCCTGGCACCTCGTCGTCCCGCAAATCTTCCAGCCACGTCCTGGCGGTGCTAGGGCGTGCCACCTGACCTAGACCCGATCAGGAAGGTGTTAGAGTGCTTTGATTGTTCCTGCATGGTAGACACGTAAACATTAAATACGAGCCCTATCGGCTCTCGTTGTGGATCGGCTCAAAGAGCCGATCGCCCCATGGTTCACGTTGGATTTACAATGACATGGGGATCCTGCTTGATCAAAACAAAGCTAAAGCGATCCACGACAGTTTAGGGTTTTCACCGCATAACCGGAACGTCCTACGTGTGATCGGGCCTAGCAGCTACGGAAGATGATGCAAACCACCCCTACGAGAGGCCTAAAAACCAACATAACGTTGATTCCCGGAACATCCCTTGCAGGGACGGTGAACAACACCTAACGCACTACCGGATCGTCCGACCCCAGCATAAGGCCTAACTATGCAGATATTAAACTAATCCTTGCGGAGCAAGGAGCAACTATAACGGATCGGATCTACTAAGTAACGAACAAGCAAGATGCTGCCTTACACCTGGATAGGTGTAAGGGCAGGTGTCGAGGGACGGCATTGCCACGCAGATATGCACGCGAAAGCATCAATGCAGCCCCCAAACACCTAAGGATAAATAGTACTGCTCGCCATCAACAACGCTTCAGACGAGCAGTACAAGGTAGACGAATAAATATACTGCCTAGATCGCTAGATGCGATCTAGGCAGCATGGTGCTTACCCGGGAGAAACCCTCGAAGAAAGGGGTGGCGATGCGCCTGATTTGTGTTGGTTGAACGATGATTGTCCTCCTTTTCCGATAACCCTAGATACATATTTATAGTCCAAGGGACTTTCTAATTGAGGCGTGCACCTAACCGTGCACGCGCCAGACTCTATCGTTTTAATCTAAATATGATACGATCTACTATATTACAAATACACGGGCATCTAAGCCCAAACTCTTAGCGCAAGGCCGCTTCGAAGATGCTCCACGTGTACGTCCTTCAAGCCCATCTCCACTTACGGCCCATCTCCTGATTTGGCCAAAATCGGGTGGTAACAAGTCTCTTGTGTCCCCAACACACCAAATAGGTGCACTAGTTCGGCGAAGAGATAGTGAAATACAAGTGGTATGAATGAATATGAGCAGTAGTACGGCGCGTAAAATAGCTGCTGGCGTGCAGTTGATGGTAGTAATATTGTAGGAAGTAAACATGCAGTAACGCAGCAGTAGTAACGCAGAACAGTAAACAAGCAGCGATAGCAGATTTAGGAACAAGGCCTAGGGATTAGACTTTCACTAGTGGACACTCTCAACTTTGATCACATAACAGAATAGATAAATGCATACTCTACACTCTCTTGTTGGATGATGAACACATTGCGTAGGATTACACGAACCCTCAATGCCGGAGTTAACAAGCTCCACAATTAAATGTTCATATTTAAATAACCTTAGAGTGCATGAAAGATCGACACGACTAAACCAAGTACTAACATAGCATGCACACTGTCACCTTCACGCCAGTAGGAGGAATAGATCACATCAATACCATCATAGTAATAGTTAACTTCATAATCTACAAGAGATCATAATCATAGCCTATGCCAAGTACTAACACGAGTGCACACACTGTCACCATTACACCGTGCAGGAGGAATAAACTACTTTAATAACATCCCTAGAGTAGCACATAGATAAATTGTGATACAAAACACATTGCAATCATAAAGAGATATAAATAAGCACTTCACTATGCCATTCATAACAGTGAATAAGTATTCTGTGAAATATAGCCTAAGAGACCCACACGGTGCACACACTGTCACCTTTACACACGTGGGACAAGGAGTCTCCGGAGATCACATAAGTAAAACTCACTTGACTAGCATAATGACATCTAGATTACAAGCATCATCATATGAATCTCAATCATGTAAGGCAGCTCATGAGATTATTGTATTGAAGCACATAGGAGAGAGATGAACCACATAGCTACCGGTACAGCCCCGAGCCTCGATGGAGAACTACTCCTCTTCATGGGAGCAGCGTTGATGAAGATGGCGGTGGAGATGGCAGCGGTGTCGATGGAGAAGCCTTCCGGGGCACTTCCCCGTCCCGGCGGCGTGCCGGAACAGACTCCGTCCCCCATCTTGGCTTCGCGATGGTGGCGGCTCTGGAAGGTTTCGCGTACCGTGGCTTATTCCCTAGGGGTTTTTAGGTCAGGGACCTTATATAGGCGAAAGGGCAGCTTCAGAAGGTCGAAGGGGCGACGACACCATAAGGCGGCGTGGCCGGGCCTGGCCGCGCCGGCCTATCATCCGCCTGTGTGGCCCCCGTCCGGCGACTCTCGGGTGTTCGGATGCTTCCGGCAAAATAGGAACCTGGGCGTTGATTTCGTCCAATTCGAGAATATTTCGTTACTAGGATTTCTGAAACCAAAACAGCAAAACAAGAACTGGCCCTTCGGCATCTCAATAGGTTAGTTCCGAAAACGCATAATAATGACATATAATGTGTATAAAACATGTAGATATCATCAATAAAGTAGCATGGAACATAAGAAATTATCGATACGTCGGAGACGTATCAGAGGTATCACTTGATCAACTTGATCATTTGGGTCCCCGTCTTGACCTTCAATTTGAGCTTCCTCAATTTCTTGAGAATGCTCAACCTCATGTGCTTGATCTTGGACAATATTTGGTGAAGTGCAAACATCGAATGGAAACTCATCGGAGCCATCATGAATCCTTGATTGATCTTGTCCTTGATCTTGTACATGAGAGGGAGGGTTTTCTTGTTCTTGGGTTGGTGCATCATTAGCTTCAAGAGATGGAGTTTGTTGATGTTGAGAAGATGAGGGCTCCATCGTGGTAGAGCATAGTCCTTCCCGAGACGCCACACCGTGTCCCTCAATGGGGCAGAAAAATCCCACACCCATTCTTACTATGGCATATTGGGGTATTTCATCACCTGCACAACATCAACTTGCCCCACTTGGGAGCCATCATTTTCTTCGAACTTCACACTACAAGATTCAATGATAATCTTGGAAGATATATCAAAGACTCTATAAGTGTGAGATTCGGCACCGTAACCAACAAATATACCCTCCAAAGCTTTAGGAGAAAATTTAGACAAACGAACTCCTTTGATTTTATAGAAACACTTACACCCGAACACCTTGAAGTATGAGATATTAGGCTTGTTGCCGGTGAGTATTTCATATGGAGTCTTGTTCAATCCCTTGCGGAGATAGAGCCGGTTAGAAGAATGGCAAGCGGTGGAGATGGCTTCGGCCCAAAAATTATAGCGGGATTTGTATTCCGCCATCATAGACCTTGCCATATCCAAAAGAGTCCGGTTCTTCCTCTCCGCAACACCATTTTGTTGAGGGGTGTATGCAGCGGAATATTGATGTCTTATCCCCTCATCACTAAGAAAATCATTGAGTGTGTAGTTCTTGAACTCGGAGCCGTTGTCACTTCTTATTGCCATAATAAGGAGGTTGTGTTGGTGTTGCACCTCGGTGGTAAAGTCAATGAAGATTTGTTGAGTCTCATCTTTCGATTTGAGAAAGAAGACCCAAGTGTATCTTGAATAGTCATCAACAATTACCAAGCAATATTTCTTCCCACCAAAGCTTGCATGAGTGGTAGGACCAAAGAGATCCACATGAAGGAGCTCCAAGATCCTCTTGGAAGAGATGATAGTCTTGCTTGGGTGCGGGGAGTCATGCATTTTGCCTTCAACA
Organism: Lolium multiflorum; assembly: GCA_030979885.1. Lineage (NCBI taxonomy): Eukaryota > Viridiplantae > Streptophyta > Magnoliopsida > Poales > Poaceae > Lolium > Lolium multiflorum. Next base: position 99,196,114 of record CM061748.1, read on the forward strand.
CAAGCCCTACAAACACGATCTTTGGCAAAAGAAACATTTTCCATTAGTCCCACAATATGGTTCCCCTTGTGGAGACTTTGCAAAGTTCTCATGTTGACATGGGCTAAGCGGCGATGCCACAACCAACCCACATCCTCCTTTCCGAATAGGCACATCACACTTGAAGTGGTGGTCCCCGAAAAGTCCACCACATACAAGTTATGTTCGTGATACCCAACGAAAGCGACTTTTAGAGTCTTGCTCCACAAGAGGACCACAATATCATTATCAATAAAGACGGCGAAACCCATCTTGCCAAGGGCGGAAACGGATAGTAAATTGTAACCAAGGGTTTTGACAAGCATGACATCCACAAGAGTAACGTTGTGTGCAACCACAACCTTGCCAAAACCCAATACCTCGGATGTAGAATTATCGCCAAAGGAGACGGTGATATTGTTTATGTTGGGCCTCAACTCCTTGACGAGGTTCTTGCCGCCGGTCATATGACTTGTACATCCACTATCAAGTACCCATTTTGAACCTCCGGCGGCATAGTCCTACATGAGATCAATTCTTGGATTTAGGTACCCATTTTTCAATGGGTCCTCTTTTGTTAGCAACAAGGGTCTTTGGGACCCAAATAGACCAAGCAACATATCCATCATATGGGCCAACATATTTTGCATAGACATCACCATAATAATCTTTAAATAGAACATAGTGAGGGTTAGCAAATCCCGCACCATCATCATTAATAGTTTTGCCCTTAGAGGCTTCACCATTATTGATAACTATTTTCTTTTCTTGTGCGGGCTTGGCCTTTTTCTTGTTAGCATTTTTAGCCTTGGTATTATAACCAAGACCCTCCTTCCCATTGTTTGACCTTTGCTTACTCAAGAGATCATCCAAAGAAAGTTTACTTTGGGGAGAGGAGGCCTTAGCAAGTTCATCCTTTAACCTAGCATTTTCCTCAATAACATTTGCATGATCACAAGAAGGAGTAGAGGAGCTAGGCACATCATATGAAGCAAGCCTAATTTGAAGTTGCTCATAAGACTTGGATAGGAGAGTGTATTCACTCTTCAAAGCTTTGTGAGCTTTGTCTAGTTCATCTAGATCCTTCACAAGTTTATCATGATCAACACCAAATTGGGCCCTTTCCTTTTTCAGCACTTTACTCTTAGCCCTAGCAAGATCTCTAGATTTAGTGAGCTTGTTAATTTTGTCTTGAGGCCCTTCAAGAGAAACTATAGTTTCTTGACTTTCCTCAAGAGCATTTTTAAGAGCATGAATTTCAAGAGAGTCTTCTCTCTCTATTTGACATTTTTTCTCAAGAGTATCATTTAGTTTAGCTATACGAACCATGAGACTAGAAACATGCTTTTTAGTGTTACCTTGTAAGTTAAGAATGAACTCATCAAAATCAAGCATTTCTTGTTTCACTTTTAAACTAGCATGGTCCACCCCTAGATCATTTGATATGTTAGGCATAGAGGGGTTAGGGGATGATACCTCGGAGGATTTAGCCATGAGGCAACTTTCTTCCTCCACATGAATGATTTCATTGGTGGATTCACTTGGTGATGAAGAGTTCGTGGAGAGGGAGGCAAGAGCAACCAATCCATTTGAGGCATCATCTTCTTCATCAACAACATCCTCATCTCCGGAGGAATATTCTTCATGAGTTGATAGCACAATAGATGTGTCCAAGGTGGACCTTGCCATGAAGCAATGTGCATTCTTGATATGAGGACTCTCATTGGGGGATTCAAAGAGAGATGAAGAGGGAATGTTGGTAGTGACAATGGCGGCCACCTCCTTTGAGCTTTCTTCTTCTTCATCATCACTAGAACTTTTAACTTCATCGGAAGAATATTCTTCCCTAGTCACTAGCACAATCCTTGGAGGCCTCTTGCCCTTCTTGCTCTTGTTGTAGAATTTCTTGTTGGGGGCCTTTGAATATTTGCCCTTTGAGTCTTTGCTCTTGTCCTTGGGAATGAGCCTTCCACCATGAGTCTCCCTATTCTCATAGGGGCATTCGGCGATGAAATGGCGCTTGTCATCACAATTGTAGCATGATCTTGTTTTTGGACCCAAGCTAGTGAACCCACTTTTGTTGTTTCTCTTGATGTTGTCTTCCTTGGCCTTGGAAGGATCAACCCAAAAAGATTTTGCATGGAAGGCCATGTGATCATTGTAGTGGAATTCCAAGTCTTCCGGATAGGACATACTCCAAGATGCCCTATATTGTTCTTGAGGGATCACTTCTTCTACGGAATTGACCGTCAAGGCAAGATTGTTCCCTTTTGACATACCAATGGCACGATTGCGAGAATCATGGGAGTTTTGCTCGAGCACCTTGAGGGCTTGCATCTCGTGCACGGCTTGTTGAGAGGTGAGAGAGGAATAGCATTCTCTCCCAACAAGAGTCTTGACATCAATGGGTTCAAACGGCATCATGCAATCAATGTACTTATCCTTGATCCAAGAGTCATTGATGTGGGTGGCACCCACATTCCGGAAAGCATCGGCAACGGTGATGAGTCTTCCATACATGTCTTCATGATCTTCATCCGGTAGCCTCATGAATCCTTCGGCTTTATTCCGAAGAGAATTGTACTTGTTCCTTCTCATGCTATCACTTCCAATGCAACTAGCGGCCAAACCATCCCAAGCTTCCTTGGCGGTGGTGAAATTCCGAACACGAGACAATTCCTTTGTCCCCACACTAGTTTGGATCATGTGCAAGGCAGTGACATTGAGTTGACTATCAACCGCTTCTCTTCTAGTCAACTTGTTGGGGTTGTAGGGCTTGAAGCCATCCACGATGATTCTCCAAAGTTCATTGGAGGCACTGCAAACATGAGAACGAAACTCAAATTGCCATGTATCGAAATATTTAACATTAAACTTAGGTGGGTCACCCCCAATGTTTATATGAGGATGAGGAACCGGGATATCGGGAGATAGGAAAGGCGGAGGCACTTGATGGTATCCAATACCTCCACTAGTTCCACTAGGAGAAGTACCGGGGGATTTAATAGTGGTTAAGTTATCACCATTCAAGGGTTTGGTAGAGGAGGGTAATGACGACGCATCTCCCTCTTCTAACAAATCCTTGTCCTTTCCCTCTATGACGGGAGCTACGGGGGGAACCGGAGTCAAAAGCTCGGAAATCATTTTTCTCATGGTTTCCATTTGAGCATCCATGGCGGACTTCAAGGATGTTTCCATTGCCTTGAATTCATCCATGGTGACCATCTTTGCGGCCCCTTCCGTACCCTCGTCATTCGGCATACTCTTAGGCGGTTAAGCCCGAAATAAGAGCCGAGGCTCTACCAATTGAAAGGATCATATGCCGCACCTAGAGGGGGGTGAATAGGTGCTAACCAATTTTTAGTTCTTTTTTAATTTAGGCTTGACACAAAGGTAAATTCTCTAGATATGCAACTATGTGAATTTCCCTATATGACAAGGTCAACGACTAAGCAAGATATGGCTACGCAATATATAGAGGAGATAAAGGATAGAGGTAACCGAGAGTGGAGCACACGGAGACACGGAGTTGATTCTCGTAGTTCCCTTCCTATGCAAGAAGGTACGTCTACGTTCGGAGGAGTGTGGTGCTGGCGTGCAGTTGACACGTCCGTTGGGAACCCCAAGAGGAAGGTGTGATGCGCACAGCAGTAAGTTTTCCCTTAGTAAGAAACCAAGGTTATCGAACCAGAGGGAGCCAAGAAGCACGTGAAGGTTGTTGGTGGAGGAATGTAGTGCGGCGCAACACCAGTGAAACCGGCGCCAACGTGGAACCCGCACAACACAATCAAAGTACTTTGCCCCAACGAGTGAGGTTGTCAATCTCACCGGCTTGCTGAAAACAAAGGATTAAACGTACGAGTGGAAGATGATGTTTGTTTGCAAAGAACAGTAAAAGCAGTAGAATGTATTCAGATGTAAAAGAATGGACCGGGTCCACAGTTCACTAGTGGTGTCTCTCCAATAAGATAACTAACATGTTGGGTGAACAAATTACAGGTGAGCAATTGACAAATAAAGATTCAATACATATCAACGATGATTACTATGTGATTTAATCAGGGCATTACGACAAAGTACATAGACCGCTATCCAGCATGCATCTATGCCTAAATAATCCCCTTCCAGTATTAAGTTGCAAACAACAGATAATTGCATTAAGTATGGTGTGTAATGTAATCAACACAAATATCCTTAGACAAAGCATCAATGTTTTATCCCTAGTAGCAACAACACATCCACAACCTTAGAACTTTCTGTCACTGTCCCAGATTTAATGGAGGCATGAACCCACTATCGAGCATAATTACCCCTCTTGGAGTTACAAGTATCAACTTGGCCAGAGCCTCTACTAGCAACGGAGAGCATGCAAGAACATAAACAACACATATATGATAGATTGATAATCAACTTAACATAATATTCTCTATTCATCGGATCTCACCAAACACAACATGTAGTATTACAAATAGATGATCTTGATCATGTTAGGCAGCTCACAAGATCTATAACAATGAAAGCACAAGCGGAGAAGACAACCATCTAGCTACCGCTATGGACCCATAGTCCAAGGATGAACTACTCACGCATCAATCCGGAGGCAGGCATGATGATGTAGAGCCTCTCGGTGATGATTCCCTCTCCGCAGGTGCCGGAGGCGATCTCCGAATCCCCCGAGATGGGATTGCGGCGGCGGCCTCTCAGAATGTTTTCCGTATCGTGGCTCTCGGTACAGGGGTTTCGCGATGGAGGCTAAGTAGGCGGAAGGGTAGGTCAAAGGGCGTCACGGGGCCCACACACTAGGGCCGCGGGCCCCCTTGGCCGCGCCGCCCTAGTGTGGCGGCGCCCGTGGCCCCACTTCGCCTCCCTTTCGGTCTTCCGAAGCTTGCAAAAATAGGACCCTGGGCATTGATTTCGTCCAATTCCGAGAATATTTCTTACTAGGATTTCTGAAACCAAAAAACAGAGAAAACAGGAATGGCACTTCGGCATCTTGTTAATAGGTTAGTGCCGGAAAATGTAAAATAATGCTGTAAAGTATGTGTAAAACACTCAAGTATTGTAATAAAAGTAGCATGGAACATAAGAAATTATAGATACGTTTGAGACGTATCAAGCATCCCCAAGCTTAGTTCCTACTCGTCCTCGAGTAGGTAAACGATAACACAAATAATTTCTGAAGTGACATGCTACCAACATAGTCTTGATCAACATTATTGTCAAGCATATGAGATGAATGGAGTGATCTGAACAAAAGATTGCTAACAAAGATAATGACTAAACAAATGAATCATATAGCAAAACTTTTCATGAATAGTACTTTCAAGACAAGTATCAATAAGACTTGCATAAGAGATAACTCATAAGCAATAAATTCAAAGTAGAATGAATTGAAGCAACACAAAGGATGATTAAGTTTCAGCGAATGCTTTCAACTTGTAACATGTATATCTCATGGATATTTGTCCACATAGAGTAATATAACAGGTGCAATAAGTAAACATGTAAGAATCAATGCACACAGTTAACACAAATGTTTGCTTCTAAGATAGAAAGGAATGGGTAAACTGACTCAACAATAAAGTAAAAGATTGGCCCTTCGCAGAGGGAAGCATTGATTACTATTTTTGTGCTAGAGCTTTTTGTTTTGAAAACATAGAAACAATTTTGTCAACGGTAGTAATAATTCATATGTGCTATGCATAATACTTCCTACAAGTTGCATGTCTCATGCATAGAGTACCAATAGTGCTCGCACCTTGTCCTACTATCTCGGAAAACACGGATTCTCATCGCATAACATATGCTTCAACCAAGTGTCACAAAGGGGTACCTCTATGCCGCCTGTACAAAGGTCTAAGGAGAAAGCACGCATTGGATTTCTCGCTTTGATTATTCTCAACTTAGATATCCATACCGGGACAACATAGACAACAGATAATGGACTCCTCTTTTTCATGCTTAAGCATTCAACAATAGTTAATATTCGCATAAGAGATTGAGGTTGTATGTCCAAACTGAAACTTCCACCATGATACATGGCTTTAGTTAGCGGCCCAATGTTCTTCTCTAACATATGCATACTCAAACCATTTGATCATGAAATCCACTACTTCAGACAAGACGAACATGCATAGCATCTCACATGATATCCAACAAAGGTAAAGTTGATGGCGTCCCCATAAAACATGGTTACCGCTCAACAAGCAACTTATAAGAATTAAAACACATAACTACATATTCATTACCACAATAGTTTGCAAGCTATTTGTCCCATGAGCTATATATTGTAAAGGTAGAGGAATGAAATTTAAAGGTAGCACTCAAGTAATTTACTTTGGAATGGCAGGAAATACCACATAGTAGGTAGATATGGTGGACACAAATGGCATGGTGTTTGGCTCAAGGTGTTTGGATGTACGAGAAGCATTTCCTCTCAGTACAAGGTTTGGGCTAGCAAGGTTGTTTGAAGCAAACACAAGTATGAACAGGTACAGCAAAACTCACACAAGAACATATTGCAAGTATTATAAGGCTCTACACTGTCTTCCTTGTTGTTCAAACACTTTACCCGAAAATATCTAGACTTAGAGAGATCAATCATGCAAACCAAATTAAACAAGCTCTACAGTAGTTCTTCATTAATAGATTAAACTACATGATGCAAGAGCTTAAAATGATCTATGAGAGCTCAAACAATTGCCAAATTGTCAAACCATATGCATCATTTTCCAATTCCAACCATATAGCAATTTAACGAAGCAATAAGCTTTCGCCATGAACATTAAAGCACAATTAAGAACACAAGTGTTCCATAAGAAAAAGCGGAGTGTAATATCTCCAATATAAGAATGGCAAGATCCAACTTTATTCAAAACAAAACAAAATAAAAAAAACCGACGCTCCAAGTAAAGAACATAAGGATGTGACGGAATAAAAATATAGTTTCACTAGAAGTGACCTGATAATGTTGTCGATGAAGAAGGGGATGCCTTGGGCATCCCCAAGCTTAGATGCTTGAGTCTTTAAAATATGCAGGGATGAACCACCGGGCATCCCCAAGCTTAGACCTTTCACTCTTCTTGATCATAGTATATCATCCTCTTCTCTTGACCCTGAAAACTTCCTTCACACAAACTTCAAGCAAACTCATGAGAGGGTTAGTGCATAACCACAAATTCACATATTCAGAGGTGACACAATCATTCTTAACACTTCTGGACATTGCACAAAGCTTCTGAAAGTTAATGGAACAAAGAAACTCATTCAACAAAGCAAAAGCGGCAATGCGAAATAAAAGACAGAATCTGCCAAGAACAGTCTGTAAAGATGCATCTGGACTGGGCACTTAAATTGCTCAAATGGAAAAACTCAAAACTAATGAAAGTTGCGTACATATCTGAGGATCACGCTCGTAATTTTGCAGATTTTTTCGAATTTTTTACAGAGACTTATGCTAGAATTCGTGACAGACAGCAATGCTGTTTCTGCGCAGCGATCCCAAATATAACATCAACTTTAGCATAGAAACTTTACTTGGCACAAAAACATGATAAGGAGAGGTTGCTACAGTAGTAAACAACTTCCAAGACTCAACAAAACAAAAATTGCTGTAGTAAAATAAACACATGGGTTATCTCCCAAGAAGTGCTTTTCTTTAACGCCTTTCAGCTAGGCGCAGAAAGTGCATATCAAGTAACATCAAGAGATGGAGCATCAACATTATCTCCAGGGGCGTGGGAAGTTTCTTCCACAATGCATGTTATCTTATCTATGTAAGTTTCAGAGGCTCTTTTTCATTATTCTTAGGCTTGCTATTCTCATCAAACAAATTTTCAGGAACAAGCCAACCATAGTTATTTTCTAGAGCTTCATGCATTCCTAGGAGCTTACAAGATATTGTTGTCTTAATCTCCCCACCATCATTAACATTGTTAGTGTACCTTATTCTATCAATGTCCATCTTTTCAAGGGTACTAACAAAGTTGGTGTAAGAACCAAGCATTTTATATCTAGCAAAGACTTTTCTAGCCTCTCTCGCTACACCACCAAATTCTTTAAGAAGGGTTTCTAAAACAAAATATTTCTTTTCTCCTTCCTCCATATCACCAAGTGTGAGAAACATGTGTTGGATAATAGGATTAAGATTAACAAATTTAGTTTCCAGCATGTGTACTAAAGAAGCAGCAGCAATTTCATAAGTAGGAGCAAGCTCTGCCAAGTGTCTATCTTCAAAATCCTCAGGTACTAACATGAGTGAAAAAATCTTCTATATTATCTCTTCCAATTATAGACCCTCGGCCTACCGGTATGTCTTTTAGAGCGTACTTAGGAGGAAACATAATGAAGTAAACAAAAAGTAAACTAGGCAAATAAAATAAAGACAAGTAACTAATTTTTTTGTGTTTTGATATGGAGAACAAGACAGTAAATAAAGTAAAACTAGCAACTAATTTTTTTTTTGTTTTGTTTAAGTGCAGCAAACAAAGTAGTAAATAAAGCAAGACAAAAACAAAGTAAAGAGATTGGAAGTGGAGACCCTTGCGCGTGTCTTGATATCCCGGCAACGGCGCCTAAAAAAGTCTTGGGCGTGCGCTTGACACGTCCGTTGGGAACTCCAAGAGGAAGGTGTGATGCGCACAGCAGCAAGTTTTCCCTTAGTAAGAAACCAAGGTTATCGAACCAGGAGCCAAGAAGCACGTGAAGGTTTTTGGTGGAGGAATGTAGTGCGGCGCAACACCAGTGAAACCGGCGCCAACGTGGAACCTGCACAACACTATCAAAGTACTTTGCCCCAACGTAACAGTGAGGTTGTCAATCTCACCGGCTTGCAAAGAACAATAAAAGCAGTAGAGTGTATTCAGATGTAAAAGAATGGACCGGGGTCCACAGTTCACTAGTGGTGTCTCTCCAATAAGATAACTAACATGCTGGGTGAACAAATTACAGCAATTGACAAATAAAGATTCAATACATATCAACGATGATTACTATGTGATTTAATCAGGCATTACGACAAAGTACATAGACCGCTATCCAGCATGCATCTATGCCTAAATAATCCACCTTCAAGTTATCATCCGAACCCTTCCGTATTAAGTTGCGAACAACAGATAATTTCATTAAGTATGGTGCGTAATGTAATCAACACAAATATCCTTAGACAAAGCATCAATGTTTTATCCCTAGTAGCAACAAGACATCCACAACCTTAGAACTTTCTGTCACTGTCCCAGATTTAATGGAGGCATGAACCCACTATCGAGCATAATTACCCCTCTTGGAGTTACAAGTATCAACTTGGCCAGAGCCTCTACTAGCAACGGAGAGCATGTAAGAACATAAACAACACATATATGATAGATTGATAATCAACTTAACATAATATTCTCTATTCATCGGATCTCACCAAACACAACATGTAGCATTACAAATAGATGATCTTGATCATGTTAGGCAGCTCACAAGATCTATAACAATGAAAGCACAAGCGGAGAAGACAACCATCTAGCTACTGCTATGGACCCATAGTCCAAGGATGAACTACTCACGCATCAATCCGGAGGCGGGCATGATGATGTAGAGCCCTCCGTGATGATTATCTCCGGAGTGGAGGATCTCCGAATCCCCGAGATGGGATTTCGGCGGCCTCTTGGTCCGGGGGCTCTTGCGGATGCTACGTTTGAGGCGGGCGGGCAGAAGGTCAAGAGGCGTCACACTACACCGCGGGCCCCCCCTTCCGCGCCGCCCTAGTGTGGCGGCGCCCGGGCCCCACTTTGCCTCCCCCGGAAGCTTCGTGCAAAAATAGGACCCCGGGCGTTGATTTCGTCCAATTCCGAGAATATTTCCTTACTAGGATTTCTGAAACCAAAAACAGCCGAAAAACAAGAACGGCACTTCGGCATCTTGTTAATAGGTTAGTGTGTAAAATAATGCTGTAAAGTATGTGTAAAACACTCAAGTATTGTAATAAAAGTAGCATGGAACATAAGAAATTATAGATACGTTTGAGACGTATCATGTGGTCGCTATGAAAGCCAGACCAACAGTCACGAAGACTTCACTCAGGTCTCCTGTGAGCAACGCCACGAAGGCCTAGCCCACTTCCACTAAGGGATTTCCTCGAGGCGGAAACCGGGCCTTTACAAGGTTCTTGGGGCACACATCCACAACCAAATTGGAGGCTCCCAGATCTGTAACAACACAACAATCAACAACAATACATCAACAACAAACAACTAGGGATCCAAATAGGAACACTAGCAAAGGGTCCCTCAAGCATATGAGGGGGAAATGAAAATCGCTTCGGTGAGGATGTAGATCGGTGTCTTCTCCTTCGAATCTCCAAAGATCAAGAGCTTTGGTTGGGTGAGGGAGGAGATCTTGCAAATCTTGTGTTCTTGGAGTGGCTCTAATGGTGGTGAGGCTTGGCAGATTTTTGGTCAATGATTGAGCAAGGAGCAAGGTAGAAGAAGGGGGTATAAATACCCCCCCCCCCCCCAAATCCAGCCGTTGGAGACTTCCGAGGGCCGGATAATCCGGCCTAAGTAGGGTCCGGATAATTCGCCCCCACCAAAAACCCGGCCCTGGGGAAAATCCGGCCAAATGTCCGCCCAAATGTCCAGCCCATGTCCAGGGATGTACTGAGCCGCGTCGCCTCTGGTCCTTAGCTGAATTTTGGGGGGGGGGGGGGGCGGATATTTCGAAAATATCCGGCCCGGATTATCCGGCCTTGGGGAAAATCCGGCCAAATGTCTGGCCAATAATCCGACCCTTGTACTGAGCCACATCGCCTCGAGTCCTTAGCCAAATTTTGGGGGCCGGATATTTTGCAAATATCCGGCCCGGATTATCCGGCCTGGTGAATCTTTTTCTGCTTTCTTTTGACTCGTTTTTCCACACAAGTCACTCATATACATGTATCTATATAATTCCTGCACCACTTCATCAACCATTAGTGTATCACATGAATTGACATCAAACACACAAAACACATTGTGAGAGATGTTCTTTCACTAGTACCAAAAACATTTTCTTTTTGAGGGGGAAAAGGCCGTCCTTTTATTCGATAACAAGTGGAATACACATGCCCTGAGGCTAGGCATTCAGCCACAGACGGCGGCCCGAAACATCAAACAAAGCACTCCTAGCTAACTTATGAGCCTCATTATTCGACTTTCTACTCTCAAACTTAAACTCAAGAAAATTAAAGGTATGTCGAGCTTTTGTGATCTCGGACACAATATGGGAATAAACCCCTCTGGTACCCTGCTCCAGATTTTGAACCACCATCTTGCAATCCGATGCAACACGCACCATGGATGCATAGATGTCTCTGGCGAGATCGCACGCCTCGCGGCATGCAAGCGCCTCCAAGGTTTCAGCAATAGTAACTCCAGTGTATATGAGCGCCGAGGCTCCCAGATAGACACTATTGCCGCTTCTCGCGATCGCGGCTACTGCACCCCTCCTCAGGTTCTTCCCAACAGCCGCGTCGAGGTTGATTTTCACCATACCCGGCGGTGGCGGAATCCAAGCCGGTGCCTGAGCTAACGTAGCAACGGAAGGCTATTGTACCGTCCTTCTGCTTAGCTCCAGATCCTTCAGATAATTCTGCACAAAATGATGGACAGATAGCTTGATGTCTACGTGTGCTTCTATTCTTGTAGACAGTGTTGGGCCTCCAAGAGCAGAGGTTTGTAGAACAGCAGCAAGTTTCCCTTAAGTGAATCACCCAAGGTTTATCGAACTCAGGAGGTAGAGGTCAAAGATAGTCCTCTCAAGCAACCCTGCAATTAAGATACAAGAAGTCTCTTGTGTCCCCAACACACCTAATACACTTGTCAGATGTATAGGTGCACTAGTTCGGCGAAGAGATAGTAAAACACAGGTGGTATAGATGAATATGAGTGGTAATAACAATCTGAAATAAATATGGCAGCGAGTAAACATGCAGTAGAACAGTAAGTAAGCGGTGTTTGCAGTATTGGAAACAAGGCCTAGGGATCATACTTTCACTAGTGGACACTCTCAACATTGATCACATAATAAATAAATAACTTCTCCTTGCTTGTGCTACATATAATCTTGTTTGATAACAAACACCATTCATTGTGTAGGGCTACAAGAGCTCCCTCAAGCCGGAGTTAACAAGCACCACAACATTCGGCATTCATATTTAAGTAACCTTTAGAGCATGATAGATCTTTGCAATTTAGACCGAGAACTAACATAGCATACACACTGTCACCATTACACTATGAAAGGGGGAATAGATCACATCAATACTATCATAGTAATAGTTAACTCCATAATCTACAAGAGATTACAATCATAACCTACGCCAAATACTACATGATGCACACACTGTCACCGTTACATCACGAAGGAGAAATAGACTACTTTAATAACATCACTAGAGTAGCACATAGACTAATAGTGATACAAATCTCATCATATGGATCTCAATCATGCAAAGCAATTCATGAGATCATTGTATTGAGGTACATGAGAGAGAGATTAACCACATAGCTACCGGTAGAGCCCTCAGCCTCGGGGAGAACTACTCCCTCCTCATCATGGGAGACAGCGATGGCGATGAAGATGGCGGTGGTGTCGATGGAGATGACTGGGGCAATTCCCCGTCCCGACAGGTGCCGGAACAGACTTCGTCCCCCGAATTGGAGTTTCGCGATGGCGGCGGCGTCCCCGGAGTCTTTCTGGAGTTTTGTCAATCGGTATCGAAGTTTTAGGTCACGAGGGGTCTTATAGGCGAAGAGGTGGCGGGGTGCAGAGGTGGGATCCCCACACCGCGCCCTCCTTGGCCGCGCCGTCAGTGGTGGGCCCCCGCCCCTCTCCTCGGCTCCCCTTCGGTGTCCTGGTCCGTCTCGGTGAATTATGATGTTTGGTCTTCGTTTCATCGAATTCCGAGAATATTGCCCGAACAGCCTTTTCGAACCAAAAACAACAAACAGGAACTGCACTTCGGCATCTTGTTAATAGGTTAGTTCCGGAAAATGCATAATAATGATGTAAAGTATGTATAAAACATGTGAGTATTATCATAAAAGTAGCATGGAACATAAGAAATTATAGATACGTTTGAGACGTATCAATAGCAGGCTCTGAAAGATTTGCTCGTGAATAACCTTCCTCCTGGCGTGCCAAACCGTCCAGAGAGTAACAAAAACGATGACTTGTTCATCATGCGGTAGCGTGTCCATCATCTGGGCCAACCACTTCTACGCGCAAACCTCCTCTGTTGATGCATGTGTTCTGTAATGTGTTCATCTACCAGAGCCCATACACACCTGCTCATCGTACAGTCCAGTAGAGTATGCCTCCACGAGTCCCCCATGGACATGTGATGTTGGAGCTCATTTGTAGGCAAAGACTGTTTTAACACTCGGACTTTGGAGGGCACCTCCGTCTGCCACAACTTGCACCAATCCTTTCTCACTCTGGTTTGGTTAGACTCCAAGGATCTACTGTCCAACCAGCCCTCTCTCATGTCTCTTGTCTCCGTTAATATGCGATATGCCAACCGAACGGAAAAATTCCCGCGCCGGTCATAGTGCTAAGCCCAGAAATCGTCATGTCTTCTGGTCGATAAAGGGATCTCTAGGATCACTTCCACATCCATCGACAGTAAGAACTGTCACAGCTTCTCCTCCCGCCATGAGCCATTGTTCAGATCAATGAAATCCAACACCCTTGCTGGCGGATCTACGGCCAAGCAAGCCTGCGGCCGCAGCATCCCATCACGTGGCAACCAGTTATGGTTACACGGATCCGTTACTTCCCCCGTCCCAATACGCTTGACAAGCCCTTGCTTCAGTGATGACACGCCTGCATGGATGGATCTCCATACTTGGGATGGGGCTGACCCCAGTTCTGCACTCAAAAGCTCTATTGAAGGGAAATATCGCGCACGCAGAACCCGAGCACTTAGCGAGTCTGGATTCTGGAGCAACCTCCACCCATGTCGTGCCAACAGCGCTAGATTGAAAAGATCAACATCGCGAAAACCCAAACCTCCCGTATCTTTTGGTTTGCACATATCCTTCCATGAGACCCAACATGTCTTCCTCTCCCCCACCCGACTGCCCCACCAGAACTTGCGTATCATAGCATTGATATGATCGCATAAGCCCTTCGGTAGCAGGAAACATGCCATGGAGAATATTGGAATCCCATGTGCAACTGATTTGATGAAAATATATTTTCCCCCAGCTGACAATAGTCGTTCCATCCATCCTTGATTTTTCTTCCAAATGCGATCCTTGATGTATTTGAAAGCATTCCCCTTAGAGCGCCCCACATCCAAAGGCATCCCCAAGTATTTCTCACTTAGAGTTTCATTGTGTACGTCGAGAACACCTTTGACTCCCTCCTTCACAGTATTCGGGCAGCCTTTGCTGAAAAAAAATCACAGACTTGTCTCAATTTATCCTCTGGCCCGAGACCAGACAATATTTATCCAAAAGACTTTGGACCTTCCCCGCACTTTCCGTACCGGCTTTGAATAGCAGTAAGTTGTCATCCGCAAAAAGGAGGTGACTGACCGCCGGAGCTGACGGCGCCACCATGAGTCCATGGAGCTCTAATGATAAGCTATGATGTTTTAACAGGCACGGAAGACCCTCTGCTTCCAACAAGAACAAATACTGCTGCAACCTTCTTCCATTGAATAAAACTTCAAAGGACACCGTTGTTACTAGACGCATCACCATTTGCACCCAAAGCCTATGGAAGCCCAATTTGATCATTAGCGCTTCCGGATAGCGCCATTCCAAGTGATCATAGGCTTTCCTCATGTCTAGCTTTAGTGCACAGTATCTATTCTTCTTTGCCTTGTTCCGCTTCATAAAATGTAAGCATTCATAAGCAGTAATAATATTATCTATTATTAACCTCCCCGGGACGAAAGCTGATTGTTCCTCAGCGATTATCTCCGGTAACACAATCTTCAGCCTATTAGCCAGCACTTTTGAAGCAATCTTATAAATAACGTTGCATAGACTGATAGGTCTGAACTATCCCAACTCCTCCGGATCGGCCACCTTAGAAATTAGTACCACAAACGTTTGGTTTATCTCTCTCATATCATCCTCCCCCCGAAACACCCTGAGTACCGCCGCCATCACCTCTTCTCCACAAAGATCCCAGTGGGTCTGAAAAAATGAGCTGGGAACCCGTCCGGTCCTGGCGCCTTTGTGGGGAACATTTGGAATAGGGCCGATTTCACCTCCTCTCCCCTAATATGCTTAAGAAGGTTGTCATTCATTTGAGCCGTGACCTTGTGGGGAATCACGTCTATCACCTCCTCCATATTTGACACACCTGCAGACCGATAAAGATCCTCATAAAACTCACCCATTAGCTGCGCCATCTCACCGTCCTCCTCCGTGATGGAGCCATCCGGCTTCTTAAGCCTAGCTACACGGTTCCTCTTCTTGCGTTGGGAAGCTCTAAGATGAAAAATACGAGTATTGTTGTCTCCCTCTGCTAGCCACTGCACTCGAGACCTCTGCCTCCACATTGTCTCCTCACGCTGGTAGAGAGCGGACAGCCTGCCAACCACCGAATTTTTCTCCTCCGAGGGCCCCTGCTTGTCCCTAGCTGCTTGTAGCACTCCAAATTTGCGCTCGAGCGCCTGTATCTCCTTCTGGACGCTGCCGAAAGTATTCCTTCCCCATTCGTTGACCGAACCCGACACTCTGGGTTAACTTATCCTTCAGTTGTGTCATCGTAACCGCTGGTCCCTGAGCTTGCCAAGAGTCATCCATGTGCAGTTTGAATTGCTCATGAGACTCCCACATCATCTCATAGCAGAAAATCTTATCCTCCGTTCGCCGTCTCTCCCTCCTGGACCCCGCCCACCTTAGGATGATCGATTTATGAAATGATGTAACTCCCGTTAAGTGGTTTACCGTGGCCATTGGAAACCTTGCACTCCATGTCGAGGTGGCAAGAGCCCTATCCAGCCGAACCCTACAAAAGGATCCGCCCGCCACACGCTTCTCAAAAGTCCACATACTTCCTTCGAAGCCCAAATCCACCAGCTCGCACACATCAACAGCGTCGCGGAATCCTGCAATCTGACCCAGACTTCTGTCGCCCACTCCTTCATGTTCATGCTGATGTAAAACCTCATTGAAATCTCCTATACACATCCACGGGAGATCATTCGAAACTTTAATATGCTTCAACAGGTCCCATGTTTTAAACCGCTCCGCCACTTGAGCCTCCCCATAGACGCAAGTGAAGCTCCAGGGAGTGCTCCCCTTCTCGGTTATAACAACATCTATATGGTATTGCGAAAAGGGCAAAATATGAATAGTTGTTTCATTATTCCAGAAAATACTGAGGACTCCACTACGCCCCGTACTACTAACAGCAAAACATCTGGCATACCCTAGCGTTCTAGCTAGGTCTTCTACTCTCTTTTTATTCAGCTATGTCTCGACAACACACAACACCGTGGGTTCAAACTGCCTTGTAAGATTACGAAGCTCTCGAACTGTCGCGTCGCTCCCCAGCCCCCGACAGTTCCAACATATGCAACTCATTGCTCCCGGCGGCGCTCCCCTACGGAGCCCGCCTTTACACCAGTTGTGTCAACTTTCTTTGGTTTCTTCGAGGCTGGCAGCTTCACCGGTGATACTGGCACGATTGGATTGGCATTGATCGTCTCCATCTCTGGCACCCCTATATCGCTCCCGGCCACCTCCATCTCCTCTCCATCCTGAGGCTGCACCTTCCCATCAGTAATGCTCAGAGGCGCATCGCACTGCGGGTTGATCCCAACCCCCGCACCCACCTGCACGCCCTCGCTTGTTTCCTCCGACGGACGCTTTTGATTTTCTCCCTCCCGTTTTCCCCCTGGCACCTCCCTGTCCCATGTGGCTCCCTTCTTCCACATGCGTCCTCGCCCGCACCCCAGTAGTTTGGGGATGCCAGTCCTCCACCGGTGCCACCATCCAGCTCCCGTACTGTTTATCTTCCTCCTCGTGGACCCCATCACCGCATTCTTGATCTCCATGACACAGGTAACCACACACATCACAGAAACGGGGCAGGTTCTCATACATCACCTGAAAAGAGATTCGCTCGTTGCCCTCAGGATGCAGGCGAACAAACCTCAACAACATCTTGTTCACATCAAGCCTCATCCGAACACGAACGAAGCTGGTGCCACTCACCCCAGAGCATAAAGGCCTACTCCCTTCACCTCATCAATCCGTGCCGCCATGTCACGCACAATCTCCTCCTTTCTGAACAGAGGTGGGACTCCCCTCACTTGGATCCACACATTGATATGGTCCAACACAACCGAGCTAGGATCTGCAATCCCGTCATACGGTTCGATCATAACACCCAGCTGCCTGAAGATCTAGGGCCCATCATACATCACCCCATTCCAGTCTCCCAGACAGGACACCTGCAGTATGAACATGTTGTCTTCTACTGGCCTGATCGACCACTTCTTTGCTAAGCCCCATGCCACATCCATCTTCTGGAAGAAAGGCTGGTTACTAAAGTGCCTATCAGTGTGCACACGTACCACCGCCATCCAGCGCGCCTCCTCCCGTAGATTCATGAAGTCATCCCGCGGGATCACCACATCATCGATCTCGTCATCCACCAACACCAGCTTCTTCGACAGCTCGTCCAAAGCCGGTTTGGTTTTGGCGCTCGACGAGCCCCCCTCCTTCGGGATCTTTGCTGCCATCGAAAGAGAAAAAACTGGGTTTCTCACACCGTCCACCCCCGTCACCGCCCCGAGACCCCGCTCCTCACCCGTCCGCCAAGGCCGAGAAGACGCGCAGGGCGTCCCTTTGATCAGCCCGAACGGAGCAGAGATCGGAGGAAGAGAATCGGATGTCGATCAGAGATGGGAAAGCCGCCTCTCGCCGCCGTTGCCGCCAGGAGAGTCAGAGCCCTAGGAAACCCTAGGTTTTGTTTCTTAGTACCAAAAACATAAAGGAACCACTGACAAAACATGGAGAAAACGTTCCTTCGTCGGCCCCTGATGGCAGTCCGGCCCAGCCAAGACCTATACTGAAACGGGCCAATCCGCATTCAGGAGACAGGTTTATAAAGCAAAGCATGCTGCCTGTTTGTCTCCGACCAGGACGCTGCCGTCGGCAGGCAGCCGCGGGTCAGCAGCAAGCATCGGTCTCACGCGCTGGCAAGGGTTATGCAAATCTGGGTCACTATGTTCCCAAGTCTTAATCGATTCGCTGCTGAAGATGTTGTTGACCGTGGCTAAACTTGCAATGCCAATTGCCAAGCCAGCTAGAAATAGATAAATTGTTCAGCTGCTATAGAAAGCTACTCCGTACAATACAAAGATGGCCATTGGCTGATAGCGCCCATCGGTTATTCTGGTCGCCCGAAGCCCGGCGCATGAAGAATTCAAGGATGAAGAGCACGATCGACAACCACCGCTGTAACATAATGTGCATCCTACGTCCTTGCCACGGTAACAACACCGAAGTGGCTGGAGCAGACTAAAGTGCAGTGGTCTGTGTGTTTGTACACTAACACCAACACGTCTGTCCGCTGTCGCTACTGCTCAAGTGTCAGTTCAGTTTCTTCAGTTATAATAAAGTGCAGTGGTCTGTGTGTTTGTACACAAACACGTCTGTCAGTAGCTAAGTTTAAGAGCATCTCCAGTCGCATCCCCAAACCGTCCCCTAGATCACGCCGGATCGAGTATTTGGGGACGTGTTTTGTTCGTGTCGCGTTTGGGGGACGTCGCTCCCAGTCGCGTCCCCCAAACGCCGCCCCCAAACATTAAAAATAATTTAAATAGATAGAAGAAAACTCTTTACTAATATTCAAATCGGTTCAACATAAACAAATTACATATAAAACTTTGAAAAAACATAATTAAATTACATATAAATTATTTTAAACTACTTCTTCTTCGATGATGATGGCCCCGTCTCGTCGTCGTCATCACGGTGGCGCTTCCTGCTCGTCACCACTTCCGAAGAGGCAGTGGGCCGACGCGTCGGAGGAACTAGTGTGCTCCTCATCGTCGCCGGTGCTCGCCGGCTTCGCCTTGGCCTTGGCCTTGGCTTTCGCGTCCGCGTCCGCCTCCGCCTTCGCACGGGCCGCCTCCTCTGACCCTTCCTCGCGTCCTCCTCCACGCCCAGCCATTCCTCCGCGCTGTCAATGGCGGCGGGGAATCGTCGCCGCCGTCGGCGTCCGGCTCTGTCCCACCAATGGCACCATCTAGCAGGCTTGCCCTCGCTGGAGGTGTCGGATGGAAGCTCCGAGATGTAGCTCATCGTTGCTGGAGGTGTCGGATGGGAGCTTGGATGAATGGCGGCCGGTTGAAGATCCAAAAGCGCCGACGTACAGGTCTTATTAAGCGCGGATGAACGGCGACGCAAAAGTCGAAGAGAGCGGCGGTTGCTCTTCCGAGGAGTCCGCGCTCCATTCCGGCGGTTGGCGCGTTGGTCGACGTGGTTGCCAATGCGACGGTTCCTCTTCCCGACAACTGCACCGTCGCTACGTAGCCGGCGGTTGAGCATCCGAGCCGCTGACGCGTCGGGCCCGCGCCTCCTCGCCTCTCATTTCGTTGTGCCCGGCGTGCCCGGAGTGTCCCATGTGTAGCGGGGACGGGCTCGGGACGCCAGACACCGTATTGGGCCACGCCGGACAAAAAAGGCCTTTGGGACGAGCGGCTAGGAACGTTTTTTTTGTCCGGCGTGTCTCAAACTTTGGGACGGATTTGGCGACTGGAGATGCTCTAAGTGTACGTTTGTTTAGAGCATCTCCAGTCGCGTCCCCCAAACCGCGCCGGATTGAGCCTTTGGGGGACGTGTTTTGTTCGTGCCGCCTTTGGGGGACGTCGCTCCCACCGTCCCCCAAACGTCTCCCCCAAATGAATATTGGTGCACGAAAATAAAGGTTTTCATTCAGTTTTGATTATATATTACAAAGTTTGAATGAAAACGGCTAGATTTCATCTAAACCTAGACTACTGACCGCCCGGCGGTGCGTTCGACGGCCCCGCCCGTCGTCGCCCCCCCTACGCCGCAGCTCCTCCTGCGCGCGCCTCCTCTCCTTGCGTTCGGAGGCCGACGGTTCCGCTCCCGCCGCGCGTCCTCCGCCGTCCCCTGCTGCGCCGCCTGGAGGGAGAGCTCGACGTCGCGACGAATCTGCGCCTCTTCGCGGGCACGGGCGTCGTCCTGGAGCTTCTTCTCCGACTCGAAGGACTCAACGTGATGAGGCCTAAGGCCACGTGTGTTGCCCGATCTCACGAATTGACCGAGGGAAAGGCGGGGGAGAGGAAGAACACGAAGAACACGGCGAAGAACACGATGAACGCACGCGAACGCACGCAACACAACCCGATACAATTCGGTTTACTCCCGATAGCCCGAACCACTATCCCGATAGAATCCCTCAAGGAGAGACACGAGGTAGAATCCCCGAGAGAAAGACCGATATACGATCTATGGAGTCACACGAGTGAGAGACCGCGGTAGAATCACAAGTGCGAAAGATAAATCATATAAGGAGTGCCTTGATACAACTCATAGATTTGTGTCTAAGAGAGGAGGGGGTTTCCCTAATCCCAAAGGGATGGTGGAGGCATAAGCCAAGTTCTCACTCAAGTTATGTCTTACCTAATGAAGGGGGAGGTGGGAGCCTATATATAGGGAGCCACCAAAGGAGGGGTAGTTTAGGCATACAAAGGGATAAAGGGTTCAGATTTGATGCTCTTTGCAGTGGGGCCAGGGCCAGCACAGGTAGGGCGATAGGGCCGGGTAGGGAGGCAGGCCGTCATCCTCGTGCGTAGTGGCGGTGCGGCGCGGCGTCTTCTGGCGCGTCTCCTTATCCTCGACGTTCTCTTCCATGCTTCCACGACCTCGGCCTTGAGTCCTCGAGCCTCCATGGTGTCGTCCACTTCCTCCGTACTTGGCGATGTGTTCCTATCATGGTCATATGAAGGAGGATGAAGTAGCATACCATTCATGAGAGACAATTGTAGGCACGCATAAAGGAGAAGATTCACCTTTGCGTGACGTGTCGGCGTTGACGCACGTGATGCGGTGGAGACCGAAGGTCGCCCCGTATCATCTCCCCCCACTTGAAAAAGAGTCGTCCTCGACGATAGCTCTTCATGAACGTGTATAGGAGGTAGATGACAACCACGCTTGAATGTCACTTCACTTGTCAAGAGCCCTATCAATAGCACAAGAAAAGCCAAGCAACACTCAAAGCATAGCCAATGTTCCACGGGTTTAGCAAAAGAACGCAAGTAGAAGGAGGTCACCTTAGCAAGATGTCGATGTGCTCTCATGGAGAGATCTTGTGTAGTGGAAGTGTGCGGGCAAAACCACTCATTGGAGCTCACTTGTATCATGCTCTCAAGAGCTCTTTTTGTCAACTCGTGCTCAATCGAGGTTGACATTGGAGTTTGGGTACCTACACACATGTTAGACAACAAGAACAACGTGTGTGCATGGTATATGAACACATCATCCATCATGATGCGCCATTTCTTTTGCACATCACCATTAGCGGTAAGCAAGATATTATAGTACACATGGTGAATATGCGGGAAAACTTAGGAACATGCTCAACATGGATATATGCAAAGTCTCCAAAATTTGAGAGAGCTATGGGGGCAATCTCATTTACAAGCATATTAACATCATTGCAAACCAAGCATTGGAAAGAGAAAGTGTTCAACATTTTGGTTGCATTAATGGGAGAGTATTGCAAGCATGTAGCACAAAACATGTTCAACATTTTATCATTGTTGTCGACAAACCTAGGGAAAGAGCAATTGTTCATCAAGGTTGTCACAACACAAGCATTATCATTTTCATTGCAAGCAATACATGGGAAAGAGCAATTGTTCGACATATTGCAAGCAATAGGAGAGGAAGTGAAACTCTCATAGCATGGCATGGACATATTATCATAAGCAACTAATTCCACATGATCAGTATCACAAGGGAAAGTGAAAGAAGCATATGACATAGCAATAGGATCATCCAACTCATGCAAGCACTCACAAATCGTCATGTCCACTAGTGGGATCATGGCATCATCAACACCCATATAGGTACCTTTGTAGTCCCGCTCATATGAGGTAGGTGTTGTGGAAGTGGGAGGTCCATGTGGCCTCCATGTTCATCTTCAAGCAACAAGCATGGTGTGATATCATCATCTTCATGCACCATGTACATCTTCTCCATGATCGGCGTCTCGTCATCCATGGAACCTAATGAGACACAAGGAAACACACTAGAGGTAGAGGGTAAGATGTTAGAATTGAAAATGGCCTCACATGACCTATCAACTACCACTCTCATCTCACTTGGTGCATCACTCATGCTCTCGAAGTGGAGGCACTCATCAAGCTCACATATAGTGGAGTCACTCATCTCACATATAGTGGAGTCGCTCATCTCACATATAGTGGAGTCCCTCATCTCCATGGCAATGGCGTCGTCGATGTCCGAGCAACCTAGCAAAGAGGAAGACAACACAAGAGGAGTAGAGGTTAAGTTGTTAGAAATCCAAGTGTCCTCACTCAACTCATGGGGTGTGTCACTCTTGCTCTCAAGGTGTTTGAAGTATGCGTTGCACGTGGCTTTTTCTTTGGGTGTCATTTGGGCTTCTCGAGCATCTAGCTCGGCGAAGTATGCTCTCATCTCGGCTTGTTCTTGTGGGGTCATCATGTATATCTCACTAGGATAGGTGTATATGTATGGTGGAAGGAAAACTACACAAGTATCTCACCTATCAAGAAAGTATCGGAAAAGTGGTTCAAGTCAAGAGCAAAGCCAAAATGTATCGGGGTTACTCACACACACACTCAAAGCACACGCAAAAGGCTAAGAAACTCTATATGTGGTGGGTAAGGGGTGGATAGCAAACGAAAAGACCAACGGAAAAGTCTATTGTCAAATGTGGGTAAGATCCAAAGTCAAATGTCAAAAGTGGTGATCTATGTCAAGGAAACACGGAAACACACACAAGGGAGAACAATGGGGTTAGCGCGACCAAGGAAGTGAGCAAGCGGTAAAGATGGTCCTAACGAAGACTATATGCTCGGTGTCACGCCAACACAAGAGAGACCGTAGCTTGGTTGCACAAGATAGAAGCAACAAGATTTGCACAAGGGTCACTCTTCTCTTTTCTCTCTTAGTGCTCACAAACTTTGCACTTCTCGATATCGGTGGAAACACACTCTTTTTCTATTCCTTTTTCTTTTTCTCTTTTTTTCACTTTTTTCTATGCTTAAAAGCTTTATTTTTCTCTA
Organism: Lolium multiflorum; assembly: GCA_030979885.1. Classification (NCBI taxonomy): domain Eukaryota; kingdom Viridiplantae; phylum Streptophyta; class Magnoliopsida; order Poales; family Poaceae; genus Lolium; species Lolium multiflorum. The sequence goes on from CM061748.1 coordinate 99,219,431, forward strand.
TGTATATGTCACACTTTCTTCTTTTGTGTATCTTTCTCACCGAGCTTGCTTCGGAGCTTTGCTCAACACAACGCACACACACACCCTCTCACGGTCGTGACACTTGTGCAATGCTTCGCAACACTCGGAAAGCCACTCTCAATGGGATAGGTACACAAAGAAAGAAACGGGGCTACAAGGGGTGAGGGTGCAAGTTATACCTATTGACGTTAGGCGGTGTCAAGCACACGAACTTGCGATGGCGAAGTGGTGGTGACGATGGTGTCGAAGATGCGCCGGAATCCGGGGTGTCGATACCGTTGTCGCGGTGTTGATGTAGGCGCGGAAGCGGTTCTCACGGTTCAAGGGCACTCCAAAACGGAAACCGGGCAAATTAAGTCAATGCCCGAAAAGTAGGGTCAAAACGAACGGTCAAAAGTTGGTGTCAAAAAAAAAAAAAAAATTAGACGTAGACTATGTAGAGTCGTTGGAGGGTGTTGTTAAAGTTTTGAGTCAAACGGACGCCGGAAAGTTGTCAAAATTTGGTGCAAAAAGTGGAGTCAAAATTGGACGAAAATTGGGTCAAAAATCGTGAAATCCGGTTGGCGGCCGGTTTGACCGGGTCTGGGGCCGGATTTTCCGGTTAGCGGCCGGTCTCGCTCCGGTCCGAGCCTTTTTTCCCGGTGTGCCGCCCGGTTGGCGCCCGGTTTGGGTCCGGTTGACCGGAGCGGGAGCTGGGCGCGCGTGATGCTGAAGGAAATCGAGCGCGAGCGGAAGGAGATGGCCTGGACGCGCAGCAGGCAAGCGGGGCGAGCTGGTGGTGCCCGGCCTGGGCGGCTTTGCTGCGTGGGCTGGTGAGCGTGCTCGTGGTGGTGCGCCAGGAGCGTGGGAGTGGGCCGGGGCGGAGGCAGGCGCTGCGCGCGGGGGATGGAGGTGACCTGGCCGGGGGTTGGTGGCGAGTGCGGGGCGCGGCTGTGGGGCGGCCTGGGCGTTGACTAGGCGCGGGCGGCGCAAGGTTGGCTGGCAGCACACACACGCGGGATGCCGCAGTGGAGGTGGGCCGGCGGCTTGAGGCGGGGCGCGCGGCGGGCGGCAGGCGGGGCGGGAGCAGGGGGGCCGGGCGAGCTGGGCGGCGTAGGGAAGGTGCTGGGCGAAAAAAATGTGGCGGTGGGGCGGATCGAGCGGCTTTGGGCGGCGCGTGGAGACTGTTCGTGGATGCGATGAACTTTTCCTCCTGTTCTTCACGGAACCCACACGGAAATTGCTCAAATTCGAGCTAGATTTGATGGAATCGAAGGGGAAAAGTAGGGGAAACAATAGATCAGCACCAATAACAACAGATCTGTGGATCAAAACCACAAAAAACGCAACAAATCCGGAGATCAATTTTCGAGCTATTTTTTGGGGCAATTTTTTGGGAAAATTTTTGGGCGAAATTGAGAGATTCGAGGGTCAAATTCGTGGCAACCTTTGCTCTGGTACCATATGATGAGGCCTAAGGCCACGTGTGTTGCCCGATCTCACGAATTGACCGAGGGAAAGGCGGGGGAGAGGAAGAACACGAAGAACACGGCGAAGAACACGATGAACGCACGCGAACGCACGCAACACAACCCGATACAATTCGGTTTACTCCCGATAGCCCGAACCACTATCCCGATAGAATCCCTCAAGGAGAGACACGAGGTAGAATCCCGAGAGAAAGACCGATATACGATCTATGGAGTCACACGAGTGAGAGACCGCGGTAGAATCACAAGTGCGAAAGATAAATCATATAAGGAGTGCCTTGATACAACTCATAGATTTGTGTCTAAGAGAGGAGGGGGTTTCCCTAATCCCAAAGGGATGGTGGAGGCATAAGCCAAGTTCTCACTCAAGTTATGTCTTACCTAATGAAGGGGGAGGTGGGAGCCTATATATAGGGAGCCACCAAAGGAGGGGTAGTTTAGGCATACAAAGGGATAAAGGGTTCAGATTTGATGCTCTTTGGGGCGTCGGGCCAGCACAGGTAGGGCGATAGGGCCGGCAGGGTAGGGCGGCAGGCCGTCATCCTCGGCGTAGTGGCGGTGCGGCAGCCGGTCTTCCTGGCGCGTCTCCTTATCCTCGACGTTCTCTTCCATGCTTCCACGACCTCGGCCTTGAGTCCTCGAGCCTCCATGGTGTCGTCCACTTCCTCCGTACTTGGCGATGTGTTCCTATCATGGTCATATGAAGGAGGATGAAGTAGCATACCATTCATGAGAGACAATTGTAGGCACGCATAAAGGAGAAGATTCACCTTTGCGTGACGTGTCGGCGTTGACGCACATGATGCGGTGGAGACCGAAGGTCGCCCCGTATCACAACGAGCGCGCGTTGCTGATCGGCTATCTCGTCCGGGTGCGGCCCGTCGTCGTCGAACCACTTGAACTCGTCGTCGTCGTCGTCCTCCACCTCGGTCTCCTCTGCCTCGGCCTCCTCCTCCTCCATTGGCGCCTCCTCCTCCACATCTTTTGGCGCCTCCATCATGCCGCCGCCAACGGTCCGCCCGCCCCCCATAGCGCGCGTCAGCGCGCTCCTGCCGCCTCCTCCGCGTCAGCCGCGCTCGATCGACCCGCCGCCGGCGCTCTATCGCCTCCCGTCGTTCACGGTACATCGCTCCCGCTCATCGCGCCGGCGCCGGCGCTCATCAGCCCACCGCTGCTCCATCTCCTCCCGGTACCGGCGTCGCGCCTCTTCTCCCGTCGAGGCGTCGAACGCCGCAACGGTGTCGCATCGCTGCCCCGCGCACCGCAATCGCGGCCTCGTCGCTGCGGGGAGGCGAGAACGCCGCTAGATCCGCCGTGTGCCGCGCCTCACGCCGCTGGCGGGCCTCCTCCTCGAGTGCCTCCCCGCCGCCGACGAGCCGGCCAAAGCGGCGTCCCTCGCCGCCGCCGCTCATCCCGGCCGCGGGTCGGTGTCGACCTGCGATTTCGGGCCTGGAAGTGGAGGAGACGGCGGGAAGTGGCCATCGCCGGGCGGTTCGCCATTGCCACCGGTGGTGGAGGAGACGGCCGTGGAGCGACGAGGGCTGTGTTTGTTGCCGGCGGGGTGTGGTGGCTACCATTGATGAGCCGGGAGACCTTTATAGACGCGTCGGGAAGAAAGCGCGGGAACGAGAAGAGGCGGGAAGATCGCGCGGGAACGGGCGGTGGCGTGCGAACGCCGGCGACGCGTGGAGGCTGCGCAGCCGACGAGACGTCTCGCCTGCCCCTCCGTCGCCATCAAGGCAAAGATGCCGCCGTGTGTCATGCGCGCGAATAACTTCCGTCGCGAGGTAGGCGACGGTTAGGTTAAAATTAACGTGCCGCCGACGGTCGGCCCCGCCACTCCCGCATCGCTTTTCGTTGTGTCCGGCGTGCCCGGAGCATCCCCTGTGGGACGGGGACGGGCTCGGGGCGCGCCGGACAAAAATGGGCTTTGGAGGACGCAACTGGATCACATTTTTTGTCCGGCGCGTCCCAAATCCCTTTGGGGGACGCGGCTGGAGATGCTCTTAGACTTAAACCACGATCTGATCCTCGTGGGATGGCACGAGTTGTGGAGGGCGTGGCGAGTTTGTAGGGGAGATGGACATGGCGATGGTGGAATGGCACTGTCAGTAAGAGCATCTCCAGTCGTCTCCCCGAGAAGCCCCCCACGAGCCATTTTTTACATTCGGACGGCGAAATCCGGTCCAAGCGCTTCTGATTTCTTCCGGATTTGGGCCTAAATTCATCCGGCGATCCCACGCCATCCCCAGCCCCCGGGGACTCCGGATGGAGCAAAACCAACCGCCCATGCCCACGTGTCTCCTCGGACTCCCCGGGCCATCTTCTTTTTCCCCGAGAAACGCCGCTTGGGGAGCACACGACTGGAAATATAGTGCCCCCATGCCAAAATTGATCCAATCCGACGAAAATTTCGGATTGAGTGGGAGCGCCAACGAGTGGGGATGCTCTAAGCCAGTCTTTGATCCCAGTTTTCAGCGTTTTCAGTTGTAACCGAGCCTCAAATAAAAGGAGAAAAAACAGAGAAGTGGTTAATTGTACACCACGCAAAATACTCTGTCTCTGTCTGCTTGATTTGTTCGTGTTCCTGTGAGTTCATCTCTGCCATTGTTAGCAACAACATACCAGCATCTTCTTCTTCCAGAATACTAGATCACACAGCCAGTATCATCGAACGTACACAGCGCCACAGATACGTGAGCGGGCCAGAATACATAGGTAGAACAAGACGACGGCTTGCACGAGATGTCACACTGTTGGCACCGGATGTCACAAGAGACGTCGGCAGCGTCTCGTCGAACTGGACGAAGGACCTGTAGGCGGCGTTGGGCTGCCAGAATGCGGGGATGACCTGGTCGGCGACGAGGGACCTGCCGGACTCGTCAGTGACGCGCAGCGAGAACGGGCCCTGCAGCGGGCGGAGCCTGTCGAGGCGCCAGATGGAGCCCCAGGACTCCTTCATCGGCGTCCAGAACCCCGTGGGCACCCTGTCAGGCAGCCGCGACTCCATGATGTCCACCTGCACGGCGTCGCCGTCGCCGTCCTCGTACTCCACCAGGATGGCCAGGTAGTTGGGGTTGGACCCGTGCTGCACCCGGAACGTCACCGTGAGACCCGGGTACTGGCAGGGCACCCTGCAATGAACACCATTCCCAGTGTCAGTTTCAGGAGCAAGCAAGAACAGCAAGAGCGGCATGCTTTTTGGTGTTTACTGCTTTGTGATAGTATAAAAAACTGCCACTAGAATAGTTTTTAGCCCGTAAAGTTAGGATGTGCAAAGTTGTTCTGTTGACAATTAGCCAGATGAAAGTGCAGGCAAAGCACAGAGTTGATTTTAACTAAGTTTGCTTTTGTACAGAAGCGGCCGTCGCAAGGAAAGTAGCCAATGGTGGCGAAGGAAAGCCGGATGCCATGGATGTCTTTGTCTGTTAAAGTTAAGCATGCTAAGATTAAGTAAGATGGTGACCTCTTGAACTGCATGTCGATGATGCCGGCGTGTCGGAGCTCGTCGTTGCGGCCGTACTTGGCCATGCGGCCGAAGGCGGTGCCGCTGAGGTCGAAGTGGTAGCGCGAGACCGGGTAGTAGTTCATGTCCGTGATGATCACCGTCTCCGGCACGCCGGAGCAGGCACGATGGGCCACGCACCTAATCTGCATCGCACGCAAGAATCCAAGATCCATGGAATCAAATTATTCTCCATCACAGGCTGTCTCTAGGGGAAAGAAATCGCACGAGACGACAGCGTCGGCACATTACTGTCAGTGTGAAACGAGAGTGCATATGCCGGCCGCCGACGGTAGGTAGCTAACCTGGTAGCATGCGCCGCACCCCTTGCCGTCCTTGAAGATGGGCTGGTTGCCGCACGACGTCATGGAGGAGAAGGGGTACTGGTTCACGTTCTTGAACCCGCAAGCACCACCTGCATCCGGTGATTTGGTGTCGACATACAGGGACCATAATCAGCATTCAGCAATGCAATTCACACAGACATGATAGGCAAAGCAGTGGCAGTACCGTTGTCGTAGGGCCCGGCGCCGTTGGGAGCGCCGTACCAGGTGGCCCGGGCAGCGATCCAGCTGCCGTCGTCTGCATTGGTGCCGCCGGAGCTGGAATTGGAGGCGGGGACAATGGTGGCCGGGACATTGGTGGCGGGGACATTGGTGGCGGGGACATTGGTTGCAGGGACATTGGTGGTGGGGGCAGGTGGAGGTGGGTAACAGAACAGATCAGGCAGAAAGCCGCAGCCGCGACATCCATGGGCCGCGAGCAGGCAGAACAGAGCAACCACGACGGCAGAGGAGAAGGCTGCTGCCATCGGTCGAATGCCGTACTACGGTGGTTAATGGCGAAATGCCAATTTGTAGGCCCGCGCAGCAAAGGGATCCAACTGAAGCGCCGTCTTCTGCTTGTGGAAGGAAGGAATGTAGAAGTGGACCAAGAGCAGTGATTCTTCGCCTCCCCTACTGACAAAGATTTCACACGCGAGAGCGAGCGGAAGCTGTGACAGGGACGCCGTCGTCGGAGCTATGCCACTCCCTGATGTCCAGCTCCGACCGCCTCGCCGGTGCATCAGATCCGGCAACCACCTTCGCCTACGCGGAGACAGAGAGCACGAGCTTTCGAAGCTACACGGCGGTGCAGGGGAGCGTTGAGGTTGCCGAAGATGGCCATCTCCACCCCAACCTCTTCACTGCAGCAGAAGAGCAAGAAAGATTGAAGATGATTCCTACCTAGGAACACGGTCTATCGAATCTTTGAGGTAAAGAAACAGATCCCTGTAAAAGAAACGATAAGACTCACATTCTTCACCAGTCTGAGTAGTGTAGCGCAGGGAAGCAGATATGCCGCTCCGGCGACAACAAACCGGCGGTCACCGAGCTGTAGGGCAAATGTGAAGGGTCCGCCGAAGGAGATGCCACTGGGGGACCTGAAGGGGCTGTGGCACAACGCCGCTGCCGTCCACGGAGACCCTAATGGGCAGGGTCCCGGCGGCGGCGGCGGCGGCGGGGAAGAACGCTGGAGAAATGGCAGAGGCGACTGCGGGTGTGAGTGCGCGAGGATTTTGGGAGGGGAGTGGGACTGAGGGATATAGAGATTTTTTTTCTTGGGGATGGTGGGAAATAGAGATGAGGACGTTCGAAGCACTAGTGGGCTTTGAAGCCTTTTATGATGCCCCAAAACAAGTACTCCGTATTACTATTAGTAATTCCTGACCCAATACTTTAGTGCCTTGATAAGCCCATGAATTAGCCATAAGGCCATTACTTAGCAAAAATTGAGCACTACACTTATAATGTGTCCGTTAGCAAAGGTTAGAAAAAGATCAGCTGTTCTAAAAAAAAACAGTTCAGTTTTGCTTCTCTCGCGTGGAGCAAGCTTGATCAGTATTGAGAGAGTTTTAGATACTCCATTTGATTTATATTACTTGACACTAATGTAGATGTATCTAGATAAATTTTAATTGTAGATACATTCATTTTAGTGTTAATTAAATTAATAGAATCAGAGGGAGTTTATTTTTTCTTTCCCAAAACAGATGGGATGTTCAAAACGAAATAACTCTTTGAGTCATTCGTCTCAATTATAACCCGTTTTCATCATTTCGTTTCTAGCTTGGACACGTATCTAAAACTACATCACATATTGATTTGTTACGGCGGTTTTTGGCATAAGATGTACTTCGCACACTAGTGTATGTATACTTCATGTGTTGTACATGTATTTCCTGAGTTATTATGTGTTTACTTGGTGTGTGTGAGCGTGTTTTTCTCATTTGGTAATATCAGTGTATACTTTAAACTATGGGTGGGTTATAGCAAGTAATTGTAAAATAAAATATATTAAAACCATTCGTCTGAATTAGCAATAGTTTCATCTTGTCCTTATTGCGTCGCAATCTTTGAAACTAGATCCATATTGATATGTTTTTACATGATTTTTATGATGCAAATTAAACTTCTCGGATTGTATATGTCTACTTCGCACATAACTATGCACATACTTCTCATATTAGTGTCTAATTCGCACCTTGTGTCTATCGATGTCCTTTTGTGAGTGCTTTCCGGGTTTTGTGTGTAGTTTTCATGCTTCAGTGTGTGTGTGTTTTTATGCATACTTCTCATGTATGTATGTGTAATTCTTGTGTTTGGGCGTACTTTGTGGTTGGGTGTGTACTTCTCATAATTGTGTGTGTGTTTTGTCGTTTTTGTATGGGTAATTCATATGTTTACGTGTAATTGTAATTCCCAATTTAGTGTGTGACTTGTGTAATTTATGTTGCTTTTAATTTGTATTTTTCTGTTTTGTGTATCTCTCGTATGTGTGTATTTTTCACAATTAGTATGTACGCCTCTCCCTTGCTCCTACACGTGCCGCAATGGTAATGCCCTGAGAAGTACCAGTCATGATACCTGGATGTATTGGACTTTCCAGAAGACCAAAAAAAATCATATCACATCATAGGTATCTGGAAGGGGCGTTGGGAGGTTCTTAATGAAAAAAAAGGAAGTGACTACCCAAGGTATATGACTGATGCTCGGTAGTACCACAAAATTTCTCCTCAGAAGTTCCGAAAAACAGAAAACTCTATCAAAACGTTCAGAACATAAACTGATAAGTCTCGGTTCAAAGATTCCAAGGAACAATCACTAAAAATTTCTAGAGCTATCTGGTGACTCCTTCATAGGTGAAAAACTTAGACCGAATGGTTCTTAGAAATCTTTGATTGAAAGTTACACAGGAAATAAAAAGAGTATAATTATTTTTTCTCTTGGTCATCTCTCGCCGATCTGGAAATTCCGCGCAAGGTTTCTCCCGTGGTTACAAAAAAAGGTGTTCGTGTGAAGAAAAAACAGAAACACATTCACTTTATAGGATAATCTAGAGATGTTTTGCAATGAACCAACTTACAAAGACCAAGCGTATTTTTATATAATTCTCCCTCGGTTCCATATATCTTGTCACGGCTTGTTCTAGAAGGAAATTCTAATGGTCAACAAAATTTCAATTCAACGGAATTCCTTCATTTTTATATAATACTCCATCCATTCCATAAATCTTGTCACGGATTATTGCTACACAATTTATGGAACGGATGGAGTATTATATAAAAGAGATAGTGATTGTCATTATATTTCCAACAACACTGATTTCATCTTATTTGGATCTTGGAAGCTCAAGTTATTGCAGTTTTCGATTTAGCTATTTTTTGTGTGCCTATTTCACGTCCATGAGGGAACACTGATCAATACTAAAAACTATGGGCATGAAAATAAACTTCTCCCGCGAGACTCCGTTTTCGTCCCTGCCCGCTCCCGCGAGCGGCGGAAGCCCGCGCCCCCCTTCCTTCTCCCTCCCTCCGCAGCGGGGCGTCGGCCAGCGGGCGGCGGCTCCCCTCAGCGCGCGGCGGCGGGCGGCGCGGCCGCGGGCGGGCACCGCGCCGGGGGCGGGGGCGCGGCTTCGGCGGGGCGCGGTGTGCGCGCAGCTCTCCTGCGGCTGCCGGCGCTGTTCCACCCCCGCGGCGGCGGCGGCGGCGGCCCGCGGGGCGGCGGTGGACCTTCTTCTCCTCTCCGGGTGGGGACTCCGGGATGCGGCCTGGTCGGCCGCCTCGTCCGGGCCGGGCAGGGGCCCGGGGCCCTGGCGAGCCTATGTGTTCCCTCCCCCAGATCTGTCGCTGCCGGCAGCCATGGGGGCTGTAGGCCGTCGATCTGGCGGGGTGTGACCTGCCACTCCCCCTCCCGCCAGATCTGACCTGTACTACAGCCATGGGGGCTGCAGCATGTCGATCTCAGGTTGGTGTGCGGGGTGGCAAGGGCGTTGTGGCTGGTGTGGTCGTTTGCCTCTTGGTCGGGGTTCGGTAGGCCGGCGTTGGTGGCGGCGCTCGGTCTTCGGCTTGGTCCAGCGGTGCGTGGAGCTTGGGTTCCGGGGCGGCGGCCCTGGAAGGTGGGAGCTTTCTGGTGTGCGGGCGAGCGAGTAGCTCAGGAGTTGGCCGGTGCCATGGTCGTGAGGGCGGCGTGGTACCCGGCGAGTTGTGTGCTGTGGCAGTGGCGCGGGTGCCGTCTTGGCGGTGCCCCACTCCCTGTGTTGGAGGTTTTGAGGCTTGCCGAGGGGAAACCCTTGCCCTCCCTTGGGCCGCGGTGTCGGCGTCTGCGGACGTCGTTCCCTTCTTGAAGGCGCCGTTGTGGTAATCTTGGCCCTCCTCTGTGCTTCGGGTGAAAGCCTAAGATCCTCGGATCGGGCGGTGTCGGCGCTCATGCGTCGTGTTCTTCTTGAAGACACTGCCTTGGAGCTCACAGTGTGCGGCTCTCCGTTGGTGGCGTGGCGGAGGTGCGGTCTTTGTCGAGCTCTATGCTTCGGGTGAAATCCTAAGATCTTCGGATCGGACGGTGATGGCACTCTTGTGTCGTGTTCTTCTTGAAGACACCGTCTTGGAGCATGTTGTTCTTCGGCTGATGTTGGCTCTTCGCATGGCGACCTCCGGCAAGGTTTGCGGTGTGCCCTTCTTCCATGTCGAGTTTCCATGGTGCTGCTTGTTGGGGTTCGAACGGCGGTGGTCGATGCACAGTGGTGGTCGGCCACTGGTGGCGCTGCCAGCGGCGGGGAGTTCTGTTGACGGCGTGCGTGTTCGTTGGCTCTCTCTAGGGTGAGCTCCGGCCCTACACTGTTGCTGTCCGGTGTCTTCTCCGGTTCTCCGTAGGCTTCGTAAGGGTCGTGATCGTCATTCGTGTTTCCGGTTGTAGCCGTGTTGGTTTTCTTCGTGTGGGTGTGGGTGTGTGTTGTAAGCTGGGTTCAGCTCCTTGTACCTTGTCGCCGTTGAGGGCGTTATTAATTTAACGTCGGGCCTTTTGGCCTTTGATCTAAAAAAAAATAAACTTCTCTATAAAAAATGCACACGGAAATAGTAAGTTGGTTCATTGCAAAAACTCTCGAGAGTATCCTATCAATCGAACATGTTTGTGTCTTTTCTTCACACGAACACCTTTTTTGTAACCACAGAAAAAGATTTATGAAATAGAGTGTGTACAAAATAACTATCACTCAAAGAAAAATATATAATATAGGATTGATGGTGGCCTTTTTCTCTTCCTCGCATTTTAGAGGTCATATATAGTAATTATCCAACTAGCATATGAACTACAACCGGCAACGGAGTTCACTATCCAACTAGCATATGAAATACATGCGGTCTAGACAAAAAAAAAGTGTAAACCAGAAATTTCTTTTCTAATGCAATGTACTTTTTCAACATTTTTGTGATTTGCATCGCTTAAAATATATTGTACCTTTTTCAAAATTTTGCAGCTCCAGAAAAATCTTGATGTATATGCGCTAAAGATATTTTTCTGTAACTTTTGGATACTCTTTTTCAAATTTTCAAAAATACCAGGTTCAATATGTATGCACTTTTCAAACAAACTCCAAATACAGTATATCCTTTAAGAAAAGCTGGCCCAGGCCCATGGGAACGTGGTCCATGCTATCGCACATGGCCCACAAACTTTTGGGGCCTTAAATTTTGAGTTTCCTTTATATAAGTTATATTATAATAAATAATCATAAAAGTATTAAAGCCCATGTCGTTTTGGCCTTCTCGCGTCTGGTAATTGGATGGCTATGAGGTTGCATGTTCGATTTCCATTTGTAGCACAACCAGCATCCCATGTACTTTATTTTCCTCCTTTTTTTGATATGCCGATTGATGCATATGATGCTAAAACTGCATTGAAATATCTTAACTTTTAGATTCAGTTAAAAAAATGGACGCCAACGCCTCCCCTTCGCCCGCTATAAAAAAAATTGTACTCGTTGTTGTTGCTTCTTCCCCGTCCAAGTCCTTGCCTTCACCGAGCAGAACGCCGAGAGAAAATAGTCGAGCACTCTCCCTCTCCTCCGTCCGCCCACATCCTTTCATGGAGCGCTACGAAGACGACAATGACGCCGCGAACGGCTTCAGGTGGCATTGGCAGCTTGTCGACGAGGTGCATCCTCTTTGCCAGGCGCCTGCCCTGGGAATAAACTCCCCCTCCCCCTCCCCCTCTTGTTGATGATAACGTGCCACCGCCGACGCCGGGCCAAGGAGCATGACTAGGGCTGCAGTAGTAAGTACTACGTATCACCGAAGCAGGAGCCCGACAACGATGATGAGGAGGAGGACTACGCAACAGCGATGTACCGGCACCTAAGCCTTGGCAGTGGTCGCCATTAGGTTTAGGTTTTTTTTAGCAAATTATGGCCAAACTATGTGTGCAATCGCCGAATTATCTATAGAATCATTTCTTTTTATCCAATTTGAAGTTTGATTTTTTTAGAGGGAACATGGCTAGGAGGCAACTGACTAACGCTGTATGGGGACACAAGTGAAGATAATCTTAGTTATATTTTTTTACCGAGACAAGAGTTATGTTGGAGTTTCGCAAAGAACCTCGGCTTTTACCTGCCCAGCCCCGAACAAGAGTAAATCAAAATTTATTTGAATGCCACCATTTCCAGGTCGAAATAACTTCTGCACTTTCACCTAAACCCCCACCTAAACCGAATTAGTGTATGGCAGAGAATGATGCCAGCAAAGGACCGTGGAATCTGAGCATTGGATATACTCGTACCGCATCAACACGTCCAAAGTCAAAGTGTCATCCTCTGGCGGACCTCGTGATGAGTCAGATTTTGGCTCTGCCCACTGCATTTATGTTCCAGCAAGCAGTAGTACAATATACTACCCAGGAACTTGGCAGCCAAGAAATTCAGTGCTCCTATTTTGGCGTTTTGCACTAGCTACAACGTTTGGGCATGGGTGGTTGCCATTAGACCCTGTCAAGGAGCCACCGGTTCATCGAACTTGGACCATTTGTTCTCGCATGGACATTCATCGGACTTGAATGAATTTATCTTCCAGTCGTCTCGTGGCTTCACCAACAGGAATTCTAAAAATCAAATATAAATAAAACAAATTGTATCTCGGCGGAAAAGGGCCTGCGTACATACCAGCGGCCAGAACAAGTCCATGACCCGCGCAGTACCTTGCACAGGTACCCGTCCAGGTACATCAAACCAATTAGTTGGAGCACTTTACCTTTCCCTCATCGTAATCTAATCACGGGCTTACGATAACACTCGTGCTGGGTACGAACCGGTGAACCCGCACACGTGAAAGTACAGTTCGTAGTAGCACGAGCGCACGAACGAACGGCGCCTGCGTACCGAGCCAAGATAGGTGACGTCATCACCTACGCCGCTCCTGTTGGCGACCCGTCCAGCGCGGCAGAGAGGCCGGCGGCGGGCCCCACGCCACAGCCAGTAGCGCGAGCTTCCGTGTCGGCCACTCGAGCTGCAGCTCCACGTGGGCCGTCTGCATCGTTCCGTGCAGCGGGGCAGTCGCCTCATCCCTATCGCCGTGGACCCGCTCTTTGGTAGACCGTGGTTACCCCGCACAGTAAAAACCTTATCTGAATGTGCTAATCTGTCGTCATTCGCAGGCACGAGGTATGCATGCATGATTGCGTATGCTTCATTCTATTGCATGGAAGGAAGCACGAAGCTTCGATGTAAGCAGTAAAAAAGATGAAAGGTGTTGGGAGTACCTAGTGCCCGGCCAAACTAGGGCTCGAACCAATGGTTTAGTGGTCACATGTTTATCTACACATCTATCCCTCCGATTTTTAATTAGTTTGTTCAACTTTATCTGAATACTCCCTCCGTCCACAAATAAGTGGACATCTAAGGTCTAAATTTTGTCCACAAAAGAGTGTACTCCTATCTTTCCAATGCACTTTAATTGTTTCTCTCTCATCGCACGGAAATCAAACCCAATAATATTAAGCACATGTCCTCCTTGTTTTCTACAAGCACTTAGCTCATTGGAGGTGAAATAATTGAAGTGGAGAGATGCATCTTCCCAATGCACTTTTCACTTCACTTCATAATTTGTCTTGAAAACCCCGCGTGTACACTTATTTGTGGACGGAGGGAGTACACGACTCTCTAGATGTATTTTATTGTGTGGATATATGTACATATCGTGACAAAGCTAAGTATACAAGAGAGATAGTACATGTCAATTGTACATGTGTTTTAGAACTCAAGTAGTATTACATATCTAGACCTTTTATTGGTGTCTAGCTACATGGGAATCCAAACAAACCTGATAGTATAAAAAGAGATACTACCTCCGTTTTAAAATAATTATTATTGCAGCTATATATTATGTACATATAGATGTATCTGTAACTAAGATGTATCTAGATACAACAAAGAACTAACGGTTATTTTTAATTTAAAACGAAAGGAGAACTCCACTTGTAACATGTCAATTGTCAAATGATCAAATTGGGTACATCCCCATACCTTCACCAGGTATACGACCATGGCGTACAGAGGACGTTGATCCCGGTGGCACCACGCACGTATCCGAAAGTCGTACCAAGGTTATCCACTCCCTTTCATACGTACGAAGTACGTGTGTATATGACAGTAATAATCCGTGTTTAGTCCAAGGACGGCAGAGACACGTACACATCTCCTAATCCAGTTGTGCGCCGTGTAGACCGTAATAGAAAGCGAGAAGCAAGCACCACTAGGCTAGAATTGACCCGTATTATACGATCATCAAAAAATAAAGAAAAAAATTAGAGGCCAGAGAGGACCCAGGAATACGGGGCGGACACGTAAACTATAATGTGAAGCTGGTAGTTGCGGGGAGCCCCTCACGACAAACGCCGCGGGCCTCACCGCCGCTGCCGTGGCCTATAAATCCTCGCCAGGTAGCCCCCGGCGCCAAACCAAACCACCTGCCCTCAACCTCAAGTCTCCCGTGCGTACGCCTCCTGATTTCCGTTCTCCCACCCGGCGCGCCAGAAGCCCACCGGAGGAGCCCGCCGTCGCCGGAGAAGGCCGCACGTAGCTGCTGATGGCGAAGGCGCGCAAGCCGACGGCCGCCGAGCGCTTCCTCGGCTTCAGCGCCCGGCCGGGCTCCGCCACCGTCGCCCCGTTCCCCGACGACGACCTGCCCGACCTCGTCGAGTCCGACATCTGGTACTCGCAGCCCTCGGACTCGCCGACCTTCCCCGCCGCCGCCGATCGGGAGGAGGGGGAGAGCGCGGGCAAGGGCGAGGCGCCGCGCCGGGTGGGTGGGCTGAGCCGGGCGTTCGCGGACGGGCGCCAGATGGCGGCGTCGGCGCCGGTCGAGGTGCCGGCGTGGCCGAGCCGGTTCGCCGAGCTGGCGCCGGTCGAGCCCGCCGCGCCGTGCGAGCAGGAGGACGCCGACGGGTGGGTGCCGCCGCACGTGTACCTGGCGCGGCGCCAGGCCAGGGCGTCCGTCGTCGAGGGCGTCGGCCGCACCCTCAAGGGCCGGGACGCGTCCCGGGTGCGCGACGCCGTCTGGAGCCGAACGGGATTCCCCGGCTGACCCCAGCAGGATTTCGGCCCCGGCTGAGCTGAAACCGGATCGACCCGGACTGCTCGGATTGTAGAATATCCCCTTTATTTTTCCTCTCCACATCTTTCTTTTTGGTCACAAAATTTTGTACTATATGGTTTGTTTGTTTGTTTGATTTTGGTTTAAATTAATGAGAAGCAACAATTTGCGAGACAAGAAAAACGTGTGGTGTGTTGTAGCCTAGTATTGTACTACATTGGTTGAATTGTTGTTGATTGTGTATGTAGTTGGCTACATACGTAGCTCCAACCGAAGTGGTTGGAGTCTGATTGTGCTCTTTTGTTAGTTTGTTTTGGCCTGGAAAAAGATGCTAGATACAATGTCATGTAATCTTCCAAGTACCACAAGATCCCATATATCTCCAAAAGAATCTCTAGCTCGGAAGTATTGTGAGGAGCTTGTGGTTTTGTTTTAACTTCAACTCAAAGAGTTGGCATATGCTTTGTCCTATAATTCAGTGGAGCTCCATCGCGGTGCCGGTGCACTAAAGAAAAAGAAACCCTGGGATCATCCCACAGACACGCGCTTGCCTCCATTGCTGGTTAAGGAGCTTTGTACTTTCCTACAAGTATAAAATACTCTGCCATTTGTGCATGTGCGGCTCCACAGCGATTTTGTATTGTGGTTACGGGCAAAGCGTGCTCCAAAAGTATATTGTCAAAAGATGCTACTTGCTGCGATGGATATCAATAATATTCTAGAGTAGCAGCGAGCCTTGGAGGAACATTCCTTTGGGTGCATGCATGCTTCCTCGAATGTGCTTCAAAGTTCAAAGGGTGAGCTACTTTTGTTTTGCTTTACTTATCTATCCACAATAGTACTAGGATCGGAAGAGATGGGATATTGAGATGTATAGCAAACGTAAATTTAAAAAGTAGTTTGATGTAACTTGTAGCACATGTGTAAAATTTAAATGGATCTTGCTCCGAACAAATTTAATAACAGTTCAAGCCTTGAAGCTCATTGAGCATGGTTACTCCTACAAACAGAGTACTCGCTTCGTCCCATGAATATTATCTTAGATTTATCTAAATTTAAATATATCTATACACTAAATAGCATTTAGGTACATTTAAATTCTAATAAATCTCAGATAAGTTGCATGAGACGGAGGAAATACTATAAATGAATAAGTATTTCTATCCACGGATCGATTCGATGCTCGAAGTGGAGCTACTATTTGATATGGCTAATCCTGTTTCCAAAGTAGGCCTACCCAACAAACCAAAATTTGGAAGTAACTTCTTTATTCGTGGACCGATAACCATTTGCATTATCCATGTATGCACATGCTCTCGAAAAGGTGGAATCAAATTGACAAGAGGACGGTTAAATTAATTAACAGACATTTCCTCGTCACGAAAGGAAACTTAGGCGACGGAAGTATAGTGGCCTTACGAATAGTTGAGACTCAATTGAATACTTATGTGTATTTTTCCAATGTGCATTATTACATATGGATAAGTGTCCGCGCCTGAGGATATTCAATGCCAGAAATTAAGTCACCGTTTTAATTCGAAAGTACTCCGTAGTATTTATCACCTAGATTAAGGCGAAAAGTTGTAATTAACTAACTTAGTTTTGTGGACCTACTCGATAAGTGCCAATATGCAATGGGTAACTTGCCCAATGTCTTTGCATAATTGGCCTCCATGTAAGGCTTATCGTCAATCAAAATTAAATTGGCAGGGACTAGTTGCAGTTAAAAGAATTACCCAAACAATCCTAGGCATACTATCTACTGATGGATAAGCATAGGCCATGAGTTTAGCACAATGTTTGTTGTGGATATATATATTTTTTAAGCAACCACACAAACACCGATATTCACCCACATGAATAAAATTGATCATCCCACAAAACTAGAGGCTCACTTGGATGTATCATGATGTCAAATTGTTGAATAGACAAGCTCTACTAATGTTGCAACTGGCGAAGCCGAACTTTTCAAAATGGTGGAGGCCAACCAAGGCAAACAATGTTTGTAGCAGTGGTGGATTACAAGTGCCATGGCCGCCTCTCCAAAAATGTACAGTTTATTTTCTTCATATCCTAGTTTGTCTAACCCTCTTGTGTTTTACAAGTGGTAAAGCGCATAATTGCCCATTGTTAAATAGTACTGTTTTTTACTCCACCTCTTTTTTACGATTATAAGTTACCCAAGTTAGGTACTGGTTACTGAGGAGTACATCTTTGGGCATGGACGGAGCCCCCACAACACATTGACTAGAAACCTCGGGGACAAATCACACTCACTCATCCGGGGCGCTTTGTGTTGGGTATATGAAATTGTACTCACTCCGTCTATAAATAGATGTCCGAGGTTTATCTAAATTTGGATGTATCTAGGCTAAATAACGTCTAGATATATCCGGATTTAGTTAAATCTCTGACGTTTATTAATAGATAGAGGTAGTACATTTTGTAGGGAATTCGACAAAAGTTTTGACATATCTCAGTTGTGATTTTGAAAAGAAAATGATGAAGACGTAAATTTGTGCAGCCAAATCATATACTAAGGGCAATGAGCGTAATTTTTTTTTAGGGAAGCACCGTGGACTTATTGATTGCCAACAATTATTGCATCGATTATGAGTTTGCTTATTAGAAAATTAGTAGGCGCACGCCAATTACAAGAATTTTGTATTAGAAAAGAGAAGCTCTAGCTGACTCATGGGCGATCTGATTTGCTTTGTTTGGACAACAATTAAAACTTATAGCTTGGCTAATCCATGGAACCAAATAGACAACTTCAGCATAGGTGGGAGCCGATTCGTTCCACCGCGAGTTGGTCTCCGTTGCAGGCTTCAATTGTTTCCGTGGAATCCGACTCTGCTTGTACAACATTGCACCTTAAGCACATACAAGCAGTACGATATTTGTACACAAGGTTGGAGTTAAGAATCGGTGTAACAGCACGTATTACCACACAAGTCCTCGCAACAGCACAACACAGTTCCACGGCCTAGGCTGCTACTGTACTATCGCGAAGGACGGAAGGAGGGAGGAAGCAACAGGGACGTTTTGGCCCCGGGCGCGTGCATCCGTCCGTCTGTCCGCCTCTTTTATCGCGGCGCCTTTTTGCAGGAGAAGGACGCACGCGGCTGGCCCGTTCCGTGCTTCCAGTCCAAGGACGGATGCAGACGTGAACCGGCACTGTACGCCTCTGTTCCCGTCGCTCGCGCCGGCGGCCGGGGACGCGCGTCGGCGCCTGGGTGCGCACCTTACCGGGACGTCCATCATTGCTTGGCCTGGCCTGCACACAAGGGAGCGTGGCCCAGTTCCGGTGGCGGTGCAATGGATCCAGCCGTGTTCTGTGTTCTTGCAGCGTTGCGTAACGCTTGTCCGAAGAGCCTACTGGTGTGCGTAGGGACGTTGTAAACGATAGTGCCATGTATACCACTGGCGCAGTCTACTTGTTTTGGCTCCGTCATGCTGCAGATACATGCCCTTGCTATTGACTTTCTTTAGACAAAGACAAAAAAAAACCCTGCAATTTTCATTAGATAGGGCAGAAGTACACCGGCCGAAAACCCAAACAAGCACACCCGGCGACCGTCATGGAGCACGAACGTCGCGGCGGCGCTAACACGGCCACCCTAGCAACCCACAAAAGAGACACACACCGCCATCGCGAGAAACCATTGAGGTTGACCATCAACATCATCGTCATCACTCTACAGCGAATCCGGATTACCGGAAGAGGCAACCACCAATACCTCGCCGAAGCGGCACCGTGGAGCTCAAGCCGGCCTATGCCAAACATGTGACTCCTAGTGTAGCAACAGGCAACTCCGACTCTCTTGACGAGCTCCTGAGAGGAGACCTGCGCCGAAAAAGATCATCGCCACTAGACCACCACTGGAGGTCGTACGCTGCTCAAATGAAGACTCTAGACAAACAATAATAGCTCCGACTTCACGGCAAGCGGCGGCCAAGACGAAGAAACCCGGACACGCTGGACCAAGAAGAATCAACCAAGGTCTTGCCGCTACCAAATCATCGCTCAACACCGCCGTTGTTGCCACACAAACCTCTCATATCGGAGCAACCTAATATCCGCACTCCCACGCTACCGGATACAGATGACGTAGACACATATCGTCGGCGGCCTGCGAAACCACTACCCCAAGCACCCCCTACATGGCAATGATGCCAAACCACGCAAGACCACTAACATCACCGTCGGCAGAAGCCGACGGACCAGGTCAATCCGAGCGCATCACGACGAGAGCTGACACCTCAGGACGCAGCCGCGTCGAAGCAACCGCCAGCAGCCGGCAGATCACCACTCTCGTAGGAGGAAGAAAGCAGGGAAGAGGGGCCGCCACTGCGCACTACCACGCCGGACAGGAGCAGAGAGACACCGCCACTCTGATGTTGTCTTTTGTGAACTGCTATCATGAAAGTCGTGTAACATGTTGGTTGTTGAAAAAAAATGCTTTGTACACCCAAATTGCAAATGTTGGCTCTGCCAATGGGCAATGTTCTTTGTCCATTCCGAACATGTCATATATGTGTGTCAAGTGTTTGATGACTTGCAGCGGCGGCCTCGACATGCGGGGGCGGTAACACCAGAGGATTTTATTTTTTGTGGTGCTCCTTAAGTACAGTCTCGATTTTCATGATGAAAAGCCAAGGTCTCACCTTCATTGGGTGCACCTGGCAATGGCTTTGTAGAATGCATCGTTTTTGCAAACTCAGATTTTCTTAAGGGTGAAAACCTTATAAAAAAAAATCGAACAATGACAACGCTTGTGTATTGTTCCTTTTTTAGAGGTGTCACTTTTGGAGAAACTTTTTTATAGTCTAGGTTCTGTCTATGTTGTAGTGGTTAGAGTGTTGCTGATACAAGTGATTGATCACCATGCCTTGTTTTCTTCTTTTCTTTGCCGTGTGCATCCTTAAAGTCTTCAGACGTTTTGTTGGCACAAAGGCTATATATAAGTGTTGTCTGTTGGAATATTAGGCAATTTCCGTATGAGATTAATTACCGAAAGCAACATTATAGATGCACAAGCATACTTAACCACGCACATCAGACTAAGCACATGCATCAGATCTGAACATGGAACAAGTAGCAGTGCAAGGTAGGAGAGGAAAAGCACGTACATCGCGACCGGGAAGGTCGCACCAGCAGCACCACCACCATGGGTATTGTTGATGTCGCCCATGGTGTAGTCGGATCTGTCGATGAAGCAGCCGATCCGTCGAAGAAGAGCACGAACAGCGAGCGTCGCCGACGCCCCAAAACCTTATCGCCCGTCTCCGGTGCAGGATCTCAACGGACGGAGTTTCGGAGGCCTGCTCTCCCGGACGTGCGCAGTCCGGGATGGGGAAGACTAGAGTAGCGCAGCAAAAGGAACTTCTTCGTGAGAGAGAAGTAGCGTATGAGACTCCAGATCTGATCCATCTCTTGGTATAGCCGGAGGAGGCGACCGCGTTGACACGCGTAGGAAGCCGGGGACACGCGTCGAGCATGCACATGCAGGTCGACACGTACCCAACTCGTTGGTGCACCAAGCAAAAATTTAGGCTTCCTTGAGTGTGTCTCGAACTCGAACTCGAGTCACGCGCGACGTGCGTGACGAGACGAGCGAGCGGGGCGGGCGGAGGAGGAGGAGTGCGCGAGGGCTCCTTCTATTCTCACTCACTTGGAAGGAGTAGAACAGCAGCCCTTATATACCACTCCAACTCACTCCCAACTAGCAATGTGGGACTAAACTTTGTCCCCCAAGGCTGTCCCAAGCTGCCAACGTGATGGGCCTTGAGATTTCAGGAATTGTAGACTATATGGGTTGCCTGGGCTGCAGCCCATCTACATCTAACAATCCCCCACCAGATCTCATATGCACATCGATGGCACATTAGTTCCATTCCTGTTTAATATACCTGGTGGAGACTGTTAAGTTGAACTTCCACTTAGGCAAGGTGCTACTACAACTGAACAATGGACTATGCCTTGAATTGTCGGTCTTTGTGCAGCAAGTTTCGCTCAATGCACGGTACTAGGCTACCATAGCCTTCCCTCGGGTGGAGCTTATAAGTCATACTCCTCGGCCCTTCATGAGCTTACTAGAGATTAACCCAAATCTCCCACACTATGACCAGTAGTGTCGCTCGTATAGGTGTGTTCTTCAAAAGATCGCCCTGTAGGCCAGCGTCTTCGCTCATTAAGAGCCGCTTAGAACACATTAAGACATTGTCAACCTGCCTTACAGTAACTATGAGAGAATTGCATCTGCAGCGGAGTGGGAGTATTAAATTTTCTCTCAACATTACTCCGGTTTGTTTTCCCAGGTCCTACTTCACGGGATTTCCGATTACATAGGTTGGGTTACCCTCGGCAACTCAAGTGGGTCTCAAACCCATCTCCATTGATGCAAGGTCTATCATATTTCTTGATAGTCCTTTTGTGAAAGGATCTGCCAGATTCTTAGCACTTTGGATATAATCCAATGCTATCACTCCGGAGTTCTTCAATTTTCTGACTTCAATCTCCTCTTGATGTGTTTGGAACTTTTCATGTTATCCTTAGAACTTTTCACTTTGACAATCACAGTTTGATTATCACAGTTCATGAGGATGGCCGGTATTGGTTTTTCAACCATGGGCAAGTCCATCAAGAGCTCACGAAGCCATTCCGCTTCGACAGTAGCTGTATCTAATGCTGTGAGTTCTTCCATAGTTGACCTCGTTAAGATGGTCTGCTTGCAAGACTTCCAGGAAACAGCGCCACCACCAAGAGTGAAAACATATCCACTTGTGGCTTTCATTTTAGCATCAGAAATCCAATTGGAATCACTATACCCTTCCAATCCTCTTGGATAATCGGTATAATGAATTCCATAACTCATGGTTCCCTTTAGATAACGCATCACTCTCTCAAGAGCATGCCAATGATCATCTCCCGGGTTGGCCACAAACCGGCTAAGTTTGCATACAGCAAACGAGATATCAGCCTCGTAGCGCAAGCTAAATACATGAGTGAACCGATGATTTGAGAGTATCTCAACTGATCTCTAGTTGCCTTTTCATTCTTTCGAAGCAAGACACTAGGATCATAAGGTGTGAGAGAAGATTTGCAATCAGCATAACCAAATCTGCTCAACACCTTCTCAACATAATGAGATTGCACAAGTGTAATCCCATTATTCCCATCTCTCAATAACTTGATGTTCAATATAACATCAGCTTCTCCAAGATCTTTCATCTCGAAACATTGAGATAAGAAGGTTTTTACCTCCTCAATCACTTTGAGACTTGTCCCAAGAATTAGTATGTCATCCACATACAAGCATAGGACAACTCCCTCACCCCCACCATGGCGATAGTACACACATTTGTCGGCTTCATTGACAACAAAGCCCACAGATGTCAAAGTTCTTTCAAACTTCTCATGCCATTGTTTGGGTGCTTGTTTGAGACCATACAAAGATTTCTTTAATTTACACACCTTTCTTTCTTGACCTTGTAGTACGAAACCATCAGGCTGTTCCATGTAAATTTCCTCGTCCAACTCTCCATTTAGGAAAGCCGTCTTAACGTCCATTTGATGAACGAGAAGACCGTGTGAGGCAGCCAATGACAGTAGTACACGAATGGTGGTCAATCTCGCCACAGGTGAGTAGGTATCGAAGAAATCTTCGCCTTCCTTTTGGGTATAGCCTTTGGCTACAAGCCGAGCTTTGTACTTCTCAATAGTACCATCAGCTCGAAGCTTCTTCTTAAATACCCATTTACATCCTACAGGTTTGCACCCATAAGGACGCTCAGTTAACTCCCACGTTCCATTAGCTAAGATGGAATCCATCTCGCTTTGAACCGCTTCCTTCCAGTAGTCTGCATCACGAGATGCGAGAGCTTCTGAAATGGTAGTGGGAGTATCATCCACAAGATACACAATGAAGTCATTACCAAAAGACTTTGCGGTCCTTTGTCTCTTACTCCTTGTGGGAGCTTCATTGTCATCTTCATCAGAATCTGAACTCTCATCATCAGATTCCTCATCAGACTCCATAGGAGTTTCATGTATTGGATCAGATTCCCAACTAGACATGCCATGCATATCTCTCATAGGAAATATATCCTCAAAGAATGTAGCATCTCTTGATTCAAAGATGGTGCCAACATTCATGTCGTCCACTCCAGATTTCACCACAAGAAATCTATAAGCAATGCTATGAGAAGCATAGCCGAGAAAGATCCACGGTTTTTGGTCCAAGCTTTCGCTTTTGGTGATTGGCAAATTCACTTTAGCCAAACAACCCCAAGTTCGTAGGTAGGAGAGTGTTGGTCTTTTCTTTTCCCATTCCTCATAAGGGTAATCTCTTTATTCTTGGTTGGAACACGGTTTAGGACATGACACGAAGTCAATATAGCCTCCCCCACCATTCCTTGGATAAACCCGAAACATCTAACATGGCGTTAACCAAATCTGTTAGAGTACGGTTTTTCCTTTCCGCAATCCCATTGGATTGTGGGGAATTGGGAGGCGTCCTCTCATGGATTATACCATGTTCCACAGAATAAATTGAACTCATTAGAAAAGTACTCTCCACCACGATCGGACCGAACCCTTTTTATCTTTCTTTCAAGTTGATTCTCAACTTCAGCCTTATAGATTTTAAAGAAATCAAGAGCCTCATCTTTAGTTTTCAGGAGATACACATAACAGTACCTAGTGGAATCATCAATCAAAGTCATGAAATATTTCTTTCCACCTCTTGTCAACTCACCATTCATCTCACATAGATCTGAATGTATAAGCTCTAGTGGTGCCAAGTTTCTTTCCTTCGCAGGCTTGTGAGGCTTGCGTGGCTGTTTTGCTTGCACACAAGCATGGCACTTAGAGCCTTTGACAAAGGTGAATTTCGGAATTAAACTCATATCAGCAAGCCGCGTCATACAACCGAAATTAACATGACAAAGTCGTGAATGCCAAACATTAGTTTCATTAACACTAGTGCTTACATGGTTCACAACATTATCACAGAACAGAAGCAACATTCCCTCACATTCATATCCCTTTCCAACAAAGGTTCCATACTTAGACAGTACAACTTTATTGGACTCAAACACCAACTTAAACCCATCTTTCATAAGACGGGAGCCACTAACGAGATTCTTCTTGATAGAAGGGACATGCAGCACGTTCTTCAGTTGCACGATCTTTCCGAAGTAAACTTCAGATCTACCGTGCCAACACCACGAACAGTAGCATGTAACCCATTCCCCATCATTACCGAGGAACCTCGGGCCGATAAGAGGTAAACATGGAGATGTCAGCACACACATGAACATTGGCACTTGTATCAACCCACCATTCTGGTGAAACCGAAAGAACAGGTAAAATATTACCATACCGTAGTTCCTTCCTCGTGTTACCAATGACCATGTTGACAGAAGTTGAGTTCTGTCAGCTTGACATTTCTTTCCTTTGCGTTGTGGACACGATTAGCCCAATGGCCCGTCTCGCACACACCCAGCCAAGATCTTTCTTCTCCGTTTTCCCTTCTTCTTGAAGTTGGTAGTCTGGGAGACTCCTTGTTCTTTCCCTTGGACTTGTGGGCATTTTTCTGTACCATATTGGCAGCAGAACGTCCTCGGTTCCTCAGTGTGTTTGTCTTTGCCCTCGCCTTCTCCTCAACATCGGAGAGCCCATGATATTCTCAAGAGAACTCATGCCTCTGATGTTTCAGAGAAGTGGCAAAGTTCCTCCATGAAGGGGAAGCTTAGCGACAATGCATCCCGCGACAAACTTGTCCGGTAGCACACACTTGAGGAGCTCAAGTTCCTTTGCCATGATCTGTATCTCATGAGCCTGTTCTACTACGATCGGTTCTCAACCATTCTATAGTCATTGAACTGCTCCATAGCATACAGTTCACCTCGGCATCGGCACCAAACTTAGCGTCCAGTGCATCCCACAGTTCCTTCCCATTTCGTATGTGCAGATAAGCATCAACCAACTTGTCTCCAAGCACACTTAGGGCACCCACAAAGATTACGGTGGGATCCCGAACGCTTTATCCTCTTCAGGAGTAAGCGGACCTCCGGGAATACCTTCCGCACGCCCATAGTGAGCCACAAGAGGGTCTTATTCTGCCATCTCTTGAAATGAGATCCCGTAAACGGGCTCGGTTTAAGCGCATCAGCAAAACCAGACGGTGAAAATTGCCTAAGCAAATAAGGTTTTTGGATTGTTGGAATATTAGGCAATTTCCGTATGAGATTAATTACCGAAAGCAACATTATAGATGCACAAGCATACTTAACCACGCACATCAGACTAAGCACATGCATCAGATCGAACATGGAACAAGCAATGCAAGGTAGGAGAGGAAAAGCACGTACATCGCGACCGGAAGGTCGCACAGCAACCACCACCACCATGGGTATTGTTGATGTCGCCCATGGTGTAGTCGGATCTGTCGATGAAGCGCCGATCCGTCGAAGAAGAAGCACGGTAGCGAGCGTCGCGCCGAGACGCTCCTAAAAACCTTATCCCTGTCTCGGTGCAGATCTCAACGACGGAGTTTCGGAGGCTGCTCTCCGGAATACGCAATCGCCGGGATGGGAGAAGAGAGTAGCGCAGCAAAAGGAACTTCTTCGTGAGAGATGGAATAGCGTATGAGACTGGCGTGACGGGACGAGGCGGGCGGGCGGAGGAGGGGAGGCTCCTTCTATTCTCACTCACTTGGAAGAGTAGACAAGCCATATATATCACTCCAACTCACTCCCATTGCAATGTGGGACTAAAGCTTTGTCCAAGGCTGTCAAAGCCAACGTGATGGCGCGAGATTTCAGGAAATTGGTATATGGGTTCTTCTGGGCAGCCCATCTACATCTAACATTGTCTTCATAATATTATATTAATGTATTCTCCTTATCGAAAATATGGCTAATACTCATCTTTAAACTCTTGTGAACTAGGGGCACAAACATGGGTCTGGCCACGAAATGATACGATTCCATCCCAAAGACGCTACACGCTTTGCTGGATCTGTTCAGCACATGTATTTGATGGTCTCAGCGGAAATTTATGTTCCTTGTTGTTACACAGTATACACAAACACGTGGTTGGTGGGTCGTGATTCGTGAACCATCCTACGTGGTCGCCAGATAACCAGATATCGAACTCTTTGATTGATTCATGGCGATAGTGGCCGGCCAAGTGTTCAAATCCTTTGTTCATCCGGGCCAGCTGCTTACTTAATCAGTATATTAATTGAGTCCAAACCGATATTGGATGATGATCTCATGGTTTGATTGATACATATAACTGGATATTGGATAATGATCTCATGAGTCATGAGCATATACTACAGTACTATACATATGTAAGAGCCAGCTGATTGCAACGCCTGTGTTTATATATGTAGACACGCATCCTCCTTTTCCGTCTCAACTTTTCCCCGTTGGGCAAATGAAACTACCTCAATGTGCATAGCGGAGGAAAACACAAATGATAATAGTAGCACATCAGTCCTTTTTATTGCTAATCTGCACTGTCCACTAATATCAAAGAGAGTGTCTCTGAGTCATCTTTGTCTCCTTGGAGGCATATCCCTCCCTTTCACGACGAAGACACGAGAGGAATATCCACCACAAGACGTACGTAGCCTGTAAAAGCTACCAAGATATGGATGTTAATTGGTCTATCTGGCTGGGTCTTGCTTTCGCAAGCAATCTGTTATTTTTGGGTGCTTTGGTTCGTGGACTCGTCAGGATGGATTTGATATTCTCTAGTCGTCCCAGATGTTGTCATCCTTTTGGGAGCTAGCTAGTAAAGATGTCTTATTGTAGTGTGGAATATATGTATAGCTTGATGGTTTGATATGTAAGTGCAAAGAGAGATCGCACCGGATACTTAAAGCTAACAGGATATGCTGGTGGCATCTAGTCTTCTGAATCCCTTGGGATAGAAACAGGTCTGTGTTTCACTTTGAACGAACCAGAGTTCATGCGTATACGCCTGTTTTGGGGGGTGAGTTGGGGCACTCCCCATAGAATATAGGAGTATTCAATAAAAAATAAGTTTGTAAAATCCTAAGGAAAAGAAAAAAAACATAGTTAAGTACTATCCTCCGTCCCAAATTAGTTGTCTCAAGTTTGTTAAAATATGGATGCATCAAGACACTAAATATTCTAGATAAAAAATATTTAAAACTTGGGACAACTAAGGAGGGAGTAATAAAAACCATCTGTGGAGGCTAAGCTTGCGGTGCCTCAAACTTGAAGATCAAGTTTCTTAACAAACATAATGCCGGAAATTCTTCGGGTGCGTATGCTATGCCAATCAACATATATTTTGTGTGAAAAAATTTACAAAAAATCTACATAGTGATGCATAACCAGTTAAAAGTAATAAATTTCTATATGAAAAAAGAAAAACTTATCTGAAAAGCATTATTTTTAGCACTGAATTTTGTCTTTTTTACACGCGTCACATGATAAGTTTATTTTTTATGAACGACTTGCTGTGCGAGAAGATGTACGTGTGAATTTTTGTTTATTTTTAAAAATTTAAAATATATGTAAGATGCATTTCAAAATATAGGGAGCATATGCTCCCATGTTC
Organism: Lolium multiflorum; assembly: GCA_030979885.1. Classification (NCBI taxonomy): domain Eukaryota; kingdom Viridiplantae; phylum Streptophyta; class Magnoliopsida; order Poales; family Poaceae; genus Lolium; species Lolium multiflorum. Next base: position 99,246,934 of record CM061748.1, read on the forward strand.
CAAAACACCACTCCAAAATAATGCATGCTACTACTGTACTATAGAGAATTTTTTATACTAGGGATACCCATAAAGTATATATAGATTCCCTGCTCACCGAAAAGAAGTACATAAATTATGTAGTCAGATCAATTTTCAATTCCTAGTGGGATTAATTAAGGTACTCAACAGAAGCTGATGAAATTTAATGCATGCTACTTGTTATGTGGAAGACGATAGCGCGATCAAGTTGAGTTTTTCTATAAGATTAGGATAAGTATACCGCAGAGATTCCATGTTCAACATAAGGAGGTACTGAAATTATGTAGTCACCTAAATTTTCAATTCCTAGTGGGACTTTTCTAAGTTAGCAGTTTCTCGAAAAGAATCTACCGAACTTTCTAGACTTAAACGTACATGTCATGACCTATTAATATCAACATTGTTCGATTACTCCCAAAGTCCTTGTTTTCAAAAGGACTGTAGATGGGCCCGCGGGGCGCATGGGTTTTTCACAAGCATGACTTTGAGAACAAAATGACCTTGACTTCGCAATATAATAAAAAAATTCAGGCATCTATATATCCACTGTGGCGTTGCTCATTTGTTCCACGCGCTTGCGTGATCGTGTATGCTTCTATTTTACCTTAAAACCAACAAGACTCTCAATCTACAATAGGTCAACGAGAAACTGAGCAATAAAAAAATATGGACGCCTGGACGGTGATGCAACAAGTTATAACTAGCTTCAAAATAACGCCAGTCCTCAGCCATTTGATTAAATCGGATATTTGGATATTTGATAAAAAAAGGTAAAACCTAGAAAGCATGGATGGAACTTAAAGCCACCGACACTACCCAAAAAACCGGTCCTAATTTAAACTTGTTCACATATATAATTATCAGGTTTTACTTACAAAAGACATATACTCGTATTTTAGATCCCTTGCAGACTACTCCCCCCATTCAGATATGTAACGTATGTTAGATTTGTCCAAGGGCAAGTTCTGACTGTACATTCTGTATAATATTTTGTTACAGTTACAAAATCAACAATCATGAATACAAAATTGATGATGATTATTGACTAAATTGTTGAGCAAAATCTGAACCTGAACAATCAAAACCTCCCATACTAGTTATGGAAAAAAGGAGTATTTAATTTTAGCAACTACTACATTTTACTAATTAGGTGTATAGTTGATTAAGCTCCATGCAATGGTCGCTATTGTATTCTTGCGTTCCAGACAGACATGACATGACCAAGAATTAAAAGACCAGTGATTATCTTATCTATAAGCTACAGACTCCCTTTAAGTACGTGGAACCGGAAATAACAACGTCACTTGCAGGTCATACTCGTACGCGATTCACTGTTCTCATCATGCACTTCTTCCGGATAACCAAGGTTTATTGCATTCAGTTCAAGACCTTAATTGCTATTACAAGATCACAGCGACAGTTGAGCGCTACAAAACAGTTGCCAGCTGCAATGACATCGAATGCTTATTGAGGTTTCAATGAGTAGTCTCAAGGTACCTAGAGAGCAGCAATGCACTCGATCTCAATCCTGGCATTCAGTGGCAGAGCTGCCACTTGGTAAGTTGACCTTGCCGGTGCAGGAGATGGAAAATCTGCAGAGGAGAAAAGGTGAAAAACTTCAGAGGCAAGGTAACGGAATTTTAATGTAAAAAATTCAACGTCCTCAGCCCCTCACACAGAATTGGACACACTTGTAATCAGCAACAACAAGGGGAGTAGAAACATCAAGCTTACATTTTGCATAGATCTCATTGACTTTCTTGAAATCCTGTAGATCGGCTAACCTGCAGGTAGATGGATGGAATTACTCTCAGATATCACAATACCTTAGAGCAAAATGTTCATGTAAAGAACATGCCCCACATACATGATTGTTGTCTTGACAACTGAAGAGTAGCTAGCACCACTTGCTTTCAGTATTTCACCGATGTTCTTCATAACCTGTTACACAAGAGGAAGAATATAAATACATCCTCTGAGAAAAGGACCCAGCAAGTTGCAGGTAATGCTAAACCAGGTACGAAAAGTTATACAGGAAGAAGGCTAATTATGATACCGAGTCGATTCTCAAAAGAAGGCCCGATCAGAGAAGGATGGTCTATGTTATCACACATACTCTCATATAGCACTAACTACATATACCAACACTTACCACAGAGATCTCCAAAGGTAGGGACCATATATTTGATGCACCGCAAACAAATTCAATCACAGATTCAAAACAGTATTAGTATATGGATAAGGCTTACAACTTAACATGATACTCATTCCGTTCAAGAATACAAGGCCACTACGTTTTTCGTGCCAAACTTTGACTAATAATTTAGTCAATCAAATATAAGTCGCAAGTCATCCAAAAGTATATCATCAGAAACTTAAGTACTGAACTGTGTATATGTTTAAATTTGGCATGTTATACTTCAAGCCAAATATGGAAACAACATTCTGGCAGCTATAAACAATAAACATATTAAGGAACATGAAAGTACTCACCTGTTCAGTTTGCTCCTCGACACCTTCAGAGACAAACTTGCCTGTCTGAAAACAGAAGGTACTCCACATAAGCTATACTGGCACCAGAACATACTGAAAGCGAGTACAAATTAAACGTGGATGTGCAGAGCACTCTAAGAAAGATGAAGGAGCAAAAGTTCGAGGAGCAAACCTCAGGGTTTAGGCCGAGAACCCCAGAGAGAAACACAAGATTGTTTGCTTTGATGGCCTGAGAATAGGGGCCCAACGCTGCTGGCGCCTTCTCCGTTTGAACAGCCTCCTTTGTGACTGGTCAGATTATTTGGAAAACATCAGTATACTGGAACATCATGGTAGGAATTTGACAAGTTTGTACTTAAGAATCATGTTGAAAGCCATGGAATGCAAAACTGTAATAGGCTAGGGAAAAAGATGAAAGATCAACTGATGACCAAATTTAACTGACTAGGGGATTATCTGTTCATCCTCAGGCACATTTCTGTAGTGGGCCTCGGTTTTAATTTTAATCATGTCAGTGGAGCGGCTGTTTTGGCAATGGCATGTAACCTACCGTTGAGAGTATAATACCATGGACAATTTCTGGTGTGCTTTAATCTTAATCTTGATCAGAAAACACAGTCCTCTTAACAACAGAACTTCCATTTTTTTATTTCGGAAAGAAGAACTAAATCACGTTTGTTACTACTGCAGTCAGACGCACATCCAATCCCGCTAATCAGAAGCCCAATAAAATTGTTTGGTTGTACAGCTACACTGCGATTTTCTCGTGTTTAAGGGACTAGATGAGCAGAATCTACCCATGTACAGGCAGGCAATTGGGGACAAGCAGGGAAATGAGGAGCGTACCTGTGGCGGAGGTCGCGAGGGACGCGGCGATGGGGCCGAAGCGGCGGCGCCCGGCGAAGGACACGGAGGCGGCGGCTGCTGCCGAGAGAGGCAGGCGGATCTCAGCGGCCGGCGAGGCGGCGAACCTGGAGACGGCGGCGGCGGCGCTCCATGCCATGGCTAAAACCCTACTCCACCAACCACGAGCACTGAATTGTAGGGGGGAAAGGATTGGGGTGGCTCCGCTGGATTCGGGTGAGATTTGTCGTCAAACCGTGACGATGGTGTGGTGATTACTGATTAGTAACGGACAGAAGCCCCGTCACAGGTGATGGCGATTATTTTTAAGTGATGGCGGATGCCGGATGATCTTAGGTTAGGCTTTTCTGAACCCGGCCCAGAACGGAATATGTAGCCCAATTCCTGGCAACGCTGTGCTGGGCTCAGCCGCTCGGGCTTGTGACGAACGCCGGATGGACCGATGAAGCACCGAAGCAGAGCAAATATTTAGGGGATGGGGTGTTCTAAAAAAAAGGGCGGATTTTCAATACAGCAGTCCTTTTTTGAAAAAAAATAGTTGCAGTTTTTTCAATGATACTGCTAGATCAGCGGTTCCGTAGTGTTTTTTTATTCATCTTCAATGATTCTAGGCTTCCTTTGTTTTTCTAAAGAATCTCTACTATTAAGAGCAAACTGGTGAATACCTGGTGTCACATTTTCAGGATGGACAATAATACCCCCCACGTCCTCAATTCATATTTCCTCCATCAAACCATCAGGTCCGCACTCCTCAAAAATAGCTAACCATCTTATCTTATCTTATCTTATCTTGCTAATAGGAACAACTACCTTGATGGAGATATCACAGTTTGACTCAATTTACCACACGCATATCATCATGGCAACCCATCGTTTCCGACTCTGGTGGTGTGGCATCGCCGCACCGATGGGTGGGACTGCCAGGCGCAAATCTGGAAGGTGTAGTAGTGCGAGTCGGCTTTCCCATGGTGCGTGCACGTCGCGGCCGCCGGTAGCTCTTTGGATGAACGGGAGGACTGAATTTTTTCGGCTCTTTGGATGGAGGAGGGAGGGAGTAGATCGAGGGTTAAGCAGCGACCATGGCATGTGGTCTACCGCGTACGCCTCATTTGCCGTGCAAGAGAAATTGAGAAAAGAGATGAGAATAGCTGGAGACATAGATTTGGCTTGTGTGTTTACTGCTGCCGCTGCTAGCGCGCGTGTTTGCCTGCCAATTGCAAAGGTGTATTTCCGCTTCGTCTTATTTTATCTCAGAATGAGCGCGTGTGCTTTCTTGTGTATGCCGCGGCTGCTAATTGCTATTGATGCTGCTTGCTAGCACGTACATGAGTGTTAGATGCTGCTTTCCGACTCTGTAAAACTTTTTGTTTCCCAGCGCCTCAGGCCGGCAACCAACGGGCCACGCCTCCAACCAACGGCACCGCGTTCAGATTTTTTTGACATACGAAGTGGTGATCCTATTACTGCTTTGTTGACTTATGCCATATCTTTGGATACTTCACCGTTCAGATCATGTGGTGATCTTGTTTAGCTTATGTAAGTAATTAGTCTGAGATGTTTGATTTATTGAGATTGCAGATCCGATATTTTTTTTCTCTCCCTTGAAGTCTCCGATCTGTTTATTTGTTCTATAATTGCTTTTGGATTCTGCATTTTCCTGTTTTTATTACCGATGTATTCATGGATCTTGGATCCCCCAAAATCTGTTTTGCTTGTTTGTTAATATATGCAGAATCTGTGATATATTCATGATAACCTGTGACCGTGGAACATGATTGTAGCCTGATGTAAATTTCTGACGTGGAGAGGGCTCACGTTGGTCCATGCATCTTATTTATCTACTTCATGTTGCAGAAAATTCTTGTTCATATACTCCATAATATTTATTGAGCCAATCGTTCTTGTTCAAACAGATTTTTTTTGTTGAAGGGAATCTCAAGAACAAATGCTTCAGATCCAAATGTCAATGGATGGTTTGTTCTGAATAAAACTTTTGTTTAATCTCCATATGTGTAAATTGTGTTGGAATTCTGTACCATTTTTATGGGTAATATCAGAAATTAATTTTGTATCATATAAAAAATATGGCAATGTCAGAAATAAATTTCTATCATATGAATTTTTTGTTGTGCCATGAGAATGGGAAAGAGCGGAGAAAAATGAACGGTAAAGTTTGTGTATTATAAACCAATTTTACGGTTCAAACTGATCTATTAAATGATTCTGGTTCATGCCATATTAATTTCCCATTCTATCCTGGACAGAACTACATCGAGGTCGACTTTGTTTTTGCTTATAGTCAGGTCACCGAAACTATCCATTTGTGGTAAAGGAATATTTCCAAAAATAATAATAGTGGGCCCGCGTGGGAACCAAAGGAAAGCACGGGCAACTCTTCAACGGCGGAGTAACAACCGTGCGGCTGATGGAGGAGTGGTTTAGCTCCGGCGGGGGGAGGTCAGCCTGAACCCGCCGAATGGCAGGGAAGCGGCGCCGAAACCGTGCGCCGGGGGGTGTGAGGCCGACGGTGAGTGGCTCAACGCCGGAGGATGGGATGGACGTGAGAGAGCTAGCCGTGGACGGGCGCCAAAAAGCGAGTGACCTTGGCGGCGTGTGTGGCCACAGGCGGCATGAGTAACCCATGCGGTGGTGTCGGGAGAATGTGAAATTGGGAAAAGTTTGTTATTTTAAAATTAAAATTGGGGAAATTTGGGTGAGGAAGAAAGCAGGATTGTCCGGCTTTTCTCAGTACTCCAATACCAACAAGCACTGACATGTGGTTTTCTGTGGTTATCATTACAAAAAAAAAGTATTATCATCCTAATGACCAAGAGATAATATTATTTTCCATTTATTTGCAAAAAATTGTTTGGTTACTTAGTATTTTCTTTTATGCTTTCATGCGATAAATGATTTGTTCATCCAATTTGCATCAGGAGTACTTTATGTTCACATTCTTATATTTTTATGAAAATAAAACTTCATGCTAACTCGATAGATTGATTTTGCATGATGGCTACGAGTTGACAAAGAGATTTTTGATACACATACTGAAGTACCTTGCTAATGACATTGAAAATAACATACATGATGTTTTGCGAGCATATGTTATTCACGATCAAGAGAGCATGGATATAATAAATAATATAAGAAATAATATGTCGGTCTCGTTGCCTTTTATAATTATTACACTAAATTATGTGATATGATCTTATGATATTTTAAATATTATGTGGTTATTTTTATATACTTAAATGTTTTTGCGCATCATTTACACTTGTAATATTTGTGAAACTACATAAAGTAGAGATTCATATAATATTGTGACTGGCATAAGGTAGGGAGCCGTGGCGAAGCACGGGCATTCCACTAGTTCTTTCTAGAAAAACAACTAGGCCCAAAATGATCTCTCCAAATGTTTCAATAGATACTCTCTTTGAGGCAATAGAAGTGTGGATCGGCAATGTGCATTTTCAAATCTCTAAAAAAATATTAGATTTTGTCTATTTGTGCACCTCATGATAAAAAGGGGATTGCGATAAAATTTTGCATGCTTGAAGAAAATGTCGTTTTTATTTGCGTTGCCTACATCTATTTTTTCAGTTTTTTGTTGTTGATCTTTAAAGTGCCGTAAAGAGTCAAAGCGATGTTCTGGTTTTTTTTCATCTTCATTTTTGGAGCAGCTGGGTCTCCCTAGTTCACAAATAGAATCTCTTGTTTTGTCCGGCCTTCACCAAAGCCAAGAGCCTAAGGGCATGTACAATGAGAGAATGTCAGTCTTCGATTAGAGTTGTGGGTATTTTTTTTGTTAAGTTAGAGGAAAGAGAATTAAGAAAGGCAAGATTGTCTTCCCTTAATTAAAAAACTATCGCTTAGAAAATAAGAGAATGATATTTTATATGTTGCACCATATATCTTCCCTTAGCAAATTAATTTCTTATTAAAAATTAATTTATTTTCGTTAGTTGCTAGGGATGGAAATAAGAGAAAACACACCATGCAACTTATATCTATTGCTCTATTGCTCTTACTAGATGATGTGGAGGCTAGATGCCCTGGGCAAACCCTCTTTCGAACCACCTTGAGTTTTCTATGGGCATACGAAATAGTTTTTCTTATGGACACCAATCTTGAGCGGAGATGCCCTAGCAAAATCTTGTTCGAACCACCTTGAGTTTTCTCTAGGGTTTACAAATTTGTTCTTTTTTCTTTCTTTTGGACACCAATCTTGAGCGGGCATAACCAATATTGCTTACCAACAGTTTATCAACTGCAGCGGCGGCGCCAAATTCTAGCTAGCAGTGCTTGCATTTTCTTTTTGTGGACGGGAGGAGCGAGTGGAACATTTCTTTCCCATCTTTCAAATTTATTTGAACTTACTAATATAAAGTTGAAATAAGTCTAGGAGATGGGCTTCTGAAAGAAGCTAAGAGAAAGGTTGTTTCTGAGCCACTAGAAAAAAACTTTCTTTGAATTGTATCAGCCACCTTATTTGTTATTTATTGGTAAACGGTGGTAGATTATTTTTGTTTACGCTTTCACTATCACCGGATAGTTTGCTCACTTCCTATACTATGTTATTTCTTGGTAGTAAATCATTTCATAGCTCCGAAAGGGAAATCGAAGTTCTGGGGCGCATCTACACCGTAGACATATTTGTCTGGAACAGAGGAATTTGAATTCAGCAAGAATTTAACAAGTGTCGAGACAAACTGACGTGCGGAACATCCTAAAGCGACGTGATTTCTGGACTACGGACATCCATTTTGCGCACTGTGAGAGCATCGTTGCACTAATCTAGAGCATCAGTACACTAATTTGAGTGGATGCGCACGACGACGCAGGCGATGTCGTCCTTGCTTCCCCGTTCGACGGCCTGGTCGACGAGCTTCACCGCCGCCTTCCGGTCGTCCCTCGTGTCCCTGACCTCGTCCACCGCCTCCTGGTTGGACATCACCTTCCAGAGCCCGTCGCTGGCGAGGACGACGAACTCGGTGTCGTCGCCGACGTCCTCGATGGCCACGTCCGGGTCGGAGCTGATGTGCTCCTTGAGCTTCCGGTCCCCGAACGCCCGCGACATCGCCAGCGACGCATCCACCCGAGGCACATCCCCTGGTTAATGCACGCGAAAACGCAGCACCATCAGCTCGATCATGGACTCCGTAGTAGTATGTTTGCATTACAAGTTCAAATTTTCAGTACCATGCATCTGGGTGACGAAGCCTCCCCTGCTCTCGATGGCGTCGCGCTCGCGGAGCGGCTCGTGGTCGACGGACAGCTGCCTGGCCTTGCCGGCCTCGCACACGACGGCGCGAGAGTCCCCCACGTTGGCCACCACCAGCGTCTCGCCGTTGAGCAGGATCACCGTCACGGCCGTCGACCCGCCGCGGCGCGGCCTCTCCTCGCCATCGACCGTTGTCGCCTTTTTCTTCCTGAGCACCTTCCGGTCCGTGCGGTGGTACGCGCGCCGTATCGCGCCCATGGTGTCCTCCCAGAAGTCGGGCTCACCGAGGATGTTGTCGAAGAGGTGGTTCCGGAGGTACGCGGCGACGCCGGCGCCCGAGTGGCCGTCGAAGACGCCGAAGAGGCCCACCTCGTTGCCGTCCTCCAGGCGCCGGAACTCGGCCACGTGGCGGTCCTCCATGCCGTGCGCCATCTTGCCCTCCACCAGGTGGAACCCGTACGTCACCTTCCGCGCCGACGCCTTGCTCTTGCCTCTCCCCGTCGCGCGCACCGCCTCCTTCTCGGCACCGTGGAGGCCGCCCTCTTGGATTCCGACCTAGCAACGGATGAATGCACCATCGATCAGAACTCAGAAGTTTGACAGAGCCATTCAGACACGGATGCATACGGCGGCAAATTAACCTTGCGCTGCGCTTTCACAGAGGCCATCTTCTCGCCGGGGGTCGAGTGAAGTGATCGAGGTGGATCGAGTTCTTGAAGAGAAATGTGGGGCTGTGACTGTGAGCTCGACGTCCATTTTAAAGTGTCGCTGAGCGGTGGGGGGCTTTCGAGTCCTCGGGCGGCCACGGCGCGCGCGACACGCGACGCGCGACGCCGGGCTCGTGGCGGCACCGCGTTGACGCATCTGGCGAGCAGCTTTCCGGCGCTCAGCACTGCGGCGGCTAGTCGGTCTGTCGGCTCGATCAGCAGCTTGCGAGAATCCAATGTGATAGGCTGTGTCATTCTCGTTGGTTACCCGAGCGGCGACCACCTCCATTTCATATGCAAAGCTATGTTTGCAATCTGCGATTGGTCATCATCATATCCTAAAGGTGTGTTTGATTCAAAGAATTTGCATAATAATTTGTAGATTCAACTTTGTAGGATATTTTTTTGATGGCGGTGGTTTGATTTGTACGATTTATTTCATAGAGTGTTTTCCTAACCAATCCTTTGCACCAGGTTTCATAGTAATTTAACATTCACTCAAACTTTTTTTTGAGAATTCATTCCTTTTATTATTGTGTAATCAAACAAAATTTGTTTTATACGATTCCTGTACAATTATAGGAAGCGTGCCATGACAATCATAAGTTTTTCCTATCTGCCAATCAAATGGATCCTAAACAGTTACTAGTGTCAAAGCCACTCGGATAGTTTTTTCTTCCACTTAGCGACCCAATCCATGGTTCCACTTATACCTGGCCATGGGCAGCCTGGCCCGGTCGGCCCGGCCCGGCCCGAAATTCCCGGGCCAAGCCCGACCCGACCATGCCTGTGGGCCGGGCCAGATTTTTTGGCCCGATGGTAAGCATGGGCCGGGCCTCATTTTGCATGATTTAAGGAAGCGGCCGGCCCGCGGCCCGACGGGCTTTCCTTATGATGGGCCGGGCTTGGGCCAAGATTTCCGACGGCCGGGCCGGGCCTGGGCCGAGATTTTCCGCGTCGGGCCTTGGTCGGCCCGGCCCGAGGCCCGGCCCGGCTCGAGAAATGCTCAGGTATAGTTCCACTAAAGATGAAATGCTAATTTACTCGCACTATTGGATAAATTATGGCTATATATTTAAGATTTAGGTGCCTTATATAGTAGTACATTGTTTTAAGAGGGAGTAGTAAGGCCCATATTTTTTTGTGGATTTAAGAAATAAGCCACCCCCTCGCAGCTTCTTTCATAAGCTGACCGGAGTGTTACTTGTGCTTTCAAAGTAGTTATATCACAAATAATTTAGAAGTGGATCCCATGTAATATGTCTCATTTATTTAATAGAAAATAATATAGTAGGGAGCCTTTTCCTACTGTATTTGTGTAAAAAAAAAAACTTAAAAACGGCAAGTGAAAAATTAGGTGACTTATGAGATGCTCAAAGGGGAAGACTTATTCTACTTCTAAATGCCGCTAGGCAAACCCGGCCATCCAAGGCACCGAAAGAGGCAAAACCATCCTGGACGCTCGTTTCACCCTAAGCAGTAATCGTTTTTGACACCAGCCATCCGCTGCGGTGAATTTGTTTTACCTTTTGTTGATCCTTCATGGTCCATGACGAGTGGGGCTATTTACCTGCGGGGCCAGCAGAAAGAGGCACCGGCAGGCGCTCGTTCGGGTCACCAACTTCCCTATCTTCCCGTAGCCTTTTTCAACGCATGCAGTAGGCCGGTGGTGGACAATGCCTCTTCTACCCGCCCTCTGCTTCTTCTATTTCGTTGCGTGCTGGCCCCTTTGCCTTGTGGGGTCCGTTTGTCCGTGAGGTGGATCTTTTGTTCATCGGTGCTTAGAGCATCTCCAGCCGTCTTCCCGACGATCCCTCCAGGACGACTTTTTTTATCCGGATGGATGAAAACGGCCCAGCCCCGCCCCCGGAACCTCATTTTCGTCCGGATTTGGGCTTTCATCCGTCCGGGAGCGGTCATCCACTCAGCAGGACTGGACGAAACAAAGCGCGCGAAACATCAAGAAAACTTCCCGCGCGAATGGTGGCCCCAACTTGTCGGCGACAGAGGCCAATCGTCTTCCGCGCACTTCAAAAGCCTGCCGTCGGTCAGACTTCGCCGAACGCGTTGCTTCCACGCGGCATCGCCTCGGATTCACGCGGAACCTACCGCGTCTCGCCGCATTCACCACCACCGTCTCCCTCCTCTCCCCAATCCACCTCCGCAGAAATGGCGGGCGACCGCTGCGAACAGCGGCTCGTGTCCCTACACCGAGGGGACTCCTGCACATGGCGAGCCATGGCACCGCCGCCGCGTAGGATGGCGCCGAGCGCGGGGGGGTCGATCTCGCCGGGAGGCGGCGAGCACACGCCACTATCGACTCTTGGTCACCCTCGACGACGCGGCGGAGGCGATCTGCCGACAACTACGACGCGAAACGAGTTCTTCCGTCTCCGCACGAACGGAACTCGCGACCCGACGGTCCTCCTCTCCTAAACAACGCCGCCGCCTGGTGGGTGCAAAGCGCCGCGCTCGCGTGTGCTCTCGCACATCGAGGCGCAACTCCCTTGGGGATCGTCGCGGCGCCGAACGCCGGGAACTCGAGCGACGACGACATGTAGTACTTTTTAGTTTATGTTTCCATCTGGCCGAATTCAAATATATGTACGAACTCACCTACGTATGTTAAGTACATTTAAATTTCGCTTTTGTTTGAACGAATTTCGCCTTGTTTTGTCCGAATTCGCCGTTATATATCAAAAGAATTCATCCATCCTAAACTCACCGCTGGTAAAATAGACTTCTCAGAACTAAAATTACATCATCCAGCCCTAAAAAGCGCAGGATTTCGGCTGGAGCCCAACGGCTGGGATGCTCTTATCCATGTGCGCCTTTTTTACCGCTGAACGACACTGTTGGGCGGCCACTGGCCAGCCGCGGACATGGTCGGGGCCTCTGCCACTCTGTTTTCTACCCGGGCGCGCTGGTCGTGCAGCTTGCGGGCCTCAAATTTCGCGTGTTGCCTTCTGGTTGGTGGGTACCCGTGGGGCTGGAAGCTCGTTTTTTCCTCACATCTCCTACTCGTCCCTCCCCTTGCCGGTCAGACCCGCGAAACCGCACTTCCCTCCTTCGTTTCCGCCGCTCACCTCGCCTGCTCACTCTCCTCTCGTCTGCTTTCTCTCCGGGCGTGGATCCTCTGCAGTTGAAGTATTACTGTACCCATACAGTAGTTCACAAATCTGCCATCCATTTATAATTGAACGGGCCTCTTCTAACCCTCGGTGCTCACACATAATTAGAAACAAAAAAAGCTTAGTCAAAATTGCATCGCTCATTGCTGAAGTTGCAAGGCCGCCGTCGGCGGCGGCCGTAGACGAGGCCGGCGTACCCGGCCGGCCGGCCGAACAGACCGTGAGTTAGAATCCTACAAATTAAAGGTGGATTAAGAGATGCTTCTATTGCAGTTGCACCTGCTTAGCCCGACTGATCAATTCGTATTCTGTAGACAGTAGGAGATGATGGTGCTTTGTTTTTTACGTCTATTTAAAAGTCATCCCTAGGAATAGAAAGAGGTCCGTTCGATTGCATTTGATGGCAGATTAGGTGAATCACTGTATCCGTACAGTAATAGTACAACTGCCTGCTCCACAGAGCGGCGGGTGGAGGCAACACCACGCCGGGCTCCAAATCGTGCAGCAGAGGCGGGTGAACAGGAGGACCGAGCGACGGCCGCGCACAGGTACGTTTGGCCGCCACCAGTGATGGGGCTCGCCCTGCTCGTTCCTCTTTCCCCCCGCTCTGAAATCCCGTCTTCCGCCTCATCGAGCAGGCACGGTGGGTCAGAAGACGGAGGCGGCGCAAATGTGCCGTGGTGGAGGCGAACGCGGTCGGTCGCCGCAAGGCATCGGGGCAGAGGTGGAGGCGCCGCGCGGAGGAGATGGAGGTGCTACGGCGTCGCAGAGGCGTCGAGGCAGAGGCCCCAAGGGAGGTGATTGAAGGAGGCGGCAACACAATGGAGGCCAAGGAGATGAGCAGCGGTGGCTGGAAAGACATCTGTGTGAGCTCCTCATTCCGATTGCTGCCTCCCTTGATTAATTTCATTCTATTTTGCTCCTATGGTTTGATGTCAAGGAGATTACTCCTTTGATTAATTTCATTCTATTTCGCTTCTAGGGTTTTATGTCAAGGAGATTCCTATACCAATGGTGAAAACGACCAGCAGTGATGCTCTGCTGCAGGTACCTCATCCTCTCCACGCCACTCTTTCCCTCTATGTTCCATTAATCCATTGTACTCCTTTTTGATGTTTAGCTCTCTCAACACCATTATGCTTGTTGTCCATGAATACTCCCATAACATTTCTAAAGTTAATCTTGTTATTTTGCAGATTCGATTTCCCACACAGTGTGGGCAATTATTTGTCGTGTCTTCACCTATTTATCTACAGGGAATATGCATAGTAAGATTTTCTACATTGTACAAAGGTACTATGCATGATTTCCAGTTTCCGAGTTATGTGCCCTTTCAGTGTTATGGATAATGCGAGGCTTACCTACCAAAGGTAGTTCTTCTTGCTGTTAACTGTTTTTATTCTCTTTTCACCAGTTTGGACATGTTTTTACAGTTTTACAAATGCATCTTCATCTATACTGGTAGTCGTAGGCTATGTGGGAGTACATGATGGATATGACTCCGAGCAACCAGTTTCTATATTTATTCCAAGAAGTACACACGTCTGAGATTCAGAAATATTTTGTTACACCTCTCGGTTTTATAGCTTTGTGGTGTAGGATTATAATTTTGAGTTAAGCGAAAAACATAAAAACTGATATTTGCCTCGTCTGAAACAAACAGCTTATATTTCACAGGCTGTTGGTACGGTTCCCATCAATAACTCCATTAGAATAGATCAGGGTCAGCTGTAATGATCCTAGATTCCTAGGGCAAAGCTGCAAATCCATTTCTCTTTCCTCTAGGCTATGTGTGTGTCTCCATCGCAAATTATCCCTATTTATTTGTTTAGTTAAGTACAACATGATACAGGACATTTCTTATTTTTAGATTCTCAATGTACCACTTTGGGGGATGTTTGAGCGCTGAACAATGTTCCCATGTTGACCATTTCACGTGTCTTTGCAATATTGATAAGCATGATAATGCCTCAGGTTTTGTCCTCAGGATTAATGATGATTTATTACTACCACCTAACCTATTTAAGAAATGCCTAATTTGGATTTCTTCAATAACAGTTTCTCTGCAGGAGATACTAAAACGCTTTCATAGATGGCTATAAGCTTTGGGTTTTGGGTGTCTCTGTTTCGACAAGGTTACCTGTGCCAGGATGAGCATTGGGTGTTCTGATCCATGGGCATGGTTGTTTCCCGTGTGGTTTTGGTTGAGGTCATGTGAGAAAGTTCTGTACTTCTCACTTGAAGTACTTGATTGAAATTACTTGCCTTTGTGATCGTGTGAGAAATTTCTTACTAGAGCTTCATTACAATCATTCATTTCATTTTAAAATTAGAGAAGTCAAGTTGTTATTTAGTGCATGCTAGAACATACTTTATCAGGAACCATCAAGCCCTGTAAACTGATTTGGCTTTTGCTCATATTTGTTTTAACACTTGAAGAGTTCTCATGTCTAATTCCATGTCAGATATAGCTTGAGAAGCTACAACAAGTGAGTCCTTTCATTCACTAAAGATATTGCCAGCTCCTTATCACCCAAAGTAATTGGTTGCTTTAAATTCGACCTTCCCATTATAGTCTGTGTTTTCACATGAGGAAGTTAAGTGTATCATGCTATTTTTAAAATTCCAGAGGTATGTTATGTCCCTGATCTGCTTCCCGACGTTGTTTGGTTCCTGGCATTCATCGGTGGCTTCTTTCCCTGCTATGTTATTATTCCTGCATGGTTCTTCAGAGTTGCTGTTGGAGGAGAGCGTTCGAAGTCCCTCTATTTTGTTCCCTGTTCCTTCCAGTCCATAAGCTAGAATTGTGCTTTGCTTGCCTTCGTTGGTTTTCCGCGGTCTCAATGCACTCTTGTCCTTCTGTTTCCTCCAGTGTTGTGTCTCTCAAGTGCACCTTCATTAGTAAGAATTTAGAAATGGTTGCCATTTTATAATACAATTCAGTTGACTGGTGCGGAAGTGTTTATGTGGAGCTAGCAGTTCATCTTCCCCCTTTTCTTGTCGCAGTATTTGTACACACTAATTGTTCGTCTACATGATTCCCCAGTGTGAAATTTGACTTATGGTTACCCACTCATCTTCCTTCTCATTTCCTCCACTGAGACGCCTCCTTCATTGAGATGTAGTCAGTCAGCTCAAGGGCATGCAACATTCAGTGAGATGTAGCAGCCAATGAACAGCCTAATGGATCCCTCACACGAGTTGAGCCCCAAAACCTCTTTTGTGAGTTTCCCTACCAAATGGCCTCAACTCACAAAAGAGGTTTTCTTAGAGGGGGCAATGATGTGCCAAATGGGGCAAAAATATTTGCTAAGTGGGGGCAAATCACCATTTAGCCATACATATTACAAAGAGACTAAAAAGTGAGTGGGGGCAGCTGCCCCCCTTGGCTAACACATTGGATCCGCCCATGATGTGAGGTCCATGGGCTCTAAATCTTAGGGGTTTCTACTTTGTAGCTTCCAGTTCCGTTTCAATTCAGTGTTCATAGCGCCAACTATATTTTTAGTCAATGCTTGTGTCTTATTCTGTTACCTCGTTTTATGCCTGTTCTTGTTAGTGGTGATTGGAGAAGGATTTTTCCGAGTTTAAATACCTCCAAAAAACTGAATGGAAAATATCTCGTGCAATTTCCAAAAAAAATAATTTGATTTCTTTTTAATAACTATTCGAATTGTGGGTTAGTTGTCCTGTTGAATGCAACCTGAATAGCATCATGTTTTTGTGTGCAACAATTGCTTATGAGTTTGAATCAGGCTATTTTTCCTTTGTGCAGTGGTTCTCTGGCTTTCGGCCAGAATTTCGTCTCATCTAAGGAAAAGTGAGAAACTAGGAATTGCAGCCTGTGCGGAGGATGAACTGGCCCCTTATGTATGCTCAAGATCCATGTTGTGGCCGGTTCAATTGTACATACCCTTATGTATGCTCAAGATCCATGTTGTGGCCGATTCAATTGTATAGAGCACCAAGGAGGAAGCTCTGGGGTATGAATAAAGAACATGAGATGCTAAGCATCTGGCTATGAAGGGGTTTCTTGAGAGTCAAAGGATGGTATGCATATCATATTTGGATGTTGTAACAATATTGATCCTGCTCTATTCAGATACTTTTGAGATTATAAGTCATTGTTGCCGTACAAATTGCACCCCTTATTATGTGAATGGATCATATAATAAGTTCAGAACAGCTGTATTTACTTACGGTTTGTGCATGCACACTTACATATTTTTTCTCCCTCGAGCTGGATCATATTCGATGCACTCCATTTTTACAGCTTCAAATTGTTTTTGGATAGGCTTCCCAAAATAGGAATTATGGTTACAATGATGGAATCTGTGAACTGTTGTCAGTTATACATGTAATTTACAGGCTTTGTTTCCAGTTGAAGAATAAGCCATGGATTGCGCCTGATCTGTAAATTGCCGGGTTCAGTGACTACCTCTGACACCTGCCTCACTCGGTTTTGCAGTCATTCCTTGCAGGTAAATCAAGTAAAGATTAGGCCAGTCGACAGTACCCATAGTGGTTGTAGTGTCGATGGCCGGTGAGCTTCTTTAGGTCAAAGGCCACCAAAATGGCATTGCTCTCTGCTCCCAGCACAAGGTCTGCTTGGCCGGCATACAAGTACTACGGAGCAATGCTGCAATGTACCCATTAAATTAGGTTGAAGCAAAGTATTGATGCAAAAAATAGAGATGTGTATTCTGTCATTATTTTCACCCATATTTCCTGAGTTTATAAATGTTAAGCTCAATTTTGTGGTATCAGTTGAGTATTGATGAACTCCAGGTTTGCGGACTTTGGTTAATATTACAGGAAGAGAAGACTTCATTTTCTGCTTTCCATGGCTATATTAAGTAACCTCAAGCTCAATTTCATTCATTATTCTGATCGCCTACCTAAAGTTAATTTAAATACCATTTATGTTTTCCTATTGTCATATGCCCAACCAATTTAAGACCACTGATAAACTTTTGATGCAAATATAGCGTTAGACTTGGTTCCTTAGGTAAATCTTATGGCCTGAATACTGTTTTGCTTTAGCCATTTGCGCCAGTGGCGCAACGGGTCATTTAGTTTTATGAACCGCCAAAAGAACTAAGCCTAATCATAGCAAAAGGACTATGAATACAAAAATGACTATAGAGATGTGAATATTTATCCATAACCTAGTGGTCAATAATGAATTAGATAAAACATTTTGTACTTCTACGTAATATAGATTATGCGGAGCGAATACATCCAGGAGTTGCGATGTGGCAATGGTCCAACCTATTAGCCTCCATCCACCACCGATTAAAACATCCAATAATAGGGTGTAGATACACAGTATCATGACCAAATGTGTATAGCCAAATGCATTGCGGTTTTATGGAAATTAACATGCACACATGATAGAGGGATATTTGATAATTTGCTACAAAAATAAGCGTCTTTTGCAAGTAAACTAACCGGGCACAGCTATATTATTATAAGATTTTTTATTAATATATTATCTCTATCAACAAAATGAAAGAATTAATTATAAATCATAGGTTGGGTCTAAGACCGAAGTGGTTTTACATTGTACAAGAATCTAATCACTGACAAGATGTCAAAAAATGGTAGTTACCAGATGATGATGCCTGGTGGTACCAAATGCACTCGTGACTTGTAAGGATCACAATGAATCTCTGCTGCTATCTGTGAAATGGAAATCGGGTCGTTCAAGGACATTTAGGACTGTCACTTGAATGGACGCTATCCATACTCGGTTGACCTCTGTCTACATTGGCATGAAAATACTACACACGATTGGTCAGAGGAATTTGACGAGTATGAACAGGAAGTCAAGTGTGTTAGTTTTGTACAGGTTCAGTGCTAGCGAACTGACATAACTTCACTGAAGCTAATGACTGACTGGACTCCTAACATGAGGAGCCCAATTGCATTGACCTCCCTCTGCACTGACAAGAACAATACTCCACACGACTGTTGATAAGAGGAATTCGATGTTCAAAAAAAAAAAAGACGAATTCGACGAGTATGAATATGAGATCTTGTATCAAGTATAGTACTCCTACTTTGTTATATTTTTGGTACTACTACTACTACTAGCGGATGATACTCTGCTTAATTTGCTCAACTGGCATAAGTGACAACCTTTGTTATCATACGATATGTTTGTAATAAGGAGCTGATATTGTTGATCTTTGGTGATAAAAGAGCTGGTTTTTGGCGCCTTTTTTATGCAATAAGTAAATTCTGGATAATTTCCTTTTATTGGTGCCCACACTTGAAAAAATTCACCTCAATAAAAAGAGAAATAGATCTGGTGGCAGATGATAAAAGCAGATTTAACACTCTTTTTTCGATAGAGAGAATTAATGCTCTTACATTAAAAAAACAAATGCCTTACATTATTGGATCAACAGTGATCATAATTAGCAGACAATAATTAATACTAGTAACAAAATTAAGATCCTCACTGGCACTAGGGGAAAACATGGCAGTGATACTCCTAGTCCTAGACAATTGCAACTAAGACTAGCTAAGAAAGTTCAACTTATAGTCATAGTACTCCGTATATCCTTTTCTACCTTCCCATCCTCTGTTTTGAACAGTTAAGCAGTAGTAAGACTGCACATTGCAGCAGTCTTGCAGTAATCAGTCAAAAAGCTAGATTCTTGATGGTTTCTTCTTCTACTCCGATCGGGAGCACATCAATTCCTGTGTTTGCTCACTGATGGCCTCCATGTCACATCGGCCACGGCCAGCCATGGGCACCCGCTGCCGCTTCTTGCGTTTCGATCAGCCGAGCGCACTACACCTGACCGCCTGCGCCTCCCTCTCACGTTGACGAGCCGCAGCAACGATTCGAGCTTCTGCGCCCGCTGCCGCTTCTCGGGCTTCCCTGAGCTGCTGACTGGACATGGACACGTCCGTCCAATCGATGAACGGGTCATTGAACTCCGCCGTGGCCACCATCTGCTCCAGCTTGCGACGTTCGTCCGACCTGCGACGCTCGATCTCGCTCTTCTCGACGGCCACTTCGGCAGCCTTGGCCAGACGAGCTTTTTCGATGAGCTCGCGCATGCTGCAGCCAGTCGAAGGCTTTGGTTGCGCTTGCGCCGCCGTGCTCTCCGAGAGGTGATTCCGCGACGAGTCGGTGGACTGGTTCTTGATCGCAGTGGCGGCGGCGAGGAGCGTCGAGCATTTCGTCGGATCCTTGGCTCTGCTCGGACACGGGCGCTTCTTGTCGCCGACGACGTTGGCGGCGGCCGCGAGATTGGGCGAGGCGGCGAGGAGCGTCGGACATTTCGTGGGATCCCTGCCGCTGCTCGGACACGAGCGCTTCTTGCTGCAGACGATGGCGGCGGCGGCCGCGAGAACGGGCGAGGGCGAGGCGGCGCATACGCGCTTCGCCGGAGGCTCCCCGCTGCAGGTGGATCCGGGCCGCTTCGGTTGCTTGGGGGCAGCGGCGCTCGCCATACATGAGGGATTTATGCTTAGGCAGGGAGTGCGGGAGTAGAGTTCGGCGATGGCGGCGGTGCGCCGCGGGAGCCGAGGCGGCGGGAGCACCGCGGTGGCGCCCATGGTCACGCGCGACGGTTCGAGCAGCAAATCGAAAGCAGGGGAGCAGGAATCAGGCGAGCGGGAGAGCGGGGAAGAAGAAGACTCGATCTGAGATTAGGGCAAGAAATCGAGTCTGCTGGATCGGGATTCAGGAAACGGGATGGCCAAGAAAGGAAAGAGAACAGCGGGAGACAGAGCAGCGGGAACTTGCGGTAAGGAAATTCAGATATGGTGGGCCTCTTATGTCGGTGAAACGAGCTGGGATTTGGTAAGTAATGTCCCGCGTTTATTCTTTCCATATTGTTGGCATAATTTTGAGTGGAGTTGTGTAATAGCGTGTGAGGTTCTAATGTGAGCTAGGGCTGGTAGAATTAGCATCGTTTTTGCTAATTCTTTCCATAAAATTAGCCCGAAACGGCAGCCCCGCCCGTAAAAGTGTCTAGGAGGCCCGAGAAACTCGAGGGTCGTCCCGTATTAAAACGGGCCGCGGAGGGAAGTTCGGTTTCCAAACCCTAGTCCCCTCCGCCGTTATCGCCCGCTCCGCCGCCTCGCTCTACCTCCTCCGACGAGAAATCCGCACCTCGCCAGTGCCGCTTCGCCGTCGCTCCACCTCCCCATGGCTAACTGAGGTAGCTCCGCTAGGGGAGGCGGTGGTTTAGGCGGCGGGGACTCACCGCCGCGGCCCCCCATTTTCCGCACGGAGGCGAAGCGGCGCAAATTCAACCGGTTGGAGGGCGCGCGCGAGCGCATCGCCCGCCGGTGGACGAACTGGGGGCTCACGGGCCTATGGAAGTTCGCGAAGTACGCGAACGGAGGCGAGGGCTCCTCCTCCGCCGGGTCGTGTCGCCCCCCTTGCCTGCCCGTGTACGACAGCTCGGAGGAGGAGGAGGAGGACACGACGCCGGTGCGGGAGCCAACCTTCTTCGCGGGCGACTACGTCCACGACGACCAGGAGGAGGACGCCGTCATCGCACAGGTGGCGGCCGTCTCCGAGGCGGAGGCGCGAGCACGCTGGCGTCGGGAGGAGGCCGACGTCGTCCGCCAAGTTCGCGAGTATGAGGCGGCACGCAGGGAGGAGCGCGTCCGCTGCGTCAAGGTCGAGATCATCGGACTTGACTCGGAGTAGGAGCTTGACGCCTCGCCTTCCCCCGCCACCACCTCCGCCGCTGTGCGCAGAAGCCCTCGGGGTCGCATTTTGGTCAAAATTAGGTCGCACAGCGGTGGCTATTAGTTAATTTAGGTCATTAGTACAAATTATGTAAAGTTTGATGCTCAATCGGAGCATCAACTATCATCTATATATATGTTCATCGATGAATTCTCCTATGAGAATTTAATTTCGTTTTTTAGTTCCGATTTTACGGTTTCTGCTCTATGCGAGTGGCAAAATCAACCTAACACACGTTTTGCGGAGACTAAGGGCGTGTTCGGATGTGGTCCAGCTTCCAGCTTCTCCAAATTCTAGTGTGGAGCGGTGCCGAACACGTTGGCTCCGTGGAGCTGGTCTATTTTGCTGTGTAAAAACCAGAGCGAGCCTTTTGGAAATCCTCGGAGCAGCAAACCACGGAGCAGTGTGAATTTACGACATTCTGCCACCGCCGAGTGAGAAAAACGGTTCGATACCTCTATTCGTTTCCCACTCCTCGTTCGAGTTGACTCCGACCACCGCGCTGACTCCCTCCACTTCCCCGACTCTGTCCAACGCTCCCACATGGAATCCATCCTGGTGGGTCCTCAAGCGCCGCCATTCACCGCCGGAGCCACCACGAGCCAGTGCATCTGGGACCGCCGCAGATGACCGCAGCCGCGGGCATGGCCTTCTCCAGCTCGACTTCAACCACGAGTCAGTGCATCTAGGACCGCCGCAGATTTCACGTTCTAGCGCTTGACGAAGACGCGGACGATCGCACATCCATAGCTCGACTTCAAAACGATTCCCCGAGACGCAGACAAGAGTAGGAAGAATCCCTGATCCAATTCCTCATGTATGAAGAATCCCCTCCTTCCCTCTAATTGATCCGCGGGTCTAATTTGAGGAATTGATGGCCGCCAGGGAGATCCTGCGTCCAGCGCCGCCGCGGTCGTAACTGCCCAAGCCAATCGCTTTGTGGCTCACCAAGCCTGCAGTTTTGAGAGAAAAGAAGATCCGGGGCGACCTCTGCAGCCGATCTACAGCCGCCAGCCGCCGGTCCCTGCCTCCTCCGTCGGCCGCTCCGGCGACGGGAGGGGGTGGGGACCCCGGAGTATCGGCTCCGGCTAGTAGTTTGGATTGGCGAAGTGTTTTCTTGGGGCGCTGTTCTATGGAGGAGACTGCGCCGCGTCGGAATAATTTTCCTCTGCTCTTTCTCCATCCTAGCGTTGCTTCAATCGGTGGCGTCGGGAGGCAGGTGGCCTGGTCTTCTTGCCGTTCTTCGGATCTGGTGAGACTCGTGTCTAGTGGTTGGCGTTCGGCACTCTCGCGGGTGACGGTTGCGTTGGCTGCTGCAATTATGTGTGGCGTCTTGCGTTGGGTGTGAGGATGACGCGGCGCGCGTCTTCTTTGACTGAGTCTGGGAGGATGGCGGCGCTGAGAGTGACCACGGGAAGATCCCCGGCCGACGTGCCACAAAGTCTCGGGCTCGTTCTCTGCAACGACCCGGTTCATCTGCTCAAAAAGCATCATTGAATGCGATGGTGCTCTCCCAGATCTAGGTGTGGCGGTTGTTCGCCTCTTTTTCCGGCGCTACCATGGTGACGGTGGAGGAAGATGGACGATGTTTCGGCGAGACACAGGTTTCTCCAAGGGTGAACTTGTAGTTTTACTTCTTGTGAGTTTTCTTGTGCAAAGTTGTTTGACGCAAATATTTATCTTGTGTGATGACCATATGTGTAATCTCTATAAACAGATTGTCTAATGAAATATATGGTTACATCAAAAAAAAAAACTATTTTTTCTGGAAGCCGCCATGACTCCGTCGATTTGGGCTGCAACCCCACTAATTTGCGCTTCCAAAGGCCGGCCCAAGGTGGGCTACCAGGCTAGACCGCCCCCTCCCCATAGGCTGGCCCAGATAACATGCGCTTCCAGCCCATCCAAACGAGGAGCTCAGCCGAACGTTTGCTGATCCCCACGAGACGCTGGAATTGGTTTTGAGAAGCCGGATCGAAGGATTTTGTGAAGCTAGGAGGTTCCCGAACACGCCCTAAATTAGCTTTTTCGTTTCTAACTTTTCCGGTATGTAGTAGAGATGTTTTAAGAGCATCTCCACCTGCGCCCTCCATATAGTGGCCGACAGGGGCGCCGACACCGTTGTATGGGACGCGCCGTCACAACATTCTCCATTTGGGGGAGCTGCTTCCACACCGGCGCGCCCCATACGACATCCTCGATAAATAATTTGAATTGATAACTCAAACAAAAGCATAGAAATTCGAATAAGTTTTCAAATTTAAAGTTTGAGCCAACACACGGCCACCAAATTCGAATAGGTTTTCGAATATGAAGTTTGGGCCAACATACGGCCACCGAATCGCCATCTCCGGCTGCAAAAAACAACATCGGCTTCCGGCAGCAATCTACGCAAAAAGTTACCTACTTTCAGTCGCCGCCGCTGTCTACGATGCACATAACACATAAAGAGTAAGGAAACTCACCTCCTCCTCGCCCATGGACATGCCGAACGTGCTGCCGAACACCTGGTGGGTGCTCCTGCCCTCGTCGGGGAAGAGGTCGCGGGGAAGGCCGATGCCATCTGTCACGTGGGCATCGGTGCAGCGCAGGTCAGGCGACTAGTTCAGGTCGACGGGGAAGCGAAAGGCGCCGCTGCCCCTCGGCGCCGAATCCGGCGAGAACGACGCGTTGGGGTCGAAGGTCATGTCGTTGTCCGCGTACTCGGGGGAGTAGCGGGCGGGCCATCCATTTGCGACAGCCGCATCTGCGAGAGCGGCGGCACCTCCGGGTAGTACCCCGGCGACGACGTTGAGCTCGAGAAGTTACGGCCGGCGGGATGCTGGCTCCACTCGGGCTGGCCGCCGCCCAAGCTGTGGCACGCCGCAGCGGACGCCGCTTTCGATGCCTCGAGAGCGGCGACGCGGCGCCTTTTGCGGTCGGCCGTCACAAAGGAGCAGCGGCGTTTCTCCTCCTCCCACTCCTCCTACGACATAGTCGCCGGCTTCTCCTTCGGTGTCACGGTGCGTGATACGTCTCCAACGTATCGATAATTTCTTATGTTCCATGCTACTTTATTGATGATACCTACATGTTTTATGCACATTATATGTCATATTTATGCATTTTCTGGAACTAACCTATTAGCAAGAGCCGATTCTTTGTTTCTGCTGTTTTTGGTTTCAGAAATCCTAGTAAAGAAATATTCTCGGAATTGGACGAAACTTTCGCCCGGTCCTATTTTTGCACGAAGCTTGGAAGACCGAAGAGCTAACGAAGTGGGGCCACGAGGCGGCCGGAGGGTGGCAAAGCCCTGGCCGCGCCGACCTACCCCCTGGGCCCCTCGTGTGGCCCCCGCGTTGACCCTCCGCCTACTTAAAGCCTCCGTCGCAAAACCCCCGTCCGAGAGCCACGATACGGAAAACCTTCCAGAGACGCCGCCGCCGCGAATCCCATCTCGGGGATTCAGAGATCGCCTCGGCACCCCGGAGAGGATTCATCTCCCGAGGACTCTACACATGGGCGCCCGGAGTGATGAGTGAGTAGTTCACCCTGGACCATGGGTCCATAGTAGCTAGATGGTCGTCTTCTCCTTGTTGTGCTTCATTGTTGGATCTTGTGAGCTGCCTAACATGATCAAGATCATCTATCTGTAATACTATATGTTGTGTTTGTCGGGATCCGATGGATAGAGAGTACTATGATTATGGTGATTATCAATCTATTGTTTATGTGTTGTTTATGATCTTGCATGCTCTCCGTTACTAGTAGAGGCTCTGGCCAAGTTTTTACTCTTAACTCCAAGAGGGAGTATTTATGCTCGATAGTGGGTTCATGCCTCCATTGAATCTGGGACAGTGACAGAAAGTTCTAAGGTTGTGGATGTGCTGTTGCCACTAGGGATAAAACATTGATGCTATGTCTAAGGATGTAGTTGTTGATTACATTACGCACCATACTTAATGCAATTGTCTGTTGCTTTGCAACTTAATACTAGAGGGGTTCGGATGATAACCTGAAGGTGGACTTTTTAGGCATAGATGCGTTGGATGGCGGTCTATGTACTTTGTCGTAATGCCCAATTAAATCTCACTATATTTATCATATCATGTATATGCATTGTTATGCCTTTCTCTATTTGTCAATTGCCCGACTGTAATTTGTTCACCCAACATGCTTTTATCTTATGGGAGAGACACCTCTAGTGAAGCGTGGACCCGGTCCTATTCTTTACATAGCATACAATTTACTGCAATTGTGTTTTACTATTTTCTTTGCAAACATCTTCCACTCGATACGTTTAATCCTTTGTTACAAAGCCGGTGAGATTGACAACCTCACTTCGTTGGGGCAAAGTACTTGGGTTGTGTTGCGCAGTTCACGCGCAGAATCCGGTGTTGCGTCGCATCACATTTCGCGACCATCAACCTTCAACGTGCTTCTTGGCTCCTGGTTCGATTAAACCTTGGTTTCATACTGAGGAAAACTTGCCACTTGTGCGCATCATACCTTCCTCTTGGGGTTCCCAACGGACATGTACATCTACGCGCATCAAGCACTTTTTCTGCACCGTTTGAGACACGCTGCAACGGGAGTCTCCACTTCTCAATCTTTTACTTTGTTTTTGTCTTGCTTTATTTTATTTACTACTTTGTTTGCTGCACTAAATCAAAACACAAAAAAATTAGTTGCTAGTTTTACATTATTTGTCTTCTTGCTCTATATCAAAAACACAAAAAAATTAGTTACTTGCATTTACTTTATCTAGTTTGTTTTATTTTTGTTGCTAAAATGAATACCCCTGAAAATACTAAGTTGTGTGACTTCACAAATGCAAATAATAATGATTTCCTATGCACACCTATTGCTCCACCTGCTACTACAAGCATAATTCTTTGAAATTAAACCTGCTTTCTTGAACTTGGTTATGAGAGATCAATTTTCTGGTGCTAGTTCTGATGATGCTGCTGCCCATCTCAATAATTTTGTTGAACTTTGTGAAATGCAAAAGTATAAAGATGTAGATGGTGATATTATTAAATTGAAAGTGTTTCCTTTCTCATTAAGAGGAAGAGCTAAAGATTGGTTGCTATCTTTGCCTAAGAATAGTATTGATTCATGGACTAAATGCAAGGATGCTTTTATTGGTAGATATTATCCTCCCGCTAAAATTATATCTTTGAGAAGTAGCATAATGAATTTTAAGCAATTAGATACTGAACATGTTGCTCAAGCATGGGAGAGAATGAAAACTTTGGTAAAGAATTGCCCAACCCATGGACTGACTACTTGGATGATCATCCAAACCTTCTATGCGAGGACTAATTTTTCTTCTGAATTTATTGGATTCAGCTGCTGGAGGTACCTTTATGTCCATCACATTGGGGCGGCTACAAAACTTCTTGATGATATGATGATAAATTACTCGGAATGGCACACGGAAAGAGCTCCACAAGGTAAGAAGGTAAATGTTGAAGAAACCTCTTCCTTGAGTGATAAGATTGATGTGATTATGTCCATGCTTGTGAATGGTAGATCTAATGTAGATCCAAATAATGTTCCTTTAGCTTCATTGGTTGCTCAAGAAGAAAATGTTGATGTGAATTTCATTAAAAATAATAATTTCAACAACAATGCTTATAGGAACAACTTAGGCCATATCCATATCTTGCTAATGGTAATGGTTATGGTAATTCTTATGAGAATTCTTACAAAAATAAAAGGAATGTACCCTCTGGTCTTGAAGCCATGCTTAAAGAATTTATTAGTACAAACTGCTTTTAACAAATCTGTTGAAGAAAAGCTTGATAAAATTGATACTATCGCTTCTAGAGTTGATAGACTTGCCTCCGATGTTAATCTTTTAAAATTGAAAGTTATGCCTAATAATGATATTGATAATAAGATTACTACTACAGCAAATGCCATCCAAGTTAGAATTAATGAGAATATAAGATTAATGGCTGAACTGCGTGCTAGGTGGGATAGAGAAGAAAATGAAAAACTAGCTAAAGAGAATAATGTAGCTAAAGTTTGGACTATTACCACCACTAGTAATGCTAATTCTCCACATGTTGCTGCACCTCCTACTATCAATGGTAAAATAATTGGTGTTGGCAATGTTTCTACTTCTAGTGCAAAGCGAACAAAACTGCTAAACCTAAAACTGCTTGTGATAAAACTGCTGAAATTTTTTCCAACCTTGGGAACAACGATTGCTGTAGCTCATAATGATTTAGATTTTGATGATTGCCACATCTCTGAAGTTATAAAGTTCTTACAAAAACTTGCTAAAAGTCCTAATGCTAGTGCTATAAATTTAGCCTTTACAAAACATATTACAAATGCTCTCATAAAAGCTAGAGAAGAGAAACTAAAACTTGAAACTTCTATTCCTAGAAAGTTAGAAGATGGTTGGGAGCCCATCATTAAAATGAAATTCAATGACTTTGAATGTAATGCTTTATGTGATCTTGGTGCAAGTATTTCTGTTATGCCTAAAAAGATTTATGATATGCTTGACTTGCCACCATTGAAGAATTGTTATTTGGATGTTAATCTTGCCGATAATGTTAAAAAGAAACCTTTGGGGAGGATTGATAATGTGCATATTACGGTTAACAATAACCTTGTCCCGTTGATTTTGTTGTCTTGGATATCGAATGCAATGCATCTTGTCCTATTGTATTGGGAAGACCTTTTCTTCGAACCGTTGGTGCGTTATTGATATGAGGGAAGGTAATATTAAATATCAATTTCCTCTCAAGAAAGGTATGGAACACTTCCCTAGAAAGAGAATGAAGTTGCCTTTTGATTCTATTATTAGAACAAGCTATGATGTTGATGCTTCTACTCTCGATGTTACTTGATTTACTGCGCCTAGCTGAAAGGCGTTAAAGAAAAGCGCTTATGGGAGACAACTCATGTTTTTACCTACAGCAATTTTTTGTTTTATTGAGTCTTGGAAGTTGTTTACTACTGTAGCAACCTCTCCTTATCATGTTTTTGTGCCAAGTAAAGTTTCTATGTCAAAGTTGATGTTATATTTGGGATCGCTGCGCAGAAACAGCATTGCTGTCTGTCACGAATCTGGGCACAGTTTCTGTAGAAAATTCGAAAAAATCTGCCAATTTACGAGCGTGATCCTCAGATGTAACAACTTTCATTAGTTTTGAGTTTTTCCATTTGAGCAAGTCTGGTGCCAGCTTTAAATTCGTCTTTACGGATTTGTTTTTGACAGATTCTGCCTTTTATTTCGCATTGCCTCTTTTGCTATGTTGGATTTATTTCTTTGATCCACTAATGTCCAGTAGCATTATGCAATGTCCAGAAGTGAAAATAATGATTGTGTCACCTCTGAATGAGTGAATTATTAATGATGCACTAACCCTCTAATGAGTTTGCTTGAAGTTTGGTGTGAAGGAAGTTTTCAAGGGTCAAGAGAGGAGAATGATATACTATGATCAAGAGGAGTGAAAGCTCTAAGCTTGGGGATGCCCCGTGGTTCACCCCTGCATATTTTAAGAAGACTCAAGCGTCTAAGCTTGGGGATGCCCAAGGCATCCCCTTCTTCATCGACAACATCATCAGGTTCCTCCCTGAAACTATATTTTTATTCAATCACATCTTGTATTCTTTACTTGGAGCGTCGGTTTGTTTTTGTTTTTGTTTTTGTTTGAATAAAATGGATCCTAGCATTCACTTTGTGGAGAGAGACACGCTCCGCTGTTGCATATGGACGCATGTGTCCTTAGGCTTTACTCATAATGTTCATGGCGAAGTTTCTTCTTCGTTAAATTGTTATATGGTTGGAATTGGAAAATGCTACATGTAGTAATTCTAAAATGTCTTGGATAATGTGATACTTGGCAATTGTTGTGCTCATGCTTAAGCTCTTGCATCATATGCTTTGCACCCATTAATGAAGAAATACATAGAGCTTGCTAAAATTTGATTTGCATATTTGGTCTCTCTAAGGTCTAGATAATACCTAGTATTGAGTTTTGCACAACAAGGAAGACGGTGTAGAGTCTTATAATGTTTACAATATGTCTTTTATGTGAGTTTTGCTGCACCTGTTCATCCTTGAGTTTGCTTCAAATAACCTTGCTAGCCTAAACCTTGTATCGAGAGGGAATACTTCTCATGCATCCAAAATCCTTGAGCCAACTACTATGCCATTTGTGTCCACCATACCTACCTACTACATGGTATTTCTCCGCCATTCCAAAGTAAATTGCTTGAGTGATACCTTTAAAATTCCATCATTCACCTTTGCAATATATAGCTCATGGGACAAAATAGCCTTAAAAACTATCGTAGTATTGAATATGTACTTATGCACTTTATATTTTATTAAGTTGCTTGTTGTGCGATAACCATGCTTCTGGGGAACGCCATCAACTATTGTTGAATATCATGTGAGTTGCTATGCATGTCCGTCTTGTCTGAAGGATCTATCATTTTAGTGGTTGGAGCATGCAAAATTGTTAGAGAAGAACATTGGGCCGCTAACTAAAGCCATGAATCATGGTGGAAGTTTCAGTTTGGACATATATCCTCAATCTCATATGAGAATAATAATCATTGCTACATGCTTATGCATTTAAGAGGAGTCCATTATCTGTTGTCCATGTTGTCCCGGTATGGATGTCTAAGTTGAGAATAATCAAAGCGAGAAATCCGAAATGCGAGCATTCTCCTTAGACCTTTGTACAAGCGGCATGGAGGTACCTTTGTGACACTTGGTCGAAACATGGCATGCGAAGATCCGGTAGTCCAAGCTAAGTAGGACGAGGTGCGGATACTATTAGTATACTATGCATGAGGCTTGCAACTTGTAAGATATAATTTACATAACTCATATGCTTTATTACTACCGTTGACAAAATTGTTTCATGTTTTCAAAATAAAAGCTCTAGCACAAATACAACAATCGATGCTTTCCTCATTGAAGGACCATTCTTTTACTTTTATTGTTGAGTCAGTTTACCTATTTCCTTCCACCTTAAGAAGCAAACACTTGTGTGAACTGTGCATTGATTCCTACATACTTGCATATTGCACTTGTTATATTACTTTATGTTGACAATATCCATGAGATATACATGTTACAAGTTGAAAGCAACCGCTGAAACTTAATCTTCCTATGTGTTGCTTCAACACCTTTACTTTGATTTATTGCTTTATGAGTTAACTCTTATGCAAGACTTATTGATGCTTGTCTTGAAGTACTATTCATGAAAAGTCTTTGCTATATGATTCAGTTGTTTACTCATGTCATTACCTTTGCTTTGATCGCTGCATTCATTACATATGTTTACAAATAGTATGATCAAGATTATGATGGCATGTCACTTCGAAATTATCTTTGTTATCGTTTTACCTGCTGACGAAGAACTAAGCGGGATGCGATACGTCTCCAACGTATCGATAATTTCTTATGTTCCATGCTACTTTATTGATGATACCTACATGTTTTATGCACATTATATGTCATATTTATGCATTTTCGGAACTAACCTATTAACAAGATGCCGAAGAGCGCTTGTTTTCTTTTTGGTTTCGAAATCCTAGTAAAGAAATATTCTCGGAATTGGACGAAACTTTCGCCCAGGGTCCTATTTTGCACGAAGCTTCCGGAAGACCGAAGAGCTGAAGTGGGGCCACGAGGCGGCGAGAGGGTGGCCGGCGCGGCCCAAGCCCCGGCCGCGCCCGACCTACCCCTGGGCCCTCGTGTGGCCCCCGCGTTGACCCTCCGCCTACTTAAAGCCTCCGTCGCGAAACCCCGTGCCGAGAGCCACGATACGGAAAACCTTCGAGACGCGCCGCGAATCCCATCTCGGGATTCAGGAGATCGCCTCCGGCACCCTGGGAGGGATTCATCTCTGAGGACTCTACACCGCCATGGTCGCCTCCGGAGTGATGAGTGAGTAGTTCACCCCTGGACCATGGGTCCATAGCAGCTAGATGGTCGTCTTCTCCTTGTTGTGCTTCATTGTTGGATCTTGTGAGCTGCCTAACATGATCAAGATCATCTATCGTAATACTATATGTTGTGTTTGTCGGGATCCGATGGATAGAGAGTACTATGATTATGGTGATTATCAATCTATTGTTTATGTGTTGTTTATGATCTTGCATGCTCTCCGTTACTAGTAGAGGCTCGGCCAAGTTTTTACTCTTAACTCCAAGAGGGAGTATTTATGCTCGATAGTGGGTTCATGCCTCCATTGAATGGGACAGTGATGAAAGTTCTAAGGTTGTGGATGTCCGTTGCCACTAGGGATAAAACATTGATGCTATGTCTAAGGATGTAGTTGTTGATTACATTACGCACCATACTTAATGCAATTGTCATTGCTTTGCAACTTAATGGAGGGGTTCGGATGATAACCTGAAGGTGGACTTTTTAGGCATAGATGCAGTTGGATGGCGGTCTATGTACTTTGTCGTAATGCCCAATTAAATCTCACTATATTTATCATATCATGTATATGCATTGTTATGCCTTTCTCTATTTGTCAATTGCCCGTGTAATTTGTTCACCCAACATGCTTTATCTTATGGGAGAGACACCTCTAGTGAACTGTGGACCCCGGTCCTATTCTTTACATAGCATACAATTTATGCAATTGTGTTTTACTATTTTCTTTGCAAACATCTTCCACTCGATACGTTTAATCCTTTGTTCGCAAGCCGGTGAGATTGACAACCTCACTTTCGTTGGGGCAAAGTACTTGGGTTGTGTTGTGCAGGTTCGCGTTGCGCAGAATCACTGGTGTTGCGCCGCATCACATTTCGCGACCATCAACCTTCAACGTGCTTCTTGGCTCCTACTTGGTTCGATTAAACTTGGTTTCATCGAGGGAAAACTTGCACTGTGCGCATCATACCTTCCTCTTGGGGTTCCCCGGACGTGTACATCTACGCCGTCAGCGGATTCGGCGGCGCTTCTGCCTTCGCCGGAGCCTTTCTCTTCGGGGTTTTGGTGGAAAAGGTGTATAATTTTGGGACGTGTGGCTGACAGGTGGCTCCCACACCCAAAATTTTCCGCCTCACGAGGCGCCGACGCGTCCGATTCGCGCCTTTCATCAAGGGACCAGTATGGGGTTGTCGGCGTTTCTATTAGGCTCGAAAAGGCCGCCGGCGCTATTTAAGGTGCGCAGGTGTTTCCGGACTCTTAAAAGGCCGCTATGAGGGCATCTACAGCGCGGGCGTTTAGCGGGGGCGCTAGGCTTAAATTCCTTGCCGTTATGCTCGTTTCCCGTTCGAGGCTGGGAATATTGCTGGCGTCGACGCGAGAACTTGCGCCGGACGCTCTAGCAAAAGTTAACTGCATGCCTGGGCTTGTGTACCAATTTGCCTCTTTTTCTCACTCGGTAAGCGCCTGAACTTTGCGCCAGCGATGTAAACATCGACGCTAACACAGACGTAGCTAGTTGAATCCTGGTCTTTTTGCCCCTAAGCGTCTACACAAGCGCCTCTGCATTGTACATGCCCTGAGGCGCGCCCGTGGGAGATGCTCCAAGGGGTATGTTTCCGTTCCGCGTTGACCTTTCTTCCAAGCCTCTGCCAAGCGGGACCCCCCGCACCATCACCTGGAAGGCTGGAAAGGAATGCAGCAACCGCCGCCGAGCACAAGGCCAACAAATACACCCGTTTGTCTGTCTCGATCCAGCCGCGACCCTTTCCTCCCTCGGGCACCGTCTGGATCGCTGGCTGACAGCTCGCCTCTCCGCGCGTTGACGCGGGCGGCCGCGGCCGCAGCTACCCACAGGTCAGTGACTCCGCGCCACAGATGCATATGCTTCTTCCTTCGCCAAGCCTTTGG
This sequence comes from Lolium multiflorum, assembly GCA_030979885.1. Classification (NCBI taxonomy): domain Eukaryota; kingdom Viridiplantae; phylum Streptophyta; class Magnoliopsida; order Poales; family Poaceae; genus Lolium; species Lolium multiflorum. The sequence goes on from CM061748.1 coordinate 99,279,908, forward strand.
TCACCTTCTTTCGTTTCGCTTGATTCTTCTCCCCTTGACAATGCGCGCCCGGGGAGAGCACATCTATCCAAAGTTTCTAGGAGGATTAATACATTTTTCACTTAATTAATCAACCCGGAATTCATATCCACCTGTTGAGGAATTCTTGATATGGGCAATGGAATGGTCCGAATGTGTTTCTAATGGGCCTGATTAATTCTGGGTATGGTACTAGTATGGTGTACTCACTCAGCAAGCAATACGGTGCATACTGAAGTACTGATTGCTTCTTACTGCATTCCTCCTTCCACCCAAACATAAGTACTGTACTCGAATTTGACTAGTTCATGATATCTTCAGTTTGATGCTTCATTTTGTGCACGCTGTCCCCCTTCTGTACATTATTCTTGCCCCGTTTTCTTTACCCGAATGAACTGTAACCGGACCCTAACTCATCTTCTGCACTAATTAAGCTGCCCCAGGAAGGAACACTGCTGAAGAAGGTGATGCTTGCTATGCTCAGTTGCAGCAAAAAACAACTTGCACTGGTTTCCCTGCTCTTCTTCATTTTCTATTCCCCGCAAACGGTCATTGCGAACAAGAAACCTTTCGGCATCACCGTAGCTTCCTCTAGATCATTGCGTGAGATCGAGTCCAGTCCCAGGCCTGCTGACAAGTAAGTTCAGTTTTTTTGTGCCTTTCTGTCTTATATCCTGAAGTCTTGTCTTGTGTATTTGGAGCATTTTAAAGTTAAAATAGGCCTCAAAATTCGTATCCTTGGAAGTTGTCGCTAACTTGGCCGTCAGTAAGGTGGAAACTGGACAACAGATGGAAGGCAGCACTAGTAACATTACCAACACGACCGCGAATGCGACGTCCGGGTGGAGTATTGTGAAGGAGGAGTTGACATATTTAGCTGGAAGTGCCCCTTTCAATAGCTGTCATGCTTCCACTATTGTAGAGGTACATGAAAATTTGGACGCGGCGGATTTTCTGAAAGGAAATACTGTAAAAACTTATATGTGAAAGTTTGTCTTGTTAGATTGAGAAAGACAATTATCTGGTGGCTTATTTTGGTGGATCCAAGGAAGGTGCTCCGGATGTCAAAATCTGGTTGCAGAGATACAGCGTAGGTTCAGTCCGTTTAGGCCAATTATTATTGTGCTTCTTAATTGAAAATTCAGTTCCTCCTGAGAATCTTGCATCTGTAGGATGGTTGCTGGCATCCTCCACAAGTGGCTGATGAACAAGATGGGGTGCCCATGTGGAATCCTGTATTATTTCAGCTCCCCTCTCGTGAGCTCCTCCTCTTCTACAAGATTGGTCAAGAAGTTCAGAAGTAAGATTTTCATTTACATTATTTGGCCTCTAATGGTTGGTTGAAATGGCAAGAGAAGCACAGGATAGTGCAGTTAGATGATGCAAAATGAAAAATAATGATATGTTTGTATCTGGTGACTTGGTGATAAACTCAACTTGTTCAGGTGGAGCGGTGCCATGAAAAGATCCTTGGATGGCGGCATATCTTGGTCACAGAGACAGCAGCTGCCGCCTGGTATACTTGGTCCTATCAAGAACAAGGCATGTCTAAATTTGTGACCTTGGCTCCCTCACATGATTTACTGTATACCATAAGAAGTCCTGCAAATTTAACATCACTGTTACTACGATCTTTAACATGTCAGTAGTAGTTTAGTGCTTAGTGTCCTTTTCCCGCAGGATGCTATGTTTGATGCAGAAATTTAGTAAGTTGGTTCTAATGTCAAGTTTTCTAATGCAGCCTTTCCTTCTTGAAGATGGCCGCCTACTGTGCGGGTCATCAGTAGAAAGCTGGAACTCATGGGGTGCATGGCTTGAGGTAACATATGGTCCAAGTATATAGGACTGTGATAACTGTGACATGAAGCATTTATCACATCTTGCATTGTGGTTCTAACAAGTCCTCAACCACTTAGGTCACAGAAGATGCTGGCCGAACATGGAGGAAGTATGGTCCTATATACATAGAAGGTGAAACACTTGGGGTGATTCAGCCGGTACCATACCGAACTGCCAATGGGACAATTCGGATGCTTTTGCGATCTTTTGACACAATTGGCCGTGTCTGCATGGCTGATTCTGCTGATGGAGGCGTGACATGGAGTTACTCCCATAAGACTGCGCTTCCTAATCCAAATTCTGGTTTGTTCTGAACCCATTTCCGCTAAATTATCTTTCTCTTTGCTTCACTACCCTTTTTGTTGTATTGGAAAAGTCTTACTACTCCCGAGAGAGACCATGTTTGTTGGGAGCGCAGCGCATCAACAGAGATTTCTGTACAATGTTTGGTAACTCTGGTTTCTGCATTGGACTTCACACCTGAAGGTATCGATGGAGTTAAGATGAAGGATGGGAGAGTACTACTTGCTTACAACACCTTCTCCAGGAGCACACTTAAAATCGCAGTATCCGCGGATGACGGTGATTCGTGGGACGAAGTACTCACACTAGAGGACACCAAAGGTATGGAATTTTCATATCCTGCGGTAATCCAGACCATGGATGACCTCGTACATGTTACATACACATACAACCGGACGCAGATTAAGGTAATTCCTCTGATGCATAAAAAAACTCATCTTATTTATTTTTAGCAAAAACAGTACTTCTATCAGTTAGCGCATTTCTTACAGAGTATAGTTCAATGCTTTGCAGCATGTTGTCCTTGAGGATTCTCGAAAAAAGTCCTTCCACCTAAGGGGATAGTGACGTTGTAAGTCTACAACTACTGGGAGACTTATGGCTAGCAAAGTAGCAATCGAAGGCTCTTCAATTCAGCTCATCAGATTATGTGTTGTATTTTTCTGCTCAATGCAGCCTTTTGTGTTTGAACAATTGTAAGTGTGCTGAACGATTTAGCATATGGTGTTCCGTGTCCGGCAGTTCTTTCTCTTTGTTTTTTGTTGTACGAACAAATACATTGTTATTTTGGTTATGATGTCACTCTGATGCAACTTCCTACAAATAAAGTACTACTCCCTCCGTTCGGAAATAACTGATGCGCCATCCACTTTGCAAAAAAAAAGCCCTTTACAAATTTAACAATTGAACCCTCGTTTTGCCCTCTTCTTTACAGAGTTCAAATCTCTTCCACTGTGACAGGGTTGGTGGGTTTGTGGCTTCTTGTACTCTTGTTTGGATGACCTCTAGGTGGAGGATCATTTGGTGGCATCTGTTGTAAGTTTTTGGCTTGCAGCCATAGGTCGAGGTCTTGTCTCGAGTTATCTGGTGTTTCGGCCTAGTCTTTTTTTTATCTGGTGTTTCGGCCTAGTCTTTTTTTTAAACATAAGGCCAAAGGCCCAGCTTTAAATTAATAAAGACACACACGGGCAGATACAAGAGTGCTTACAAACAGCTTGTAACTTTATTCCTTCTATCGATTGGGAAGAAACTTGTAACTTTATTCCTTCTATCAATGCATCAAGATGCAAGCTTTGTATTTTCTCGAAAAAACCCCACCATATAACCCATTTTGAAATCAGGATACACTGGATTTGTTAGATTGTGGGAGACACCGGGTAGATCAATGGTGGCATACATGGTCGCGTACAGGCACCTGTGTTCGACTGGCACAAGCTTCTCTCATGTATCCGCTCCACTGGCACACTGCCAGCGCCGAATGAGGCCTCCACTGACTGGTGGTCAATAACGATCGTCGTGGGCGGAAGTTGGAGTGTCGTCTCTTCAGGTCATTCTACTTATGAGCATTTGGCTAATTGGCCTTCTATCATGTACACTGTGGTTGTGAATCCTGGGATGGGCAAGTAAACTTGGAAAGCTTCTATTTTATCAATGCAAATCTGCGCAAATCTTATGTGCATTCTTGAAAACGAAAAAATATGCTATAGTCTTGATTTTGAATTTTAGAAAAATATGTCTTTTCTCTCTTCTCCCTACAAAAATTGGTATTTTTCCTTGGCAGAGGACATTAAGAACAAAAATGTAGCATGTATTAGTTGTCCAAAAAGCATAATTAGGGACATTTTATTGAAACCATCATGCCAGAAGGACAGTGCAAGAAAAGGAAAAATACAATTTTTTGTTAACTTATACCGCCAGGGTTTATGGCTAACAGAAACCTAGGGATATGCTCCATCTGTCCCTAAATTTAAAGCAAACCTTGGTTTTCGCTGGTCAACAAATTACAAATTATACTATTTCATAAAATCAGTATAAAGATATATGAAATGAAAGAACTTTGGAAGAAAATACAATGATTCCATTTATATATTCTCAATCTATATAATTTAGTATATATTAGTGGTCAATGTCGTGAATCAATCTCGTGCAAAATAAAGTGTGAAATATATAGTACAATGATGCACCCTTTTACAACTGAAACACACCGGCAGTGAAGTTTACTTGAAGCAATGAGTTCACCAAAAATAGGGGGGAAGATAATTTGGATGCTAATTAAAAATCTAAACACTCCCTAAAAAAATTCTTCGGAACTTTGCAAAAAACTGGCAGCCCCCCCGACTTACACTAAGCTCCGCTAGTGCAACCATGAGCAAGCTTGACACCTTTTTTTGCAATGAAGATTGGGACATCATCTTCTCCAACCGCATTCTCCACGCCATTTCGTCATCCTTGTCCGACCATTGCCCCCTTCTCCTTGCCAATGAATGTGGGCCAAAGAATCCCAAATCCTTCCGCTTTGAGAAGTTTTGTACCAAAATGTCCGGCTTCATGGATGTGGTCAATGATACGTCTCAAACGTATCTATAATTTCTTATGTTCCATGCTATATTATGACCTTGATACTTTTTTTTCACAATCCTAAAGAAACCGGGAAATAATTGGGAAATCAACGCAAATCCTTTTCCAAGCTTCAAGATGGGGCCAAAGAAGAGGCGGCCACGAGGCCCGACACACTAGGCGGCGCGGCCCTAGCGTGTGGGGCCCTAGCGTGTGCCCTGACCTCCCCTTCCGCCTACATATAGCCTTCGTCGCGAATACCCCTGTCGAGAGCCACGATACGGAAAACCTTCCGGAGACGCCGCCGTCGCGAATCTCATCTCGGGATTCAGAGATCGCCGCACCTGCGGGAGGGGAATCATCACCGGAGGGCTCTACATCATCATGCCCGCCTCCGGATTGATGCGTGAGTAGTTCATCCTTGGACTATGGGTCCATAGCAGTAGCTAGATGGTTGTCTTCTCCGCTTGTGCTATCATTGTTTAGATCTTGTGAGCTGCCTAACATGATCAAGATCATCTATTTGTAATGCTACATGTTGTGTTTGGCGGGATCCGATGAATATAGAATATTATGTTAAGTTGATTATCAATCTATCATATATGTGTTGTTTATATTCTTGCATGCTCTCCGTTGCTAGTAGAGGCTCTGGCCAAGTTGATACTTGTAACTCCAAGAGGGAGTAATTATGCTCGATAGTGGGTTCATGCCTCCATTTAATCTGGGACAGTGACAGAAAGTTCTAAGGTTGTGGATGTGTTGTTGCTACTAGGGATAAAACATTGATGCTTTGTCTAAGGATATTTGTGTTGATTACATTACGCACCATACTTAATGCAATTATCTGTTGTTTACAACTTAATGGAAGGGGTTCGGATGATTTAGGCATAGATGCATGCTGGATAGCGGTCTATGTACTTTGTCGTAATGCCCTGATTAAATCACATAGTAATCATCATTGATATGTATTGAATCTTTATTTGTCAATTGCCCACCTGTAATTTGTTCACCCAACATGTTAGTTATCTTATTGGAGAGACACCTCTAGTGAACTGTGGTCCATTCTTTTACATCTGAATACATTCTACTGTTCTTTACTGTTCTTTGCAAACAAACACCATCTTCCACTCGATACGCTTAATCCTTTGTTTTCAGCAAGCCGGTGAGATTGACAACTTCTTACGTTGTGGCAAAGTACTTTGATTGTGTTGTGCAGGTTCCACGTTGGCGCCGATTTCCTGCGCCGCACTACATTCCTCCACCAACAACCTTCACGTGCTTCTTGCTCCTACTGGTTCGATAACCTTAGTTTCTTTCTGAGGGAAAACTTGCTGCTGTGCGCATCATACCTTCCTCTTGGGGTTCCCAACGGACGTGTACATCTACGCGCATCAGTCAACAAAGAGTGGAATCAAGACAATATACATAGAGAGCCTTGTCAACTCCTCTTTCATAAACTCAAGAACACCATGAAAAAGTTGAGGATTTGGAGCAAGAGTATTTTCTCGAAATCCAAAGTCGAGCTCCATATGGCTTTAGAAATTATTCTTCGCTTAGATATGGCCCAAGAGAATAGAGCCCTTAGCAACGAACAGAGATCCTTATAGCAAGACTAAAGATAATGTTCATTGGGTTGACGACACTTTAAAGGTCAAGGAAAATACAAGCTTCAAGGATCACTAACCTAAAGGAGGGGGACGCCATCAATCAATACTTCCACCTACGTGTCAACGCCCGGAAGAGGAGGAAATATCACATCCACCGCCTCAAACATAACAATGGTTGGGTCACGGAGCACGACCAAAAGAAGACCATCGTACACAATCACTTCAAAAAGATCATCAAAAAAGGACCTCCACGCACCAAAATTTTAAATTGGTCCACAATCCCAATTCCTTAATGCGAGCTTAGTGGGCTATGTGAAACTTTCTCGGAAGATGAAGTTAAAGCCGCCGTTGATAGCACCGCTTGTGACACGACACCAGGACCGGATGGCTATACATGTGCATTCTTTAAAGCTTGTTGGGACACAATCAAGATGGATGCTATGGAGGTCATTAACCAATTTCCAAACCTTCGCACCAATGACCTACATTGGCTCAACTCCGCCAATATTGCTCTCATACCCAAAAAAGAGGGAGCGGAGGAGGGCCGATTTCCGCCCCATTAGTCTCATCCATGCAATAGCAAAGTTAATCTCGAAGATGATGGCAGCTAGACTTGCACCTCACATGAATAAACTCGTATCCAATGCCCAAAGTGCATTCCTCAAAAAGAGAATCATACATGGCAACTTTTGTATGTCATAAATTTGGCAAGGAAATCCCACAAGACAAAGACGCCAATGCGTCTTTTCAATGTCGACATCAAGAAAGATTTTAACTGGGTTAGGTGTTTTACGAAATGTGCTCGTCTTACGAAACGGCACTTCTACCTTTGACATGCTTGTTTCAAAATTCAAAAAAAAAACGAGGTGGCAACATGGAGTCTCGCTGGAGCTAAAGCCTTGAGTATTGTAATGCCGCGAGGAGTATGCTTGTGTTCTACTCTTGGCCTTTTATGCCAAGATTTTTTTTGGTTTGTAACACCTCTAAAAACTTCTTTTTAATCAAGAAAATAGCAAATCTTTCGCCTTGTTTCAAAGAAAGACACAAGGCATTGCAAGTTACATGTTGCAAGAGACTGATGTCCCAACTGAATTCCCCGTTTCCCCGTTACCTTCTTTTTTCGATTTACCATTTCTCTCTTGCTCAACTGAATGAACATAAAAGTTGGAGTATTTCCAAAACAAAGAGAAAAATAGGTTCGTTTGTGTGAGCTGTTTTTTTTATGGGAAGCTGGACCGATGACAATGTTTCCCATTTCGACCGAACAGGCAAAGCACGGCAGGCCACAGATGTCTTACTCTCGGGCCGGCCGAAGACAAACGTAGGTCGACCCCGGCCCAGTATGACGCGGCGACGGGTCGAGACACCGCGAGTTAGGTTACCGCCGTGAACAACCCAGCCGCACCGGTACCTCACGTGGCCCGCGGGCCAGGCGGGCCCCGCTCCTCGGTTCCCACGCCTTGCGCGGTGAGCCCACCCACCCACACCCACACCCGCACACGCTACTTCTCCACGAGCCCTCCATTTCGTACGGCCTCCCAAAAATCTCAATCCATTTCTTCTTCTTCCTCCCTTCTCTCTCTCTCCAAGCCCGGAGGAGGAGGAGGAGAGAGGAGGAGATTTTCTCTCACTGGAATCGCAGCGAGCGCGGAGGATTTCCACTGGCGAAGTGGCGCCGTCCGTAGGTGAGTGCTCTACTCTGGGTGGCTCTCCACCCACCGAATTTCCCCCGAATTCTGGCAAATTCTAGTTGGTGGGGGTGGGTGTTTGGCTCCGCAGATCTCTACATGCCACTGCATTTCCGGTAGGGTTTGCTGCGTTTTTTTTCCTCCGCCCGGGCGCAATTGCAGCAATTCGGGGTTTGCGCCAGCCCCAGATGCGCTTTTCACGGGGACCAGTCAATGTGAAAATTGCGCCTGCTTCCAACCGGGATCCGAGACCCTAGATGCCGCAGCGGCTCCGACGCCGCCTGGCTGTGTGTTCGCATGCCGAAATTAACCTGGTGGGTTTTAATCGAAATCCACCACTCCGCCGTGTGGTAAAATTCGTGAGGTTAGGTTTCCGCTTCTGCGCTCGGTTGGCGTGAAAGCGGAATGCGGATCTGGGTGGTGTATCCGAGTTAGGGCTCGCGGATTTGGCCGTGGGTTCTGTTCTGTTATTCATTGCCTTGTATGTGCTTGTCTCACTCCAGCTACTAGTGTTTTCGTGGTGGTGCCACTAGAGAGTGTTTGCATTCTTCTTGAAATATATGGGGTTGCCTGATGAAGCCGTCTATTGATTAGTAGCATGTTAGTGCTCTCAAGTACCAGCATCTGTTTATTTATGGTTCGTATTTTATAGCTTATGTCTGACCAACTTGATGAACTAGAAGCAGCAGTGCTGCCTTTTAAATATGGAAATCGAAAGTCGCTACCGTCCAAGTTGTTGAGAATTGTTCATTAATGTACAATTAAACCCTTCAGATTGTAAAATCTGTGTCTGGTTTTTCGTGAAGAGCAATCTGAGTCATTGTTTGAATTGATAAATCTCTGGAAAATAACTCAGTTGGATTTGTTTGGTTCTGATCATTCAATAGATAAAATGCACAGTTTGAGATGACAAAGTGTTAGCCTGTCTGTTCCTTAAGAAACACCAAACTAAGACTGAGCCATTGTTGTTGCTATGTTGCCATATCAGCCGACTTAGATAAATTGCTCAAAATATAGTTGACTCGTTCGATTGTGTTATGAGCATTGGCAGCCTAACACCGCATATCTGCATGCTTTACTTTGCTGTTGCGGTGTTGCCATACGATGCACCCTTGCGACTGCACTGTTTCCTTTTTTAGCAATTCCTATTTTCTGTGAGTAGCAAAAGCATGCTTCTTCTACAAGTAGAACTGCTTGCTGAACGTCGCATTAATTGAAGGCTAGATTTTTCAGGTTGTTAATGTAGTTGGTTATAACGGTTTAGCGAACTGGCTACTCTTTTTTTCTTTTCTTTAGGAAAACTCTTCTCTTCTTTTGTTTCAGTCAATGCTGTCATTGTTTCAGTTCATACGTTGTAACCGTCGCAGCACAAATAAGTGTAAAGTTTTTTTACTTCTGTTGGTTGAAGTTATACTGCACACGATTCAGCTGGGAAGTCGGTGACTTTGCTGCTTTGACTTGCTGTATTAATTCATGGCTTGTATGTGTGAATAACCATGCTAATTTAGGGTTTTATCCACAACTCAACTGTATAACTAGACATGTATTAATCTTTTTTTTTTCCTTTTGATTCACTCTTACTGCTCCATTTTTGCTCTTTATTCAACATTCAGATGGATTACATGTCTCCTGAGAGAAGTATGGATGGGACTTGTGGAGACCCTGGGCCTTTATTTGGAGATCAAGATGGTAGCTTGTTGGACATGGATTATCACGGGGAAGGTATTACAGGACATGGATCCCCACAGCTGAATCATGGACTTTTAGCTGATGCAGCATATTTGTCTGCAGATTCTGTACCCTATATGAATGATCAGATGTTGGGCAATACAATTATGTCTGCTTCAACTAGTCCAGCATCTCCCCTGAAGCAAGATCAGGCGCATCATGTGTATATGGAATCTGATATGCAAAAGGATTCAGCTGAACAGAATTTTCACAATAATGGCAACTTTGAAGCACAGACCACTTCTCCTGGTTATGCCGTTCATCAGAAAACAGGAGTAGTTGATGCTGTGCTGCCTCGAGAGCTTCATGAAAGTGGTGGTAATGGTACATCAAACTTTCAACAAGAAACCACACATTCTGATACCTATCTTGGTGACTCAATGTTAAATGAAAATAACAGTAGGGATTACCAATTTAGCAATAGCGGTGATGATGACGATGAAATTCCAAACTCATCTGCGCCTCTGATGGAAAACAAGGACAATGAAAAGTTACATGAGACTTTCCACAGTGAAGTGAATGGGACAGAGGATGATCAAATGAATGGTGGGAATTCTGATCCTCGTGATGAAAACAGCAATGAGAACTTCAATTCTGCAATTTCACCTTCCTATTTGGATGGAATGGAGCAAGATCTTGGTACAGAGAATGGCATATCTACACCTGGTAATCAATGGGATTCTCCACCTGAAAGGTCTGCAGGACTGGATAAGGGCACTCCATCACCAGCCAGGAGGGTCTCACTATCAGCTGAAAGGTCTCCTCAGGCTCATTCATCTGATAAACTGGACTCACCACGTCATGCACAAGAGGATGGTAATTTGACTCGCTCTGGAAGCCCACCAGCAAGACGTCGGTCCCGATCTCTTGAAAAGCGTGATACCAATCGTAGAAGAGCTTCCTCACGTGAGTTGTCTCCACATGCACGGGATAACTCTCCAGAAAAAAAAGCACATTCTCGACATGGAGATAGGTCACCTCGACGAAAATCTGCATCCCCTAGAAGAATAGATAGGTCGCCACGTCGAAGATCTGGATCCCCTAGAAGAAGAGATGGATCACCACATCGAAGATCTGCATCCCCTAAAAGAAGAGATGGGTCACCGCACCGAAGATCTGCATCCCCTAAAAGAAGACATGGGTCACCACGGCGAAGATCTCCATCCCCTAAAAGAAGACATGGCTCACCACGACGAAGATCTCCATCCCCTAAAAAAAGGCATGGTTCACCGAGACGAAGATCTCCATCCCCTAAAAGAAGACATGGGTCACCGAGACGAAGATCTCCATCCCCTAAAAGAAGAGCCTCACCCAAGAGGAGGAGTTTACCAAGGAGGAGGGATTCCCCACCAAGGAGGAGGGATTCCTCTCCAAGAAGGAGAAACTCCTCACCAAGAAAGAGAGACTCATCACCTAGGAGGAGGGACTCACCAACAAGGAAGAGGGATAGGTCAAAATCCAGGTCACCTTCAAGGAAAACTGATTCATCTAGACATAGAAGGGAACATGGTAGATCTCGATCAAGGTCGCCACACTCAAGGGATCACCATAAAAGATCTCCAAGGTAAAAAAAAACTTGTGTGTCATGAGTATTTTGCATGGGCATGTTTCAATCCAACAGCATCTAACAATCTAACAGTATGTTGTTTGGTCCTGCAACTTTGAATAGGCCTATTCCATGGCTGTATTTTTTTTTTTTTGATTTTCATGGTTTTGCACTAGCTTATGTTTCCTTTTGGTTTGACCTTGTAGAAGAAGGCATTCACCAAGGCACAGATCACCTCCAGCAAGCCATCGTCAGCATTCTCCCAAGAGACCTTGGTCACCACCTGCCAACAGGAAGACTGGATTGGGTAAGCCTGGGAAGAATCTGTTTGTTGCAGGTTTTAGCTATGCCACCACTGAGCGAGAATTGGAGAAGAAATTTGCTAAATTTGGACGTGTGACAAGAGTACGCGTTGTCCGGGATAGACGGTACGTACTTTCATATGCAGTTATTTCTACCTACTTATCTCGTTGTGGTAATTTTATGAGCACTCATTTTGGTAATGCTGTTTGAGCTTGCTTGGTTTGCTACCAATGTTAGCCTTGTCAAAGTTTTGGGAAGCCAAGAAAAGTGGGCTCTCATTTGGTTTGGCTCCTATGTATATGCTTGCACTCACAATTTGCATGCCAGAAATTTTCATCGCATTGGTTTGCCCCAACTTAGCCTTACCTAATATTGGCAACCCTGATGATGGTATCAAACCAAGCATGCTATTCTTGTTTCTGTTTAAATTAATTTTAGATGATCCACAATGCTATGTCATCACTTCGTCCATTGCTGTTCAAGTTTGCATTTTTCTTTAAAAATCATGGAAAAGGTGCACCTTGTGAACTGAAATACCGATAATTCGTGCACGGGAAAAGTACTACGTACATGATTTGTGATATTGTGCCTGAATTTAGAAGTATCATATTCGGCTGTTCAATTACATTAAATGTAAAGCTTGATTGGTCTGCATTTAAATATGGGAAGAGTACTTTGGATTCCTCCTGTGGCTACTACCTCTGTTTGAATTTATATGTTGTATTTTGTCTTGTACTACCTCCATCCCAAGGCTTAAGGCCTATATTTTTTTCAAAAAGTCAAACTATGTTAAGTTTGACTAAGTTTTTATCAAAAATCATTAACATGAAAAGTACAAAATCCATATCATTAGATAGATAATGAAATATATTTTTATATAGTACCTACAAAATATCATATTTTTTCATAAATTCTTCTAAAAATTTGGTCAAACTTTACTTCGGTTGACTTTCTGAAAAAAATATAGGCCTTAAGCCTTGGGATGGAGGTAGTACATAGAACAATGAGACATTGAAGGTGACTAAACTCCCCTAATTGTTTAGTATATTCAATGCATGCATGCCCTTAAGAATGTATTTTGTACTATCTTAAGGGCAATACTGTTACCTTGTCTAGAACACCATATTTTACAATTTGTACTCTGTTAAGCCGGTTTGCTAGATGAAGTATTCGTAACCTAATTTGCATTTCTTCATAGAACTGGAGATTCTCGAGGCTTTGGATTTTTATCCTTGGAGAAGGATGAGGATGCTGATGAAGCAATCAAAGCTTGCGATGAGACTGAGTGGAATGGTAGGATCATTCTCGTGGAGAAGTCAAAGGCACCTGCATTGTGAATCTTTATATCCTAGAGCTCTGCAAACTATGCTCTAGGGGGATGGACAGTTTGCACAGCTTTCATCGTACCAAGAGATTTCTATCGGCGATATAACATAAATTATGATTATATATGGCAAAGTTTACTTGAACCAGCTGTCAATGCTGTATTAGGAGTAAGTAATAATGCACTTACTATGGCTACCTTGCTGACAATTATAAAGAATAAGATGATATGCCAAACCTTAGCTTGTTTCAGGGCCCTGCTGCTGATAAGAGGAAGTTAAACGGTACATTGTAATATCTGCAACATCTACGCATACATGACATTCATCTTCTTCCTCTGCATCGTCGCATGGTGATCGAGTGTTCAGCTGGCAGTTCATGGGGATACCTGGGTGGAATTCAGACTTGTTAGGCTTGTGATTGTCATTAAGTTAGCGCAATAATTTTTACATCTATCCCTATTTGTGTGTTTTGGATCGTGGATACTTCATGTTGCATATGGCGTCACATTAATGGTCTGCTAGAAGTATTTGTTTTCTCGTCTTTTTGCTTACGTGCTTCTGAAATAAGAATTGTTTGTGCAAAAGACTGTCTGAGCCTCATGCTCGTGGCCAACACCTACTTATGGTTGGTGGACGTCAGGTTGCATGCCGATTCTTGATTCTGATTTAGGTTTGGTAGGGTCAAGTGGCCACCAGTCCCACCACCACTGCCAAAGATTCATCCTGGTGATATGTGCACGCACTTTTGCCTGCCAAAGTGCCAAGCAGTGTTTACTCCAGCATTCGCTGGTTGATGGAAACCATCCCATTTTACTCCTTGTCCTCCACACTAAGCTTGCTCGGCCCATGATATGTCCAGAACTTAGCTTGCTCAGCCCATGGTACATAAGTCCTTAAACATAGTTGTTAGGATTTATTTATTAGACAAATAAGAGGTTAATCCTCTGCTTGTAATTAGGGAGACGGTTACTCTTTGAGAACCGACGGGTGCGTTTTCTCAATCGTGTTTCCATGCTCCCAACCCCTTACGATCGGACGCGTCCGTTAACTCGCGTCTGGTCACCTTGTATTTATTCATTGATCGTCGATGGAATAGATTACCAGTTGATTCATTTGCTCAATCCCCGATTCCCCTTAAACATGTTATCAGCACATCTCTACCGAGAGCAAACAACCCAAACTCCGGCGATCGCGGAACAAGGACCAAGAACAGCAAAAAGGTGAGAAAAAAAATTCGTGCAGAGGCTTCATTGGTTTCCTCCTGCGTCTTCTTCGCCAGGAAAGTCGCCGGGGCCGCCTCATCGCGCGCCGCCGCCATGGTGCTGGTGGACTTCGCCGCCACAACCGCCATGTGCAGCGCCTTCGACACCTCGGTGGCCGTCGCCAGGTCTTCCGCCGGAACGAGCGACACCGCTACGTCTTCCGCTGGTACGGAGGTCGCCGCCATGGCCCTCGTCGTGGTCGCAGAGGTGGTCATGGCGCAGGGCAATCAAACGCCCAAGCCGTCCCATCCACCCCACTGGTGATGCCGGTGGCACAGCCGTCGCCGGCGTGGATCCTCGCCGGACCAGCAGCGCCCAACCTCTTTGCCACCGAGCAGATGGAACCGGCGAACGACGACATGGACGTCGACGACCCGACCCTCGCCGCTCCGCCTCCGCCCCTGCCTTGCCCAGTGCACGGCTGGGCCTGCCCCAGGCTTGCACAGCAGGGGATCCACGTTGAGGAGGAGGCTGAACCTGAGGTGCCCGAGGCGGCGTTGCGTGCAGCGTCGCCGGACCTGCCGTCTCCAACTCCGGCGCACGAGCTCGCGACCGCCGAGCCTGCCTCGTCGAGGCTCGATCCGCCCCTCCACGCGCCGGCAGCCGCGCGGGACGTCGTCCTCGACAACGATGCGGGAAGCTCCACCGCTGCTGCATCGCCTCCGCCACGCCGCATCCGCTTCATCGTGCCCCGCGCCATGCTCCAGGCGAGCCATGCCGGCCGGCGGTCGGGGGAATGGAGCCCGGTGAGGCTCGGCCTCTCCAACGGCCACTCCAATGGCGTGGCACCCGGGACGCACCTCCTAGGAGGGTCCTCATCCGAGGAGGAGGACGGCGCACCGCCGGCTGCGGCCGCTCGCCGTTGAAGACGGCGGCTGGGGCGAGTGGAGTTGGTGGCGGCGCTGGCTGCAGCCGCCAGGGGAGAACGACGGGGTGCGCGGTTGCTGTCGAGGACGGAACTGTCGCCCCCCCAGGCAGTCCTATACACCGACCAGGTCGGTGCCTACCAGGCACCGCACACCCTGGTCGGTTATTCGGCCTGGCCCATTTAGCTTTTTTCGTTTCTTTTTTCTCTTTCCTGTTTTTATTTCTTTTTCTGTTTTCTCTTTTATTTCCTTTTCTTTTCTATTTATTCCTTTTTTCTGTTAAAATTGGAAACGTCTAAACTCGAAAACTTTTCAAATTCGAAAAATGTTCAAATTTGAGAGTTATTAAAATTCTAAAATTGTTTAAATTTAAAAATTGTTCAAATTTGAAAATTATTCAAAAATAAAATTTGCTCAAATTCGAAAATTGTTCAAATTCGAAATTTTTCAAACTCGAAATTTTTTTAAAATCAAAAATTGTTCAAACTCGGAAATTGTTCATATAAAAATAAAAAAAATTAAAATAATGTTTTCGAATTATAGAAAATATAAATTTTTTAAAAGTGTTCAAATTTTTAAAACTTTTAGATTTTGAAACTTTTTGGTTTCCAAAATAAATCAGATTAAAATTTTGAATTTTAAAAAACGCAAAAAAGAAAAAAAAAGCAAAAAAGGAGAAAACAGAAAAAGAAAAAAGGATGCGACTGGGCCGGCCCAACACCCGCCCTGGGGGGTGCGGCACTTGGTCCGCACCGACCAGGGTGGTGTATAGAACCTCCCCCCCACCCTTATCCGCTCGCCTGTCGGTGTGGGGCTGGGCCGAACGGCCGCCCAGGCGGATGGGCCACGACCCATGATCCTTCGGTCGGCCTGAAAAAGAAAAGTACTTCTTTTTCCAGGCCTGTTCTTACATAAGGTTCCCGCAGAAGATCAAGTTGGTGAGCCGTGTGATGGGAAACCTTCCCGCACGGTTCGGAGAGCACTGAAGACGAATGAGAGGTTCACCACCACATCATTGCAAGGGGAGCTCGCTCGATTCGCAGATTGGCCTGACTCGTAATTCACTTTTGACTCTGTGTTCGATAGCCTGACCGTAGTTATGTTAATTGTGGTTACATTCATAAGTAGCTTGGTCCATCTTTATTCCATTTCATATATGTCTGAGGATCCGCATAGCCCTCGATTTATGTGTTATGTGTTAGAACTTTTTGTTTTCTCTTTTCTGTTTAGCTTTTTTTAGCTGTTCAGTTTTTGTATATATGTGTTTGTTAGTATTTTCTATCAATGACTATGTATTGTCTGCACATTTTAATGTCAACATATGGTTGTTTGCAATTCCATAATTGCTCTATGTTGACTATGCTTGATAAGATGATATGACAATTTTCACATTTGCACGCAACTTATGGATGAATAACTTTATTCGCAATTGTGAGGTCTACGCCATCATGTGGCGACTACCTTCAATGTGCTTTAAGAACACAAGGTTGCACCATAAGAGTTTTTTCCGATAAGGGGTAGCCCCAGCCTCTGCATCAATTGATGCATATGGCTCTTTATTGCTTTATTATCAATTCGAGTTACAAAACCATTACATATCACAGATCACTCAGTGTCTCAACATGGATAAGCCAAAGGAAAATGAACAAAAATATTAGGTGCCACAAGATCTTCATGTAAGTCGCCTCTCAGAACGCCAACCGCGCCGGCTCTATAAATCCCGTGCTACCATCGCCAAGCGGCTGCACCCAAAATCCATGTCCTGGCGCACATCCTCCGGCTGGAGATAAGACCACATATGGATCCACATATGGATCCAGTGAGTAACCAAAGGGACAACCTGCAGAAAAGATGGAAAGCTCTTTTTGTTAAAGATAAAATCATTACGGATGTTACGGACGTTCCACATTTTGCACCATAGAGTTAGGTCTACGCTACTTTGTAGTGACTACCTACTTGTGTTTTAAGCAAAAGTGGAAGTACACATGTATCCGAGGTCTACACTACAAGGTAGTGACTACCTCCATGTGTCCTACAAATATGATCTACACCATTTTATGGTGATTATCTATTTGTAGAAAGTCATATGATGGGTCGTGTAGGCTTTTCCTAGACCTTTATATGAATCAAGCATGATATTTACACACAATTAATTTACTTGTTGGTAAATTAATGGGCATGATATTTTTCATGCAGGGTATGGATCACATATCCAAGAAAGAATTTGCTGAGCTTGCCGTTGATGGCAGAAACTATCTGACCTGGGCCATGGATATCAAGATTAACTTGGCGGCCAGGAATCTGATCAGCACTATAACCATACATGCTCAAGGAGCTCGTGCTATACCAGAACCGGCAAAGTATGCTTCTTTGCACTTCATTCGGCACCACCTTGATCCTGCTCTGAAAGATGAGTATATGATGGAGGAAAATCCTCTATCACTGTGGGACTCCTTAAAGGAGCGCTATGATCAAAAGAGATCGGTGATGTTGCCTAAAGCAAAGACAATGGGCACTTATCCGTTTTCAGGATTTTAAGTCCGTTGCTGCATACAACTCCGCCATGCATCAAATCAACTCTAAGTTGAGATTCTGCAGCAGTGCAGTTTCGGATGATGATCTCATTGAGAAGACGCTCTCCACTTTCCATCCTAACTAGATGGATAGCGCGCTTCGCCGCGCCGTCTGCCAGTCGTTTGTCACCCACCGTAGTCCTTTGCTATGCAATCGGACCCTTTCATCTAAGAGTACTGCATCTTCTATGGAAGTGGTTGTAAAAGGAAGTTGTGGTCTGCCAGGAGCATGGACGTGGTGTTTCTGCACCTATGTGGATGCATAGCTAGAGAATTAAGCGTAATGAGGAACGCTGCTACAAAATTTACCATATATTTAAGAAAATGATGTTATTTAGATACTAATTAAGTGCATTAAGTGCAACAAATCAATCAATCGTATTGCAATCCAAATTCTTGCTTCAACCAGGAGCATGGAGCCTCTAGAAACAAAACAAAGATTATACTGTACAACTTGTCTACTTGCAAAATAACATCATACAACTTTTTGGCCGTACCAAATAAAACCTCTTTGCAGTAATAATAAAATATCATGAACAACGATGAAGCAATATGTTCTGCATAACAGCATAAGTGATATGCCAGTTGAAAGTATAGTAGGCATACAAACAAAAGCATAGATCGATGGCAAAAAATGAAGCCCCAGATTACTCTCTCCATGTCGAACACAGTAAAGGTCTAAATGAAGACACCAAATTTAGTCGCATGCTCATAGAATAACAGAAATAAGTACCTGCTTCGCTCCAGTGACATCTGAGCACCTGTCGGCAGGAGGGTTTTTCTATCTAGTAGTTGTCAAGTCTGCCTTTTGTCATGTATCAACACAAGCAATATTTTATCCTTCCTGGATATGCAAGTTTTCTTTCTGATTTTGATCTCAAAATTAACACACATATATTAAATTTACTTTCTTAGGTGGAACATATATGGTGCTTGTCTCTTATTCCGCTGAACCAAGAATCTTCTAATTAATGGCAATCACTTTCCATATCACGACAGGAAGTCCGTTTGAAAAGAAAAACTAACATAGAAGCCCGGCGAAAATATAAGCAGATACATTTTGACAGCACAAAACTCTAGTGATTTGGTTCTGCTCTTATACATACAATAATGACTGCACAACCAAATATCTGGACCACCTGCCATGGATGCACCTTGAGACTACCCTGAACAGAGTGATGGCACTACACTTAGCAGATGACCTGCAAGAAAAAGCAACATGTTCAGAACGAAGTTGTAGCCTTCTCAAGCTCTCAAAAATCTCAACATAAAAGCTTCTTTAACCGACACCAACATTTGGTACTCTCTAGCTACCGCCGAACATATATTTTTATGCCAACAACCTAGGAATGTAAATGCGTGATCTGAAAATATAGAACCAAATGTAAAGGAGGTATGAAATTGCACAACAGTGATAAACCTGTTGACACTAACAACTATCCGATATGATCAGTTCAAAGTAGGCCAAAGGCAACGGAAAGGTCACGCAGAAGGCACAGATGTGTGTCACGAACTGAACACCAGCCGCAACACTCCAAAAATTAAGGCAGCCAAGCACGCCATCAACAATATGCACACAAGAACACCTCACCTTCATGAACGCAGGAAGAATCGCGCTGCCAATCCACAACCATTCAATGAAGGCATAGCGAACAGGGATTCCCACGGGCACCCTCCGAACACCAATTTTGCAATGGAGGACCAAATTCAGAAAACAATGCTGCCGGGAATGATTAGAGTGAAGACCAAGAAAGAACACACCAATATCACGCCGAAGAAGAATACTGTTAAATATAAATTAGGCTAGGTAGATTTGCACTATTCTACATTGACATTATGTTGTCTGGCTTTTACTCAAGAATTGTGCACATCGTCGAAGCTTTCATGCTATGGATAAAAAAGCATCACGTATAGGCTGAGGTGATAAAGTAGATATCCAAGGAACTGATATTGGACACATCGATCTCCTATTGTTCTTACACAGTCAGGGAACTTCCTAAATCGCATTTCGAACAGAACATTACTTGTGTCGTGTCACATGTCCAGTGTGTCTCGCCAATAAAATCTAAAAGATAGGCCAACAAAATATATGCAGGCATCAGCGCACACTACTCAACAGATATTGAAATCCACGCATGCATACTGAGATAAAATAAGCTTACCGCTCTATGGTATACATACTTGTTGTATGCGAATAATAAACCATTGATTGGCATGCCTCCATTCTTACCTAAATCTGTGCGGGCAAGTAAATGTGTGTACCTTTTAACCAAGAAAAAAAGCAGAGGATTTCAGAGTTGAAAATTCATGCAGTTTAAAGCCTAGGCACTAAGAGAGCACCTAAAACATTACTTCTTGTTCTTGCTTATCTGCAAAAGTCTTTCGCAGTTCAGATACCTCTGCTTCCAATTTCTTAACCTGTAAATCTTCTCTAAGTCAAGAATGTCCAAAGAAAGAAGGAATCAAACATCTAAAAGTAGAATATTACTATCTTAAAGTGACTTTTTACTTAGCCAGAGATAAAATTGAAGGACTCTATTTTAACCACACAAAAAAAGCTTGAGTAATGAAACCGTGCTATCTTAGGGAAAGAATACATTAAGTTGTTTTAGATGACAACACTACCTTAGCACTCAGCATACGTCTATTGTTCTGTGTCACCCATCTCCTTAAAGCAGTTTCTAACTCAGTTTTGTGAATATCAAGAAATATATGGCTTGTGAGGTTCTCATAGGCCAAATAAGTAAAGGGCTACACTAAAGCTATATGGCTTGTGACTGTGAGGTTCTCAAATACCAATGAACTTAAAGTGACAACCTAGAGAATATAAATAGATGTAAGGATTTATACTAATTATAGAAATAAATTTTAAATTAGACTGCTATAACAAAACCAATGAACAGGTTTAAAGAATACAAGGTCTATCTCAGTTACATCTGAAGTTCTGTATAAGATTTCTTGTAATTGAGCCCTTGAAGTTGTCGTGTCTGATTCTAGCAAAGTAAATTACTTCTCTTGCAGCCAATGCCAGAAGTGAAATTCAATCAAGCAAACAAGCATTAATGTGGTTATAGTTATAAGCTAGTAACATCCTGAACCAAAAAAATCATGTAAGAAGAACCCACTCCTCGCTGACACAACCACGGACTTTCATCCAAACAGATGGAGTGCACACAAGTATGAAGATGGGGAAGAGGGGCCTGGAAACACTCACCACACCAATATGCTGGCAGAGGGGAGGATGGACACGCGAACGAACTGCATCCCAAAAAACATAGAGGGTGAGAGCTCAGACCCTAGCTGGTCTTCGACGTGCTGCTGCTTGCCGGCACGAGGCCGAGCCTGCTGGGTGCTTCTAGATATCCGGTATGGCGGCGAAGGCGGCCAAGTCGAGCGACGGGATCTCGTCCATGGTGGCGTTGATGAGCCAGTCCGCGTCCTTGCTGAGTTGCTGGGCTGGTTGAAGTCAAGGCCGTCTTGCAAATCGTAGAACTCACATGCGCACATGTGGCAGTACTTAACCTCGTCACCTTCACGGGGCAGATCAGCGTCGCCGCCGCCCCGAGAGCCTCCGCCTCGATGCCTGCGGCTTCCCCACGCTGCCACCATCGCTCCCCCTGCTCATCGCGCCGGTGTGCCCGCGCTTGGCCGACGGCCCGCGCACGCCGGCCGCTCCATGGCGAACTCGGCTGGTGGATCGATGGTGAGGGCAAAGAGACGGGGGAGCGGGGCGGCTGCGGGCGTGAAGAGGAAGGGAGAGGAAACCTAGGTCTGGGCGGCAGATGGCCTGAGCAGCGCCCAACACTCCGGGCTTACAAAGTACAAACAACGGCGGCGTTGAATCGAGGTCAATTGGACGTATTTCGTGGAGGGGGGTTCCCGGCGGCCCTGGGCCTGAGCGTGGCGGCCGCGTGGGGGGAGGAAGAAGAGAGGTTGAGGGAGGAACCGAGGAAGAAGGGCCATTGACCGGACGGGTCGTGCGTCAGCTCGGTTGGGGGACCCACCTGCAGCTGTTCCCCCGCAGGCCCACACGCAGGGAGACAAAACGGCAGCAAGCCATGAGGATGCAGCGATCGCAACAAGATTATACTATGTAAATAATATGAGGTTAATTGCTGAACAACATCGTAACCAAAAGTATAAGAAGCATTCTGAATTGATATATGCACTCCTTCAGGCAGAAAAGCACAATGAAATTCTGGATAAGAATAATATTTCCCGTCCAACGGGAACATTGCCACTGCCTGAAGCACATTTCAATTCTTACAATGCTCCGAACTCCCGTGGTTCAAGAAAGAACCATAGGAGGTCTAAGGGAAAGTGGAAGCGTAATGAGAACCAGAATAGCAGTGGAGTCCGAAGGAGCAATAATCATTTCAAGAGAAATGACAAGAGTAACACTTCTACAAATTGTTACCGATGTGGTTGTAACACCCATATTGCCAGCAAGTGTAAGACTTCTAGGCATTTGGTGTCGTTGTATCAGCAATCCATCAAGGGAAAGAAAGCTCAAGGACACCAGTACGAAGCTCACTTCACTGGCCCTATGATCGAGAGTTCCCAAGGTGTTCTGCCGAATGATGTTCAGGAGAACGTGGAGAACCAGGATTATGCTCAGCAAAAGGAAGGACCTACACTTGATGTCAATGACATTCTAGTGGATTTCACTTCTACTAGTGACATATATGGAGACCAACTTTAATCTCCACATAGAGTCATAAGTATTGTGTGATAATGTCCTGAAATATATTGTGTGTAAAATATGTCATAAGACACATGGTATTATAATAATTATGTTTTGGAACATAATGTATTGTAATATGTGTGCAGATATACATAATATGTATGTGTATATTCTATATATGAGATTGGATAAAATAATGATTTTATTCTCTTTACTCTATAGAAATCTTCTGAAAGAGCCAATGGAGGAGGAAATTTGTTTAGCGGACAGTGGTGCCTCTAACACAATTTTAAGGGAGGTTAAATACTTCCAAACTTTGAAAAAGAGTAAGGGGACTGTCATGACAATAGGTGGTCGCGACACCGTCATTGTTGGTTCTGGTCAGGCCACACTTACACTCCCTAATGGTATGAGACATATGATCCAGGAGGCATTATTGTATCCGGATTCAACTCGTACATTGCTGAGTTTTAAGGATATCCAGAGTAATGGCTATCACATCGAAACTCATGAAGAGGATGAGGTTGAAAGCTTACTCATAACTCAGAAAAAGGGTTCCGAAAGGAAGACCCTTGAGAAACTTCGTACTCTATCTCCTGCTCTGAAAGCCAGAGCCACATTTGGCGTATAAAATAATTTTCCAAAATCTTGACAAGTTCAAGATATGGTATGATCGCCTGGGTCATCCTGGTGTGGGGCTGATGAGGAAAATTATTGATGGTTCTATTGGACACAACGTAACGGCTGGTAATTTCCCCAAATCCTCGGATTTTGTATGCACTGCATGTGCAACCGGGAAATTAATCACTAGACCCTCATACCTGAAGGTCAAAAGTGAGTCACTGAATTTCCTTGAACGCATTCAAGGAGATATATGTGGTCCAATCCAACCGTTATCGGGACCATTCAGATACTTTATGGTGCTCATTGATGCATCTACAAGATGGTCTAGTGTGTGTCTCATATCGACAAGGAACCATGCTTTTGCAAAGCTGATCACTCAAATCATAAAACTGAGAGCTAACCATCCTGAACACAGGATAAAATCCATCAGAATGGATAATGTTGCTGAATTTAGTTCACGAGCATTCAATGATTACTGCCTAGCTTTGGGCATAACTGTGGAGCATTCTATACCATATGTACACACACAAAATGGTCTCGCGGAATCACTTATCAAGAGGATAAAGTTGATAGCAAGACCACTCCTACAGAATTGTAATCTCCCAACTTCATGTTGGGGTCATGCGGTGTTACATGCCACGAAATTGATACAAATTCGGCCAACTGCATATCATACAGCCTCCCCGTTGCAGTTAGTACGTGGTAATCAACCAAGTATTTCCCACCTTCGAAGATTCGGTTGCGCTGTGTACGTACCGATATCACCACCTCAGCGTACATCGATGGGTCCACATAGAAAGATGGGTATCTATGTGGGGTATAATTCTCCGTCGATTATAAAGTACCTGGAGCCCCTAACGGGGGATCTCTTTACAGCCCGGTACGCTGATTGTATCTTCGATGAAGATAATTTCCCGGCATTAGGGGGAGAACAGAACCACAATGAATGTCGGGAGATAGATTGGAATGTTGAAGGCATCCAATCTATGGATCCACGTACTAATGAATCTGAACTGGAAGTTCAGAGGGTCATCAATTTGCAAAATATTGTAAATAATCTGCAAGATGCATTTACTGATTATAAAGGTGTCACTAAATCCTATGTTAATGTCCCAGAGAGAGTTGAGATACCTAAGACCACTCAACCGGCCAAGAGGGGGAGAAATCTGGACAAAAAGGACAAGGTTCTAAGAAGCGTCCGCGGGACATGAGGACCCCTCAGACAGTAAATGTAGGTCAACCACGAGTTGACATTCAACCTAGTGTTGAAATAAGACACCTGAAGGATGTTCATCATCCAGGACCCAGCACAAGTGCGCACACAAATATTGGTGTTGGGATATCGGAACACCTCGATTCTATCGTTGAGGGAAATCACAATGAATCTGGAGGTATTAAAGAGATTTCCAAAAACTATGTTGAAACAGGAGAATCATTCAACAGAAAGTCTACAAATGTCGACATATTTTTCACCTCAAAAATTGCAAATGACCTGGCATTGGACCATTTACCTAAGACCATGGCAGAGTGTACGAAACGCTCGGACTGCTCCAAATGGATGGCTGCAATTGAGGATGAATTGCGCTCGCTTACCAAGAGAGGGGTATTTACTGCAGTAATACCTACTCCGCATCACGTTTCCCCCGTTGGGGCGAAATGGGTTTTTGTTCGAACGAGGAACGAAAACAATGAGTTGGTGAGATATAAAGCGAGGCTTGTAGCACAAGGTTTTACACAGAAACCTGGCATCGATTACGATGAAACATATTCTCCTGTGATGAGTGGAATCACGTTCCGATACTTGATATCTCTGGCAGTGCAAATGAATTTGTATATCCAATTGATGGATGTGGTGACCGCATATTTATATGGGTCCCTGGATATGGATATCTACATGAAAGTTCCCGAGGGAATGAAGATTCCGAATCCGAAGGCTGACCGCAAAATGTATTGCGTAAAACTACAAAAGTCATTATACGGCTTGAAACAGTCAGGCAGAATGTGGTACAACCGACTAAGCGGGTTCCTTTAGCAAAAAGGGATACTTGAATGTGGTACAACCGACTAAGCGAGTTCCTTTTGCAAAAGGGATACTTGAATAACAGGGATTGCCCATGCGTATTCATCAAGAAACCAACTGATGGATTTTGTATAATCTCTACGTATGTGGATGATTTGAATATCATTGGTACTACACAAGAGATACATGAGGCTAGTAATCACCTGAAGACGGAATTTGAGATGAAAAATTTGGGTAAAACCAAGTTTTGTCTCGGTTTACAACTTGAACATATTTCTTCTGGAATATTGGTTCATCAGTCTGCTTATATCCAAAAGATATTGGAGAAATTCAATATGGATAAAGCATACCCGTCCAAGACACCTATGGTTGTTAGGTATCTTGAAATAGACAAAGATCCTTTTAGACCTAAGGATGACGATGAGGAGATATTGGGTCCAGAGTTCCCATATCTCAGTGCAATTGGAGCACTAATGTATCTAGCAAACTGCACGAGACCTGATATATCGTTTGCAGTAAACTTGTTGGCTAGATACAACGCATCGCCAACAAAAAGGCATTAGGTTGGTGTGAAGAATATTCTAAGATATCTTCAGGGCACCAAAGATCTTGGTTTGTTCTATCAAAAAAATCAAGAGAGGACCATGGTGGGGTATTGCGATGCTGGATACTTATCAGATCCCCATAATGCCAGATCGCAGACTGGATTTGTCTTCTTACATGGAGGTACAACCTTCTCTTGGAAGTCGAAAAAGCAAACTTTGGTGGCTACATTCACGAATCATTCTGAAATAATCGCTTTGTATGAAGCATCACGGGAATGTGTATGGTTTCGCAGAATGATGAACTTTGTCCAAGGTTCAAGTGGGATTGGTTCACTGGAATCGCCCACCATTATCTATGAAGATAATGCTGCTTGTATTGTACAGATGCAGACATGTTATATTAAGAGCAATATTACAAAGCATATCGCTCCTAAGTATTTTCTCCCCCACGAGCTACAAAAAGGAGGGGAAATAAAGATTTTGCAAACGAAGTCATGTGATAACCTCGCTGATTTGTTTACCAAGTCCCTACCAAGTTCATTATTTCATAAATATGTACATGGAATTGGTATGAGGAGGCTCCGTGACTTGCAAGATTCCGGGGGAGAAATCTCCCCAATTATAACCTGTTGAAGATCATCAGATCTTCGATGTTGCACTCTTTTCCTTTGTGAGTTTTCCTAACGGTTTTCTCATGAAAGGTTTTTAATGAGGCAATATCAGTACAAGCATGGACGACATATGTCATTTTCTCCTTATTTTTCCCACAGGGTTTTCAGAAGGAGTTTTTCATGGCATATGGTATTTTCTCTTCTATTTTTCCCACAGGGTTTTTGGAAGAGGCTATTCCCAGGATGATCGGTCACAAGGACAAGTAAGGATTAGGGAGAGTGTTAGGATTTATTTATTAGACAAATAAGAGGTTAATCCTCTGCTTGTAATTAGGGAGACGGTTACTCTTTGAGAACCGATGGGTGCGTTTTCTCAATCGTGTTTCCATGCTCCCAACCCCCCACGATTGGACGCGTCCGTTAACTCGCATCCGTTCACCTTGTATTTATACATTGATCATCGATGGAATAGATTACCAGTTGATTCATTTGCTCAATCCCCGATTCCCCTTAAACAATAGTTTCGAATTATTAACTTTCATCGGGTACTACATGTACATATGGGACACGGCGTGGAAAGCTCGAACAATATATCTTCAGGCTGAACAATCTGTCGCAGTATCTGCAATTTGTTATGGACTCTCTCCATGGAAAACAAAGCATTTTCTGCGGATAGGCAGGACTCCATCAGATGAAGCCTCAAACCCTTTGCCCCAAACTAATTAGGCCTTGTTTAGTGTAGGGATTAATGGGGATAATCCTTTAGAGTATTGGGTGAAACCTCTGTTCACTAGGTAGAGGTAAAGTATTAGATATTGAGAAAATACATTAAAATTTGGAAAAAAGTGAGGATAAAAGGGGATTAAACTGCTTAATACTCTACCACTAAACATGATTTTAATAATAAGTGGAGATTTGAAATTTGCTGGGATCATCCGCACTAATTTCCACAAAAACGACAAACTGATTTTCAAAACCCACTCAAGCAGGGCCAACCAATTTGTAAGCAGGAAACCAATCATACTTCAACTCACACCACCAAGCACTTGTACCAAAAAAGAATTATAGTCATGCCGCAAAGCATACAGACCAACCAAAACTGCAGTTCACTTCTACCAATCACACGGAACAACTCGAACTTTCAAACCTAACCAGGACGGAAACTCGTCGTCGGACAACACCGAAACCATGGCCGAGGGCATCATGCAAGCCACAACCGCGACACTGCCCGCATCACTTGTCGCGACGGTTTCCGACGGCAAGAAGGTTAGCCAAAGGACGGCGATCTACAACACCAAAGAGGACAAGTTTCTATGCAATGATTGGATAGAGATTTCACAAGATCCACTTTACGGTGACGAGCAAAAGGGATTTGCCTATTAAACCCGCGTGGGCAAGTACTTCCATTGCATAAGAAGTTCCCGCCAAACCCCTTCTATAGTGAATGCAAACATCTCTCCCTTGCAAAGACGTGGGTGTTGTGGGTATACTTTATGGGTCTACCATCGACAGTGCCTAGATCCGGCAAGCCCGGGTGGCCCATAGACGGTGATGGTGGCATGTGGCCCATGGGTCTGACCATCATGAAGGATGAAGTTCGGTCCAGGATCTAGCCGGATCCGCACCGACCTTAGGAGGAACCGGATCCGAGAGGCCCATGAGGAACCCGGATCGGTACGACGTATAAGGAAGGCGGATCCTTGACGTGCACGGCAAGATATTGTACCGTATTTTAGGCAATCGAAGGACTCTCCATGATCGTCTTCGGATCCTAGGAGAAGTGTCCGAGTTAGGTAACGATCCCCACTCCGCCCTATGGCCTCGTGAGGAACCATCCAACCGCGGTATTAGGCCGGGGAGGGCTCCGCCGAGGACGACTCGATCGCAAGTAATTGCCGATCGTCCCTTTAGCGTAACAATCGGCATCCACATCTTCATCCCGAAACCCGATGTACATCCGATCTGCCGGATCCCTAAGGACTCTAGAGCCACCCAAAAGCAACGGTAACGCGTCTCCCAGAGAGGTGGGCACCACCTCGCCACCGCCTGTGCTCCGCATGCTACGCCCTCAATCCTCGGAGCCCCGATGCCTCCTCAATAGGCCCAATCGCTCTGACGG
Organism: Lolium multiflorum; assembly: GCA_030979885.1. Lineage (NCBI taxonomy): Eukaryota > Viridiplantae > Streptophyta > Magnoliopsida > Poales > Poaceae > Lolium > Lolium multiflorum. Next base: position 99,308,125 of record CM061748.1, read on the forward strand.
TGCCTCATCCATGAATAGAATTCAACCGCAAGCTCACTTCGGTCCCTCCGTGCAGGTTCTAACCGTGGCGGATCCTCCTCCATCGTAAGGGATCGAGGATGTCCTGTCACCGCAAGCGCGCAGTCCAAGACTCGAGGAGGCTGCAGATCCGGAGGGGGGCAGGTCAGCTCAATTTTCCGAACCGTGGACTTCCGAAGGATCGAGGTCAATCACTTGCCGTCAAGAGCTCCATCTGAATGATCGCCCATCCCTCCCCTGCAAGCCGCTCGACTCCAAAGGTGAAGAAGGCGCGCGAAGGATGAGGAGATTGACATCAACTAAAGCTCGTTGCCTAAGAGCGCGAGCTGGCCAATCCGGATCGCCGCGCGAAGGCAAGTCAACAATGGCGAGTGGGCGAGGATCTTAAGAAAAAAGCACCAATCGCCTTAGAGGGAAAACCAAAAATCCACTGGGATTCCCCGAGAAGTCTCCACCTCTCCCCGGGTTGTGAGAAGCAGTCGCCCGAGAACTCACCTCGGACAAGAGGAAGACAGGAAAGCCCCGAGGAATCAATCCTCGGTAACTTGAGCCCAAATTTCGACGATGCCTCCTCAATAGGCACGAGAAGAATACAATCGCTTGACGAAAGAGCTCGAGATCGGGGAAGAAGGCACGGTGCCTCATCCATGAATACGAAGAATTCAACCGCAAGCTCGAGGAACTGGAGGCGGTGAGCAGGCTGACGTAGAATCCGCCCAGCCAATGCAGGTTCTAGCAACCGTAGCACCGGATCAGCAGGAAACGGAAGACGGACTCACCTCCGACCCAGGACCATCAACGTAAGGTATCCCTTAGATCGGGCACGACCACGAAAGGATGTCCTGTCACCGGAAGAGATGGTCGAGCAAGCGCGCATGGATTTAGTCGGCGTCTGATATTCTCAACAAACCAATAACTCCCGAGGAGGCAGATCCGGAGGCCTTAGAAGCCAAAAGGCAGGAAATCTCGAGAAATTTTCCGGGACCGCAGCCGCAATGGGAAGAAAGAACCCTAGCTGCGAACTTTGTGGACCACTTCCAAAAGAAGGATCGCGAGGTCGACGAATCACTTGCGACAGTCAAGAAGCTCCGAAAGGAGTGGGAGGAAAGGGTGGCTGTGCGCGGAGGTTGATAGGATCGCTCGAAGCCATCCCTCGCAAGATTACCTTTGCAACACCACAGAGCAACACAACTCCAAGATAACATGAAGAAGGCTGCGGATTGAAAAAGAAGGATGAGGAGATTGACATCAACTACGTGAAGCTCGTTGCTTGCAATGCGCAACAGAGCAAGGCAGATACTTCGCGGAGGTTGGAATCCAATCCGGATCATTGCATATCCACCGCGCAGAAGGACGCCATAGCAAGTCAACACCGTGATGGCGAGTCGCGAACCGGATAGCGTAGGAGGAAAGTCGGAGAACATCCGAACCAATCCGGTGCCTTCGGATTCAACCCCAAAAACCCGCCAAAGGAAAGGACCCGGTATATGGCAGAGACAAATGCCGTGTTCCATCACCACCACCCCGAAGTCTCCGCTACCTCCTCGCTAGTGGGAAACACCAGGCCCCATGGGCCGGAGGAATCAATATCCGCGACAACATACCTCCTAGGGACAGGCGAGGCCGCCGGAGCCACGCGAGCCGGAACCAAGACCGCGAGCCCGAGCCCCGTCGAATCAGAACGCAACCGAGCCTCGAGAAGCCAAGGACGCGAGCCTGACCTAGGAGGCGGAAGAGCGCGCGCCCGAGCCTCGCAGAGTCGGAACAACGGAGGTGACCACCACCAAGAGGAGGGAGCCGAAGCCGGAGCCAGGGAGCAGCGCCGAAAGTCGCGGAAGATCCCTACAGCCCCCTCGCGGATCTCCCTCGCCACCACCCGGTGGAGGCGGAGGTGGAGGCGAGGGAGGAGGAGATCCCGTTCCCGCTCAAAGTCACCCGGCGGCGGTCCTCGCGACGCGGGAACACCTCAACGAGTACAGATCCGACTACATCGGTCCAAGGTGCTGGCCGGATGATCCGAGAGGAACCAAAGCCAAGAAGCTTGAACCTTAAGCTACCGAAATGAAGCATTATGATGGCAGCGAGAGGCCGGATACCTGGATTGAGGATTACTACAATGCGGTAACCTTTGCCGGAGGAACCCCGAATATAGCCTGCCGCTGCTCCGTTGTACCTTATTGGTCCAGCTCGGTTTGGCTCAGTGACCTCGAGGAAAACACCATCTTTTTTGGTTTGACCTGAAGAAGGCTTTGAGAACCACTTCGGGGCACCTACAAGAGACCGACCACCACCAGCGACCTTCAAGCATGCATCCATAAGAAGGGTGAAACATCCGAAGTTTCCTCACCCGATGGTTGGCGACCAGTGCGAGAACGTAGATAACCGCCGAATGCACGCCTTCATTGGTGGTTTGCGTGGGGGCTGCTGCCACAAGCTTACTGCTGGTGAATGCGAACAAACTCACCCTCGATGAGATGATAAACATTGCCAGCAAGCCGCCGATGATGACGCGGTGGAGATCTCGGGACCACCCCCTGCACCCGACAATGTCGCGAACAAGAAAAACCCCCCGAAGACGAAGATCATGGTCGCCATGACGTTCCAACGTGGAGGTGAGGGAAGAGCCGAGGATCCGAGCGGCAGCGGCTTCAGGTCAGCCGGATACGCCCCAAGTCGGTAGGACGCCGCTCATCTAGATCCGGCTACGGCAAATCCACTCATCGCCGCAAGTGGGTCAACGATCAAGAACGACCCGGAGGCAGGATACAAGCGAGCCGGAAGCACCGCACGCGGCAAAGGAGGCAAGGGCAAGAACAAGGACAAAGAAGAGGACAGTTCCGAGGCCATGGATGAGGATGACGCTTCGCCGGAACCCAAGGAGGGTACCGCAGCCAACAAATCCAATCCCTTCGGCAAAAAGAGTGTCGGAACCTACCACACCTTCCTCGGAACCCCAACTGTCCGCGTGAAAAAATCGGCGCTCCGGATCTTGAACGCCACAGTTCCGGCTGTGCCGCAATATGTCAAGTGGTCGGAGAAAGCCTGTACCTTTGACAGGTCGGATCACCCGGCCGACATCCCAAAAGAGTGCGACGCCCTGGTTGTAAGTCCCGCATAGACGGGTATGACTTTTCCAAGTGCCTTATGGATGGTGGAGCTAGCTTGAACATCCTGGAGACCCTGGTGAAGATGAACCTAACCAAGGACCAGGTGAAGCACAGCACCTGAATTTTATGGTGTGGTTCCGGTAAAAAGGCCAACTCCCTGGGTAGCATCAAACTTCCCGTGGCCTTCGGCGATGTTAACAATTACCGCGAAGAGATGATCACGTTTGAAGTAGTGCCCTTCAAAAGCTCCTACCACGTGATCTTCGGCAGGCCCACCTACCACAAGTTCCACGCCAGGGCATGCTACATCTACAACAAGCTCAAGATTTCGGGCCCTAACGGTATGATCACCGTGTCCGGAGATTACAAAAAAGCAAGGGACTGCGAGGAGGGCGAAGCCGCTTTTGCAGAATCCGTCATATCGGGAGAAGAGCTGCAAGGCTACAGAGCCGCGGTGTATCCGATCGAGATGCAGACCACCCAAGCCGAGATCTCGAACAGAAAACCTCGTTCAAGGCCGCGATAGAAACCAAGAAGCACGACCTCGTCGAAGGCGACAGCTCCAAGCAGGTTTCAGTCGGAGCCAACATGGACCCCAAATAGGAAACGCGCTCGTCGAGTTCCTCGGAGCTAACATGGATATCTTCGCATGGCAACCTTCTGACATGTCCGGAGTACCAAGGGAACTCGCCGAGCACTACCTCAACATAAATCCGGGTGCAAAACCGGTGAAGCAAGCTATGCGACGCTTTGGAGACAAGAAGCGCCACGCCATAGGAATGGAATTAGCAAAGTTACTAGAGGCAGGTTTTGTAGTAGAAGTTATCCATACTGATTGGGTCGCAAACCCCGTCCTTGTACCCAAAAAGATTCTGAAATACTAAGAATGTGCATCAATTACTCCGGCTTGAATAAGCATTGTCCGAAGGATCCCTTTGCCGCGCATTGACCAAGTCATTGATTCGACGGCGGGGCGGAACTTCGTGTTTTCTTGACGCATATTCCGGTATCATCAGATCCGGATGAAGGAGTCTGACCAAAAGGCGACCTCTTTCATCACACCCTTTGGCACATACTGTTATGTTACCATGCCTTTTGGCTTGAAAAACGCAGGTGCCACATACCAACGTACGATGCAGCGGTGCCTGAAGGACCAGATCGGTCGGAACGTGCACGCTTACGTCGACGACATCGCGGTCATGACCCGGAAGGGATCCGACTTGCTCAGCGACCTCAAGGAAACCTTCGATAATCTCCGACGGTACAAGATGATGTTAAATCCGCTGAAGTGCGTCTTTGGCGTACCGGCGGAAAACTCCTTGGCTTCATTGTTTCTCACAGGGGCATTAAAGTTAACCCGGAAAAAATCAAGGCTATCCTGAACATCAAGAGGCCAACTTGTCTCAAAGACGTGCAACGATTAACTGGTTGCGTCGCCGCAATCAGTCGGTTTGTTAGCCGTCTTGGCGAAAGCCCTACCTCTGTACAAGCTGCTGAAGAAAACAGACAAATTTGTGCAGGACGAAGAAGCAGATAAAGCACTTCAGGGACTGAAGAACATACTCTTCTCCCCACCCATATTGGCAGCTCCAGTTGAGTCAGAGCCTATGCTTCTCTACATGGCAGCTACCAACAAAGTCATCAGCCTCGTAATTGTGGTGGTGCGACAGGAAGAAGGACATGAACACGAAGTCCAGAGGCCAGTCTATTACATTAGCGAAGTCTTGACAGAATCCAAGCAGAGATATCCTCACTTTCAGAAGCTAGCCTATGGAGTATTCCTAGGCAGCCGGAAGCTGAGGCACTACTTCCAAGAGCACCCAATAACAGTGGTGAGTAAGGCTCCCCTGGCCACAATCATCAACAACTCCGACGCAACAGGGCGCGTAGCAAAATGGGGCATCGAGCTATCTGCCTTCGACATCAACTAGAACTGCAATCAAGTCTCAAATTCTAGCAGATTTCATCGCGGATTGGGTGAGCGCCGGAGGGCACACCTGTGCCGGAACCTGAAGCTTGGGTCATGCACTTCGACGGGTCCAAGCAACATCAATGCTCGGGGCTGGAGTTACCCGAAGTCACCTACTGGAGAGAACTGCAGTACGTTCTGCAGATTCACTTCGAAGCTACCAACAATATGGCGGAATACGAGGCTCTACTACACGGTCTGCGCATCGCTAAGGAGATCGGAATCAAGCACATCATATGCTGCGGAGATTCCGACTTGGTGGCACAACAAGTTGTCGGAACCTGGAACGCCAGAAACTCCGTCATGGCGGCTTACAGAGACGAAGTTGACGAGATCGCCAAATGCTTCCTCGGATACGAAGTCAAGTACGTCAGGAGAGACGATAACACATCAGCAGACATGCTGTCTAAGCTCGGATCCGGCAAAGCCAATTCCGCCCGGAATTTTCCTTGAGCATCTGCAGTACCCTCGGTGAAGGCGCAAACCGGAAAATCCCGATGGCGGTTTCTCGGCTAAGGAAGTGATGGCAGTCATTCCCGCCTGGACTCAGCCGTTCCTGGATTATCTCATCTATCAAAAGTTGCCGGAGGACGAGGTCCACGCACGACAGATCATCAGGCGAGCAAGATCCTACACAATTGTTGATGGACATCTCTACAAACGAAGCGCAAACGGGGTGTTTCTCAAATGCGTCTCTAATCAAGATGGCATTAAAATCCTCCGAGAGACCCACGCAGGGGATTGCGGGCATCATGCCGCCCCCAGGTCCCTCGTCGCAAAAGCTTTTCGGTTAGGATTTTCGGCTAACGGCTAAAGAAGACGCGAGAAGCTGGTGAAAACTTGCCGAGGTTGTCGGTACTACGCTACTCAACCAAACGCTCCAGCCCAAGAGCTGAGGACCATACCTATCACCTGGCCGTTTGCGGTCGGGGGCTCGATATGGTTGGTAAGTTGAAGAAATCATCTCCTGGTGGTCATGAATACCTCTTGGTCGCTATTGACAAGTTCAGTAAATGGATCGAGGCAAAGCCAGTGAGAAAAGTCGATGGTGCTACGGCACTAAAATTTGTTTGCAGCCTCGTGATGAGATTCGGCATCCCACACAGCATAATCACAGATAATGGCACAAACTTTGCGCAAGGAGAACTCAAGGATTATTGCGAGGAAGTTGGGATCCGGCTTGACCTTGCATCTGTGGCCCATCCACAATCTAACGTCAGGTCGAACGAGCCAATGGCCTTATACTAGCCGGAATCAAACCTCGCCTTGAAGAACCGCTGCGTCGCGCAGCGGAGCCTGAGGCTGAGGAACTAGACTCGTGGAGTTTGCGAACTACCTAACAGTCAACCGGATTTACTCCGTTCTTCGATATATGGATCCGAAGCTGTGCTCCCCACGGACATCATCCATGATTCACCGCGAGTTTCCGCCTACAATGAAGAAACTGTTGACGAGGCTCGACGCCTATCGTGGACCTGATCGAAGAAGCTCGGAATTTAGCGGACCAACGCTCCACCATCTATCAGCAGAAGCTCCGACGCTACCACAGCCGTCGAGTTCGGAACCGCTCGTTCATGGTCGGAGACTTAGTCCTCCGCCTTCGCCAGGTGAAAGACCACAAGTTGCAATCTCCATGGGAAGGACCTTTTGTCATCGCAAAGTACTACACGGATCTTATTACCTTGTCGATTTCCGGGAATTAAAGGATAGACCTGCCAACCGGCAGGCAACGAGAGGATCGGGTGACATATGATGAAACAGACCGTCCCTGGAACATAGCACAGCTACGTCCTTTCCACACTTAGCGCTTTACGCATTACATACTTTGTAATATATATGATACATGATCAATGAAATAAAGCTTTTGGTTCACTCTTAGAGTCTTTTACCTCCTTTAATTTTTTATTTCTGGATCGTGTACGTGTTTCCGACTAAAAACCGCAGAGCTGGACTTTTCCGCCTAGGCGTGTATGAAAGTTGTGATTTTCAAAATCGTCCTTTAGGACGTAAGCTTAAGTTTTCTGGTGAAATTTTTTTCGTTGCGAATTCATGGATTCCTGGTAGCGACTTTCGGCACCTAGGCTGGGGGGCTTGTTTCCGCGGTTATGGACGGACGCCATCGGGCTTCGTCGCCGCAGGCGAGTGTCTCCGGCTACAGGTTTTCTGGCTCGTGGAAGGTCAAGTGAACAAGCCGGAAACATTCATAAACCAGCACTTGCTTTTTCCAATCAAACAGACGAAAACATGCAAATATATTAAACGGATCGCAGGATGAGTTTTCTCCGCCCAAATGCATAGATATTTCGTCCCTAACTACTTAAGAATTTAAGTTATATTACAAACCCACTCCGGGGCCAAAATGATGCATCAGTTTTATTTGATACACAGGTTTCACTCGGAGGCTTGATCCTCGTCAGAAGCAACGTAGGCGGAGCCGTCGCCGGAGTCGTCGCCGGAGTTGTCTTCTTCATGATCAGAGCTTGATCCGGAGCCTTCCTCTTCGGGATATTCCTCCTCAGGTTCATCTTCCGCGTCAGAAAATCCCTCGGGGAGGTCGTGCTTGTTGTACCAGAACGAGTGGTTAACTCGCCCGACAAAGACACGATCAAACCCTTGGGTTTCCGCGAGAAGCTTCCTCAGGTTGGCACTCTTGGGGACTCCGCGTGCGACATCAGAAAAGTTCATGATCGAAACGTGCGCTTTGCACGTGGCCAACACCAGAGAGGCAACTCCGCGGGCAGAAGATTCCTGCCAGTCCTTGATGAGCTCCGGCACCTGCTTGATCAGTTTCGTCATGGTGTCCATCACCGCGGTTCCGGCTCTCTTCAAGGATAGTGATTTGGCAACTCCACGGCATGCCTCAAAGAGGTTATCAATTGAGCTTTGTGCTTCTTCATACGCTTCTGTCCTGTTGAGAACCGCGTCCTTCGTCCATTCGAGGCCAAGGCTCGCTGCGAAATATATGGTCATTTCCGCGAACAGAAGCAAAAGTGTGATCAAGCCGGAGTCAAAATGAACAAAAAATGAGATTCTTACGGAAGATCATCTTGTCAATAGCTTCCGCCTCCGCCTCGTAACGATTGTTCTTGGACGCCAAGGTTTGAACCCTCTGATGGCTCTTCTTGAGCTTCTCGGCAAGATCCGACACCTCCTGGGAGTGTTTCTCCAGGAGTTCTTTTCTCTTCTTGTTCTCTTCAGCAGAGGATTCCTTCATGAAGTTTTTGAGGGACTCATTTTCCGCCTCGAGAACCTTGATCTTGGCGGAGAGGTCGTCAATGGAAGGACGCTTGGCAATTTCTTCTGGAACTCGAAAGTACAGCAACACAATTAGTTCAGAAAATAAGTTGCGTTGACAACCTTGGGGGCTCAGTCGGAGATAGTACCTTCAAATTTTTTGAGGCGGGTCTCCAGCTGCGCAATGGCTTTCTGACTATCCGCGTCCCTGGTTTGCAATAGATCGATCTCTTTTTTCTGCTCCAGAATGTGGGTGCGCAAGTCTTCATGCAGCTTCCGCGTGTTCTGTGAGAGCGGTTCAACGATTAGTCGGAAATTCAAACTTCTGGGGGCTGAACGGAACTTAAATTCTTTTAGCATGTGAAAATTTTGATTTTCTGCTACAATCTACAGGTCAAGACATTGGCTCATACATGTTACTCGGAAAAATGCATTATCCAATGCCTGGGGCCTAGTGTTACCTGGCGCACGTTCTTGTGCTTAGCAAAGAAAACTTTGAGGCCACTCTCGAGATCGGCCAGCTCCTGCTCTTCCGTGTTCGCAGGCCCCCACACTTTCTCCATCATGGTGGAGATCTCCGCGTGGCGTTGTGCGAGGGGAGCCTTTTGCAGAACCGGAAAGAGATGCGGATGAGTCTGGGGCGTGCCTGTGGCACCGCTCAAGGCTAGCTTCTTCTCAACTTGGTCAGCCGGAGCTTCAGTTGAGGTAACATTGGGTTGCTCAGGCGGAGGTGCAGTTGAGGATGCGTCCTTGCCGAAATCGCCTTTGCCGGATTCGGCAGTTGGGTCTTCTGGAAGGTCATCAAGGTTGATGACGTCCTTGGGATCCGGCTTGGCGGCGGAAGAGGCCTTGGGCGGAACCTCCACTTCCGGTGTGACGGGCATAGAGGCCGGGGAACGTTTTACCTTCTTCTTGGCAATCCTGGGGGCTTGGCTTCCGGAGCTAGTGCTGCACAACATAAAAAGCTTAACAGTGAGAATATGATGGTCCTTTGCGGCAATAAGACTTTATGACGGAAACTAGATGTTCACCCGGATGGTATGAAAAACTGTTGAATGTTGGGTTCGGCGCGCTTGCTGGTGTCGATAAGCTTGAGGCGCTTCTTTTCCGCCTCCGCCTTACGAGTGGCCGCGATGCTAGGTGCTTCGCGGGCACGTTTGGCTGCAGGGCTGGAGGAAGCAGCTTTCCTCCTCTTGGAAGGACGCGGAACTTCAGGAGCTTCCGCCTCTGACGCGGCTTCCGGGTCATTATTTCCCGCTTGAGGGACCCGGAGGAGAGTTCCGAGTTCGCTCTCCTCGAGGGCTTCGAGCTTTGTAACCAAGCCAACACTTAGACAATATTCGAAATGTAAAAGGAATCAGTATGTGGGTCAAGGTAACATACCGCGGTCCCGGAGCCGTCGGTGTGGATGTCCTTGTTGCACACGTGAATGTGAAGATCACGCGGAATCTTGAAGGAGTCGGATCCGTTTGTCGATGGCGTCGGCGGAGAGGTTGTCCTTGCAGGCGCGCATAGGGTCATCGCGCCCCGTGTATTGGAACATCAGGCGATCTCGATGTTGAAGTGGTTGGATCCGCCTGGTGAACCAAGACATGGTAAGGTCCTTCCCCGTTAGATCTTCTTCCGTCAGTTTGCAGATCCGCCTAACTGCGCGAGTCAGCTGAGGTGACTCGGAAAGATGAGGACATTGTGTCCAGGCTGGATTCTCGCTGGCGGGGCTATTTTTAAAGGGTGGTAGCACCCTCTCGCTCGCCGGGTCGGAAACGTCCTTCAAGTAGAAGAAACCTCCAGACCAGTAACGCGCGGATTCGTGGCGGTCAGTTGGAGGGTAGACGCGGCCAGGGCGGAGCATAAAAGTTATTGACCCGCAGGTGGCCAACTCGGAAGCTTTAGGAATTTTCTCCTTTTTGACGGAGAAGAAGTACTGAAACAGAGGAAGCTCTGGAGGGATCCGGAGGTGGCCCTCGCAAAGGGTGGCGTGATTGGTGATCGCCAAAATACTGTTTGGGGATATGTTGTGGGGCTGGAGCCCATATACCTTCAAGATTTCCGAGAAGAAATCACTTGGAGGGAAGGAGAAGCCGCGCTCTACAAGAGCCTTTGTTACCACCATTTCTCCGGCTTCGGGAGCTGGAGCCAGAGAACCCGGAATTGTCTGCCAGGATTTGGGCTTCAGGAATCCCTCCGCCTTGAGGTTGTTGAGCTCTGTATCGGTGGTGGTACAAGGCCACCATTTCCCTTTGGACTCTGAGTCTCGCTTACGAGCCTTGGACTTCTTGGCGGCGACCTCTTCCGCTTTCTGTTCTGCCTGTTCCTCCCCGGAAGCTTTCTCCGGGATAGCAGATGTTCCTTCGGTGTCCTTGCCGGAGTCCTTAGTGGGATCCAGCTGGACCGGGGCAAAGGGTGGGGGAGCGGAAGAGATGGGCGTTGCCATGATTGGCTCGGAGCTTGGAGGCGGAGTTGCAGAAGACATCTGAAGAAGAAAGCATATGGCGGAAAACTAACTTAGTCGGATCCAAGAACTAAAACCCAACAAACTCGTCTCTACCAGCTACGGCGCAAAGACGAAGCATAAGAGCTTACCGGAATGGTGTTCGCGGTGGCCGGAGTCGCCGGCGACGAGGTTTTGACGCGGTGGCTCGCTGGAGTTAAGAACACGAAGAACACCGAGCGGCGAAGTAGGCGCTCCGGCGAAACTCCGGCGAGATTCCGGCAGACTCCGGTACGGCGGAGAGAGAGCTCGGGGGCGGCGCTGCGTCGAGAGGTGAATGGGGGGGTGAATGAGGAGATTTGGGTCGACGGTGGATATTTATAAGCCGTGGGAGGAGATTCGTGCTCCGCATCCTGTGGTCGGAACGCAAGCGTCGCGCCGTTGGATGTTTGACACGTGTCGTGAACCCTAAACGGTGAAAATGGCTAAGGATAAGTTACCGCTCAAATCGCGCGAAAATGACGCCAGAATTGGCGGAACCGTTTGAATCTTTTAAGGTTCCGGGTAGCGGCGAGAAGATAAACAGATCCTTGTCCGCTGCAGGGGAGTAACCCGGAGACATGCAATACATTGTCGATGGATGAAGTCCCGCAGGATGGGAGGTTCTCCGACTAGAAGTTGGGGAACAGGAAAATGTGAAGTTGGAGTTCTTCAAGTTTCTCCGCGTTTGTCGAGGGTACTCCTCGGCAATGCCCTCCGATTGGGGCTTAGGGTTGATGGAATCCTGCAAGCTAACACGAGACATCGGTATGCAGACAAGCGGGGAGAGCGATTTACCCAGGTTCGGGGCCCTCGATGAGGTAAAACCCTTACGTCCTGCATGTCTGTTCTTGATTATAATGAAAACAGTGTTACAATGGGGTGCCGAATAGCTCGGCTGTGATCTCGTCGAGATAGCTAATTGCTAGGGTAACCTAGTTCTAAGCTTCTGTTGGCTAAGATCGCTAAGATTGGTCGTGTCCTCGATAGCCCCTCTCCTGGCCTTTATATAGGTGGCCAGGTCCCGAGAGGTTTAATCGAGTACGAGTAGGTTTACAATAGATTTATCTCTAATCTTTCCTTCTTCGGCTCTTTCAGCGTCTTGTACTTCAAGTAATCTTTCGCCGCACCGTCCTAGTGGCCCATCTTGTCTTCGAGTACCTTCATGGGCCTCCTCCTGGGCAGTATAGGGTAGAGCAATAGTGGTTACCCGAAGGGTAATGCCCACGTTAGTAGCCCCCGAGTGTCTAGCCGAACATAGTTCGGGTAGAGACTGAAGCGTGTCTTCTTCCGAACTCCTTTTCCCTGATCGTTCTTGCATTTCTTCTTCTTCAGGGTGCGCGTCAGCGCTCCCGATGGGAGTAGCCCCGAGTCTAGGTACGGATGCTCGCAATCCGTACGTAGACTCAAGTTGTACCACTCGAACATCTTCTTCTGCCGAAGCTTTTCCTGCAAGCCTCTTATAGTGCATCCGATACATTTTCTTTATGCAAGGGATAGAATAACGTGCCCAACTTTTGTTGGTTAACCGATGGCAAAACAACGTTACCCTACACAGAATCAAGTCCCCGGGCATGATCTGGAGTGCGAAAAAGTTTTGTCGGGTGCGCATCCAGAGCTCCCGATGGGAGTAGCCCCAAGTCGGGCGCGGGCGTATTACGCCGGGCGCAGACTTGAGTCAATTATTTCCTTCGAGTCCTCATTTTATCGGGTGCGCGACAGCGCTCCCGATGGGAGTAGCCCCGAGCCTAGGTGCGGGTGCTTGCAATCCGTGCATAGGCTCGAGTTGACCACTCGACCTTTTTGTCTTTTCGTATGCAATTAACAATGCCCATGAAGTCAGTGATGACATGCTGCTGCTATGACCTGATTGACAAGACTTGACCCTCCGGGCCCACCCTAGTTCTGCGCAGGCAGTTTTTAGGTTTTGACTAGCGCACGCGCAACGATCGAGGCGTTTCCTCGATTTTCGCGCGACGTGGGAATAATGGGCCGCCGGTTCCATCCTGTTTTCTAGTGCCACGTGTACAGCTGGATTCACTCCACCTCCCACGACACCCACGGAGTTATGGCCACGATCTGATGACAATCTTTGCGGTATAAATAGAGGGCTTCCTCATTTTTACTTTTTTACACCTCCTACTGCTCATCTTCCCCGCACATCCCTTCCTTCTTCCCGCATCGTTCTCTCAAGAGCTTCCAGCGCCATGGGTAAAAAGAAGGGTGCCAGTGCTTCGGAGGCGGCCAAGGTTAGCCGTGATTGGAGTGCCTCTGCCATTTCCAACCGCGACATCAACAAACTGCGGTCCCTCGGATTCATCTCCGCATCTGAGGACGATATCCGTCTTCCAGGTGCGGTTTCTCGCCCAAGGCCCCCGAAGGGCTTTACTGTTATGTTTTATGCCTTTCTTTTCCGTGGCCTCTCCCTTCCGGCGCACGAATTCCTTCGCTCTCTTCTTTACTTCTATGGGATCCAGCTCTGGCAGCCCCCGAACTCCATCCTCCATCTATCCATCTTGTCATTGTCTGCGAGGCCTTCCTCGGCATTGACCCTCATTGGGGTCTTTGGAGGAAGATCTTCTACGTGAAGCGTCATAACGACAGCAACGGTCCCCCCGTCGTCGGTGGCGTCGGCTTTGTTGTCAGGAAGGAGGTGGATTACCTTGATTACCCGATGAAGGAGTCTGTCCAGGGCTGGCGCAACAAATGGTTTTATCTTGGAGATCCTTCAATATCTGGGAGATGCTCAAACCTTCCTCCCTTCGAAGACAAACTGATTGCTAAGCCGAAGAAATCCTGGCAAAACACCCTTTCTTCCGACGAAAAATTGACAGCTGACAGGTTGTTCGATCAAATAGTCACTCTAAAAAACACGGGAGGTTTGACAATGTGCGGCACTGAGGTCGTCTCAGTGTTCCTGCAGCGTCGAGTGCAACCGTTGATGTCTCGCCCCCATCAACTGTGGCTTTATTCGGGTAAGGATGATGAGTCCAGGGTTAGCTCTGCCGATCTTTCGGCCGATGATCTCCGGGACGAAGTCCGTCGCCTGACGTGTCTTAGCAAGAATGACAATATCGTCCTGATATCAGCTCGCCCTCCTTACGATGCTGACCATCCTCCAACCGAGGTAATTCTTCGTTTATTATTTTTACTGCCGACATTCCTTTTTCTGTTGTGTCTCACCAATCCCTTTTTTTGAAAGGCGCTTGCAGCTGCCCGATGCTATCCTCCTACTCCCGAAAGTGGTGTAGTATTGGAGGATGATGATGACGATTCCGACGGAACTGAAGACGCCCCTCATGTCCTTGAAGACAGCGATGTCCAAGAGGAAGAGGCTACTGAAGATGACGCCTTCGTCAGGAGTAGGCGTCGAAAGCAGGTGCACGACGACTTTATTGCTTCGGCTGAATCAAGCCCTCAAGGGGGCGATAATGATGCCGACGCTGCCGCCGCGCCTCCTCCTGCCAAGAAGAGTTCAACAAACATCTTTGCAGGTGAAGATGATCTTGACCTGTGAGTGTTTCTTGCTTCCTCCTTGATTTATTCTTTGTCATCTCGTATGCTAACTGCGCACCTTTTTTAAGTAGCTCTGATGACGATGATGATGAGGTCCCTCTTGCAAAGAGGGCGAAACTGGTCTCCGAGAGAGTCGTATTGGCTAAAGGATCTAACCCTTCACCCGCAAAATCGACACCTCCTTCACGAACGGCCGTAGAGAAGGTTCCAGTGTCGACAGTTATCCCTCCTGGCGACGTTCCTTCTTCATCGGCTGGTCGTGATCATAAGTATTTAACTTGCTTCATTTCGCTAGATTCCCTTTGGTGGATCCTTATAATCTTATCTTGTCACAACCGATCTATGCCACAGTCGATGTGGTGGAGTTCGCCGAAGAATTCACCAGATTAGAGTTAGAAACTGTCAGATCTTCGGCTGATCAGGTGCTGGAAGCCAACAGGCTTGCCACTGAACATCTTGCTGAAGGAGGAGGTAAAGAAGCTGAAGCAGCGGCTGAAAGATGAACAAGACGCCAAGCATGCAGCAGCAGCTTTAATCGACAAAAAGGAAGGCGCCCTTCGCGAGTCCATCAAGGAATTATTAGGTAACACCCGCAACTTGCTGAAGGGTGTTTTGATTATTGATTACTGATCTATCTTGTTCTCAGATGCTGCCGACTTAACCGTCACACGTCGCCATCAACTTCGAGAGGATTCCATAGCTGACGCCTTGTCGCTTGCTGCCGAATCTAACATCCAAGTGCTTGGACTTTTGAGAAAGGCCAAAGGGGCGTTATCAAGGTTATACTCAATGATCTTCCCAAAGATGAAAGAGGACAAGACTCTTGATGATATGGCGGCTTCTTTCCTCGTTGATCCTTCCGAGCCTGTGGAGGTATTGAAACGCCGCAGCCGTTTATTTGGGGCGGTTCTCACTTTTCAATTACTCATGGGACATGGGATGGAGTCGAATTTGGAGGAGTTGTCCAAAACGTTGCCTGTCGATAGCGATCACAACTTGATCGACCTTGAAACTTACAAGCGATCAGCGGTTACTTGTGCGAACCGACTTCTGAAGCTGGTGGATGAAGCTCAAGCCAAGCCTACTCCCGAATCCGCCCCTGGCTCATCATCGGCGAATCCTTGAACTTTTTATTTGACTTGTTGTAAATAAGACCAGTCGCAACTTCATTGTAGTTTCATTTTACTTCGGCTCTGTTGCCAATTCGAACATGCCTTGAACATGCTTTTGAATGTATCGCACATGCCCGGCGCTCCCGATGGGAGTTTTTATTTTGATACTTAATCTGAATTAAGGGTTGCACTGCAGATTCCTCCGTCTTCTTCTCGTGCTGGGCTTTTTCCAAATCCTTCGAGTAATGATGAATCAAGCCTCGTTCGCCACTTGCGTGATCAAGTGTCTAGTTTAGACAAAGATATCACTTCTCTTCGTGCAATGGCGGCCTTGGTGAAGAAAAAAGGGAGATGGCGATAGCTATCGAACGTATGCTCTTGATGGTCTGCACATTGCTACCGAAAGTTTGGGTGTAAGTATTCCGGTTCTGCTTTTCTGCAATAGTTCCAAATATTCCCTTAACTGGTTCTTATTCCTTTCCAGTTGTAGCTTCAGATGCGGCTGAAGAGAACAAGAAGATCCATGAAGAGGTTGAAGCAATGACGACGTTGCGCACCCGAATCATGGCTTGTGGCTGCACCGTCCGAAAGTTGTCGTCATGGCGAAATTCAAGTATCGGGTGGGGAAGGCGCATTATTATTTTGATAAGTTCCATGCTCATCTCACGATGGTTTGGAACACCTTGTTTCCCCTAGACCAAGCACCTGAAACTTTATCTGCTTTATTCACCCGATTCAAATCCCCCGAAAGGATTCGGCAGTTGGTGCGAAAGGAACTCTTGGCGGGTGCGGAGCTTGCTCTTGCTTCGACATTGGCATGTCACCCGTCTCTAGATTTGGAAGCCATAGCCAATACTGAGAAGAACTTGGGTCAATATTATGATGCCGCCAGAGGTCCTGCATATACCATTGTTTCCCGGATGGAGTCGTGTCTTGAAAAGGATCTGAAGGCTCATTGGGGCCGGGAAGCTTGACTATGAATGTAATAGCCTTAGCTCCTGCATAAGATTACTTTGTATAAATTTATTGCATACGTTGTACGCTATGATAGTTGTTATTTTGTTTGTCGAGGGCGGCTGAGTGATCAATTCAGCCTGCTCTCCCGACGACTTCGTTGAATTATGCAACGTTATTGCGAAGCCTTTGTGTAAGTTTTGTAAGAGCGAGACCCGTCGACTTAGTCGAGGGAATTAGACGCTTGGCATCGTCACTCGGTGCACCGGTTTGAGCCTTATTTTGTGATAATGTAACCATCGCAGCACTCGCGTATTTTCCCGAGGCTTGGATTGGTTGTTTTGTTTTTGTGTGCCACTAATCTTAGCTCTCGTTGAGAGTATTTAATTAATGACACTGCGTGTCTTATGGGCCAACGCTCCCGATGGGAGTAAGAGCCGAAGGTAAGGGCCGTAGTCGACCTGTTCAAGTGGTGGGGCCTGAATTGGAGAAAAGGATGCAAAAAACCTGATTAAAACTTTATTCATAAAGAAAAATCAACCTTAAAGGCTATAAAAACAATTGCACCCTATGTATAGAACCGTCGCAGGTGTGCGATATTCCATGGGTTTTCGACATCTTTTCCCGAAGTTGGATTTTTGAGCCTGTACGCTCCTCCTGGTATCACTTCGGTGACGACGTACGGTCCTTCCCATGGAGACTCGAGTTTCGAGGGTCTTTTTTGCTTCAACCTTAGTACCATATCTCCAATGCTGAAGCATCGATTGCGTATTCGTCGACTGTGGTAGTTTCTCAGCGCCTGCTGATATACCGTGGTCCTGGCTAAAGCAATGTCTCGAGCTTCATCTAGTAGGTCAACGGCATCTTGCAGTGCGGTGTTGGAAGAGGATTCTGTATATGCCGTCACTCGAGGTGCTTCGAATCGAACATCAGCTGGTAGGACTGCTTTGGCTCCATGTACCATAAAAAATGGGGTGTACTGCGTTGACCTGTTAGGCGTGGTACGCAAACTCCATAGTACTGAAGGTAATTCTTCGACCCAAGCTCCCTCTGCGCCTGTAAGGCGTTTCTTGAGGCCGTCCCCTATTAGACCGTTGATCCTTTCCACCTGCCCGTTTGTTTGCGGGTGAGCCACGATGCAAACTTTTTTATACCCCTGTCGTCGCAGAATTCTCGGAACTCTTTGGAGTCGAAGTTGGTTCCATTATCGTGACGATACTATGAGGCGCCGAACCGACATGTTATCTCCTTGAAGAACTGGACTGCTGTTTTTGCCTTCGGTTTCGTACTGTACGCCTCGATCCACTTTTTGAATTTATCGACTGCGACTAATAGGTACGTGTGTCCTCCAGGCGATGATCTCGGCAGTGGCCCGACTTGATCGAGTCCCCATTGGGCGAACGGCCACGCCAAGGGTATCGTCATTAGGTCTGTTGCAGGGGCGTGCGGTTTTGGAGAGAACCGTTGACAAGGGTCACATTTCATGACCAAATCTCGAGCATCCGATGCTGCCGTTGGCCAGTAGAATCCTGCCCTGAAGGCTTTTGCTACGAGAGCCCTACTTCCCGCATGATGCCCGCAAGTTCCCTCGTGTATCTCGCGCAGCAGTGCTTTTCCGTCGTCGATGGCAATGCACCTTAGGAAAATACCAGAAATGCTGCGCTTGTAGAGTTCACCGTTTACTATGGCGAAAGCTTTTGACCGCCTGACGATTCGTTTTGCTTCTACCGGATCTGCCGGTAGTTCCTGCCTTATCAGGTACGCCAGGAACGGTTTAGTCCATAATGGCTCGAGGAAGAGAACTTGTTTGGCTGGGAGAGCTAGAGCGTTATCAATAACTTGCTGTGGGCTTGCCTCTGCTTCTTCAGTCGATGGTTTCAAAGGTGTCGGCGCTTTCTCTTTTATTGATCGCTGAGTGATTACTTCGTAAAAAACTCCATCTGGGATGGGAGAACACATGGAGCCGATGTTAGCTAAGGTGTCGGCTTCCTCGTTGCTGGCTCTACCGATATGTTTGAGCTCACACCCCTCGAATTTGGCTTCCATGTTCTGATACAGCTGTCGATAGGCGATCATGTTGTCGCTAACTGCGTCGCACAGGTTCATCGACTGTTGTACTACCAAGTTTGATTCCCCGTAGATTTCTAGGCGAGTCGCCCCACATGCCTTTGCCATCTTCATTCCATGCAGCAGTGCTTCGTATTCTGCTTCATTGTTTGTCGGCAGAGGGAAGTTCATACGTAATATGTACTTCATCTTATCTCCTTGTGGTGATATCAGCACTACTCCTGCTGCAGTGCATGTGCTTCATTTTGATCCGTCGAAATACATTATCCATGATCCTGACATGTCGGGTGCCACCGGTGTCTGGGATTGAATCCAATCTGCCACGAAGTCTGGGAGGATTTGGGACTTTATGGCCGTTCGGTTGACATAAGTTATGTCGTGAGGTGCTATCTCGATAGCCCATTGGGATACTCGACCAGTGGCCTCTGGATTAGTCATTATATTTTTCAACGGCGCCTCGCTCACAACGACAATCGGATGCTCGGTGAAGTAGTGTCGTAGCTTGCGGGCTGATCTCCATACTGCATACGCCAGTTTCTGATGATGGGGGTACCTTTGTCTTGCAGGTGTGAGTACTTCACGAGGTAGTAAACGGGCCTCTGTACGCCGTGGACTCTCCCGCTTCTTCTCGTTCAACGACCAAGACGCTGCTGAAGACTTGGGCTGTCGCAGCTATGTACATGAGCAGCGTTTCCTTCTCACGGGGGGTGACAAGGACTGGAGACGTTGATAAGATCTTCTTTAGATTGTCGAAGGATTCCTATGCCTCCTTTGTCCATTCGAACTTTTTCGATTTTTTCATCAGATTGTAGAAAGGCAAAGCTTTTTCTCCCAGCTTGGCAATGAACCTGCTGAGTGCTGCTAAGCGTCCTGCCAACTGCTGCACTTGGTGCAGATTCTTTGGCGGCTCCATATCGAGAATAGCTTTGATTTTTAAGGGGTTGGCTTCGATCCCTCTGGCCGAGATGAAGTATCCTAGTACTTGCCCCCCTGGGACCCCGAAGAAGCACTTTTTGGGGTTTAACTTGATCTTATACCTGTCTAGGTTGTCGAAGGTTTCTCGCAGATCGTCGACGAGGGCGGCAGTGTGCTTTGGTTTTACCACAATATCACCGATGTAGACCTCGATGTTTCGCCCGATCTGCTCCCCAAGGCAAACTTGCATGCAACGTTGGTAAGTTGCTCCCGCATTTTTCAACCCGAAGGTCATGACGTTGTAGCGGCCGTGTGGGGTGATGAACGCGGTCAGCTCCTGATCTTCCTTCTTTAATTTGATCGGTTATACCCGAGTAAGCATCGAGGAAGGAGAGGCGGTCATCCGGGGTGGAATCAACTATCTGGTCGATTCTAGGCAGCGGGAAGTGGTCTTTCGGTTTGTTGAGGCCGGTGTAATCGATACACATACGCAGAGCGGTGGTGTCCTTCTTGGGTACCATTACAGGGTTAGCCACCCACTCTGATTCCTTAAGCTCTCGGATGGATCCTGCTTTGCGAAGTCGATTGATTTCCTCACCAATTGCTTTCCTCTTGGGTTCGAGAATCGGCGCATCGACTGTTGCACTGGTTTGGCTGTCGGATCGACATTAAGGGCGTGCTCAGCGAGTTCCTGGGGATACCTGGCATGTCGGATGGTTCCCATGCAAATATCTCCCAGCGCTCACGGAACTCGATGAGCGCGCCTTCCTATGCGGCCGTGAGGTCAGCCGATATATTGACCGTTTTCTTCGGGTCAGTGGGGTGCACCTGCAGCTTCTTGGCTTCCTTTGTAGCGTCAAACTCGTCGGATCTTACGTTTCGGTTGTCGGCTGGCGGCTGCGTATGGTCCACGGCTGCGTCGATCGCATTGAGCTCCTCCTTAGCGCCGAATTTTGAAGCGATCTTGGAACTCTCTGTCACAGGTGTCTGACCTAGCAAAACTCCCATGAACGGTTATTGGGGTTCCGTTGTTGCCTGGCATCTTCAGTTTTAGGTAAGCATAATGGGGTACTAGCAAGGAACTAGCAAGGCGGAAACTGAAGGTGAAACTCGGAGAACTCTGGGGGCTCTTGTTGTGGGTATACTTCATGGGTGTACCATCGACAGTGCCTAGATCCGGCAAGCCCGGGTGGCCCATAGACGGTGATGGTGGCATGTGGCCCATCGGGCGGCCCAGTTGCTGTTGATCATGAAGGATGAAGTTCGGCCCAGGATCAGTTAGCCGGATCCGCACCGACCTTAGGAGGAACCGGATCCGAGGAGGCCCATGAGGAACCCGGATCCAATACGACGTATAAGGAAGGCGGATCCTTGACGTGCACGGCAAGATATTGTACCGTAGTTTAGGCAATCTGTAATCCGGCAAGGACTCTCCATGTAAACCCTAGATCCGTGCGTCTATATAAGCCGGATCCCGGGAGCCCTAGAGGCACAACCACAACCATTGTAACAACGCGCAAGCGCGGATAATTCGGACAAGCAGCAGTAGGCCTGTCATCGTGCGGGTGTTCCGGCTGGGTAACTCGCGCACCACCGTCCCGTGTGCACTCCGCCCTATGGCCCCTACTTCTTCTCCCCCTCGTGAGGATCCCTCCTCCGGGGTATCGTCGATTAGGCAACGACAGTGGGCTTCATCCATGCCGAGTGTACCAGGTTCCAAGGCTCATTCGAAACAGTGAAGGGAAGAGCAATAAGCGGTGTCTCAACCGATGACATGGTAAACCTCTTTCCCTCTTCTCAATGTTGCTAGCACATATGTGAGCATATATCATTGCTTGTTGTGTGTGTGTATAGGTTGTTTATGCTTTGGAGCACTTCAAGTCCACCTACGACAACAAGGGCTTCACACCGAGCCATTGTTGGATGTTGCTTAAGGACGCCAAGAAGTGGGAAACAAGCTACGTCCTGTGGAGGAAACGCGAGAACGTGATTAAGAAGGGCAATGTCAATGGCAATTCGTCAATGAACGGTACCATCGACCTTAAATACGATGGGCAAGGCCTAGGCGCCCGTTCCACCGATGAGGAAGGCGGTGGTGGCCATGCCAAACGGCCAGTAGGCCACAAGGTAACCAAAACCGACATGCACCATCAAACTTCCTCATTGGCGTTCCAAGACACCTTAAGGGATTTGATGGTCAATAAGGAAGAGATCATCACCGAAAGGGAAGAGAGGTGGCGCAAATAGAAATAGGCAACCGCCAAGAGCTTCGTTTATCTTCAATTGAGAGCTCGTGAGGTGAAATAGGCCCTTGCGAAGTCTAGGCTTGTCGAGGCCGAAGCCAAGGCTAGGCTCGTGGATGCCGAAGCCAAGTCCAAGGTCTTGGAGGCCAAAGCCAAGTCCAAGGTCTTGGAGGCCGAAGCCAAAATCATGGCCGAGGAGAACCAGATCATGCTGACCGACTTGGCCACCATCTCCGATCCCGTGGAAAGGACTTGGATTAAGAAGAAGCAAAAGCCTAGCCTCGTGATGATTGAAGAGGGATTTGGCATAGATGAATGCCATTTGGTAAAAGTAGCCCTTTTTGGGTGAAACCTAACACTTTTTGGACAAATTGCAAGATACGGTTCTCATTTTGCACATTTGGGACAAAACTAGCCACTAGTTGACGGTGCCTGGAGGGCAATGTCACATATTTGCCAGATTATTTGATTGCCAATTGCTATGTTTTTACGTTGCCAATTGAAATAAATAGGCCAACTCCAAGCGGACCGAATGGGTCGCGCCGTTGCACATGCTGGCCTAGCAGGCCGGACAACCACCACCGATCTATCCGTGTGCCGACCCAAAAGAACAGAAATATACCAAATGGGTCGCCGTTTTGGGTCGACCCGCGGACCCTGAAATGCCGATTTAGTACACTAATCGGCGTTGCCAGCGCTGGTGGATGAGGCCGAGGAGTGGCCAAGCAAGGCGGATGCGCTTAGGGCGTCCCAAATGGAGGTGGCCCCGGCATTGGCGACAATCAACGAGTCCAAACTGGTCGTCATCAAGATCGAGTCCGGCTCAAATTAGTAGACACCCTGGTTTACTAGGGTTTAGTTTATTTAATGCTCTAGTTCAGGTTTTAAATTCTACACTGGTTTAAATTTTGAACTATTTATATAATTACTTTTAAACTTGAAATGTGTTTAAAAAGAGTGGACAAATGGAGGCCGAGCTACATGTAGCTTTTTATTTTCAAAAATTCAGAAATCATATTTTTAAGTTTTAAAAAAAATTGAGAAAAAATCCTGGATGTAGTCAATGATGGAATCTACAAACATGCAAAATCTTAATTTGAAATTCTTAGTACTTTAGTCTACACAAAAATGACAAATGTGTGGATATGAGAATAGTGAATAGTGCACATTTCAAAACTATAAAACCTGTCATATTTTGTCATTTTTGTGTTGTCTACAGTACAAAGAATTTCATATTGAGATTTTGCACGTTTGTAGATTTCATCATTGTGTATATCCAGGATTCTTTTCAGATTTTTTTTAATTTAAAACTATGATTTCCGAATTTTTGAAAATAAAGTACTACATGTAGCTTGGCCTCCGTTTGCAGTTTCGGTTTAAAAATGATTTAAAAAACACGTTTTTGTCCATTTTGGGGGCACAATTGGGTCATTGGATGAACAGTGCGTGGACAGTTGTTTGCCACCCGAAACAGGCCGGAAACAAAAGAGAGATAGTAAAGGGAACTTTCTTTTTTATGTTACGAATGCGACAACTCATCTTTTGAACTAATGAATCTACTTCCTCGTCCGTAAAAGGATGTCTGAGATTTATCTAAATTCAGATGTATCCATACACTAAAGAATATTTAAATACATTTAAATTTAGACGATTTTATGGCATCATTTTATAAACAGATATCTTTATAAACGGAGGTAGTACTTTTATAATAAGAATGTTGTGTGATCGTGCTTGGCGAAGGGATTGACCTGGTGTGATCATATTTACGTACATGATTGACTGTTTCGTTTCCCATGTTTCTACGCATCAAATGATATCTTGTATAGTCCTATCCAGTGTCATATACGTGCAGCCGTGTAGGCGAACCACCTGATCATGCCAAATCTTGACAATCTTTGTTCTGTTTGTCAGCAACCGGTAAGCGAATAGCCGATACCTATTCTGGACACATGCAGCTACTGCCTTGATACTGCCGCTCGCCAATAACAAACTGCAAATCTTCGCACCTAATCGATTGCGCCACGGGTTGGTGCTCCGCACGTTGCGCGTCAGTGAACAACTGCTCCAACTAAATAAAAGCGACACAGACAATGCTCCAACTAAATAAAAGTGACATGAAGAGGGTGCAGGCTCGATAAACTCTTCACTAATCAGTACTCACTTTATTCTGAATTATTTTATATTTTATATTTGAAGATTGTTTTAAAATAGTCTTATATTTAGATTTGTAATCAACAACGACACAGAAAGCGAAGCAATCCTGCTTTTTCTATTGGGTGTCAATACTTTTAATGTAGCATGGATTGGTTTAATTTACTTGTAAATGTAGTACTGATTTGTCCGATTTTTTCTATGACGTATACTTAATTAGAATGGAGGGAGTATACTACTGCTTAGAGCGGCTAAATGAAGGCTGAGCTAGACGTGACTCAATATTTTAAAAAATATAAAAATCATATTTTAAAGTTTAAAAAACTAAAAAAACCCATAGAGATGGCCAAGAATGTATAGTACAACAAACATGCAAAATCTCAATACAAACTAATTTATAATTAGACTACACAAAAAAATAAAATCTAACAAATTATATAGTGTTCAAATGTGCAGTATTACTATAAATTTTGTTAGATTTTGTTATTTTTGTATAGCCTAGAATAGAAAGTGGTCCGCATTGAGATTTTTTATGCATGTCTCACATATCATTAGCTACCTCTAGATTATACTCCCTCACTCTACATTCTGGATCTAAATATTATCATGAATTAGTCTACATTTTAGCTTTGTAATTAACAACATAGAGAAAAGCAGATTTGCTCTCTCTACTGAATGACACTACTTGCAATATAGTTTTGATTGGTTAAGTAATATTAATAAATATATCACTATTTTGTCTATATTTTTTAAATGTAGACTAAATTAGAATGAAGGAGTATATAAAACCATGTGGAGGGGAAGCTTTCAAACTCGACGATGGCTTGATGTGACTTGGATGCACAATCGCAACAATCCATTTCAAAATCGCTAGCACTTCCATAAACTCTGAGCACGCACATTGTTAAGTAACTAACTTATGGGGAGGGGGACCAAGAACCACGACAAGTGAAGTAGTCTATGCTTGGGAGTTTTTAGCTTAAGGAGTTATTTGGATAGGCACAATATACAAGATCAGCTACCTTTTTAAAAAAATACAAGAGCAGCTGACGAAAACCCTTTGCACGTGAGCAATAGTGCTTTTATTTAGAAAAAAACTGAAAACGACATTTCTGGGTATCAAAAAGTATTGAAAAATATTTACAACTACATATAGACATCTAGTACACATGCCATTTTTTTTTAAATACGTTATATTTTGGGCCACACGAAAAAGACAAATTGTGGGATAAAATGTGAATATTTTATCGGTTTTGCTATGTCTCAGTCAACTGAGATTTTCTTAAGTCTAAGTCAATTACAAAAAAATGCTTTGAGTTGCACTTTTCTGTTAAAAAAGTGCAATTGCACTTTTCTACCAGAAATGTGCAACTGGACCGAGTTGCACTTTTCTTTGAACTGCAGTTGCACTTTTCTGAATTGACTGAGACTTAAGAAAATCTCAGTCAACTTAGACATAGACACACCCATATTTTATTCCCTTAGATCTCCACAGGTTTGTGTTCTTAGCCTATATTAGAACTCTTTTTAATCAAAATTATACACAAGTATACAAAACATGTGTAGGTGTTCAGGTTATTTGTTTGGGTTTTCTTGTTTCATTTTTTCTTCAAAAACGAGCTCCAATGTGCCCGGGAGCACCAAATCATCACTCATCGGCTGATCTATACAAACCAGGAAAATAGTCTAATGTAATGAAACCTTATTTGGATACTCTAACCACTCGTGGATCGACTTGATTTTACAGACCCGATATTAAAATATGTGAAAAAATGGTGTTATATTTTTCCCCCAACAAAACATACGATTGCATATGTTTGATCCCAAGATTTTTTTTGTCTGGCATGTCGGTTACCCTAGGCCCCCGCCTTCGCTCCGGCGATTCCGGATCCTAGATTTTCTCGACAATTTCTGGCCGGCGGCGATCCCCACGCCCTCTGGTCCTTCCTCTCCACCACACTTTGCCCTCTCCTTGTTCCCCTCCCTCTGCTGAGAGCTGCAGTTACGTGCGAGTTCGGGGCGATCACGGGGCAGACCTTGGTCAGTCGCCCGCCATTGGCTCCGTGTTTTCTGTTTTGCGATCGCAGATCGACGATGACTGGAAAGGACAAACTGATGGTGCAAGATTTCGCCGATGGGTCTAGTGCCGATCGGAATTTGGCGATCCCTCCAAAGGATCTGCCCAACCCTAGGGTCTCGTCGGGCAGTTCTCAGTCCGCGACTCCCGCTGGTGTCGGAGGTGTTGCAGATATGCTGGGCCGCCTCCAACTCACCACCCAGGAATCCATGCATTTTGTCCTGGATGATGGAGCATACATCCTGGATGCCCCAGAGTGGGCTTTGATCGGGAAGGTATTGGCACCAAACACACTTCATATTTCCACAATCAAATCAGCTCTTTGGTCTGCGTGGGGTAACCCCAAAGGGCTTGAGTTCCGTCCGATGGGCGCCAATATATTCCTTGCTGAATTTGCCACCGAGGCTGACAAGACTCTGGTTCAGGATGGTACTCCGTGGACGGTGGGCAACCACTGCGTGATTCTCAACGTGTGGGATCCAAGAGTGAACCCTGCTGATGTTGAGTTCAATGAGCTAGCGTTCTGGGCGAGAATTCTGAAACTTCCTTGTGGGCTCATGAATGATCATCGGGGGAAAGAGCTTGCTAGCCGGCTGGGCAAAATTGAAAGGATGGTTGTTGATGAGAAGGGGCGAGCTTGGGGTGAATATCTGCGAGTTCTAAGGTGCACGAGCCATTGATTCGGTGTTTGTCGGTTTTTTCACAAAGCCGTCAGGTGACTGATCATTACAGTGTGATGTATGAGCGTATGCCAACTTTCTGTTTCTCGTGTGGCCTGATTGGGCACTCGTCATTGAGCTGCCCGACGCCTGCAGAAAGAGATGAGGATGGCCTTCTGCCTTATCATGGGCCTAAGCTGTGTGTTCCAGATGATCGGAAGAAGAAACAAGCTGGAGCAAGTTCGAACCAGAACTCCTTTTCTAGTGGACAGGGGTCGTGGTCAGGGGCTGGCCGGGGTGGCCAATATTCTCAGCCGCGATCAGCGACTGAGCGTCCAGGTCGTGACAAAGACAAGGGTGAGTTTAACTCGCCGACAAAGCCCAAGAAGCCGAGGGCTAGGAAGGCCAAGGACACTAGTGTGGATGATGGCAACAAATCGGCAACAACCAGGGCTGGGGGTTTGCAGATCAGTGGTCAGAAACGTAAGGAGTACAGGCCTAAGAGCACTCCTAATCTACTTCTCCAAGGTGCAGTTCCCATAAACCCCACCGCCTGTCCTGCTGTTACAGAGGTGGGTGGTGAAGATGGTTGATACGTCTCCAACGTATCCATAATTTCTGATGTTCCATGCTTGTTTTATAACAATATCTACATGTTTTGCTCACACTTTATAATGTTTTTATGCGTTTTCCGGAACTAACCTATTAACAAGATGCCACGGTGCCAGTTTTCTTTGTTTTTGGTTCCAAAAAGGCTGTTCGGGCAATATTCGGAATTCGATGAAACGAAGACCCAAGATCCTATTTTTCCGGGAGGTCCCAACACCGAAGGAGAACCGGAGAGGGACTAGGGGGCCACCACACCATAAGGCGGCGCGGCCCCGGGCTGGGCGCGCCGGCTGTGGTGAGGAGGCCCCTGCACCCTCCTGCGTCGCCTCTTCGCCTATAAAACCCCTTTCGACCTACAAACGCGACACCAATTGACGAAACTCCAGAAAGACTCCAGGGGGGCGCCGCCATCGCGAAACTCCATTCGGGGACAAGTCTCTATTCCGGCACCCTGGGACGGGGAAGTGCCCCGGAAGCCATCTCCATCAACGCCACCGCCTCCATCATGCTCCGTGAGTAGTTCCCCCATGGACTACGGGTTCTAGCGTAGCTAGTTGGTATTCTCTCCCCCATGTACTTCAATACAATGATCTCATGAGTTGCCTTACATGATTGAGATTCATCTGATGTAACCGGTGTTGTGTTTCTTGGGATCCGATGGATTGTTACATTATGATTAGTCTATCTATAAAGTTTGTGAAGTTATTGTTGTTGCAATCTTGTTGTGTTTAATGCTTGTCACTAGGGCCCGAGTGGCATGATCTTAGATTTAAGCTCTATACTTATTGCTTAGATTGTATCTACAAGTTGTTTGCACATGTCTATGTCCGGAACCCGAGGCCCCAAAACTGGGACAACCGGAGGGGAAGGCGTAGGTATGAGGATCACATGTTTTCACGGAGTGTTAATGCTTTGCTCCGGTGCTCTATTAAAAGGAGTACCTTAATTTCCAGTAGATTCCCTAGAGGCCCGGCCACCGGCTGGTAGGACAAAAGATGTTGTACACGTTTCTCATTGCGAGCACGTATGACTATATATGGAAAACATGCCTACATGATTAATAATCTTGATGTTCTGTCTTAATGCTATTTCAATCCTATCAATTGCCCAACTGTAATTTTTCACCCAACACTTGTTATTGGAGAGTTACCACTAGTGTAGATAGCTGGGAATCCCGGTCCATCTCTCATCATCATATACTCGTTCTACATGTCATTGGAAGTAGTATCAACTATTTTCTGGTGCCATTGCTCTCATATTACTACTACTGCTGTGTTTCTGTTACTATTGCTCTCATATTACTGCTGCTTTCACATCACCCCTGTTACTAGTGCTTTTCTAGGTGCGCTGAATTGACAACTTTGTTAAGGCTTATAAGTATTTTTTACCTCCCCTTGTGTCGAATCAATAAATTTGGGTTTTACTTCCCTCGAAGACTGCGATCCCCTATACTTGTGGGTCATCAAGACTATTTTCTGCGCCGTTGCCGGGAGGCATAGCTCTACTCATAAGTTCACCTGGGAGTACACTCTACCTCTCTCTCTGCTTTTAATTTATTTTGTCTTGCTAGTTTATTTTCTGTCTAGTTTATTTGTGCTTAGTTTATTTCTGTCTAGTATTATTTTGCTTAGTTTACTTTTGTCTAGTTTATTTTTGTCTTGTTTTATTTTCCCTATATACCCGAAAATCCATAAAAATTTGAAAAACTTAAAAATTAAAAACTGCTATTATGGGAGAACCTACAACCTATTTGGAGCTTATAGAATTATATAATAGTTATAGAGAATCGAGAAAGGGTAAAGTTATGAGTGTTGTGATAGAAAAATTAAATACAATTGCTAAAATCTTGCTTAAACGCCATGATATAAACTGTTGCTCTAAACAGGATACTAAACATCTTAAATTTCAATGTGGCTTTAGTGAGGAAGTTTTAATTAAGAACTATAATTGGAATAGCTATATTCATTTTGGGTTCGAAGAGGTAGAACAATTTGTCATATTTATGGGAGCCTCTGAGATAGAATCATTCATGTCTAAAAATTATGAAACTTGTGTTGTTTGTAAGGACCTTAAAGATTATGTCTCTTCTATCCTTAATTGCATAGAAAGCTACAGTGATAATCCCTATATCATTGATTATAAAGAGAGACTCATTAATGCACAAGAATGCACTCACAATTTGCAGGAACCAGTGGAAGAAGAAATTGATGAACCTGAAAGCTCATTGGATGAAAAAGAGGAGGAAATTGATGAACCTGAAAGCTCATTGGATGAAAAAGAAGAGGAGAGTGATGAACAAAAGGAGGAAGAATGGATTAGCTACCCATGCCAACCTTCTAATGAGAGTAACTCTTTATCTCTTACACTATTTGATTGTCCTCCATGCTTACCGAAGGAGGTTGAATGTTATGTTCCTGTGGATTCTCTTGAAATATTCCCTATGAGTAAAACTTTTGAGAATAATTATGCTACTGTTATCTATGATAATCCATGCTACTTTGATAAATCTTATGATAACGCTTTGTTTGTGTCTGATGTTGAAATGCATGGTACTATAGAGTTTTGCTTGGCAAATGTTTATGATAAATCTCTAGATGATGGTCCTATGTTACTTGATAATATTAATTGTACTACTAATGAAAAAGGGATTGGAGAGTTCTTGACTTTATCTATGAGTCCCATATCTCTTGATATTGATCAATCATCTTGTTATATTATTGATAAAAGTGGGTTTGAAAGTTTTAATCCTATTATTTCTGAGCTTGATAAAAATTATGTGTTTGTGAATCATGAAAAGCATGCTTTATGTGATAGTTATATTGTTGAGTTTATCCATGAAGCTACTGAAAATTATTATGAGAGAGGAAAATATGGTTGTAGAAATTTGCATGGTACTAAAACACCTCTCTATATGCTGAAAATTTTGAAGTTACTCTTGTTTTATCTTCTTATGCTTGTCACTTTGTTCTTCATGAATTTATTTGTGTACAAGATTCCTATGCATAGGAAGTGGGTTAGACTTAAATGTGTTTTGAATTTGCTTTTTGATGCTCTCTTTTGCTTCAACTCTCACCCTTACGAGTGCATCATTAAAATTTGCCGAGCCCATCTTAATGGCTATAAAAAAGCACTTCTTGGGAGATAACCCATGTGTTTATTTTACTACAGCAATTTTTGTTTTGTTGAGTCTTGGAAGTTTTTTACTACTGTAGCAACCGCTCCTTATCTTTATTTTATTGCAATGTTGTGCCAAGTGAAGTCTCTAATAGAAGGTTGATACTAGATTTGGATTTCTGCGCAGAAACAGATTTCTATC
This sequence comes from Lolium multiflorum, assembly GCA_030979885.1. Classification (NCBI taxonomy): domain Eukaryota; kingdom Viridiplantae; phylum Streptophyta; class Magnoliopsida; order Poales; family Poaceae; genus Lolium; species Lolium multiflorum. Next base: position 99,338,542 of record CM061748.1, read on the forward strand.
TGTCACGAATCTGGGTATATTTCTCTGTAGGGAACTCAGAAAAATCTGCCAATTTACGTACATGATCCTCAGATATGTACGCAACTTTCATTAGTTTTGAGTTTTCTGATTTGAGCAACGGAAGTACCATTTTAAAATTCGTATTTACTGGCTGTTCTGTTTTGGCAGATTCTGTCTCTTTTTTTGCATTGTCTCTTGTGGACTTTAAGTGAGGCTTTCTAGACGTGGAGAGCTGTAGCTAATGTTTTATTGAGTTCTTGCAATGCGTCACTACAGGGCCGAGGTGGATTAAAGTTTTTTGAGTACTAACCCCTCTAATGAAATTTATGAGAAGTTTGGTGTGAAGAAAGTTTTCAAGGGTCAAGAGAGGAGGATGATATATGATCAAGAAGAGTGAAAAGCCTAAGCTTGGGGATGCCCCGTGGTTCATCCCTGCATATTTCAAGAAGACTCAAGCGTCTAAGCTTGGGGATGCCCAAGGCATCCCCTTCTTCATCAACTTATCAGGTTTCTTCTATTGAAACTATATTTTTATTCAGTCACATCATATGTGCTTTACTTGGAGCGTCTTTATTTTTGTTTGTGTTTGAATAAATTCGGATCCTAGAAATCCTTGTGTGGGAGAGAGACATGCTCCGCTTTT